>CM048744.1:488337817-488937817 GCA_026315105.1 Locusta migratoria | reverse complement strand
AATTCTGAATACGACATCGGTTGAATGCGAATTTATCTGTTATGTTGATTTATTAGATAGGTTTCACGATAAGAAAAGCTTTTAGTGCCATAAAAATCGGTTATATATATATATATATATATATATATATATATATATATATATATATATATATATATATATATATTTTCACTAAGTGTGTTTGCTTCTGTAACTTATAAAATAATAGGTGACGTGAAATTTTAATGCGGTAGGTCAACACAGGAATTGTTACACTTTCTGCGGAGCTATGAACATAGTTTATTGTATCATTTTCCAAAGAATTACACCGCAAAGATATAATTTTTTAAATGAAACAATAGTTTTTTTCTATAGTGTATTGGATTCTTTTAAACCAGCTGCGTCCAAATCAATTTAAACTACATTTCTATCACTGTTAGTTTGGAAGCTATAACCCTTCAAAGTTCCGGGGGCGGAGGCTGCGATAGCGTAGCTAACTGGCCGAGTGGCTATCCCCTGGGGCACGGACCACTGTCTCATGACCACCAGCCAGTCAGCTACGCTAGATGCACTCCACATTTGTCTTTCTTGGGTAAGATAAGAGCCGTGGGAAGGTATGACACAGTTCGTTACACGACAGTTTATTTACGATTCTCTTTTAACTTGCAGGTATTTACTGGAAAATTTCATTTCCTATTAAGAACCAGAAGGGGCTAGTACCACCAGAAGATCTGAACCTTTGCCAGAAAGACGTCCTCTTTCTATTCAGGAACGTTAAGGTATCTACAATACCAGTCAAATCAGAGAGTGTGGAGCATAGGAAACTTGTATGGAGTGTAATGTCTGCATTATTAATGTAACAAAATCAACCGTCACAGGTTTAGCTAAGGAAATACCTCACAGACGTGGAAATAAAACGTCAAAATGCCGTAAAACTGTTTCGCAACAAAGATGAAACCAATTCCACAATTGTTGCTACATTTGACGCAGAGTGTGGAGCGTAGGAAACTTGTATGGAGTGTAATGTCTGCATTATTAATGTAACAAAATCGACCGTCACAGGTTTAGCTGAAGGAAATACCTCACAGACGTGGAAATAAAACGTCAAAATGCCGTAAAACTGTTTCGCAACAAAGATGAAACCAATTCCACAATTGTTGCTACATTTGACGCAGAAGAAACAAGAATTTTCAAGACCGATTTTGGAGCATATCGATTTTTTAAGCGGCAAAAAACTACCTGTCATACTAAAAACAGAGCATAAAAAAATTATAGTTCCCATATATTTATTTTGTCTTACTTTCAGCCGAATAAACTTTAAATATTCACATATTCGTATTTATTCATGAAAATGTTGCTTCTTACAGCACTGAATTAGTGAAATTCGGCTGTTTTTTTCTTTTTATTTTTTTTTACACTTATTAATTCCTCTTACTATTTTGCTGATTTTTTGCAAAAGAGGACTTGTAGTAGGCCTACCTATTTCGTTATCGACGTGGGAAAGTAATTATAACCGAACATCAATCACTCTTGCGGTGCCTTGCCCCCACTAGGACCGCTAGTGTCGTTGCAAATTTCACTTGGTAAAAACTTTCTTAGCAATAAGTGTCATGACTGCATATGTTAGACTGTGGTGTAGCTGACACTACAGAGAGAATCTTTGGATAGCACCCAGAACGTGCCCCATGTCATATCTGCAGCTCACTAAATATTGGTTAAGGAAAGAAAGGAAATAAAATACTAGGAATCTTGTTTCATCATTTGCATTTTAAAAGATACATTTAAATGTATTTTAACAAGAGGACGATGTCCCATCCATAGAAAAGGATATGTACTGATGTATTTGAGAATGGCACTCATGATGGAATCACCGTTATCAAATAAATACATTCAGTAACAGGACGTGCGAAATACCTTGTCATATCTGAGATACTACCTTTTTTTTTGTTAAGCCTATGGGACTTAACTACGGGGTCATCAGTCCCTAAACTTACAAACTACTTATCAACTACCTTATTCTAAGGACGACACAAATATCCATGCCCGAGGGGGGATTCGAACCCCCGACCGTAGTGGCCGTGCAGACCGTGACTGAAGCGCCTCAGTTCCCTCGGCCACCGCGGCCGGCGAGATACTACTGTGGAACGTTATGCGTTAGTAAATGTTCAAATGTTTGGAAATCGAAGGGTCTTAACTGCTGCGGTTATGTCCCCAGGCTTACAAACTACATGAACTAACATGCTAAGGACAACAAACACACACACACACACACACACACACACACACACATCTATGCCCAAGGGACGACTCGAACCTCGAGGTCGTAAGCAAACAAAATAATTGTTCTATTACTTGCTGCCAGAATAGCATTTACATACGTTAAAGGTGAAATGTGCATGGTGGGCTAACCTCTATCACATCTATTCGAGTTTTCCTTAAATAATGGAGGAAAGTACACTTCTTAATTTAGCTTACTGCGGACTGCCTGGTGATAGGTTGCACAAATGCCTCGGACCACTACAGTAGTATGCTAGCCCGACATTCATTTCTCATCTTCCACGATGATCTCTTAATGAGAAGCTCAGAGGCTCTCGAGATTGAATCGTAAGAGGAGATGTTTATAAAAAGTTAATTCCGTGTCCGGCAGGGCGCACGCAGAGCAGCTCGTTTAAGTCCCTTATTTAAATTTATTACCCGTCGCGGTGCTGGCAATCCGAAGTGCCTATGTCGTATTTTTCTCCCCTACTTTTTTTGCTCAGTTTCCAACGCGCGGAACGAGCGGCAGCAAGGCGCAGAGTTGTGCGCCCTGCGTGAAATGAGAGTCTGAACAGCCGCGGCCTGCCGAGTGGTGGAGGGGTGGGGGGAGCTTATGAGAGGGGCGGGAGGGAGGTGGGGTGGGGGGAGATGACGGCCACGAGCCGGCAGCACACGCGGCAGCGGCAGCTGCAACTGCTGGACACGTGGCCACACACGAGTGGGATGCGGGCCGAATGTTACGTCGGCCAGCCACTCGTGCTGGAATCCACTCTCTCTGCTGACAGCTGCCATCGGACGGTGGTGTGTGAGCAGCACGCACGAATTTCATTTTCCTGCTTACCTCACACGGAATGTGGGATTGGAAGCTTTACAAACCAAAAGCATTAGGCCGTTTGCACACGGGTGTATTCGCACTTGTTGTGGCTTCGACTCGTCGACAGATTCCGTCCTCATTTGACTGCACACGTAAATTAATGAGAGGCAGCATAGGGACACCACCACCTAGAGGGCCGTGGCATTCTCGTGTGACGTCACGCAGAGTAGGCTGCGATCGCGTACTTAACTGGCTGGCCGCTACTGGCATAGTGGGCCGTGGCCGAGCGGCCACCCATTCAACTACGTGATCGAGGCCTACTCTGCGTGACGTCACACGAGAGCGCCACGGCCCTCTAGGTGGTGTTGGCACTGCTCGACTCGTCTCACACCAACGCCACCTAGAGAGAAGGCCGCAGCACTCTCGTTGTGACGTCACACAGAATAGGTTGCGCGCGCATATCTGACTGGCTCCCTGCTTCGACATAGTGGGCCGTGCCCCAGCGGCTACCAAGCCCCTACCACGCCGTAGCGGACAAGCGAGGCAACTGTCCCCGAATTGAAACAGCTGATCGCCGCCATTTGCAGGGAAGAATCCTAGTACTGGGGTTGTCATTTGAAGTGTATGATACGCAACAAGAGCAAAATAAACGCACGTTTGTTTAAAAAAAATACTGATTATTGCAGTCTGTTTAAAAAGTATTTTTAAGTGAATGAAGTTTCCTACTTTTCGAAATAACGTCTGAATAGAGACACGAAATTTAAGAATGTAAGGCTCTTTTATGATAAGGTGGAGCGATTTTTCATCGAGATATTTGCATAAGATAATGCCATGAAACTTGTAAAGTAGCAGAGAGTGCGACTGTTTTTTTTAATTCACGTAATTTTCTGTCAGGTCCTGTTTAATTTTCGCCGACTATTCTGTATGTTTTTACGCTTATTTGTAGACATCACATTTTTGTCTACATTCCTTTCCATTTTATATTGAATTTTTCTTTCAACTTCCTCGAATTTGGGTATGAATAATTGTAATAACTCATAACATTCTAAATACGCATTTCATTCGCACATTACTTTTAACAGAGATAGTACTTCTCAAAGTGGATGAGTATGCAACATTCGATGAAGTAATGACCGTTTACGAAGTACAACCACCACCTGTTAAGTGTCTAAAAAACAATTATTCGACCTACTTCTGCATCATACTTATATGTGATAAATAACACACCTAGTTATTCATTGTGCTCAAATTTGTATTTTAGTAATTTATATGGAAATAAAATATAAGTACTTGACATGCACCAAAGTACATTTCCCAGTTTTAGAGAATCATTTGTAAGAGGAAAGCCAAACAAAAGTAAACGCTCATGATTTATTATTTCTCCATGAAAGTACTATACGGTATACAAGTAATGACTGATCTACGAAACGTAACATTGTTTCCGTCTTCGTCTTTGCTTCCGTTCTCACTGTTACGATTAAAAACAGCACACGAACGAATCATATTTATACACGATTGCCCTGCAAATGGCGGCTTCTGTCACAATCAATGTGGGGACGCGACACTGGCGGTCTAGTTTTTATTTAGTAAGTCTATGGCGGCTACCCAGTCAGCTATGCGCGCGCAACTACTCCGAGGCCTGCGAGAAAGACAGTATCCAGCAAAGTCATGCCACGTGAGCAAGGTAGTTCCAAGCCGGCGCGATCGCTAGCCGATTGGTCGGCCGCTGGGGCACTGCCCACTGCGTCATAGCGGGCAGCCACTGAGCTAGCGATCGCGCCGGCTCGGAACTACCTTGTTTACGTGGCATGACGACTGCGCCTGACGTCACACGAGAGCGCCGCGGCCTTCTCTCTAGGTGGTGGTGCTCATACTCGACTCGGAGTCGTTGCGAGTAGGGATGGCGGTTATCGCTGAAACAACCGGTTTTCGGTTATACCGGTTCTTTTGAACTCCAGTATAAACGCACCGTAAAAACTGCTTAAGATAACCGTTTTTTAAATAACCGGTTTTCGGTTATTTATTGCTATTATTTCCAGTAGAGTTCGACCGAAACATAATTTGCGGCCGAAACAGAAACCGTAATTGAATTTTCGGTTCTTCTAGTTTCAACCGAACCCGAAACTTACGAAATTTAGTTAAAATATAGGTAAATTTACGTTATACGACAAATCACTAGTCTTTCCATATTTTGCAAGATCCCCTCCCTATACTACGCCTTCTTGAGTGTGTGTAAGCCTAGCCAGGAGGCCGTAGAAGATGATATACAAAGCATACAGATTTACTGGCCTAGTATTTCCATCCGGCAGTTGCGAATATTGAGCAGTCACAAAATTAAGGGCTCCGTTATTATTCCAAGCTTATAATACATCACTTACATAATAGGTATAAGAATCGAATTTATCTTCTTTCCAAGGAACATTTTGGATGATTTCTCTTTAAATGACACAGCATGTTTGTAATATCGCCACCCGTTTTTAGCGTTTTAAAGCAAATAGAGCATTCTACCTCACTGCTGCCGTACTTCGTGAAGGATTTCCACACTTGGGCTGGTGCCATTTAAGACACAACCGATGTCTGGCGACGACAGCAAGGAACTGCCGCATGACCAGACGGAGGCAAGCCTCGTACACTGCCGGTGCAAGCGCGTCGTCTAATAGGCCACGCCACACGGCAACAGGTGCATCGATGCCTCAGTAGCTGCACCAGTCTATAACTTCTTATGCCACGCGTTTGTTGCGCGTTTCTCACTGCCGGGATTGTTCTTAAATAAACACCGATCGCTTTTCTTAGTTTCTGCGATGACCTAATATTTCACAGCAGTGGAAAATTTAGGAAAAGCCCTAAATAGTAGGGTCTACTAGTTTTAATTTTTTAAAATTATTTACAAAAAGCACATTTTGAACCATAACTACAGGAAGTAGTCATACCGGTTTTTTTACCCGGTTCTTGGCAATAACTAAAATAAACCGGTTACAACCAACACGAAATAAATACCGAAAAAACCGGTTATTCAAAACTAAAATACCGGTATCGGTTGTAACCGATCGGTTTTTCCCATCCCTAGTTGCGAGTCGTCTCTCGCGTCCTGCAGTGCTCGGAAAGTTGGAGCGTGACGAGGGGATCGCACGACATCGAGGTAATCTAACTTGGGTTTGCCAGTAGTTTTTTTAAAATATTTCTGGTCAACAAAACACTTTAGACCCACTGAAATCTACGTGTAGTAACCGAAATGAAGTTTCGACAAATAGATAAGTATATAATATGTAGTATGATCAGGCAAATGCACAAATGTCACACTGTGCTCCTCATAATTGACGAGCAACGTAACCCTACTGGCAGCCAATACTCTTTATTCTCTAGGCCAGTGTTTTCAACCTGTGGCTCGCGACCCCCATGGGGAGGGGGGGGGGTGACAGGATTAAGTAATCTTCTTCTCTATATATAAAAGGAAGTGTCCCGATTGACTGACTGACTGACTCATCATCGCACAGCCCAAACCACTGAAGATAGAAACTTGAAATTTGTGGAAGGGTTGATCTTACTCTGTAGACGTCATTTAAGAAGCGATTTTTCGATATTCCTTCCGTAAGGGGGTGAAATATGGGGTGAAACGTTTTTTGAAAAAACGTAGTTATTTATGCAATTTTGAAGCTAGAGCTACAAAATTCCGGATTTTAATTCAGGGTTCGAATTTATAAGACACGTGTTTCGGCATTTTTTGAAATTCAGCCAATAAGGGGGTAAAATAGAAGATGCAAAAAATTAATTTTCAAATTGATTTTCAAATTGAGTTTCAAATTTCAAGCTATAACTACGAAACCTAGGATATGGACTCTTGATCAGGATTAAAATGACAAGAGTTTCGATATTTTTGGAAATTCAAAAACTAATGGGGTAAAAGAGGGGATCAAAATTCTTTTCGAAAACACTTTGTTGTCAAGACAATTTTGAAGCTATAGCTGCAAAAATAGGTATTTGTATTGTTCGTTATGATTTAAAAAATATGTGTTTCGGTATTTTTGGAAATTCAACCGTCAAGGGGGTTAAATTGGGAAATTTTCGGATTTGGATTCGGGAATCGAATTTAAAAGACACATGTTTCGGCATTTTTTGAAATTAGACTAATAAGGGGGTGAAATACGGGATGCAAAAATTGATTTTCAAAAATATGGTGCTGTTAACTTCAAATTTCAAGCTATAACTATGAAATTTAAGATATGGATTCTTCATCAGGATTAAAAATAAACAACTGGTGCAGACCAACCAGCCTACGCATGCGAAGTAGCGGGGGTTCAGCTAGTTTTACCATACAAGAACCATACAAGTGAATGCTCAGATATTAGAGGTTTCGCAATTACAAACTACTTATGATCTACCTTATACTAAAGACGGCACAAAGATTCATGCCCGAGGGGGATTCGAACCCCCTACGGCAGACGGCCGCGCGCACCACAACACGGCGCTCCAGCACGCACGGCTAATCCGCCGCGGCTATACAAAGCGACCTCGCTCAACGAGCATAATTCGCTTCTGAGCTTTACCTGCAATGCCAAACGTCGGTAAGCAACATACATTTGTCTGTCGGAATTGATGTAATAATAGGATGGGTTTCATTCAGAAAAAAATGTAGTGAAATTGTTCCTATAATGTATAGTATTTTCATTGTTTTAAGAAGAAAGTTGTATGAACAGAAGATAATTAAATTCATTGCCTCTGAAATTACGCAGATGTCTTATGATTTGGAGAGGGGGGGATTTAGTTGAAAGGGGCTCGTGTATACAAAAAGTATGCGAAACAGTAGGTGCGTGGCTGGCCGTGAGTTACGCAATGTTTCTCCCGCAGGCGCAACTGTTGGCACTCGGCCGTAGCTCCTCCCCTCCACGCTTTCCCTATTGCTATGCCTCTATATGCGGTAGTACCTTCCTACATGACGCCAACTATAGTAAGTCAGATCCCACGGGGAAAATAATACCGACTGAAGAATTCCCTTCAAGTTCCACCACAAACCGCTTCATTAATGTAATAAGGTCAATAAAAATACTCATGAGCTTCTTCTAGTTGCCGAAAATAAAATTTCTGGGAGTAGTGGAGAAACATCCTGAGCTATACGATTACACCATCCAAGAGTATTAAAGGAAGGCGTGTGCAGCTAAGATGTGGAATGAAGTTGCCAAAATGTAAACTTGTCAGATATTTATATTCAGTTTTTTTCACTGTACAATTATTCTACCTAAACAAAGAATACACAACTAAAGATAATTCAAATTAAAAATTCACAGTCAAGAACTACGACCAAGTACTTATGTGTCTTTTAAGTGTAACAATTCCACTACCGAGGCAGTGACGCCGTTGGAATCAGAAAATAATTTGCTGAATAATCTATATAATAGCATTAGTGATCCAATGGTTATTTATTTTTAGCTCGAGGTTGTAATTTAAAGCCAATAGGATTTGATGAACCAGTGATTTTAACTTTTTGCACTGTGTAATGATACACTTGTCTCTTTCTAAAGTAGTTATGAAGTAGCAATGAAAATTTCTTTCTATGTACAGCCGACCGCGGTGGCCGAGGAGACTGAGGCGCTTCAGTCACGATCTGCACGGACACTACGGTCGGGGGTTCGAATCCCCCCTCAGGCATGGATATTTGTGCCGTCTTTAGTATAAGGTAGTTCATAAGTAGTTTGTAAGTTTAGGGACTGATGGCCCCGTAGTTAAGTCCCATAAGCTTAACAAACACTTGAACATTTGAACATTTTTCTATGTACAGATGCACCAACAAAGCACGTTTTGTGTTCCTTTTCTTCTGCTGGTAGCCAGTAAAACATCACAGCATCCCCCTCATCAGTGGAAATGTTTATTATACAGGTGTTTATTGAAGTGAATGGCCACGTCTCATAGCTCCCTGTTGGAAGTCGTAATCAGACAGAAGGAAAATCTTCGGCTCGACGACTTCCTATCGAATCGTGTTAAAAAATTAAAAAAAAGTAAATAAATAAAGATAAAAAAATAAATGTTCAAATATTTGTGAATCTATGGGACTTAACTGCTTACTTATCAGTCCCTAGCTTACAAACTATTTAAATTAACCTGCGGATAACACACACACACACACACACACACACACACACACACACACATACATACATACATACACTCGAACCTCCGACGGCGAACTGTCGCGTGCACTGCAACACGGCGCCCCAGTGCGCACAGCTATTCCGCCGCGGCTCGAATCGTGTGCGGACGGCCTTACGCCTTGCGATCCTCGATTGCGTCATATACATTGCCGGAAAAAAATTATTAGTACACCTGGAAAGACAACATCGACTTTGATCCATGTCGATAGATGCTATCTGGATAATAGTAGATGTTAGGCCGTCCGCGCATTGGTCGATACACACTCGTCGTGACCGCTGTTTAGCTTCAGTCTGCTTGTGACTTCCAGCAGAGAGGCACAGCACTTGACTGGTCAATCACAACGTGGATGATGGACAGTCCCAGTAATGAAGGTGATACTGTGATGTTTTACTCGTACCGGTTCGCAGTAGTCTGATACCTCTGAAAAGCTGGCAAAAAGCCGAAGAATGGAATCATGTTTAGGAGAGCAGAGGGCAGCGCTGCAAATAAAGTCACAGGGAGGTAAAGCTACCTTTGATACCCGAAAAGATAGTTCAAAGTTACCGTTGTCAGAGTAGCACGTGTAACGCTTATACGCTTCTCAATGTGTTCTGTGTTTATAGTGTTTATAACTTTTGATGCAAGTGTTCATTGCAATTGTGCGTGATGGAGGATGTTCATGAAGATTTGTTTTGTTCATATAAATTTATGCTTCAGATGTATTGAAAAGTCACGTCAAAACATAATCTAAAAATGTCCTCAATTCACATGAGTTGTTATACACGGAGATCCTGTGATGTACGATATTGTAATATATAGCTTACGATTTTTGAGTCAAAATCTACACGAATTGTCTACTGGCCAGTTTACTGAAATAGTGCACTGCGAAATAGGCCGATGTCTCAATTGGTTCACTGATTCACAATCACAGTGTCAGAGAAATGATGTACGAGTTGAGGTGGAAATCAATAAAAGAAAGGCGTTATTTGTTGCGACGATATCTATTTGCGAATTTTCTTTCCCCAACTTTCTTTTCCGAATGCGAACATATTTTGTCAGCACCCACCTATATAGGAAGACATGATCATGGAAATAAAAAAAGAGAAATCGGATCGAAAACGGAAAGATTTAGGTTTTCCTTTTTCCTGCGAGCTATTAGAGAATGGAACCATAGAGAAGCATAAAAAAAGCGCTTCGATGAACCCTCTGCTCTGCACTTCATTGTGGCTTGCACAGTATATATGTAGATCCAACCGAAACCACTGACGATAGAAAGGTGAAATTTGCAAAGTATGTTAAACTTATTCTGTAGAAACCGTTGAAGAAGGGATTTTTCGAAATTCCATACTTATGTAGGTCAAATAGGAAACGGAAGATTTTTAGAAAGTATGCCGCTATTAATGCAATTTTAAAGGTAGAACTATCCAAACTGATGTTTACATTGCTGGTCAGAATTAAAAAATACATATTTCATTATTTTTGGGAATTCAACCGCCAAGCCGGCCGTGGTGGTCGAGGGGACTGAGGCGCTCCAGTCACGGTCTGCACGGCCACTACGGTTGGGGGTTCGTATCCCCCCTCGGGCATGGATATTTGTGCCGTCCTTAGTCTTAGCTAGTTCGTAAGTAGTTTGTAAGCTTAGGGACTGATGAACCCGTAATTAAGTCCCATAAGTTCTACAAACATTTGAACACTTTTCAACTCCAAAGGAATGAAATGAGTCATGGAAGTTGCGTCTCGTAGGGAATGAGAAGTTTTTTTTTTTGAAGTATGACGCTGTTAAGGATGTTTTGAACCTAGAAGTAGGAAAATTGGTATTTGGATGTTTCTCTTAATTGTATTTACAGACTGTTCCGTCGGTTCTTGGCAGAATATTTGATTCATTTTGAGTGAAACACACGAAATAATTGTGCAATATTCTGCAAATTTTATTTGTTACTAACTAGTTTTCGGCAGTTACGCCATCGTCAGGTAAACACTACAGAGATATAGTTATGCAGCTTAGAAGTTCTCAGGTCAAGGTTTTTAAGTTGTTGTACAGATAGTATGTATACAGAAATTTCTAAAAGAAGACTAGTGTTATAGGTATAATTACATCACTAAACTTGTAGAACATTGATAAAATATGTGACACAAGATATAAATTACAACACAAAGAAATAATTAGTAACATTTAAAATTGATCAACATGGTCTATTGATTTACTGCACAAATATTCAGAATATAGAACGGTGAGTATAAGATGAATGAAACATTTGTGAATATATAGCTTCCAGTTTATGAGCTATTACCGGCATAAATGTCCATTAATAACAGAACTAATTTATATCAGGCAAGTAGGCTATGGAACTGTGTTATGGATGTGAGGCAAGTGAATAGGAGTCAGTGGTTTATGTGGATCCATTAGATTCTGCATTAGATCCTGCAGACAGAAGTGGTGAGTAGGGAAACTGAGTTTGATCATTCAGGACAAGGTGTGGCTAAGTTGACATATGTTTATTAATTTCCAGTATTTCAAAAAGGTTCATTTTCTTCTCTTTTTGGATATAATGTAGGACATAATGTTAACATGGTAGCTATGGTTTTCATATGGAATCTATATATTCCCAGGTTTCATTCATCTTATACTCACTGTTCTATATTCTGAATATTTGTGCAGTTAATCAATAGACCATGTTGTTCAATTTTAAATGTTACTAATTATTTCTTTGTGTTGTAATTTATATCTTGTGTCAAATATTTTATCAAACTTCTACAAGTTCAATGATGTAATTATACCTATAACACTAGTCTTCGTTAAGAAATTTCTGTATAAATACCATCTGTACAACAACTTGAGATCTTTGACCTGTGAAATTCTAAGCTGCATAACTATATCTCTGTAGTGTTTACCTGACGATGGCGTAACTGCCGAAAACTAGATAGTAACAAATAAAATTTGCAGAATATTGCACAATTATCTCGTGTGTTTCACTCAAAATGCATGTTTCTCTGTAAGTCCTCTATGTGTTCATAAACCATTCATTCGATTGCAATGAAACTTTGGTGAACTGTTCAGCGTACGCCCACGATGGTTCCTGACCCAAAAACAAAAGAGCACGACACATAGCTCAAGAGATATGACGTCATAAATAATGAGACCACCGCATAAGAATACCCAGATTTATGCGTCAATTATTGTTGGAAAATGGGAGTAGTTAGGGACTTGCAACAAAGTTTGCATGTAATTTCGGACGTTTATGAAGCGTTTCATAACTGACCCCCCCCCCCCCCCAAATAATGAAACGAAAAGTATACCGCTCTCAACAGTTTCGCTGTAGATGCCGTAAAACTGTCGCATCAGGCATGACCTTGTATCAAATAAAGTTAGTATTACAGATTTGCATGTTACTATTTAGTTTTGTTTACAAGTCTCCCTTAATTCTCTTGCATCCAAAATTAAGCAATTTGTTTTGTTAATCTCTATATAAAAACGAACTCACTCACTCACTGATCACGAAATCTCGAAGACTACTTCACCTATGAAGCTGAAATTTGGCAGGAACGTAGTTTATAGGTAGAAAACGTCAGCTAAGACAGTATTTTGTGATAGGTCCATGGCGGAGCATACTTCTACTACAGACTCACGAAATCTACAGTTTCTTCCCGATATTCACGAAATTTCGCACGCTTAACCTTCAAATCAAGAGGAAGGTCACGGTCTACCTTACGTTTATTTGCTTATGGGACTTATCTGCGGGGTCCTCAGTCCCTAAAGTTATGGACTAACTTATATAAAAACAAACATCCATGCCCGAAGGAGGATTCAAAACTTCGAGCGGGAGACCTCGCGATCCGCAAGGTGGCGCTCCAGACCGCTAGGCTATTCCCGCGCGGCCCCGTAAGTTTCATACGGTGCATGGGGGAGGGTACTTCGCAACGTACTAATGAATCCCTAAATACCTTGGTCGCGACATAATTTGAGAACGACTGGACCGATTTCACAGATCCTTTATTTCTTCTTCTTCTATTTTTTTCGTTATTCCCTGAACAAATTTATAAAATAAAACTAGAATATTTCAGAACAACAAAGTGCGTTTTTCAATGTGACCCTGCGTTTCTATTGCATAGAAATCTATAGCTTGTTCCGATATTGATATAATTTTGCACAAGTATTTTTAAACAGAATAAACGCGGAAGACTATTATTCGAGAGAGTTCTCAGGAAGCGCAAAGCAGTGACAAATGTTTTTAAATCGTGAAGAAGAAGGAGCGTACATCTTAATAAAAAGACAAGTTTAAATAATATTTTAGATTAACCCCAAATCAGTTTCAATATCTTCTGTCCTTAGCCGGCCGCGGTGGCCGAGGGGACTGAGGCGCTCCAGTCACGGTCTGCACGGCCACTACGGTTGGGGGTTCGTATCCCCCCTCGGGCATGGATATTTGTGCCGTCCTTAGTCTTAGCTAGTTCGTAAGTAGTTTGTAAGCTTAGGGACTGATGAACCCGTAATTAAGTCCCATAAGTTCTACAAACATTTGAACACTTTTCAACTCCAAAGGAATGAAATGAGTCATGGAAGTTGCGTCTCGTAGGGAATGAGAAGTTTTTTTTTTTGAAGTATGACGCTGTTAAGGATGTTTTGAACCTAGAAGTAGGAAAATTGGTATTTGGATGTTTCTCTTAATTGTATTTACAGACTGTTCCGTCGGTTCTTGGCAGAATATTTGATTCATTTTGAGTGAAACACACGAAATAATTGTGCAATATTCTGCAAATTTTATTTGTTACTAACTAGTTTTCGGCAGTTACGCCATCGTCAGGTAAACACTACAGAGATATAGTTATGCAGCTTAGAAGTTCTCAGGTCAAGGTTTTTAAGTTGTTGTACAGATAGTATGTATACAGAAATTTCTAAAAGAAGACTAGTGTTATAGGTATAATTACATCACTAAACTTGTAGAACATTGATAAAATATGTGACACAAGATATAAATTACAACACAAAGAAATAATTAGTAACATTTAAAATTGATCAACATGGTCTATTGATTTACTGCACAAATATTCAGAATATAGAACGGTGAGTATAAGATGAATGAAACATTTGTGAATATATAGCTTCCAGTTTATGAGCTATTACCGGCATAAATGTCCATTAATAACAGAACTAATTTATATCAGGCAAGTAGGCTATGGAACTGTGTTATGGATGTGAGGCAAGTGAATAGGAGTCAGTGGTTTATGTGGATCCATTAGATTCTGCATTAGATCCTGCAGACAGAAGTGGTGAGTAGGGAAACTGAGTTTGATCATTCAGGACAAGGTGTGGCTAAGTTGACATATGTTTATTAATTTCCAGTATTTCAAAAAGGTTCATTTTCTTCTCTTTTTGGATATAATGTAGGACATAATGTTAACATGGTAGCTATGGTTTTCATATGGAATCTATATATTCCCAGGTTTCATTCATCTTATACTCACTGTTCTATATTCTGAATATTTGTGCAGTTAATCAATAGACCATGTTGTTCAATTTTAAATGTTACTAATTATTTCTTTGTGTTGTAATTTATATCTTGTGTCAAATATTTTATCAAACTTCTACAAGTTCAATGATGTAATTATACCTATAACACTAGTCTTCGTTAAGAAATTTCTGTATAAATACCATCTGTACAACAACTTGAGATCTTTGACCTGTGAAATTCTAAGCTGCATAACTATATCTCTGTAGTGTTTACCTGACGATGGCGTAACTGCCGAAAACTAGATAGTAACAAATAAAATTTGCAGAATATTGCACAATTATCTCGTGTGTTTCACTCAAAATGCATGTTTCTCTGTAAGTCCTCTATGTGTTCATAAACCATTCATTCGATTGCAATGAAACTTTGGTGAACTGTTCAGCGTACGCCCACGATGGTTCCTGACCCAAAAACAAAAGAGCACGACACATAGCTCAAGAGATATGACGTCATAAATAATGAGACCACCGCATAAGAATACCCAGATTTATGCGTCAATTATTGTTGGAAAATGGGAGTAGTTAGGGACTTGCAACAAAGTTTGCATGTAATTTCGGACGTTTATGAAGCGTTTCATAACTGACCCCCCCCCCCCCCCCAAATAATGAAACGAAAAGTATACCGCTCTCAACAGTTTCGCTGTAGATGCCGTAAAACTGTCGCATCAGGCATGACCTTGTATCAAATAAAGTTAGTATTACAGATTTGCATGTTACTATTTAGTTTTGTTTACAAGTCTCCCTTAATTCTCTTGCATCCAAAATTAAGCAATTTGTTTTGTTAATCTCTATATAAAAACGAACTCACTCACTCACTGATCACGAAATCTCGAAGACTACTTCACCTATGAAGCTGAAATTTGGCAGGAACGTAGTTTATAGGTAGAAAACGTCAGCTAAGACAGTATTTTGTGATAGGTCCATGGCGGAGCATACTTCTACTACAGACTCACGAAATCTACAGTTTCTTCCCGATATTCACGAAATTTCGCACGCTTAACCTTCAAATCAAGAGGAAGGTCACGGTCTACCTTACGTTTATTTGCTTATGGGACTTATCTGCGGGGTCCTCAGTCCCTAAAGTTATGGACTAACTTATATAAAAACAAACATCCATGCCCGAAGGAGGATTCAAAACTTCGAGCGGGAGACCTCGCGATCCGCAAGGTGGCGCTCCAGACCGCTAGGCTATTCCCGCGCGGCCCCGTAAGTTTCATACGGTGCATGGGGGAGGGTACTTCGCAACGTACTAATGAATCCCTAAATACCTTGGTCGCGACATAATTTGAGAACGACTGGACCGATTTCACAGATCCTTTATTTCTTCTTCTTCTATTTTTTTCGTTATTCCCTGAACAAATTTATAAAATAAAACTAGAATATTTCAGAACAACAAAGTGCGTTTTTCAATGTGACCCTGCGTTTCTATTGCATAGAAATCTATAGCTTGTTCCGATATTGATATAATTTTGCACAAGTATTTTTAAACAGAATAAACGCGGAAGACTATTATTCGAGAGAGTTCTCAGGAAGCGCAAAGCAGTGACAAATGTTTTTAAATCGTGAAGAAGAAGGAGCGTACATCTTAATAAAAAGACAAGTTTAAATAATATTTTAGATTAACCCCAAATCAGTTTCAATATCTTCTGTCCTTAGCCGGCCGCGGTGGCCGAGGGGACTGAGGCGCTCCAGTCACGGTCTGCACGGCCACTACGGTCGGGGGTTCGAATCCCACCTCGGGCATGGATATTTGTGCCGTCCTTAGTCTTAGCTAGTTCGTAAGTAGTTTGCAAGTTTAGGGACTGATGACTCCGTAGTCAAGTCCCACAATTTCTACAAACATTTGAACATTTTTCAACCGCCAAAGGAATGAAATGCGTCATGGAAGTTACGTCTCGTAGGGAATGAGAAGTTTTTTTTTTTTTTTTGGAAGTATGACGCTGTTAAGGATGTTTTGAACCTAGAAGTAGGAAAATTGGTATTTGGATGTTTCTCTTAATTGTATTTACAGACTGTTCCGTCGGTTCTTGGCAGAATATTTGATTCATTTTGAGTGAAACACACGAGATAATTGTGCAATATTCTGCAAATTTTATTTGTTACTAACTAGTTTTCGGCAGTTACGCCATCGTCAGGTAAACACTACAGAGATATAGTTATGCAGCTTAGAAGTTCTCAGATCAAGGTTTTTAAGTTGTTGTACAGATAGTATGTATACAGAAATTTCTAAAAGAAGACTAGTGTTATAGGTATAATTACATCACTAAACTTGTAGAACATTGATAAAATATGTGACACAAGATATAAATTACAACACAAAGAAATAATTAGTAACATTTAAAATTGATCAACATGGTCTATTGATTAACTGCACAAATATTCAGAATATAGAACGGTGAGTATAAGATGAATGAAACATTTGTGAATATATAGATTCCAGTTTATGAGCTATTACTGGCATAAATGTCCATTAATAACAGAACTAATTTATATCAGGCAAGTAGGCCATGGAACTGTGTTATGGATGTGAGGCAAGTGAATAGGAGTCAGTGGTTTATGTGGATCCATTAGATTCTGCATTAGATCCTGCAGACAGAAGTGGTGAGTAGGGAAACTGAGTTTGATCATTCAGGACAAGGTGTGGATAAGTTGACATATGTTTATTAATTTCCAGTATTTCAAAAAGGTTCATTTTCTTCTCTTTTTGGATATGATGTAGGACATAATGTTAACATGGTAGCTATGGTTTTCATATGGAATCTATATATTCCCAGGTTTCATTCATCTTATACTCACTGTTCTATATTCTGAATATTTGTGCAGTTAATCAATAGACCATGTTGTTCAATTTTAAATGTTACTAATTATTTCTTTGTGTTGTAATTTATATCTTGTGTCAAATATTTTATCAAACTTCTACAAGTTCAATGATGTAATTATACCTATAACACTAGTCTTCTTTAAGAAATTTCTGTATAAATACCATCTGTACAACAACTTAAGATCTTTGACCTGTGAAATTCTAAGCTGCATAACTATATCTCTGTAGTGTTTACCTGACGATGGCGTAACTGCCGAAAACTAGATAGTAACAAATAAAATTTGCAGAATATTGCACAATTATCTCGTGTGTTTCACTCAAAATGAATGTTTCTCTGTAAGTCCTCTATGTGTTCATAAACCATTCATTCGATTGCAATGAAACTTTGGTGAACTGTTCACCGTACGCCCACGATGGTTCCTGACCCAAAAACAAAAGAGCACGACACATAGCTCAAGAGATATGACGTCATAAATAATGAGACCACCGCATAAGAATACCCAGATTTATGCGTCAATTATTGTTGGAAAATGGGAGTAGTTAGGGACTTGCAACAAAGTTTGCATGTAATTTCGGACGTTTATGAAGCGTTTCATAACTGACCCCCCCCCCCCCCCCAAATAATGAAACGAAAAGTATACCGCTCTCAACAGTTTCGCTGTAGATGCCGTAAAACTGTCGCATCAGGCATGACCTTGTATCAAATAAAGTTAGTATTACAGATTTGCATGTTACTATTTAGTTTTGTTTACAAGTCTCCCTTAATTCTCTTGCATCCAAAATTAAGCAATTTGTTTTGTTAATCTCTATATAAAAACGAACTCACTCACTCACTGATCACGAAATCTCGAAGACTACTTCACCTATGAAGCTGAAATTTGGCAGGAACGTAGTTTATAGGTAGAAAACGTCAGCTAAGACAGTATTTTGTGATAGGTCCATGGCGGAGCAAACTTCTACTACAGACTCACGAAATCTACAGTTTCTTCCCGATATTCACGAAATTTCGCACGCTTAACCTTCAAATCAAGAGGAAGGTCACGGTCTACCTTACGTTTATTTGCTTATGGGACTTATCTGCGGGGTCCTCAGTCCCTAAAGTTATGGACTAACTTATATAAAAACAAACATCCATGCCCGAAGGAGGATTCAAAACTTCGAGCGGGAGACCTCGCGATCCGCAAGGTGGTGCTCCAGACCGCTAGGCTATTCCCGCGCGGCCCCGTAAGTTTCATACGGTGCATGGGGGAGGGTACTTCGCAACGTACTAATGAATCCCTAAATACCTTGGTCGCGACATAATTTGAGAACGACTGGACCGATTTCACAGATCCTTTATTTCTTCTTCTTCTATTTTTTTCGTTATTCCCTGAACAAATTTATAAAATAAAACTAGAATATTTCAGAACAACAAAGTGCGTTTTTTAATGTGACCCTGTGTTTCTATTGCATAGAAATCTATAGCTTGTTCCGATATTGATATAATTTTGCACAAGTATTTTTAAACAGAATAAACGCGGAAGACTATTATTCGAGAGAGTTCTCAGGAAGCGCAAAGCAGTGAGACAAATGTTTTTAAATCGTGAAGAAGAAGGAGCGTACATCTTAATAAAAAGATAAGTTTAAATAATATTTTAGATTAACCCCAAATCAGTTTCAATATCTTCTGTCCTTAGCCGGCCGCGGTGGCCGAGGGGACTGAGGCGCTCCAGTCACGGTCTGCACGGCCACTACGGTCGGGGGTTCGAATCCCCCCTCAGGCATGGATATTTGTGCCGTCCTTAGTGTTAGCTAGTTCGTAAGCAGTTTGCAAGTTTAGGGACTGATGACTCCGTAGTTAAGTCCCACAAGTTCTACAAACATCTGAACATTTTTCAACCGCCAAAGGAATGAAATGCGTCATGGAAGTTACGTCTCGTAGGGAATGAGAAGTTTTTTTGGAAGTATGACGCTGTTAAGGATGTTTTGAACCTAGAAGTAGGAAAATTGGTATTTGGATGTTTCTCTTAATTGTATTTACAGACTGTTCCGTCGGTTCTTGGCAGAATATTTGATTCATTTTGAGTGAAACACACGAGATAATTGTGCAATATTCTGCAAATTTTATTTGTTAATAACTAGTTTTCGGCAGTTATGCCATCGTCAGATAAACACTACAGAGATATAGTTATGCAGCTTAGAAGTTAACAGGTCAAAGATTTTAAGTTGTTGTACAGATAGTATGTATACAGAAGGGGACTGAGGCGCTCCAGTCACGGTCTGCACGGCCACTACGGTCGGGGGTTCGAATCCCCCCTCGGGCATGGATATTTGTGCCGTCCTTAATATAAGCTAGTTCATAAGTAGTTTGTAAGTTTAGGGACTGATGACCCCGTAGTTAAGTCCCATAATCTCTACAAACATTTGAACATTTTTTTTGTCATTAGTTGAATACAAACTGAAAAGAGAATCTTTGAAGAACCGCTCGGGAATAGCCGAGCGGTCTGGAGCGCCACGCTGCGGTTCGCGCGGGCTCCCGCGTCGAATGTTCGATTCCTCCACGGGACATAGATTTTTGTGTTCTCTTCATTATAAGTTAGTTCATAAGTAGATTGCAAGTTTAGGGCCCGAAGACCCCGCAGTTAAGTCTCATAAGCTCTAGAAACATTTCAACATTTTTTTTTTTTTTGATTCCTGCAACTAAGTTCAGAGACCAATCCCACCAGTAAAAAACCCCGCAGTTACCTTGATGTTAGTTTCTCATTAATAATTAGCGTTAATGTGAATTGGTAGACAACGTGACATGCTATCTATTATCACATTATGAACTACTTTACCAGTATTCCAGTAGACCATTTGATGAATTTCTTTTATGCATACTGCAAGTGTGGACCTTATAGGAACGGTTGTTATGTCTACTGCTGTGCCATTGTTCCACTGGAATAAATGCGGATTTGACGAACTGGTTATATATCATGAAAGCATTGGCTTTATTGGAGCGCACTGGATTGTTTTCTTTCCTCACTAAATAAAATGTAATTTTTATTATTTCTTAAGATGGGAATTGGGCCCGAGAAAAGCACAAAAATATTGATTATGTAGTTTCAATGAAATGTAATTTATTGTGACAGAAAGAAAAATAATAATTCTACACAGGGGAAGTTTCACTTATTGTGGTTACCGATGTCTGCTGCTATGGCTTTCAAGAATAAGCCAGTCTCGCCCTCAATTTCATGTTCCACTTACTTGTCGGAAAATTTCGAAAAGGTTTGTCGGTCTTCACGTCTTTCTTTAACAAGTTCTTGTAGCAGAGACTCACGAGTTTTGTTTTCTTTGCTACGGGTTCGAGCTGAGAAGAGCTTCTTCAACCAAGCAAGTCGCTGCGGCGTGCGGGCCAAACTGCTGTTGGAGCACGCAAGCGTTTCCCGCAGGTAGAGCCCGCAGCGGCGTGCGGTTAGACTTGCGCATAATAGTTCGCGATCGGGAGCGCTCGAACTAGGTCATTCTTTTAGTTCGTCCGCTCCCAGTGACGGCTGAGCGGCAGGTAGGTAGAGGGAGAAGTTCCCCCACCTAGCTGCTTCATGCGCTTGCTGCTTGGGCCGCTAACGATATTACGCAAACCAAAAGAAACAGTTTGTGGATAATTTCTCGCCTTTAAGTTTAGAGTTATCTCTATATTTTGGAATTATGGAATTTGTTACTCAGATATTGCAGAGTGCAGAATACTTCAAAGCAGAAATTTTGCACACTGAACTATGTAATCTAGCAGGCAGACGATAACCTCGAAATGACTCTCATCAGCAGAAGGCTAACACGTTGATTTTTAATTCTGTTCGCTAGCTATCGCGCATATTTTAGTTCGCGACCTATCGCGCATATGTTAGTTCGCGACCGGTAGCTGTCCTTTTAGTTCGCAGCTCGGCCGCGAAGTTGGTCGCTCTCTTTAGTTCGTCCGTTCGTTTTGGCTTTTGTTACCGCTACTAAAACTACAGCTGAGCTGTATCTCAGCTCGAAATGACGGCTACTGGCAGAAGGGAATCACGCGATTCTGCGCGCTCTCGCGTCCTCTCGCTGTTACTCGTCAGTCTTCGGAAAAGGAGCGGACGAACTAAGAGGCGAGGGATCTGCGAACTAGTTCGCGTAGTTCGCCAGTGGGAGCGCTCTTCCGAACTAGTTCGTTCGCGAACTACACAAGACTACGTGCGGTGTCCCGCAGCTTAAGAAAACGGCCTCGGTATGTTTTCATTGGGCGAATGGGGAGCGGGGTTCCGCACGCGTTTCATGCTTCTCGTTGCGGGACACTCACACTAGGAAAACGGCCCTTTAGATAATCAGCCGAACGCTGACAGTCGACCAGCGATACGGCTTAAGGGGTGTAAAGTAATAATAATAAAATACAATGTAGGTTACCTTGCGATCTGCTCGTGACGCTCGAACTTTCCCGATTACTACAGGACGCCATACACGAGCGTCGCTTGCAAGGACTTGGAGACAAGACGACCGCGACACAGCCCGTGCCACCATTGACCTACGTGTGGAGTGGAATGGGGACCGTATCGAGCCGAAGGCGAGTCGCAGCCGCAACGAGTGCGAATCGACCCGTGTGTGGACGGCCTAATGATAATGGTTCCTACGTCGTTACCCAACGGAGAGCCAAGTGATACAGCTGCCAAAGTGCCATCTGCGTGTGCCCTCTAATAGGAGAAAGTTGAGCTATAAGGTCAGAGCCTGCCGAAACTTGCTTGGGGCCCTGTGCCAAACTTCCGCTCTGGCCTCTCCGGCATTCTCGCCTCCCCCTCGCCCCGGTCCCCATCCTCCCAAAAGCAGTGGTTATACGTCACGTTCAAATGAATTCTGGGTTCCTTCACACAAAGATTAGTTTAGATTAGTTTTCGTTCCATAGATCTATGTCGAGGAGATCCTCGTGGATGTGGAACATGTCATGAAACAAAAATTATAAGCTCAATAACAGATGAATAATAGATAATACTAATAATATAAATACAGATGTTGTTGTTGTGGTCTTCAGTCTCCACAATACCCTATCCTGAGCAAGCCTCTTCATCTCCACATAAGAACGGCAACCTACATCTGTCTGAATCTGCTTACTGTATCCATCTCTTGGTCTTTCTATGCGGTTTTTACTCCACACACTTCCCTCCAACGCTAAATTCACAATTCCTTGATGTCTAAGAATGTGCCCTACCAATCTATCCCTTCTTTTAGTCAAGGTATGCCAGAAATTACTTTTCTCCCCAATTCTGTGCAGTACCTCCTCATTAGTTACGCGATCCACCCACCTAATTTTCAGCATTCTTCTGTAGCACCACATTTCAAAAGCCTCAATCCTCTTCCTGTCCGCACTGTTTATCGGCCATGTTTCACTCCCATACAAGGCAACACTCCATACAAATGCCTTCAGAAAGGACTTCCGTAGACTTAAATCAATATTCGATGTTAACAAATTCCTCTTTTTCAAGAACGCTTTTCTACCCAACTGCATTTTATATCCTCTGTACTGCGCCCATAATTTGTTATTTTACTCCCAAAGTAACAAAACTCATCTACGTCCTTCATTGCTTCGTTACCTAATCTAATTCCTTCAGCATCACCTGATTTTCTTAGACTGCACTCCATTACCTTAGTTTTGCTCTTGTTAATATTCATTTTATATGCACCTTTATGCATACATTTTTAAGTTTTATTTTTTTTTAATTTTTTTAGCTGATAGTATAATAATACTAATATAGTATGATTACCGATGCATGCATCATTTGGTACAATTTAGAAATTCACTAATGGAGTAGAAGGAGTCGGCCACTAGAAAGTTTTAGGTTCCTCTTAAGCTGATCTTTATTTGTAGCTTATTTTTTATACTTGATGGTAAATTATTGAAAATGTGTGTTCCTGAGTAGTGGACCCCTTTTGGAACTAAAGTGCTTTTAAGTCCTTGTGTAGATCATTTTTTATTCCCAGTATTGTATGTATGAACGGAGCTGTTTGTTGGGGAAAGGAACATATTATTTATAACAAATTTCAGTAACGAATAAATGTACTGAGAGGCAGTACTTAATATACCCAGTTCTTTGAAGAGGTTTCTACTGCCAATATATCAAAGGAAGGTCTTTGTACAGCATAACTGTTGTGAAAGGGAAATAATTAACCGGAGCTTGATTCTTAATAATAAATATGGCAATTACAGAAAAGATAATAATAAAAATTAACTTAGCTATCGGATTCCTTCCAATGTCAAGAAATTCAAAGTCGAAGAAGGTTCACATGTGTCATTCAGGATTTAGACTGACATGTTTCCAGAATTTCACATGCACTGTATTTATAAGAAATTAAATTAATTGTAGATTATAAACACTAAGGTGTACTACTTCACACACTTGGAACATTACATCTTGTCCTTGCGTTTTGACAAGCGAAATCATCAATAACATCTTCAAAACTCAATTTTGAAACCACGCCATGTTCCACCGACAACATGGCAAGAGAAGACAGGCGTTCTTGCGAACTGCTGCTTCCAAAATAGTTGATAAACTTTAAACATGAATATCTCCTTTCAGCGGAGTCGATAGTCACTGGCATGGTTAGCAAATTTCTGTAAGCAACATAAATGTTGTGTGTTTGTCGTCATCATCACTTCCATCATCATCGACACCTAAGTCGCTGAATTGAAGACTTGCAGAAGGCGACCGAACGCCAAAGGGGATTTCCCCGACCAACAAAAGCCATACGAACGTTTCGTTTCCCTGAGGTAGCATATCGCTACGTCACTGCAGTTACGAGTAGGAGTTTGACGCTCCATAAGGCACTGCATACAGTTGACACAGCTCGCCATACCAGCTGCCTGACGGACGAATGAAATACGTGATTATTATAGACGCCGTCATCTAAGAAGGTGCTTCCGCGCGTGAGGCGGAGCGATAGGGGAAGTGTGGAGGGGCGAACTACAGCCAAACGCTAGTAGTTGAGGCTGCGGGCTAAACATTGTATAACTCGCGGCCAGCCACGCGCCTAGATAATGTTATTGGCTGGCAGTGCGGTAATGGAGAGGCATGCACAGAACGGCTGAAATTGGGGCGCCTTCCTGGGTGATGCGGACTATTGTCACATCGATGAGCAGAAAGGGCGCGAAGAGGCGCTAAGAAACCATGAATCGCGTACCTCTCAATTTAACCACCAACAATAGTCATTTGTTGGCACTAGATACCACTATAGCGCATCATCATGATAACCCCTGGTTACTTCAACTACGATAGAGGCATAATTTTCTGAATCATTCTTAGCTGTAGTCCAGTGACCATTACCGTGTCACGATGGGTGTATACTTTAATTACCTTAGATTTAAAAATACTTTCAGAAGCAAAATTACGAATGACAGTAGTCAACTTGTATTCTATTGTTTAGAAGCGCGGGGCCCTGTGTGACTGCACAGGTCGCATATGTCTGAGGCTGGCCTCTATAAGACTCAGTGTGACGGCAACGTGTGAAGCAAACAACGCGCCATGCTTTCTATAGCCAAATGAGCGAGTTTGAAAGGGAACGAATTGTGGCCTTAAGACTAGCGGAATGGACCTTCAGGAGCGTTGTCACACAACTTGGAGTTGCTGTATGCCGCGGTGGAGTAGCAAGTATTATGACATACTGGCGCCAGTTATGTGCACCTGCGGTGAATAATAGTGCTCATATCTTGTCGCAAAAGCATTTTGAAGATATCAGCTGATTTTGATGCTTCATTATGTGTATACATTTTGGGTTGCCAGCAGTGTTTTCCAATCTCTTCGCCAGCAGATTTTACTCTCTAAAGCTCCCGCTACTAACATGGAGGAGCCTGACGTTTGTACGGATGTCTTTTAACGTCGCTTTTTCTTTTATCACCTGTACTTTCCTTTCTCTGATGATTCTATAGCGAATTTCATCTTATTACCGCACATAATGTAGCTGCTGCGACTTCCGTTACTCGTCAGGTTACGAAGTTGATGGAATTAATAAGCTTGCCTAACTTTTGCTCCTAAATTAACATGTAGTCTTACCTGAGAATCATCTGCTACTATGACCGTCGCCAGCTTCAAACCTTCTCTCTTCTAACAGGGTTTTATATTTGTTATTTAATGGGTAAAGTGATAGCAACAGGGGAAGACTGTCGCATTGAAAGGTGAGGCAGCCTGTTACACTAGATAATGCTGCCAGACAACAAGATATAAAACAGCGGAGCAATGCGATAACATCAAATTTTGTTTCAAATTGGGCAAAATGGCGACGGAGACCCATGGGATGTTAATACAAGTGTAAGGTGTTGAAGCAGTGAGTTTAAGCTGTTTATTTGAGTGGCATCCTGTCAAGGATTAGCCACTTTCAGCTCGAGCGCCCACAAACACAGTCCCACAGAACATCCAACTAGTGGAAAGGATTCTAGCAGACGAGTCGAAGATCAGCACAAACAAACACTATTGTTCACGACGAACGCGTGACCTCAGTGCCTCGAGCGATTCCATAAGAAGCGTTTGCTGACAGTTTCCAACAGCTGTACAACCAATGTCAGAAGTGTATTGTAGCCAATGGTGATAAATTTGAAGGCCAGTAAATGTACTTTTTTTGTACCTCTTGTTTCCTGTATTTTCTGAGACCATTCACCGAACCTTTCAGACCCACCAATCTATGCGTCAAATGTACATCTTCAGAAATTCCTTTCCTCATATTAAGTTTAGTGTTTGATACCAGTAGACTCGACTGCATTCGTAACCGTGGGTCACAAACGTCGTAGTATTGTTGATAACAGACATCAGTCAAGACTAAACTTCCCATTGGGGCACTCAGAATGAGAAATGTAATGCGTGCAAAACGTGAACTGCGCTTTTCTAGTTGTTGATATTTAATGACTATTCTGTTTCCAGAAGGAGAGTTATACATGCATGATAATTATTTCGACCGCCTCGCTTATTCCTTGGGGATATTCATTCTGTGATATGTTCTTTGAACAACAGCAAGCCGAGGCACAAAAGGCTACTCGGAGTTCTACACAAGAGGCTTTTGAGACCCACGAGAAGGTCAGCAACTGTAACGAGGCGGCTTACTGTCTGGAAATACCCGGGGGTGGGTGCTGCAGTTACTTCAAACCTCTCTACTGAACGTAAATGCAGCGGGAGCACTACAAAGGCTAACAAGGTACCAGCCGACTGCACAGTCTACGTAGGAGTAGCGGTCTGCTCGTGCTTCAAGGGGCTAATGGGTGTAGCGTCTCGCCTGCTTTTAACAATACACGGCCTCTGGTGTGTGCGGAGCTACAGGCAAGGAGAAACACATTGAGCGTCCTTTGACACAAAGTCTAGACGAAACTGTTTAGTATGGTGAAGGAAGAGAAGAAAATGGAAAATATCTTCGGACGGTACTGAGATTGTTTTGAGTTTGGAATTAATGCTCAAAACAAAAGATATATATATATATATATATATATATATATATATATATATATATATATATAGAGAGAGAGAGAGAGAGAGAGAGAGAGAGGTGTTTGGGCCTATATTTCACTCTACAGCCAAAACTACACATCGCAAACGAATAGTATTTGTATATGGTAGTAGGTATCAGCCTCCCATTGTGCACTATGGTGGTAGAAGGTTGATAACGATAAAGGGGTGCAAGATACGCGAGTTAAACGTTACCGACTTATATAAAATTCTACGTGTGAGTGTCAATATTTTGCTCTTTAGCAAAAACTAGACAATGAATACGAACGACCTCTCTGTGTTGTTGTACAAAGTCTCCAGTTGTACACCATAGCAGTTCCATGTCGATAGTTATAAGAGGGTGGAAGATATAGTGGTTGAAAGTCGTCAGCTTATATAAAATTCGGACTAAAGACCAGCGATGTCTTTTGACAGCAAATAGGTTATACCGGGTGTTACAAAAAGGTACGGCCAAACTTTCAGGAAACATTCCTCACACACAAAGAAAGAAAATATGTTATGTGGACATGTGTCCGGAAACGCTTAATTTGCATGTTAGAGCCCATTTTAGTATTTCTCATGTTCTTCCACCTACGCTCACTGGAGCACGTTAACATGATTTCATACGGGATACTCTACCCGAGCTGCTAGAACATGTGCCTTTACAAGTACGACACAACATGTGGTTCATGCACGATGGAGATCCTGTACATTTCAGTCGACGTGTTCGTACGTTTCTCAATAACAGATTCGGTGACTGATGGATTGGTAGAGGCGGACCAATTCCATGACCTCCAAGGTCTCCTGACCTCAACCCTCTTGACTTTCATTTATGGGGGCATTTGAAAGCTCTTGTCTACGCAGCCCCGGTACCAAATGTAGAGACTCTTTGTGCTCGTATTGTGAACGGTTGTGATACAATACGCTATTCTCCAGGGCTGCATTAGCGCATCAGGGATTCCATGCGACGGAGGGTGGATGCATGTATCCTCGCTAACGGAGGACATTTTGTACATTTCCTGTAACAAAGTGTTTGAAGTCACGCTGGTAAGTTCTGTTGCTGTGTGTTTCCATTCCATGATTAATGTGATTTGAAGAGAAGTAATAAAATGAGCTCTAACATGGAAATTAAGCGTTTCCGGACCCATGTCCACGTAACATATTTTCTTTCTTTGTGTGTGAGGAATGTTTCCTGAAAGTTTGGCCGCACCTTTTGTAACACCCTGTATGCAGCGAAACGTGATGCCAAGGAGGTTAGAATCTCTGGAGATGCCCTAACACTGAAATAGTGAAGCCGGCAAACTGGGCACTCCGGCATTTGTTTGTGCCCAAAACATTTGTCATAGTGTATGTATATAGCACTTCTAGTCGTTGAAATGTAGGTGATATTTAAGTAAATACTCTGATATGACTGTCAATTTAGTGACATTAAGTAAGAGGACAATATTCACACAGGGTTTAAGTAAGAAATCTTTGTTGTGGGCACAAAAGCATGGCCCTTCTGGCTTCAACCAATCGTGTTCTCAACATAGATAACACAATCGCCCTTTATTGTAACGTCCTTGCGTGATGCATATTCTTCAGTTGTTTTTCTGTAACAAGCCTACGAATAAAGAAAAATATGTGCATATTGCAGTTTGAAAAGTAAAACTACCAAGAAAGATGCCAAAGCGTAAGAAAGAAATTTAGCGTTCTCGATCCGTTTCTAAAAGACAGAAAACGGCGCTGAAAAGTGAATCTACAGACGATAGAAATTTGAAATTTGTTTACGTTGTTTACCTTACACTGTAGGCATCGGCGATTTTTCTATAATGCCATCCCTAAGTGGGTGAAATAGTGGATGAACGGTTTTTTGAAAATATGTTGTTATTGAGGCAGTTTTGAAGGAAGAAATACAAAACTTCGGATTTAGATTTTTGATTGGAATTTCAAAAACACGTGTTTAGATGTTTTTTGAAATTGAACCATTAAGCGGGTGAAATAAGAAAAAATCTTTTAAGAGTGCTACTAAGACTATTTTGATGCTAGAAGTGCGAACATTTTGATTTGGAACCATGGTAAGAATTTAAAAAAAAAGTGTTTCTGGATATTTTGAATTTTGCCATCAGTAGGGGGTTGCAAGTTGCATCAAAATACTTGGTTAGGAAAACATTTTTAAAGCTGCAGCTATGAAAATTTATATTTAGAAGCAGAAACAAGCAATGCAGACCATCGGTCTACGCGTGCGAAGCAGCGGGAATTAAGATAGTAGTGTATAATATGAAAGTCGAAGTGAAACAGTATGCAACGATAAATCTGTGTATAAAAATGTGTGTGGACTCCAAAACAGCTGAACCGATCCGATCATGATGTTTCTTGATTTGATGAATATGACGCAAAATATGGAAAAATAATTGCAGTTTGTTAATATTGTCTACCGTGTTACTGAAAATGGTTTTATTGGTCGCTATGTTTTTGGCAAAATGATTCAACGCAATGAATACAAAGCTGATACAAACCTCAGCATGTTTGATCCATATTTACACGCTAGCATCACAGTCAAGCATATACGTACAGTCGCGACCGTCACTGCTATAAAAGTTTATGTCTGAGGCTATGTGCAAGACGCATGCAGCTCGCCCAGCGCGTCGTAGCGAGCGAAGCGCAGCGCGCGTTTTTGCAACTAACGTCTTCTACATCTACATAATTATCCTGCAAATGACACTTAAGTGCCTGGCAGAGGGTTCATGACATGGCATTCTACCATTCCATTCTCTAATTAGGCGCGGATGAAAGGAACACCTGAATCTCTCCATTTTAGATCTGATTTCTCTTATTTTATTTTGATGTAGGTGAGTGCTACAAAATATGCTCGCATTCGGAGGAGAAATTTGGTGAAAGATATTTCGCATATAGTTTTCGGTGCAAAGAATAACGCTTTTCTTGTAATGATTTCTGACCCCACCACATGCATCATTTCCGTGACACTCTCCTACATCGCGATAATACAAAACGAGCTACACTTCTCTGAACTTTCTGTACATAGTCTGTCAGTCCCACTTGATGGGGATACCACAATAGGCATCAGTATTCCAAAATAAGACGTACAAGTGTCGTGTAGGCAGTTTCTTTAAAACAACTATCCTGCCAGTGAAACGTAGTCTTTGGTTCGCCTTCCTTCCAATATATTCAGTGTGTTATTTCTAGCTTAAGTTGTTCGTAGTTGATATTCCTCGGTATTTAGTTGAATTTACAGTCTTTATATTTGACTCGTTTATCGTGTAAATGAAGTTTAACGGATTTCTTTTAGTGTTGATATGGATGACTTCACACTTCTTATTATTAAGGGTGAATTGACAATTTTCCCAATGTTTGTAAATCTATCGGACCAAACTGCGTGGTCATCAGTCCGTAGCTTACAAACTACTTAAACCTAGGTAAACTAACCTACGGACAAACTCACACACCCATGCCCCAGGGAGGACTCGAAACTCCACGGCGAGCAACCTCGCGCTCCGCAGCGAGGTGCTTTAGACCGCTCGGCTACTGCACCGCGGCGACAATTTTCCCACCCTGTAGATATCTAAATCGTTTTACTGTTGCTTTTGATCTTCTGGTGGTCCCAAATGCGACAATTGACAGAATCATCTGCCAACAGCCTACGAGAGCTGCTCACATGGTCTCGTAAATCCTTTACAGTACTGGTACTATAACTCTTCTCTGAGGAACGCCAGATAACACTTCTGTTTTGCTCGATGACTTTCCGACAATTACTACGTACTGTGTCCTGACTGACAGGAAATCGCGGATGTAATCGCACAATTGTGGCGATATTCCATAATCACGCTATTTGATTAGAATTCACTTGTGAGGTACAGTGTCGAAAGCCTTGCGGAAATCTAGAAATGTGGAATCTATTTGACATTCCTTATCGATAGTACTCATCATTTCATGTGTGAAAAGAGCTAACTATGTCTGACGAAAACGATACTTTCTGAATCCGTGTTAGCTATGGGTCGATACGTCGTTCTATGCGAAGTAGTTCATAATATTTTAGGAAGTTATGTTCTAAAATCCTAATGCAAATCGACGTCAAGGATATAGGCCTGTAATTCCGCGGATGACTCCTATTGCCTTTTTTGGAGAGACTTGCGCAGCTTTCTAGTCTTTGAGTACCGGTCTTTCAATGAGCGAGCGGTTATATGTGATAGCCAGGTATGAAGCTATTGCATCATCATACACCGAAAGGAACTCAATTGGTATACAGTCGGGACCGTGGACTTACTTTTGTTAAGCGATAGTTGCTTTAATACTCCAGGGATATCTACTTCTAAATTACGCATGCTGGTAGCTGTTCTTGATTAGAAATCTTGAATATTTACTTCCTCCTCTTTGGTTAAAGAATTACGGAAAGCTGTGTTTACCAGTTCTGTTTTATCAGCATGATCATCAGTATCATCATTGCTGCTATCCCGAGTGAAAGTATTAATTGGGTTTTACCGCTAGTATATATATGACCACAATTTCTTTGAATTCTCTACCAATTACAGGGCAGCGTTTCGTTGTGGAAACTATTATAAACTTCTCGCATTGAAGTTCGCACTAAATTTTGAGTGTTTGTAAAAGATTTCGTAGTTTTTTTCTTCATTTTTACAAGTCATCTGACCTTTCGTGTGAATCACGAATTGTGTCAATTCCTTCCAGCATTTACTCCAGACATTAGTGGAGTCCATGCCAAATGGTGATGCGGTACTTCTGAATGGTCGCGGCACCCTATACGATGTGAGTCCGGTTTACCAGTTTCTGTCTCTTCAGTGTATTTGAGAGTGCTACTTTTCGTTTATTACTCTTCTAGGTTCAAATGGCAAAGGAGTTAGGGATCAAATTTTAGAATTAAGACGTTGTACATCCTGAAGGCCATCTTTCGTAAGGCACTGGACGGTTGGCCATTGATGAAGTTTATCTTACAATGATTTCGGCAGCATTTGACAGATCACTATGAAATCTGCACATGTATTCATGTTTTCGAAGGAAAGGTTTTTATATCTCGGAAGTCACCGTAAAATGCGCGTCAGAGTCGATCTTCTGTTCTATTGGACATATCGCCATGTAAGTTGAAGATATATATGTTTATTTTCGTAGACAGGTGGAGGCGAAGATGGATTGAGAGAAGCGGAAGAGGAGACCGACCGAGATAATCAGGAGATTGACTGAGAAGGGGGAAGAAGGTGGGAACATAAGGAGATGAAAAAATTGAAGATTGGTAGAAGTGCATAATTTAAGAAAATTTTACGGTGAATTACTCATACCTAGGAGGGAGGAGACGACGGATGGAGAGGCGAGATGGATAAAGGGAAGACGTAACAAGGAGATGAAGGAGGAAGAGTTGGAAGGAGATCTAAAATTCTTTGCTCCCTTTTGTCGCTTTTACTACTCGAATGCTTGAAAATGCTTTCGAATTTGTAAAAAAAAAGTGAATTGCAAGTTAGTGGTCTCTTTATCTTCCCTTGGTCAAATGGTTCCCCCTGCAAGACTTCTAAAAGATGACTTGTGATGGGTCATATCCATGGATAGTGAGTTTTTGGATTAATTATTTTGTAAATAACTAACTGTGCTTAGGACCACGGGGTCGAAGTAATTTCCCAAATAAAGTTGGTTCAGGTATTGGGAGATCAAATCATGTTCAAAATATGGTAACCGCAACACTTGTTACCACCGATCGCTTCCTAAAATAAAGGATGGGGGACCGCAAGCGTGCTCGTACTGGAACGTTCAGAACACCGCCGTTCTGTGCTCCGGTAACGCGCGCCTCGGTGTCCCGAAGTTAGTTTCCGATTCTTTTCACGAACATGGAAAGAGATAAGGCTTACAAATATTCAAAATACTTGTCGGTGTGATGTAAGTGACACCAACAAATTTTACTTATTGTCAGGATATTCAAGATTAAAGATACGGCATTGAGTGAGATTCCAGAGTATGCTTAATTTGAACATATATTGAGAGTACAGAATTTGGATACACAGAGTTAACGGTACCAGGACATAGGGAGACCATGAAGTGTCAAATAAGCCATTCGACAAAGACTGACTGAAACGATGCTTGTAACTAATCCAACGCACAAGATTCACTTTCATGCGCTCTCTTCGTTTATAAAATAGTCAGAATTAGTATTGGATACCTGTGAATACACCACTTGCGTGAAAATGTAATGTAGTGCCCCTTAGCTACCTGTGAATATACCACTAGTGTAGTGTCCATGGGAATAAAACAGTTACTTGAATTCCTACAAAGCACGCCGCTAAAAGCTCCGTTATTAAACACACGACACAACAACGCAGTATTGAGCAATACAAAGTAATAAAAGCAGTGACTTTACAGTAATGGGATTAATCAATAGTGAAGATGATAGTAAATGTAACTAAGGATTTATGTGAAGGCCACTTTTGTAATTCAAACAATTATTTGGTTTGAAAAGATAAATTAAAAACAAGTAACCCTAGCAGAGGAAATATCTAAACGTAAAAGATAACAAGGCGCAATACATGCGGCTTTGATCTCACGAGACGAGCGGTGGCTGTGCACTGCCTTTGACCAGCTACACTGGCCAACACATCACGAAACGACTGCTCCGTCTGCAGCCTCCACATAGAGCCGAATTCGTGAAGCACCTTACTTTTTTTTAATCATACAATCTGTATTCCAATTATGTTGAAAGGGCTGCAGATACTTTGGACTTGCGTGAACTTCTTGAACTACAGACTTAGTCCGCCGTCCACCCCTCCCCCTCCCAGAAGAATAAATCGCCTACACTCCTGCGTTCCATTATGTCATTGCCTGGCTAAGAGGATCGTGCAAAAGAATAAAAGAATAATAAATACAAACGTTTGTAGGCCTGTTGGACCAAACTGCTATGGTCATCAGTCCCCAGACTTACAAACTACTGCAACTAACTTACACTAAACTAAAGACAACAGTCACACACACATGCTCTAGGGAGGACTCGAAGTTCCGACGGAGCGCGCTCCGCAACAAGGCGCTTTTGAGCGCTGAACCACTCCACCGGCGAGGTTCGTGCATGCCTCACTCGTCAGAACAGCAGAATGTTACTCTCTGGTGACGGTTACCACTAATTGTTATCCTTTACTGTCACAGCAAATCTTTGTCTGGTCTGGTCTGATAGTAAATGTGAAACTAAAGTACCGAGCTTTAATAAGTTTTGTACTCGAATGTAAAGCTGTTTTTTATCTTTCATCAATAATGAATAAAAAACGTGATCGTATTAACGAAAATCAGCAAAATTCCTGTATATGATGCGTTTTCACGATTATGATTCAAGGTCTGCGCGTCATCTTTCATGAGGCTATAAAAATATCGTTCAAATGCACATCTCAAGATGTGCATTTGTACCTGAAGGTGCCTTACAAACGAGACCCTCAGAAACTGAAGCGGTTAGAAATTTTGTGAGATAGTTACTAACAATTTCACTTTTACTGCTGACGTGTTATTCGCATTGTATGTAGGTGTGAAATTTGTTTTACAGCAGTTTACGTGGAAAATAGTTACGTACGACTGTCAGTATTGAGGGAAAAGTCTAGATGAAATCGCTACGTTAAGGAATATTCATTACACTATTCAACACTAAAATGATACTGGAAAACATCGTACCACTCACGATTTTACCACAAATCTTACATTTTTCCAATATCGCTATCAAACATTAAAGCAGTACATATATTTCCACAAAGCGTGCGGAAGGGGAATTAAAAAGAATTGAAATATAGACACGGGGTTAAGATGTTCGCAGAGGATATGGAGCAAAGCATGCATGCATCTGTTCACTCCACGCCTTACTACCAGTGAAGGCGTCACCCCTACTCTTCCTCTCATTGGGTATTTCCGTGCCACGCGACAGTGGCCGTGCGCTCTAAGGCACCTTGCTGTTGTGTGCGGGTCTGCTCCCCGTCGGAGATTAGAGTCCTCCCTCGTGCATAGGTGTGTGTGTGTGTGTGTGTGTTGTTCTTAGCATAAGTTAGTTCAGGTACTTTGTAAGTCTAGGAACTGATGACCACTGCAGTTTTGTCCTATAGCTTTACAAATATTTGAACATTTTTGGCCTGTGTACAGTTGAAGCATCCAACAGTAGTCGCCTACCATCCGAGCTCGCTTGTATAGTCGTTCTCAACTATATCGATATACTCTAAATACGACTGTTTCCCCAAGACGTTCTGACGCAGACTCTTAAAAGCAGTCCAGGCTTCTCACTCCACAGCATCAAATGACATAAATCTTCATCAAGTACTACTTTCCGTCTATCGGGACGAACGAAGACGGGATTTTTCGGCTTATTGCCTGACTGTTTGGGGAAGTTTATTTGTATACTCGTATATTGGAGGCAGCGCCAACACATACGTAACACTCCGACAAACTGCTTCATTATGCCGAGTTTGAGGTGCAGAGATGGTAACGGTCATTCTCGATATTTTTCCATGGAATCAATTCCAAACTTCCGGAAATTGTAAACGTAGATTTTTTTCAAGAACATTGGGACCTGTTATCTACATGGCCAATGAATACATACGATGAAATATAACATTTGCATGGAATTTGGGGACTTATTGCCTTAAAGACAAATCTAATGATGTACAAAGGTGCCATAGAATGAATAAGTAATTTAACCTTATGAGAATTGTATCATATAAAGGCAACAACACAATGTCAAAAGAAACAAATAAAGAAAAAAATATTTTTATTGCTTGATTCTCTCATGAAAAAAGCGGAGTAGCAATATAATGTTAGGCAGAAGTTGTCAGCAGTTACGTTCAAAATTCTGTCTTTCAGTTCATTTGGGGAGTGAGAGGGACTAATGCTTCTCAGTAATGGCGAATAAAATGTCCAATGGCTTAATTTTCTGGTCACAAACACAAGACAGACAAAAAGTACATGAATTTTCTTTAAATAATTGTCAACGTAATTGTTGATGGAAACTGTCCCAGAGATAATAAAGTATTCTACAAAAGAAGGGAGAAAGCTTGGAGTTTAACGTCCTGTCGTCAGCGTGGTCATTAGAGACGGACTTTACGCTCGGAGTGTTTGGGTAAAGATGTGGAAGGAAATCGCCCTTTGAGAAGAACCATCCCAGCACTTGCCTGGAGTGATTTAGGGAAATCACGGAAAACCTAAATCTGAATGGCCGGAGGTGGATTTGAACCACCATCCTTCCGAATGCGAGTCCAGTGTGTTATCACTGCGCCACCTCGCTCGGTTCCTCCAAAAGAGATAGATTGCCTGGCCGGTACTTAGCTTAGTTCTGTATCGTTGATAGTCACATAAAAAAGGAAAAAGGACGAAACGTGTGACTATCGGCGGTACAGAACTAAGGTACGTACTGCCCATCCAATCTATCTCTTTTGTAGAATAAATTATTAATATATATCACTGAGAGCTGTTCATTTCAGAACTGACCTAGTACTTATGGAAAAATAATTCTGTTTAATGTTTCTATTTTTTTCCTTTATTAGCACCTTCTGAATGAGATTACTGGTCATCAACCACATTTCTCCGTCAGTAGAACGTCAGTAATATTACTCCTCACCTTCAGCTTCGTTAATTTCAGTTTAGAAACAAAAACACTTTCACACAAATATTTGGTTTCTAACACACTACAGACACGAGCAGTTAGAATAGATGCCAGAACTCTTCTCAAGTTCTTGTAAAATATTTGAATATTTTTCCTCTCACTAATTGTATCCTGCCTCGAACGCCAAACAATCTTCTATACCTGTAGAACTATTCTAATTACTCGAAGGGAACAGGCCCGCCTTCGCGAGGTCGCGGCATCAACCTAGAAGTGTTTGCAGGGAGGTAGAGGGGGAACTCTTTACTGGCAATTTTACCGCTCGCGGGCTCCCGCGCTCACATTAGCCATTTTGTCCACCCTTGAACTAGACTACCGAAAGCGCTGCAGGCATGGGACACTTTGTACATTCGGTTGCACGCCATTGTTGTAATAAGAGTCTGTTAAGTTGGTGTTTCAGGGACGTAGGTAACATAATTATGGGTGGTGGTGGGGGGGGGGGCACAAGGCTGCCCAACTCGCCCTACTCCAGTGGGTGTCCGGACACTTGCCACGCCGGACACTTGCCACGCCGGACACTTGCCACGCCGGACATTTGCCACACTTTTACCTGCTCCGAAGGGTCGGGTGCCCCTGTCTCCTCCTCCTCCTCTCCCCCTCCCCCCAACCGTTAGGACATCGGCACACTGGTCGCTTCCATATTTCATAATGTGACCGTCAGTATGGAAGTTATTACAATGGCCAAGGGCAGGCCTTTTGCCCATTACAATGGTTACGCGATAATGTGTGGATGTGCTTATCCCGAAAATAGAATAATTGCAAGGGAAAGCTGCTTTCGAAGAACGGAGACGTATTGAACGTAGAGAACATTTGTGAGGACCAACTATCGGTGCGACCTTTATTAATTGTAAAAATAAAAGAGTTATCAGACCTCAGTATCCTTAAATAACTCAATCATGAAACTAGCTGGTCCCAGTTCGCTTCACTTGCGTGGCAGTGAAATTTGACTCAGCGAAGCAAATACATTAAACTCAAATAATCCTTCTGCAACCAGAATTCATAGTTACATCTACCACTTTTCAATTCGCAATTTCCTTCTTAAGTAAAAGCTCCCATAGTTTACATGTTAATCTATGTTTTTTCTACTAATATTATGTTAATACCGTCAAAGATTGTGAGTTCCAAAATTATTTCCTGTAACTTCAGAGCCGCAACTAGCTTTAAAAAATCTCATTTTGGTTATACTGATAAGGTACACTCTAGGGTTTAAAAAGAATCTGAACTTCTGAATTGCACCTTAAAAAGACACACCCTAAAACAGATCTGCTCCTAAGGTTGACAAGTTCGGCAGCTATAGTGTTGAAATAATTCCCATATCTCCTAAATTAGACAAGGATGGAAATAAATTTACAGTAGATGCAGGTCTCAAGAAGTACATTTAGCTGTAGTCCTTAAAAATTAAAGTTTCTCACCATGTTATTGATTATCTTTAATCAGGCCAGTTAAAGTTATTGAAACATGGCAAGGAGCTTACTGTCAAAAATAATTGTTACAAAAGAATATCATAAACAAATGTTGTTGCTGTTGTGGTCTTCAGTCCGCAGACTGGTTTGATGCACTCTCCACGCGACCCTGTCCTGTGCAAGGCTCTTCATCTGAGAAAAAGTTCGGCAACCTACATCCTTTTGAATCTGCTTACTGTATTCGTCCGTCTGTCTCCCACTACGATTTTTACCCCACACACTTCCTTCTAATGCTAAGTATCAAACGTTTTTTTCTTATCCATTAGAAACGTTTTGAAAATATATTTGATCATTTCGTCTGCAACTTCACTTATTTGATAGAATTATTTGCTTTGCATCACCAAGGGTATCTACTTATATGTTATGTTTGCAGCAGTTCTCATTTCGAATTCTGAAATATTTACTTCGTCTTTTTTGGTGACAGAATCTCGGAAAACTGCATTTAGTAACTCCGCTTTAGTGGCACTGTCATCAGTAGTATTACCGTCGCTATCGTGCAATAAAGGCATTCACTTAGTCTTTCCGTAGGTGTAGATAACATAGGACAGGATCTCTTTGGATTTTCCGCCACATTTCTACAAAGAGTTTCGTTGTGAAAACTATTAAATGAATGTCGCTTGAAGGCCACGCTAAATTAAGAGCTTCAGTAAAACCTCGGCAATTTAGGGGATTTTGCATTCGTCTAAATTTTTTGCAAAAGCTTTCTGTTCTATTTTGTGTACCACGGGGGACCAGTTTAGTCTCTTATTAATTTATTTGGTAGGAATTCCTCCAGTGCTGGTGATACTATTTCTTTGAATGTAAGCCACATGTGGTCTTCACTTACATAGTTAATTTAGAAAAACTGGAGACTGTCTCCTACGAAGATGTCAACCGAATATTTATCTTTTCTTTCGTTTTTTAATAGATTATTTAGCGTTTAGTTTTGGTAAATATCTTTGTTACGGATTTGAGCTTGCTACAACTTTGTGTTCACTTATGCCTGTATCCGTCGAGATCTCAGGAGTATTTATGACTAAGAACTCAAGTGTTTTCGAAACCATTTACAATTTTAATGGGATAGTGAACTTATTGTTCAAAATAACAAAAAATGCATTTCGAACAATTTCGGAAGATGTATCTGCTACCCTATCTGAAGGTGTAGTTCTGTCAACATACGGATGGTAGATTTAAGTCACTGCCAACTATAATTATATGAGTAGCGTACCTATTTGTAATGAGACTCAAGTTTTCTATGTTCGGCGGCTGCATCATGAGAGTGCGGGGGTCGGTAAACGGCGGCAGTTATCAATTTATTCCGGTTGTCGAGTACAACATCTGCTCATACTAACTCACAGGAACTATCGACTTCAGTTTCGCTTTGAGCTAGTACACAAATTACATTATGATTTCCTTTCCTGATTTTTGTTTCTTTTATGGCGCAGATCATAGGAATTATGGCTTTTCCCTTAACTAGGGTGCTTCCTTTGCGACTCAGTAGATACCAAAGCTAAACAATGTAGAACAACAGTCTACGTTACAAGCATAACATTCTATATTCCTTCATTTCCTTATTTCAAATATTTTAAAATTGTATGTCGACTTTAGGTGACCTATCAAACATAGACTCTCTTATTTCTATTTTGTGAATGTATTTTCTCTCATTGTTTTGTACATTGTCCCAATACACTTTATTAACTAATGTTTCGCCGCAAGAGAGTACAGTTATGAAATGTATAGCTCTTCTTTCCTCTCTATTTTTTAATGCAGTTGTAGCAATTAATATATGTACAAATACAGTGATCAATTTGAATGACCAGCGAACATTCGAATTATCTTTATGTCGTTCCTTCTGTTTTCCTTCTATAGCGATGGAATGTTTCTATCGCAATCAGTAAGCGTGCAAGAAAACTACCGTACAAACGGAGGGAGAATGGATCCATATTTGTGGTTGGAAGAACTAATTACACACTGAAATATACGACGGTATTGCTTTAGTTTCCCAATAATTATAAGTATTTAGATTTCGGGATAATGGAAAGACGTTGTACACTTCGGTGAGATGTCGAAGAAAAAGATCTCTTCCGTAAGGAGTGTATCAAGTAACGTGCGGAGACGGAGGTTTGGAAGCAAACAGCAGGAGTACGGGGAAGGGCGTCCCTTGCCTGAGGGGCCGCTAATCCGACTACCTGGCGAAGGGTCAGGTGTGGCAAAAGTCCGGCGTGGCAATTGTCCGGCATCCCTCCAGCGCCATATCCACATTTTTAAAATATGTTTTTTAAATTTTAGTTTTAGTCTGTCACAGTGCAAACTATGATCGACTTTTAAACGTTCAAACGACTGCATATACTTTGGGTACTGATACAAATGAACGTCTTGTATTGGAAAACTCATCCCTCCCCCCTCTCCGGAGAAGATGAAAGGCTCCACAATGTGGGTCGCATTTTTTGTGAATGCGTGTGGCATTTATTAGCATATGACTATGCTGTGTACACTTTTCAGTAAACGTGGACAAAAATGGTGAATATTTGTGAAGCGTTTAATTGCAAGAATAAATTCGGTAGTGGAACGAATAATACGTTTCACAGATTCGTGCATACATTTTCAGGCGTGATCGAATACTGAATTTATATTTCATTTGAAAAGTAATTAGCTGCTTCTTTTGACAGTCACAGTGTACGTTAGGCTCGAATCATACTACCAAAAAAATTTCATCTCACAAATTTCGCACTCGTGCAAACTATAGTTACTTGTCAGCAAGCAGTTAAGGCAAATTTCTTGTGGTACATGATAAAATGGCAAAATACGGACTCTTTTAGCTCTTTATTCATCTATGATATTACAATCTTGTAGGTACATAGTTATTATGTTTTGGACATAAAGGAACATGCGTTGTAACAAATGGCGCATACTTTCCTACCATAATGGCCGGCATTCAAATTGTGAGCTATTCGAATAGACCACTTAAGGGATTGAGGGGCGTTGGCATGGTTGTAAGTGCCAAATGGGAGTGGCCCTGCAACAGCAGAAGCACTTGAAGGAACGGGAGAAGACAGGGGCACCCATCAGCCAGTAGCTACGGTGCTCTGCGGTGGTGTCCCTCATAACGAAGTGGCTCGGAGACAATTCGAGGAAGAATCGTCGGTAATCTGGAAGCGTTAAAAGTAGCAAATTCTCCGTTTGTAGCGCCCTATTCTTTTGTTATTGCATGCTTCCGTGATTGTTCGTGTTAGACTGTGCACTGATAGTTCCGCGAGGGTCGCCTATTTCTCCGCTAGGGATGCTAGTGTCACTCCAAGCGCCGGACGTAAACTTTTACATACAGGGTGACATTAATATATACATGTGCATTAAACATGTAGTGGTTGCTATTTATTGTGATGAATCATATTACGTAGAACATAACAACCAATAAAAGTGCTTTCTGATATATGATAAAGTTGAAAAGTCTAAATAATCAATAGATTTTCCAAAGTGTAATTATTGTATCATATATCGCGTTATTTTCTTCAGAACCATAAATAACTTTATGCGATCGCTATCAATCTTCACACGATCCAATGCTGGGCTAATCTGAAGACTTCCTGAATATTTAATCAAAATTGCTCAAGCCGTCTCGGATCCCATAGGGAACATACATTCATGAATACATACACATTTCGAAAACCCGGCATCGCGGGGGTATGCAGTTATTCATTCAAGCCTTGAGTTAGTACTTCTCCTATTCCTTCTCTCACTGTGCATCTGCTTTTTCTAAAACCATGTTTTATTTATGTGACAATACATAAGAAATAAAGCTGTCTTGCGTAATTTACAAGATTATAAATGCAGTATCGAAACAAAAAAGGTAGTAATCAAAATACAAATAACATTTAACATTCAGAGATACATTTTATTCAAAACCTGACTATAAACAATATTTCTTGATACTTCTTCAGGATGTAATATAAATAATTCTTTGGTGAGCCCATCCCTGAACAACTGATATGAAGTTATGCGTGTGAAAAACGTGGAGATGTCAGATCCACTCCGTAGTATTCAATAGAGTGCCATGCGATTTATTAATCGTAATAGACGCTAAAAGTCTCACTGGAAACTGCAATCTCTTGAAGTTAAAAGGTGAATCTATCGGAAATAATGGGTACTTGATGGATGTACATTTGTTCATTCTCTTACTTTCCTCTGTAGAAGTCTATTGTTTTCGACTGCAGTCTTGTGCGTTTCACAGCTCAAAGTTGGTTCAAATTTGTCAACAGCACTGTCAGTTTTAGGAATTTCCTTAAGCTGATTGGAATACATGAGTGTCTTAGTAATAAATATGTATTTTGATTTTATCCATTAGAAAATGGGTTTTTTGAAAGCCTGCGACTGTGACATAAATGGATTTGTCTGTAACTAATAACACTGCTACCAGTCACGATTTTGATTTATTTATTTAGCACGACGCGTTTCGAGAAATAATTCCCGTCTTCAAGTGCGTTTTTTGTGCTGTTTCATATTATTTATGATGTTTTGGATGTGTGAGTGACTGCTTCATTCTGCTGTCGTTGCTGTAATATATAAATACGTCCGATTTTAGTTTTTGGTTATCTTTATATGGAGTTAATAGCGGAAACTTTTGAAAAGCATTTTACTTACAGTTTTCGTCTGGTCCATCTGTGGCAGCTCACAAACATGTCAAACGTCACACACAATATTTTTGCACACAAGTACATCAGTTGTCACAAACATACATATAAATAAACAGTTACAGAGATGTTCTAAGCTTAAGTTTATCAAAGATACATTCTTACAGAGTATGCTACAAAGGAATCCTTAGCTGAATTTTATCAAAACAATATTTCCGTAGAGTATGCTGCGTTTTTATGGAGGATATTTTACTTTCGTTCATTGTCCTAATTTATGCATATTTACAATGGTGCTACATTGACACTTACTTTATTTGAGTATGCTATCGAAACATTGGAAAAAATTTACAGATTCACTCCTCCAACTAACTCTGAGTTACAACTATTTCACAATCAATTGCAATATCTACAAGCAGCCAGATGGCCTACCTATGGAATCATGTATCTCTGACACTATAACAGACATCTACATAAACCATCTAGAACAAAAATTATTTGCAAGCCAAGAACCCTGCCTGCAGAAGACTGAACTGTACAGCAGGTATGTGGATGACACACTGCTGTTAGTGAAAGGAGATCCCAATGACATAACAGACATACTAAATTGTTTCAACAGTCTACACCAAAAAATCTATTTCACAGTGGAACTTGAAAAAGAAAAAAGTATCAGTTTTCAGAACCTAAATATTACAAGACACAACAACAATGCCCATTTAAAATTTACCGGAAAGATACAATGACAAATTCTACAATCCCTGCAACCTCATGTCATCCAAACATCCACAAACAGGCAGCACACAGGTCAGGCTACAAAGGACAACAAAAATTCCTTTAAACCAAGAAAAGATGAAACAAGAAACAGCCATAGTGAAAGTTGCCAATTGCCAGTGATTATAACGCAGCCATGGTTGACACCATACTGAACAAAATAAAGTAAAATCCACACACCACAGATGAACAAGACAATAACAAATGCTTATCCAGCATCCCATACATAGGCAGTGTTTCACAGAAGATTGCAAACATCTTCAAAAATCACAAAATCAAAATTGGCTTTTCTACAAACAACAAATTTCACCAAAAGCTACTACATAACATAAGGTGCAAGCATTACCCATATTCAGACTCTGGAATATATAAAATAACATGCCAAGAATGCTCCAAATTCTACATAGGACAAACAGGCCGAAATATAAACACCCGATTCGCAGAACACATCAAAGCCCACACATACAATAAACACACAACATCAGCAATAGCAACACACATAAAAAAACACAGGACATCCATTTAAAGAAATTGAGCAGAATGTCAAAGTACTCCACCGACTAGACAAAGGACATAAAATGAACCAATATGATGAACTGGAAGTGTATTCACATTATAGAAAATATGAAGACAAAATATTAAATGAAAAAGTGGAAAGTGAATCTGTAAATTTTTTCCGGTGTTTCGATATCATACTCAAATAAAAATGTTAATAAGTGTAAATGTAACACCATAGTAAGTATGTATAAATTAGGACAATGAACAAAAGTAAAATATCCTCTATAAAAACACAGCATACTCTAAGGAAATATTGTTTTGATAAAATCCAGCTAAGGATTCCTTTGTAGCATACTCTGTAAGAATGTATCTTTGATAAACTTAAGCTTAGAACATCTCTGTAACTGTTTATTTATATGTATGTTTGTGACAACTGATGTACTTGTGTGCAAAAATATTGTGTGTGACGTTTGACATGTTTGTGAGCTGCCACAGATGGACCAGACGAAAACTGTAAGTAAAATGCTTTTCAAAAGTTTCCGCTATTAACTCCATATAAAGATAACTATAAAGTAAAATCGGGCGTATTTATATATTACAGCAACAATAGCAGAATGAAGCACTCACACACTCAAAACATCATAAATGAAATGAAACAGCAGTTGAAGATGGGAATTATTTCTCGAAACGCGTCGTGCTAAATAAATAAATAAAAATCGTGACTGGTAGCAGTATTGTTATTTATAAACAAATCAAGTAAATATGTAAATGTATTAAAATGTGGTGCATGATGCGACACTTTTACAGTATATATTTTATTCAATTACATCTTGTACAGTTATATAATTTTGCAGGTACATATTCACTTGTATAACTTCTGTAAGTCTGTAAAATATGTTCCCTAGTAAAGAAGTAATAGATTGAAACCTGATGCGTGATGGAGTGGTTTTCCATGAACGTTACTGTTCATGTCGTCATATCTCATGAACTTCGCGTCGTACTGTGATACAATTTAGAAGGTACATTCAGCTGTATTTGTGTATACTGTCTGTTAAAATTCCTGCGGGTACAATATGTAATATAGAAATTATAAATTGCAACGTCATACAGAATGCCGTAGTTTTACTCCATGAACAGCGGGAAAGTGGTAAGCAAGAAACTTTTTTCCTTTCATAAGTTTCCTATGGTTGTCAGCGAGGTTTGAAATTATGTTTCACATATCATTTATAATAGTAAGTTTAATATAACAAATATTATAAAGCGTTAAAAACCTCGATATTCATTTATAATCACCCTGTATAAGAGTTCAGTATATGTATGATCAAAGTTTCATGGAGCTACGTTACGTGGCAGTGCCACACCTAGCGAAACTGGTCTACCGTCCTTAAACTTTGCACTCCACTGTATATTAAATTTACTTTGGGATCTTGTTAATTCAGAGAGTTTGATATTGAGTAAAATCATACTCTCATGTTCATGGTCTGAACAAATGATGAGCATTTCAGTCACTTCGATTTTTCACGTGTCCTGTTGCCTATTAGGCGTAGGGTCTGCTGTGGGCCCTGACAAATTGTTCCGTGCTTGATGGCTCCAACGCTATGGTGTCCTATGGTACAGCCATCGACCATGCGTTGTCCTGGTTCCAAAGTTCATCTGTGGTGGCTGGCCCTGTATCCGTCATTTCTCAATATCCCACAAATATTCGACTGTCGATAAGTTTGGTGATCTGGCGCGCCAAGGCTAAAGGCTCACATGGGTCCTCGTGTAGAATCGATGTGGATTCGGGTCGCAGGATGTCATACTCATAGGTCCAACTGGCGACAGTGCCCTCGACAGGTACCAGCTGTGATTTGTGGATGTACCCAATAGCGCTCCACACCACATGACCTTGTTTCTGTATGTTTTGTGCGAATGCAGTCACTGTGAAGCCAGGAATCTTTAGGCAACACTATCTGATGACTTTCCTGTGCCCTCTGACGTCGGTCCATACACCGTTGCCGGCTAACAAGACTGTGCACTTTTGTCATAGGTAGGCGAAGTAGTGGACGACTCGCTTGTCACCCAGGCTGTAATAAATGGTGACGGACTGTCTGACACTCCTTATAGTGTATGATGTATTCCACAGAGCTAAGGAGGAGTCAGGGCTGTTGTGTAGTGGTAATGCCTTCCGGATGAGATGTCCGTCTTCTCAACAAGGGATGGGGGGGGGGGGGGAGGTGGTTGGTCTTGATGGTGCGACCTGATCAATCTCGTAGTGTTCTGTAGCCTTCCGTGAACCATTTTGTTAATCCCTTGAAATGTCGAAACCCTTCGTCCCACACAAGCAGCAGTTTCCCTGAAGGATGCACAACACTCTCTCATATCATCAGTTCGCCCTCTTTCAAACTCATTATTTTGATAGTGCGATTCGCAAATACGTCTGCGAGGCATCTTGCACTCCTGTCAAGTCACAGAGATTCAATACCTTCGGTTTATTGTAATAACGAGACTCTCAGACATATTCTACCTGTAAGTAGTGTTGTGGTACGATATCGATGTTGTTCTTGAACCTACTGACTGACGTGGTTCAAATACTAAAAATTCTGTAGGAATACTTATTTTTCGTGTCTTCTGAATATGAACTTATTATCTATTCTGCTTCTTTCTGAACATAAGTGTGTATTTCTTTTATATAAAATTTAGATGAAGCAGTTAGAGCGAACAGACTGAGATGTTGGTGTTATGTAACACGGATGAGAAAAGTAAGGTGACCTGAGAGGCACATGATCTCAAGAGCAGAAGGTAAGAGGAGTCGAGGTAGAGGAAGGAGAAAGCACTTTGATTCGATGAAGAAGGCTTAACGTCAGACAAGGCATCAAATCATTGAATAGAGGATCATGGAGTAATTTTATTAGGGGGGACTATCTCCAGACTGAACGCTCAAAGGTATAATCAGTCTCTAATGATGATAATGTTTGTTACATAAAGTGAAGAAGGTTAACCTACACTGCGTCATTATATCATCGTGTATCTTGAAATGGAAGATCTCTACCACAGAATACGTGTTAACTTTTTATTCCAAATTTTCTGTCACATATATTCAATTACTTTTACTATGCTGAGCAGTTTTTACGTCAACCCCTCATTATCAAACCACACCTTCACTATATATCAAACCACACATGTACTGAGAGCTCTTCTGTAACCACAGTTTCATTGCCAGATCGGAGAAGTTACCATACAAAACATAAGGTGAAAATAGAACGTGAGTGATGCCACCAACTTGTGTTAGATTACTGTATAAGTCTATTGATTTGCAGTCTACTTATCCTCTTCTTGGGTATTAATAACGTGAACCCAACCTAGGCAGGACAATAAACCACACCGGAATCAAGGGAAAGCTTCACACACAAGCAGTACTCGCTACTCGTTTTTCTTCTGATTTTTGTTGAAGAATAGTAATATTATTGTTATCATTCACGATATTAATTTAATTACCTCTTATAGGCCTTCATGACTGACCACTTCTTCAGTGATTAAAATCGTGCAATCAGTTGCGAATATTTGTGTGAAATTTAATACCACCCCTTGAAAATTTCACAATATTTCGTCAGTGTTTAAGATACTGTTGCATAGAACTGTGTAATGTCAAATACCATGAGTGCACCTCGTTAGTTGATGTTATCTGCTGTACGTAGATTCATGCGTTCTGTTGTGCTTGGTTGTTTGATCCATTGTGTAATGAGCTTAGCCTCGTTACTGGATTCTGTTCGCTCTCAAGGTTGGGTAACAGATATGTTTCAGCTTACAGGCCGTTTCCATGGACTTTTTAAAAATCCATTTCGTGTAAAAGATTTGCTTAGTATTCGTCGGTTACTGTCATTTTCTTTGCAAGGTCAAGGCTAATTCATTTAGAATATCACAAAATAGTGACTGTCGTGTCTTAAAATGCACAGTCACTGGTAATGAGAACAACCAAATGAAAACAATCGATTCAGTCGGTTGCTGGAAAACACTACACTAATTGGTTTATAGTCTTATGTATCGGTTCAAATATTCTTTCATCCTTTGTGTGAAACCGGTCTGTTGGAACAAAAGGGGGGGGGGGGAACCATACATTTCATTTAGTTATGTATACTGACTGCTTGACGTTCCTTTTTTTCAAATGTAATAAATATGGATTCTGTCGATCCCGTTAGGTGATCAACTGAAGACACCGTTTATTATTTGATAGGAAATTAAAAGACTTGCAGCCGTGTCCTTGCAGTTTATTTACGCAAACACTTACAGTATTCCACAGCACCATGTGCAGGCCACTTGACCAACGTAAATTGCGAGGAATGTAATTTCGTCGTAACGGAAGCCAGTATTAAATAACATGTGTTTACGTGAAAGTCGCGACAGATTGGATCTCTCCCAATTTTCGTCGGTCAAGGGGCCTGATTGCTTAAATAATTAAAATCCAAAAGGGAGACGGCTCCAGATGTTTTAATTTTCACTGATATATAATAGCCGGAAAGTTATTGAAATCTATTACAAAAGTGGACCAAAAAAATCTCCTTTGTTTCAGGCGATGAAGTATCCAGTTATTCAATTTTACCCTAAACACCGTTTTCACATCTACAGAAACAGATAGCTGAATAGCTGATCCAATAGTAGGCATGCTGCCACAGCCACAAAATCCAAACATAACTGATCGCATACCACAGCTAAATCTGCGCGATTACTTCACCATTCACACTTAAGTCTCTGGCAGGTCCATTGAACTATCACATTGTTTCTCTGCCATTCCACATTCCAATACCTCGATGGGAATAATGAACACGAGATTAGATTACTAACATTTCATTACGGCGATCATTTCTCCCTATGTAGTTGTTTGGGGTCAGCAAAATATTTTCACATTCAGAGTAGAAATCATCAAAACTCAACAATTTCTTTTACTATCTGAGATTAAGCACACACACACACACACACACACACACACACACACACACAAACACGCCGGCCGCGGTGGCCGAGGTGACTGAGGCGCTCCAGTCACGGTCAGCACGGCCACTACGGTCGGGGGTTCGAATCCCCCCTCGGGCATGGATATTTGTGCCGTCCTAGTTCGTAAGTAGTTCATAAGTAGTTAGTAAGTTTAGGGACTGATAGCCCCGTAGTTAAGTCCCATAGACTTTACAAACATACAACACACAAACACAAACACCACTGTTACACACGCACCCAACATACATACTCAGTTTAAGTTGGCAACACATGTAAACAAACGAATTCCGTTTTGAGATACGCTCTCAAGACTGTGAAACAAGAAACACTGAAAAGGTAATAAAATCAAGAAGTACGTACAGAAATTGTGACGAAGTTGTGTGAAATGTACTGGTGACCAGGTGGGAAGACACCAAATATGAAAGTCGCAAGACATAAAACGTGAATAACCTATATTTATTTCGATTACAACACAGTGAACTGTTTGTAATCTTTTGGGGCTACATCTGCAAACAAAAATCTAATTTCCGTGTATGAAGTCCACTGATGATGCCATAAATATAAGACCAAACGCCTATGGAGGAAATAAAATGATTGCAACAAGAAAACGACAGTTTCATTCCCAAAAATAAATAATTCGGTATATTCTGCGGAAGACGTCCACACAAAGAAACTTGTTAAAAACGCGATCATTTAAATGATTTCCGTCACAATTTTTGTAGCATACTCGTGGCACTCTTACCCATTTCACGAAAATAAAAAACCAGCTGTCCTTCTTTGGAGGTTTTCAATGCTGTCCTTGAATATAATATCGTAGAATACCGCAACGCACAGTAAATACTCTAGCAGAGAACAGACAAGCACCGCGTAGGCACTCTCTGTACTAGTCCTGCTGCATTTTCCCTGTGATCTGCCAGTAAAATGCAGTCTTTGGTTCCATTTCTCCACAACTTTATGTGAAAGGCTTGCGGAATGGCCGCGTGGTCTAAGGCGTCAAGCTACGGATTGCTCGGCCGTTCCCGCTCGATGTTCAGGTCCTCCCTTTGGCATGAGTGTGCTTGTTGTCCTTAGTGTAAGCCAGTTCAAGTACCTTGTAAGTCTAGGGACTGATGATAATAGCAGTTTGGTCCAGCAGGTTAACTAACATTTGAATATATCCGATAGTTCCAATTTTGATTCATAACTACAGTTTCTATGTATTTAGTTGAAGTGATAGCCATTAGGTTTGTGTGTTTTGTACCTCAGACGACATTTAAAGTATAAATTTTAGAGACAATTGTGACCCTTCAATCGTACAGATATCTTGTCTAAATCACTTTTTGCCCTCCTGATAAATTTGTTAGGCGCTAAAAGACAGCACCATCTACGATTTCATAGTACAGCTGTCTTCTAGATCATTTATATATATTCGGAAAAGCAAAGTTCCTATGGCACTTCGCTAGGGAACGTCAAGTATCACATCTGCTGCGCTCGATGTCGTTTTGTCTGTTACTACGATATATCAAATTCATTAGCATAATATGGAATGAATTTCCGATTCCATCACTACTGCAGTAATTTTTCCCCAAGAAAATCTCATTGGAGGGAGATGTCAGTGATACCGGCCTATCATTGAGCAGGTTATCATGATGCGTATTGGTGTGACCTGAGCAACACTACTGCAACACTACTGGCTATTAAAATTGCTTCACCAAGAAGAAATGCAGATTATAAACATTGGAAAAATATACTATACTAGAACTGACATGTGAATACATTTTCAAGCAATTTGGGTTGATAGATCCTGAGAAATCAGTACTCAGAATGACCACCTCTGGGCGTAATAACGGCCTTGATACACCAGGACATTGAGTCAGAGCTTGGATGGCGTGTACAGGTACAGATGCCCATGAAGCATCAACTCGATACCACTGTTCATCTAGAGTAGTGACTGGCGTATTGTGACGAGCCAGTTGCTCGGCCACCATTGACCAGACGTTTTCAATTGGTGAGAGGAGAATGTGCTGTCCAGGACAGCAGTCGAACATTTTCCGTATCCAGAAAGGCCCATACAGCACCTGCAACATGCGGTCGTGCTTTATCCTGCAGAAATGTAGGGTTTCGCAGGGATCGAATGAAGGGTATAGCCACGGGTCGTAACACATCTGAAATGTAACGGCCACTGTTCAAAGTGCCGTTGATGCGAACAAGAGGTGACCGAGACGTGTAACCAATGGCACCCCATACCATCAGGCCAGTGTGGCGATGACGAATACTCGCTTCCAATGTGCGTTCACCGTTATGTCGCCAAACACGGATGCGACCATCATGATGCAGTAAACAGAACCTGGATTCATCCGAAAACGTGCCTTTTTGCCACTCGCGCACCCAGGTTCGTCGTTGCGTACTCCATCTCAGGCAATCCTGTCGGTGATGGAACGTCAAGGGTAACGGCAGCCATTGTCTCGAGCTGATAGTCCATGCTGCTGCTTACGTCGTCGAACTGTTCCTGCAGATGGTTGTTGTCTTGCAAACGTCCAAATCTGTTAACTCAGGGATTGAGACGTGGCTGCACGACCCGTTACAGGCATGCGGATAAGATGCCTGTCATCTCGACTGCTAGTGATACGAGGCAGTTGGGATCCAGCACGGCGTTCCGTATTGCCCTCCTGAACCCATCGATTCCATATTTTGCTAACAGTCATTGGATCGCGACCAACGTGAGCAGCAGTGTCGAGATACAATAAGCCGCAATCGCGGTAGGCCACAATCCGACCTTTATCAAAGTCGGAAACGTGATGGTACGCATTTCTCCTCCTTACACGAGGCATCACAACAACGTTTCATCACGCAACGCCGGTCAACTGCTGTTTGTGTATGAGAAATCGGTTGGAAACTTTCCTCATGTCAGCACGTTGTAGGTGTCGCCACCGGCGCCAACCTCGTGTGAATGGTCTGAAAAGCTAATCATTTGCATATCTTCCTCTCGGTTAAATTTGGAGTCTGTAGCGCGTCATCTTCGAGTTGTAGCAGTTTTAATGGCCGGGAGTGTAGGTTCGACTCCCAGAGTTTGTATGTGTGTGCTGTGTGTGGATCTATTGTTCCACCATGTTCTGAAAGGAAACTAATTAGTATAGAGTCTGAACCGGAAGAACTGCCTTTAAATTTCATTTCAGTAGCATGCCAAGATTTATTGAAAGCCGTGATCTAGGTTTCGGTAGGGGAAGTAATGAGTTGGTGCGGCATGGATATCCTCGTCAATTCTCTGTCGGTGTCCTATCATTGCTGCCTCACCTCCTTGTCCGTGGTTGATAGGGAGTCCGACGGAGTCAGACCGGAGGATAGAAGGCGTCTTGTGCCAGCGACCGAGCAAGAAGTGTGCTGCTTTTTATTAGAACGGATGTGAAAGCTTGCTGATTTACTGTCCATATTGTGGTGAGTAACGCTACTTAGCCGCCCATTCAGGAGGTCGAGTGGATTCCACTCGGAGTAGGCTGCTAATTTGGACCGCACTGGTCTTTGCTGTTTTCAGTCAAAGAGGCAATGCTGCAGTTCCGCATGATGGCTGGTTGCTTTCGGCCACACCAGCAAGCTGGTATGATTTTGCTCCTTGCGGCGTTTCTTGTCTCTTCGTGATTTTTCAGAGTCTATTTGTAACCAAGCTTGCTCAGCAATCTGTTTGGTGTTTCGCTCCCCGTTTTTGTGTTCTTGTATTGGACCAACCTATCATGCGGAAATTCCTTTGTAAAACCTTACGTTCCAACCTGTTACTCGTCAATAGACTGTGCCCTGTAATCTGTATAATTTTAAGGGGAACTTGTAAGCTCGTTTGATCCACTTTAAGATGTAGCTGAGTTAACGTGTCTCGTACGCATACCTCTTATAACGTTGTTTCCTCTAATTTATTCAAAGACGCTATCACTTATCTCTACTGTGCAAGAGAGAATTGTGTATATTTACTTACTATACAGATGTTACCTATATAATAAATCAGTCTTTGGCTTTCTAAGTCCCTCAGTCGGGCTGTTGAAGTTGGAAGTTTTAACGAATATGTATTTTGTATTTGATGCACTATAGCCTATAATTACATGATGCTACGGTATACCACTTGTTTATGTGCTTACACCTTTCATCTGCTTGATCTACATCTACATAAATACTCCAGTAATTACATTTAAGTCCATGGCAGAGGGTTCACCGAACCTTTTTTATAATATTTCTCTACCGTTCCATTCTCTAATAGAGTGAGGGAAAAAGGAATACCTGAATCTTTCTGTTTTCGAACTGATTTCTCTTATTTTATTACGATTATCATGTCTCCCTACGTAGTTGAATACTAAGAAAATACGTAAAGATTCTGAAGACAAAGCCGGTGACAGAAATTTCGCAAATAAATCTCACCGCAACGAATAACACCTTTCTGCCCAACTCGTGCATCATTCATCTGACACTGCCTCCTCTATGTTGCGATAATACAAAACGAGTTGCCCTTCTCTGAGTTTTCTCTATGCGAATCCCTCTTGGTGCGGATCGCACAATGGGGAGTAATACTCCAGAATAGTACGCACAAATGTAGTGTAGGCAGTTTCTTTAGTAGAACTGCTGCAGCTTCTTCCTGCCAATGAAACGTAACCTTTGATTCGCCTTGTATGGGTCCTGAGAACCCAGGTGTACCTTATGCGTTACAATTTGTAGGTGTACCAGTTACGGGTTAATTTATTTGGTATGAATCAGTGTTGTAGCAAGAACCCAAAAAGCAATGGAAGACACATTTACGGCTTTCGAACACGCTAGTATAAACATGGAGTAAATTATTAATATACCGGCCGCGGCCGTGCGGTCTGCGGCGCGCCAGTCACGTTCTGCACAGCCTCTACCGTCGGGGGTTCGAATCCCCCTTCGGGCATGGATATTTGTGCCTTCTTTAATCTTAGCTAGTTCATAAGTAGTTTGTAAGTTTTGGGACTGATGACCCCGTAGTCAAGTCCCATAAGCTGTACAAACATTTGAACACTTATGAATACAGGCCAATAGAGCCTGTTTTGGCCATGTATCCTCAAGGCTCCTGATTCGTACCAGTAAATTAACTATGTATAAATCATACGACCAGTGTTTACATATGTTCTTGGAACATGGACATTAACAACTAAAGATAAGGAAATACTGGATGCATTTGAAAGAAAGGTACTTAGACGAATTATCGGCCCAATCTGCGAAAGAACCAATCATGAGTTGTGTATCATATACAAAGACCAACCCATCAGAAGGATAGTGAAATCATCCAGATTGAGGTGGGCGGGACACGTGCCTCGCATGAATGATACAGAAGTACCGAAAAGAGCCAGGAGGGCAGAGAGGACGTGGTCGACCAAGAGCCAGAGGGGAAGATGGAGTAATCTAAGGTCTTAGGAAGATGGGCTATAGAAACTGGAGGGTATTGGCGAAGGACCGAGAGAAATTGAAGGAAATTGCAGAAGAGGCCAAGGCTCGTCATGAGCTGTAGAGTCAAGAAAGAATAAGAAGTACCGGGTGATCAAAAAGTCATTATAAATTTGAAAACTTAATAAATCACAGAATAATGGCGCTGGATAGGAAAACGTCAGTGACTGCTACCGTGACGGGTGAGAGGTACGCCGATATGTTACAGAATCGCATCATCCCCAGCCTGGCTGATAAACACCTGCTAGAACGTACGATTTTTATGCAGGATGGCGCTCTACCCCATATTGCTAGACGCGTGATAGATCTCTTGCGCGCGTCGTTTGGTGGTGATCGTGTGCTCAGCCGCCACTTTCGTCATGATTGGCCTCCCAGGTCCCCAGTCTTCAGTCTGTGCGATTATTGGCTTTGCGGTTACCTGAAGTCGCAAGTATATCGTGATCGACCGATTGTGCGATCCGCACCAAGAGGGACTCGCATAGAGAAAACTCAGAGAAGAGCAACTCGTTTTGTATTATCGCAACATAGAGGAGGCAGTGTCAGATAAATGATGCACGAGTTGGGCAGAAAGGTGTTATTCGTTGCGGTGAGATTTATTTGCGAAATTTCTGTCACCGGCTTTGCCTTCAGAATCCTTACGTATTTTCTTAGTATTCAACTACGTAGGGAGACATGATAATCGTAATAAAATAAGAGAAATCAGTTCGAAAACAGAAAGATTCAGGTATTCCTTTTTCTCTCACTCTATTAGGGATGCTGAAAGACAATATGCAACGCCAATGCCTCACTGTCACCAGGTGGGACTGACGGAAGATATTGAGAAGGTTCAGAGAAGGGCAGCTCGTTTTGTTTTGTCACGTTACGGGGGGGGGGGGGGGGGGGGGAAAGCGTCACGGAAATGTTGCACGAATCGGGGTGGGAATCATTAAAAGAAAGACGTTATTTTTTGCGGCGTGATCTGTTTGCGAAGTTTCAATCACCGACTTCTACTTCTGAATGTGAAAATATTTTGCTAGCACCCACCTACTTAGGGAGACATGACCGTCCCAATGAAATAAGAGAAATCAGATCGAAAACGGAACGATTTAGGTGTTCTTTCTTCCCGCGCGCTATTAGAGAATGGAACGGTAGAGAAAAAGTTATGAAAGTGGTTAATGAACCCTCTGCCACGTACTTAAATGTGTTGTAATGTGTGTATAGTCTATGGGACTTAACTACGGGGACATCAGTCCCTAAAGTTACAAACTACTTACGAACTAGGACGGCACAAATATCCATGCCCGAGGGGGGATTCGAACCCCCGACCGTAATGGCCGTGCAGACCGTGACTGGAGCGCCTTAGACCCCTCGGCCACCGCGGCCGGCACTTAAATGTGATTCAAATGTTCAACTGTTTGTTAAGCTTATGGGACTTAACTACGGGGTCATCAGTCCTTAAACTTACAAACTACTTATGAACTACTTGTGAACTAGGACGGCACAAATATCCATGCCCGAGGGGGGATTCGAACCCCCGACCGTAGTGGCCGTTCTGACCGTGACTGGAGCGCCTCAGTCACCTCGGCCACCGCGGCCGGCTAAATGTGATTTGCAGAGTAGATAATCCAGATTGTATGTTATACATTCGGTTTGCGACTTTGCTGGCTCTGTATGAGCGTGTGGTTCCCAGGTGGCGTGGCCATCGCCCCACGCCGGCCCTCATAAGCTGCCTGTGCCACTGGCGTCGCCCCGTGGAGTCGCGTGCGCCGCCGCCTCAGACGCCTGCTGCCTGCTCCTCCTCGCGTCGTCTTTTTGCGTCGGAAGCGTCTCTCGCCGCCCGCCGGCCGGCTGCCGCGCACATGCTGCCCCTGGTAAATACCCACGCTACACACACACACACACACACACACACACACACACACTCTGCCGCTTTTTCTGCTCTGTTCTGCTCTGTTCCTCCAGATCGTGTTCCCTCTGCCGCAATCGTAGGGCAAGCGCGGTGACAGAACTGGTCGACTCCAGGAAGCGTACGTATGCAGGGTGTTTCGGGAGGAACAATAAATACTAGGAGGAGTTAGAAAATAATTTTCCTCTGTTGACTGTCGTCAGAGTTGCGTAACTTTCCATGGTTTGTGCTCCATTCCGTGATATTTTTCCAATACTCTGCGAATTTTCAGCTATCAGTGCATCTTTTTTTTTAAAATTCTTTATTGGCAAGTCATGATTCCGGCCAGTAACTGGCCATTATCAATGCATGTTTTAAACTGTAGATGATAAGTATGACATGATGTGGGTTTTTCCACATTAATAACATCTACAGTTAAAAACATGCATTCATAATGGCCAGTTGTTATGGTCTTCAGTCCGGAGACTGGTTTGAAGCAGCTCTCCACCCTACTCTATCCTGAGCAAGCCTTTTCATCTCCTCATAAGAACGACAACCCACATCCACTTGAATCTGCTTATTATATGCGTCTCTTGGTCTCCCTCTGCGATTTTTACCCCACACATTTCCCTCCAATGCTAAATTTACGATTCCTCGATGTCTAAGAATGTGTCCTACCAAGCGATCCCTTCTTTTAGTCAGGGTGTGCCAAAAATTCCTTTTCTCGCCAATTCTGTTCAGTACCTCTTCATTAGTTATGCGATCTACCCACCTAATCTTCAGCATTCTTCTGTAGCACCACATATGAAAAGCCTCTATCCTCTTCCTGTCCGCACTGCTTATCGTCCATGTTTCACTCCCGTACAAGGCAACACTCCACACAAATGCCTTCAGAAAAGACTTCCTTACACTTAAATTAATATTCGATGTTAGCAAATTTCTCTTTTTCAAAAATGCTTTTCTTTCCATTGCCATTCTGCATTTTATATCCTCTGTACTACGACCATCGCATGCTATTTTACTACCCAAGTAACAAAACTCATCTACCACCTTCATTGTTTCGTTACCTGGCCGAAATCATGATTTACCAATAAGGAATTTAAAAAAAAAGATCGACTGATAGCTGAAAATTCGTAATGGATTAAATAGTAAATTCTCGCAGTGTGAGAGGCACAGCAACATAAGCTGCATACATCAGAAACTAGCGCAACGGAATATCTGCTATCTCTAGAAGGGAGTAACCAAGATTTGAAATCTGACGGTAAATTAAAAAAAGAAACTCTAAACAAAAGGTGGGTTAGGGGTGCTGAAATGAGAGTTAAGAAAAATTCACATTAAATAGTAATCTAATCTGAAAGCGATTTTGGTGAAATTGGGAGTGCGTTTTAAGTACAATAAAAGCACACACCTTGTACAAAGTTGATAAAATCAAATCTATTGCCAATAAATGAAATATAGCCGAGTGTGGGGGAATGTTGAGATAAGGTAGAAATCACATCGGAGAACGAATTAAATATTCATTCAGACACACACGTACACATAGCGCTTGAAACACTTACTCGAGCAGGGGCAGCGACACAGCAAGGCGTAATGCAGAAAAAGCAATAGGCCAGCTTCGGGCGAAAATAGCGGACGGCATATCACACTGACAAAGATAAACTTCCGTCTACCGGATCATGGTATTGGAGTGGACATTGGCTGAAACATTGAACATTGGCTCAAAGCTACAAATGCAGATCCCAACATGAGCAAGACAGAAAGCACGTATAGAAAATACTTCGCCGCGCATGGCGGAAGGAATACACGTACAAAATCTAAGGAGCACTGATCACTCAATTCAACGATGTACTCACCAGCCCGGTCTGCAGTGGAATGACCCAAACCTGTCGCTGCGCACTCTCCATGGATCTCCCACCGGAAACTGCCCAAAGAGCCTAGCCTCCCTCACTGCCAACCTTTAGCTATCTGCCGAGACAACTGCCTCTATAGTTATCACTCCGGACCAGAGATTATGTTGGTAATTCTGCCGCGAACTATGCAGACCGCCATTTGCTCAGCCATTTTGGTCGAAAAGCAGATGGCATAGCATACAAATCGTCGAGGAAGCACCGAACTGCATAAAACGAGGTGCTAGCGGCAAGCGTTGATGGCAAATCATCACAGAACAACCATCTAACATGAATGCAACTGTAACAGGATGTTAAGCGATAATGTGGGCATGGAGCGGTCTTTGAGGAAATAATAATACAGAGCTGAAGTTCAGCTCGTACTTTACTGTCAGGCGAAGTTAACTGAGTGGCGAGAAGGCAGTTTACAGAAAAACAGAGTGTAATACCGGCCCCTGCGGGGCATGGCCACAGCTTGGAGGAAACAACGATTCTGAATCGACGGGCCAGCAAGGCGCCAGGCCCGGTGGCCGCGTGATTCCAGGGAGCTCGCTGATTGGTGAGCTGACAGTGCCGACTCTTCGCGGGTAGCGTACCCTGGTCAGCGGTACCGACCCACCACGCAGGGCTGATTCGGCAGGCACGTGGACGGGCGTGTGATGGACAAAGTCCACGCACGGCAATTCACAGCCGACACTGGCCGAAGAACAATGAAAATTCCTGCCCTGGAGGCAGCGGAAGAAATTGTTAAAATTTTGAGGGGTCCTGATCCGGGAAGGGAAGATAGTTCGTTACACAATAGTTTGAACCCACAGATACACTCGGATTCAGTCACACACAAGGAAAGTATACATAAAAATATTTAAACCTCCGTGCATTTCGGTAGGGTTATGCGCTGCCAGTGCTGGGGCCTGATTTGAATCCTGACGAAGCACAGTATGCTGAGGACCTTTCTGCGTAGACACGGTTACAAGGGAAGTAACCACGTTTTCTTTTATAACGTTTTAGATTTTTATTGTCTCAGGTCTTAAGATTCTTGTACAGATTTTCTGATGATGAGGGCCTGACCCTTGAAACGCGTCATATTTTAGTGCTTTTACACGATTTCTATGGTTGAGCCTACTTGACAAAATAATTAAAATAATTGAACGGCTTGTTTGACGTCAGCATTCCTTCCAAAGTGTCTTTCGCCGAGAGTCTTTTTCAAAGCTGGAAGCAGATGGTAGTCAGTTTGTGCGAGATGAAGACTGTATGGCGGATGGTGTAGGCGCTCCCAAACAAGAGCTGTAATACGGTTTTGCGTTTGCCGTCGCCGAATGTGGTCTCTCATTGTTATCCAAAAGCAGAATGCATATCTGAGAAGGCCAACCCGCTTTTTCTGAATTACCTCTTTCAGTTTCCACGGAGTGGCACAGTATCGCGGAGCATTGATGGTTCCATCCTCCAAAAATTCCTTTGGCGTCCCAGAAAACGGTGGGGTAGCACTTTATCTGCAGACGGAGTGCTTTTGAACTTCTTTTAGTCAGGTGATGACGGATGTTTCCACTCCATAAATGCGGCCTTCGATTCGGGCGTGTAATGGTGGACCCGCGTTTCATTCCCCATCACAATCAGAAACAGAAAGTCATTGCCATATTTATGGCCGATATCTTCCCAATGTTGTATCGGTATCTTGCAATTGCGCGTTCACCTGGTGTGTCTCTTTCGCCCATAGCCGTTCAAAGCTTCTTCCGTATGCAACGCCCTGATTTTTCCTGGACGGCTTTCTGAAGCTTATAAAGAGGTTGGACAAATTTGTCTGTACTTGGAAATTATGTAGAAAAATAAAGATAAGTCTTATCTTTAATGTCTCATTCTATTTTTTTTCTTTCATACACAACTCTCTCCACAGACGAGAGGGGAAGCTTATTTCACAACTCCCCCTCGTATTTTAGGCCAACGATCGTATCGAAATGGACTCACCGGTTCCCGCTACATCACGTAAGTTAACCCTTAATTGGTCACCTGGGGTTGCAACGCTCCTTGTATCTAGGATACTCTGAAATAATATATAGTAAACAGCGAAACTACGCCCAATAAGTTCCACCTATTGCGCTGTTCCCAACCGCTTCCCGTAACACGCCCCTCCGAGAGGATTACCGTCCTTACTAATGGATAATGGCATCAAACCTCATGTTTCGTCTCTCGAAGAATGCATACTTCGGGAAACTTAATAAATTAATGGAATACTGCAGTGAAAATTAATCTTTACTTGTACTAAAGTACCAAGAATTTTAGTAATAATTACGGTCTCCAGACTATACAGTCAAATTAATGTTTCAAATAACTTAATAATCAGTAGCATCAACTATGTGAACAATTATGTAACTTTTGAATAGATATACTAAAAACTAAAGTCTGTCAGTACCAAAGCATGCACTCTATTATGAAAGTAAGTTTGAAAATAATTAATTTATGTTGCAAATTTTGTAATTAGAAAGTGAAAAATGGATCCCGCACTAATATACTCTGCTCCTAAGATATTGTATCAAATATTTGACTATACTTCTAACCAGTTTGTAACAAATATTAAATCTCGTATATTCTAAGCTTAAATTAGCTGTATCCATAAACACTTACAAACGTATTAGTATCAACAGTATGACAATTGTATGTTTTTATATAGGCTGTGTACTTCAGCAGTAAAACACTTTCTCTACATTAACTATGTAGTTACATCGAACAAACCTTTTCATTTCATTCAGATAAATTGACTTCCACTCTGAATAGTCCTTTTCAGTATGAAACAGTATGAGACAGTAGTTAACTTTAACTATTTTTAATGTTACCCTTTAGTAGACTCAAATATAATGACAGTAGAATAATTAGTTTGGAAAACAAGAAAGTTTACTCTGATATACAGAATCTGAACAGCGCATGAAGCACAAAAATTCTGTTGTTCCCTTTCTGTTTAAAATAGTCAGTTCAATTAGTTCAATCTTCTGGATCACTAAACAGTAAAAATCACACTATACAAATTAACTAAGTTTCTGAATGGTCACAAGTTCAACACTGTCTTTGAATACTTTATATGGCAAGATTATTATGAAAAAGTCACCAATTCTAGCTATCTCCTGATTGTGTAATTGAATAATTATTAATATTCTTATCAAAATCTGTTAATGTAAACTTGTACCTAGACTGTCTAAGAAACATCACACGTATTTTTGTTTGGAGCACAGTTGTGAAGAATAAACATCAGTTGCTTTAAACTCCACTGAATTACCAAAAGTTTGAGACACTCTGGTAGTCTTTTGCACAAGGTTGGGACCTTACGTAGGTCTGTGACTTAGGAAAATGAAGAGTGGAACACAGGTTAAAATGGAATTATTATTGTTATTCGTAACACGCACAAATGTGAGTCTCTGACTGTAGTTACAAGAGCAATAAAGTTTGCATTGGCAGTATTCACAGAGAAGAGCAGGTGTACAGTTCGCCGTTGTGCTATCGTAAAAGTGCGGCCTCATGCAGTGCTGCGGCTTTTACTATCTTCTTAGCGTCGGAAACTCAAAACAATTAAGTCACCAATATAGGCGCCATTTCTCACAATATGTAGCGCTCGTCATCCTAGGCCCATTTTCATCAATACAGAATTAAACAGGTATTCCATTATGCCCAAAGATATTGTGTGCAATCCATAGAACATTACTTCATATACATTAATATGATTATAGGAAAAAATCGACATGTGACAAATTTGTACATTTTGATGAAAAATAGCAATATTGATAAAGTATCGTCGTTTATTGTATCACAGGATGGCGTACACAACAAAGCAGATTTCCAGGCCCATAACTTTGTAAAAATTGAATTTAGCTCGCTGATATTCTAGGTAGCTTTGTAAACACGTATGAAATACATAATTCAGTTGGCGTGTTGCTCTGTTGTGTACAGTTGGGAGCGGAAAGCGTGTCTGGCATGCACGACACCGCAGGTGGCTATTTTTGTGATCTGAATTGCGGGTAAGTCGATAATAAATGTTTTTTTAATCATTGTAATTTGATAAGTATTAAGTTCTAAAAAGTTACAAATAAGTTGAATTATAATAGTCTCATATTTGTGAAGTTATTATTGTGGTCTACTGTCCGGAGACTGGTTTGATGCAGCTCTCCAACCTACTCAATCAAATTCAAATATTCAAATGTTTGTTAAGCTTATGGGACTTAACTACGGGGTCATCAGTCCCTAAACTTACAAACTACTTATGAACTACTTACGAACTAGGACGGCACAAATATCCATGCCCGAGGGGGGATTCGAACCCCCGACCGTAGTGGCCGTACAGACCGTGACTGGAGCGCCTCAGTCCCCTCGGCCACCGCGGCCGGCCCTACTCAATCCTGAGCAAGCCTCTTCATCTCCTTATAAGAACGGCAACCTACATCCATTTGAATCTGCTTACTGTATTCCTTCTACTGGTCTCCCACTGCGAAGTTTTCACCCCACACACTTCTCTCAAATGGTAAATTCACGATTCCTTGATGTCTAAGAATGTGTCCTGTCAAGGTATGCCACAAATTCCTTTTCCCCCGAATCATTATTTATGCGATCTACCAATCTAACCTTTAGCATGCTTTTGTACCACCCATTTCAAAATCCTCTGTCCTATTCCTGTCTAAACTATTTATCGTCTACGTTTCGTTCCCCTACACCATGAATTCACAAAAGACTGCCGGCCGCGGTAGCCGAGGGAACTGAGGCGCTCCAGTCACGGTCTGTACGGCCACTACAGTCGGGGGTTCGAATCCACCCCTCGGGCATGGATATTTGTGCTGTCCTTAGGATAAGCTAGTTGATAAGTAGTTTTCAAGTTTAGGGACTGATAACCCCGTAGTTAAGTCCCATAATCTATACAAACATTTGACACACAAAAGACTACAATACACTTAAATTAATATTCGTTGATAAGAAATTTGTCTTTTTGAAAAATACTTTTCTGCCCATCGTCGGAGGTTCGATCTTCTCTGGCGCATAGGTGTGTGTTGTCCTTATAATAAGTTAGTTTAACTATTGTGTCACACTAGTGACCGATGACCATAGCAGTTTGGTCCCATAGGACATTTCATACATTTGGAAATGAGCTGTATCATTAAGTTATAGTGGGTGAGCATATCAGCGATACCGGTATTGATAATGTTGAAGGTGACAGAAGAATGTCCGCAATTATTCATTTTTATAATAAAATGAATACGAATGACCAAATGTGCGCTTGTACAATGGAGGAAGACGTGAGTAAAAGTGGCCAATGTTATATTTTTTCCTCAATACACAAGTATAAATTCCTAAGTAATATACAAATCTAAAGTTGACTTCAATATACCCCTAAGCGTATTTTTGAACCAAGTGGTTGTGGATTTAGTCAAACCTAACCAAATATCAAGGCCACCTTTCCCACACTTCCAGAACAGCTGCAAACACTCCTACAACGACATCACGTAATTCAGGACCAAGAATCTGTTTCTGAAGCAGGCCCATACAAGAGGTGCCTTATATGTTCACAAACTAAGGACAGGAAAAGAAACACTGAATGCTGTTAGTGCCACAAAAATGTGTGCAATGGGCGTATGATTGTAGTCTGTCAAAACTGTAACGAAGGAAAGAAGGATTTGTAAAGTTTTTCATAGTAACAAAGTTGTTAATTATAATTAGAAGTAAAACGTTGAGCTGCTTGAAATATTCATATTGATAAAAGTCTGATTTTGCAAGTATTTCGTGTTTTATTTTAATTTACTAATTTACAGGTGCTAAAAACCCCACGCGACCACTTATGCAACACTTTACGCGTGTCGAATTAAGAGTTAAGCACTGCCTAGGTTCGATAGCAGTTGGATTCATCACCGTGCGGGTCCGCCAAGCGTTAATAGCAAGCGGGTTGCACTCAGCCGTTGCGAGGTCAGTTGAGGAGTTACTGGATTGACAAGTGGCTTCGGTCACGAAAACCGACACAACGGTCAGGAAAAAGAGTTGTGCAGGAATGAGAAACACGACGACTGAAGAGAAACGTCCAGTGAGATAAATGCAACCCGTCCGCAAATTGCTGCGGATTTCAATGCTGTGCCGTCAACAACCGTTCAATGAAACACCCGATACGGGCTTTTGGAGCCGAAGGTTCACTCGTATATCCTTGCTGACTCGTTTAGGTTTAAAAGCAATATCACTTTATTCAGATGACTTGCTAGGCCTACCACATACGAAGATTTTTCTGTTGGCGTTGTCTCCCTTAGCTTTTAATAGTCCCCTATCAATCTGCAAGGCACAAGGCCCTGAGTCATTCTCGGGGTCAGATGGTGCCTCCTCCGCCAGATCCGCCGTACCAGTGATCTTCACCTCCGCCTTCACTGCCGTTGGGGTCTTCAACCGTATCCCTGGGCAAGGGTTCCGTGTTATACTCCACGGGACTGGATCCTCGTCTGAACCTGGGCACCCTACACTCCGGCCCGCTGAAGTGTAGGGTGCCCACCCCAGCGACGTGGACGCGCCAGACGAGAATTGCTGAAGTGGAGGGACATGGAAGGTGGCCCTATCTCCCTTGACTGCACGACCAAAAGCTTTACGTCTCGTCTGGGCCTGTCAACACCGACATTGGTCAGTTGATGTCTGGAAATATGTTGCTTGGTCGGATGAGTCTCGTTTCCCATTGTAATGTGCGGATGGACGTATGCGGGTATGGAGATATTCTCATGAATCCATAGACCCTACGTGTCAGCAGGCGACCGTTCAAGCTGGTGGAGGTGCTGGGTCATGTGATGTTGGAGTGATTCGTCTAGACACGACTCTGACAGGTAACACACACGTACGCACCCTGGCTGTTCACCAGCTTCCATACATGTTAAATGTGCATTCAGCGTGACTTTGGGCAATTGCCACAGGACAATGCGACCCCCTACACGTCCAGAATTTGTACAGGGGGGCTCCAGGAACACTCTTCTGAGTTTAAGCACCTCCGCTCGTCACCGAACTACGTAGTAATGAACATTATTCGGTGTATCTGGGATGCCTTATAACGTGCTATTCATAAGAGATCTACACCCCATCGTACGGATTTATGGGCAGCCCTATAGGATGTATAGTATTAGTTCCCTGCAGCACTACTTCAGACATTAGTCGAGTGCATGTCTCGTCGTGTTTAGGCACTTCTGCGTGTTCAGTGGACCCTCACGATATTCGGCACGTGTACCAGATTCTTTTGCCCTCTAATACAAATTGCCATGCAGTCAGTGTAGTATAATGGGTCGCAAAAATTATTCCTGAAACTTTGTAGGTCCCATTACAAGAAAGAAAAATTGTGGACCACTAAGTTAGCACATTCACATATTAACCCTTTCAGTCACACATTATTAAATCAGATTTGGAAAAATTAAAATTCAGCGTTTTCTGCATTAATACAGTGCAGTAAACATCAAAATATGTTTTAAAATTTTTGGTCGAACTATTGATTTTTTATTTTACGTATTTGATGCACAACACAAACGTTTGTATCGAGGTACTTTATTACTTGGACGTTATTTTCTTGATAGTTAATACTGCCAGATCAATAATCCTAGCAAAATCTTCGCCACAGCACCAAAGACAAGACAATACACTGCTGGAATAAAATAAAAGGAACCATACACACAGACGGCAACGCAACACAACCTCCAAGATGGACAGATTAATGCATCAGAAGTGGCTACACGTCGAAACAAGCGGAAAAATGTTGTACTAGAAGCATGTTGTACATCAACAAAAATGCAACTTCAAGGATTGATGCACAAAATAAGGTAAATCATTTTTTAATACGTTGTTCTCCAGGAACAACACGGAATGAAAGAGTTAATAGACTAGCAATAGCGCGTATAGTATCATTGGTGTCACAGAAGTCTGCACGCCATACCTCTGTCCTATAAATGTGTGAACAGTCATGTGTATAATCATATATATTATTTCCCATTGGTGTTTTTGTGGGCACGCCTTATCTCCGGTATTACTTATCCAAAATTAATGATTGAGGTAACACTTTCAAGGTTTCGTTCTCCACTAATGACGAAAACTACACAGATAGTTTAAAGTTATTGTTTTCACAGAAAAACCTTTATTTTAAAATATTTTGTACTATTCATACAATCTAAGTTGATGCACGGCGAACGATCGTGTATGGAAATGTATTTACTGTTGCTCCCATTAGCCACTACACCGAGTATCAACTTAGTTTGCTCGGCCGATATGAAAGTAATGTTGAAGGTGCCATTATTGGCAATCTGTTTAACTAACAAGAACGATAGCTCTTGCTGTTGTTTAGATTCTTTATGAAAGCCAAAGACATTCTTTGATGCATACATAGGTTACTACATGATTTTGGTGATACACGTCGATGTAAAGCGTAATTTATCACGGGATTTCGGTTATACACATCGATGTAACGATGAAAAATCCACAAATAATTTCATTTAACTAACACGCACGACAGCTCTTGCAGTTCTTTAGATTCTTCACGCAAGCGTAGTCTATCACGAGATTCAACGGCGATTCTATGTCCAAAATCTGACAATTGTACTGAAATTGATGAATTTGACGTTTCCAATTTGTAACCTGGAGAGGCAAAGCCTTACCTCACTTCTGATTCTGTCCAACTTGAAGTAACAAACGACGTTCAGTTGTACCGAGTAGAATTCTTGAACTCTTTAAATCCGTCCAGTTTTCCACCTCATCAATTGCTTTTAAAGAAAAAAAATGCTATATTTATGATAATTAGAAATCTTAACGCTAATCGGGGATTAATTGATGATTCAAGATTAGTGGTGCCTCACTTAGGCGAGTACGTCGTCACTGCTATTTCATTGACTCCGATAAAACTGTGCTAATACCCCGCCTTAACCTCACACCTTGTGATCGAAGCATGCCTTTCCAAATGATAATAAGACAATTTCCAAAAGAAGCGGCCTTCGCTATGACTGTAAATGAAGCACAAGGTCAGACGCTACAAAGGGCAGGATTATATTTACCGGAACCTGTTTTTTCGCATGAACAGTTATACGTGGCTTTTTCACGAGTGATGTTTATGTTTGTGCTGAAGACATACAGCCAAAAAGTAAATGATGATCACACTACTAACATTGTTTTCAAATAGGTTTTGAAAATAAACAAGTTTTCAAAAAATAAAATAAACATTTAAAAGTTTGCAGCTGCTTTTTCTCCGCTACTATGTTACCTATCTGCGACTGAGCAGGATAGAGTGCGAATTATTCGCACGGGTCCGCTAGTTACATAAAACAGTGGTTAAATGCGGATGAATTGCCTTTGGATCAATTCGTATATTGTGTATGGCTGTAATTTTTCATACGAAAACTAAAGTAAGCTTTCACACATACAGTAATGAGTTGCACTGATTACCTGTTTTCATTAATATGTTACCAATTTCATTCAACTTCGGATTATCTTTCAATGCTGCGGTCGGTATAAATGTGCTATTTGTCTTGGATAACACTCCTGATTATTCTTCTGACTGTTTTTTCTACTTTAACTGTATGTAACATGTTATTCTCAAAACACGATTCTACAATGTGTGTATTAAGTTTAACTACTACAGAAATATTAGCACAAATGGAAAGCATCTTTCAAACAACTAGTAAAGCTTACAACGTCATTTCGTGTACTACCACACGATAACTATTTGACATGCGGTAGAGCAAGATAGCGGCGTCACGCTTCAGTCATGGAGGCAAGTTTGCCAGTCTAGTAATATATGTTTTTTTTATGGGACTTAACTACGGGGTCATCAGTCCCTAAACTTACAAACTACTTATGAACTACTTATGAACTACTTACGAACTAGGACGGCACAAATATCCATGCACGAGGGGGGATTCGAACCCCCGACCGTAGTGACCGTGCAGACCGTGACTGGAGTGCCTCAGTCTCCTCGGCCACCGCGGCCGGCTATATGTCTGTGGGTCAGCAGTATTATTTCCTCTCGCTGTAACCATCACTGGCCACACTCAGTGTGTCCTCAAATACTGCCCTCACGGCTGTCGTTGAACACCGGTGGCCTTAATCCTAAACCTGAACCGTAACGCTCGATGATTTTTCATCACGCCATCGCCACCCAGTTTACGTTTTCATCATGAAATATTAACTAGCGTGTGCCTGCAGGGTCGATAACGAAACTGCAGTTGCCCGACAAGATAGCCCGAACAGGCAGACCCGCACTACACTGGTGGCAGGTGGGTGGCATCGAGCACTTGCCAGGCGTAAACAGGTGATTCCTCAGCAGGTTGTAAGGCCGTCAACTAGCGCTAACACCCAATAAAGATAGTAAATCCATCGATCTACGGTGTAGTTTCATTATTTCGGAGTACATCCTATTCCAAAAATACGTCGTTATTCGAAAAAACAGATTAATCAACCAGACAGTGTAACTTAGTGCAGACAGTTTATGGCTGGAGTAGGTAGAGTAGATGCGAATACAGCAGTTTACTGGATTGCCGTAAGAGACAAATTGGGGTATATTCCCATTCTGGTGGGGTTAGTAGTCTGCTTGCTCAATCACTCCGATCGTACGTAGACATACTGGAATTTATTCACTCATAAGCATTGATGTTTTCTTTATGGCGACCCTGCCAGAATTTCTAAATAATCGCTGTTCAGAATGTTCAAAAAAGGTCACAGCGACCACGTGAAAATAAATCTCTCTCTTGCTTACAGCCCGTCTGCTTTAATGGCGGCGCATAAGCGGTTCTGTTTTAAACATACTGTTAATGTTTACAGAAACATAGACTGCAGACATGGTTTTCTGTTTCAATGCAAATACATATTTAATTATCTCAAGATTTGTTACCCTTCCTTTTTAGTTCACTTTCGAACATTAATTCATAAAATCTCCTTGACAAAAATGAGCTCACATGAACTACTGGCTGTAGCATGTAAAATAATCTGTTGTGCTAACAATTTGGGCTATTCTAATTTATCATGTTCATAACTGAGTAATCTTAAAAGCACCCGTGTTTAAGCAAAATGGAGTGCAACATTAAATTTCTGCTGAATTTCTTATCACTGTCAGAAGCTTTAACAACATGCTTATCGGCGTCATGCAATTCAATTAATAAAATCTTTTCAAAGGAACTTTTAATTACTCTTAAGTAAATGACCTAACAACTTTTATATAATATTGTTAATTAATAATTAGTGACATAAAAGAAATAACACTTCAATTTCGTCATGTAAGAAAAATATATAAATCCTTGTACATTACAGAGGGGTAGGTACTAACTACGGAAAAAAGATAAAGATGAATTTCTAGTAATAACTTCATTCAAAAAAACATGAAACAACAATGGAACTACAGAATAAGATATACCATTACCTTTACCAAATTTACCACATACAAAACAATTTCCTCTCTTTACCTTTGCGGGTAATTCTCTTCTGAGAGGTGTTATAGAAAACTTAATAATATTAAGCCTCAATTGCTCTGTCTGCTGCCAACTGCGGACAGACTATAAAATGGACCAACGTCCGATCACTTCGAAGAACAGATCAGAAGTATCGTGACTATGCGCTAACAATGCGCTCCGTGCGACAACGATAATATCCTTACAATATATGAGTATCGTTGGCGTCTACTGCAGATTTAAGGTGGCGTAGCGACTTCATTTACAGTCCGTGACATCCAGCACCTCCGTATAATGCCACCCTGTTACAAAATTCGTGCACTATCTCATAACATACCTGTTTCAATGGCTAACACATCGATTATTAATTTGCGACTATTCTCCATCTACTAACATTGCAGTTGTAGCGTACAACTTTTGAAAATATCTGTTAGCCGCTTTGCCTTTATAGTTTGCGGTGCATTCGTCAAAGCATTTGTTCTGTGTTTGAAACGTAAATGTGTGTCCAGATCACGTTCCTGTATTATTTATGTAATTTGTTATAGAGCAACTATTGGGACTACTTAATGAGCATAATTACCTTCTGACTCATGTCTGAAAAGCCGCGGTGGAGTGGCCGAGCGGTTTAAAGCGCCATGCTGCGGAGCGCGCCGTAGCTCCCCGTCGGAGTTCAAGTCTTCCTTCGGGCATGGGTGTCTGTGTTGTCTTTAGGTTTAAGTTAGTCTGAGTAGTCTGTAAGCTTAGGGACCGATAACAACGGACGTTAAGTTCCATAAGATTTACAAACATTTGAACATGCCTCAAATGCGAAACACTCGATGTGCAAAATTTTTATTTCTGTCGGTAATCAAGCAAAATTTGGTAAAGCGCCTTCTGTTCCGAAAAATACACAGAAACAACGTCTAAACGTTTGCAAGACAGTTTTATCAACAGAAACAAGACGACAGTCGTTGCCTTCGAGACTTCAAAGCCGAGGTGGAGTAGCCGAGCGGTCTAAAGCACCTTGCTGCGGAGCGCGCGGTTGCTCGCCGTGGAGGTTCGAGTCCTCCCTGGGGCATGGGTGTGTGTGTTTACCCGTAGGTTAGTTTACCTAGGTTTAAGTAGTTTGTAAGCTACGGACTGATGACCACGCAGTTTCGTCCGATAGATTTACAGACATTTGAACAGACTTCAAAGTAGTTTTGTTAGGATATGTAATAATGACGGGGTTAGGATTTCCCAGAATATTTATTCTTGCAAGGGGGTCGCACATTCCTAAAGGTTGAAAAAGGGAATACAGGCCACAAAAACATCCGTAACGACATGTACTGAGAAGAGACGATGGTCACTGAAGAGACAGAAGGCTGTGAGAAAGAGACAGTGGCAATGTCAGAGAAGAAGACTGGGGCAAAGGCAGTGGGAGAGAGGAGGGGTCTACCTACTGGCGATTTTGCTCGCTCGTACTCGTTCGAGTGCACCGCACTCGGGCTTATCTTCGAGTACGGATGCTCGGACCGAGCAGGCCGTGCCAAAACCGCCTACAGACAAGGCCTCACAACAGTTCGCGTGACGTCACACCGAGTAGACCGTGCTCTCTAGCTTACTGGATGACTGCTGGGGCACAGCACACTGCCTCGTAACGGCCAGCCAGTCAGCTAGAGCCCGAGGTCTACTCGACGTGACGAGACGCGGACTGTTGTGAGGCCTAGTCTCTGGACAGTGTTGGCTCAACACCGTCTGAAGAGAAGGCCTGCGTGCTGGCGTGCCACGTCACACAGAGTAGGTCGAGATCGCGTAGCTCACTGGCTAGCCGTTGCGAGGTAGTGGGCGGTGCCCCATCGGCCAGCCAGGGAGCTACGCGATTGCGACCTACTTTACATGACGTGGCACGGCAGCGCACAGACTTCCTCTTCAGACAGTGTTGGTTGGCTGTGCTCGGTAGAGGCGACAGGGGGAGGACAGAGACCGCCCGGTCTAGTGCGCTCTGCTATTGTCGCCCACACGGCAGCTGTGTATGCCTGCAGGCGGGGGCTACGTCTGATACACTGCACTCCTACCATCTGGTGGAACTACACTCATATCAATATACGGCGGTTGGAACTTAAACAGTGCAACTATTTATCCACAACCGATGCAAAAGTATGACATATTTGCACCAGTTACCGTCCTTCAAAGTAGTCACCAGCATTGTGTAGAACCTGTTGCCAGTGATGTGGAAGGTGTAATTTACTGTTAGCAGAGCCTGTTCTGTTGGTGGTGCGAATGGAGCGGTCTACTGCCTGCCGAATCTCTGGAACAGTTCTGAAGCGAATGCCACGAAGTGGTTCCTTCATCTTCGGAATCAAATAAAAGTCACAAGAACTTAAGTCCAGGGAGTGTAGTGGATGGTATAGTACTTCCCAGTCCCATAGACTTAACATAGCAGCCACAGCTTGCGCTGCATGGGGCCGCTCAAGTCATGAAACTTATGTACGGCAGCGGAATAAGTTGCAAAGTTTCAGAGATCGCGTTGGGTATTATCTAAAACCAGCACACCAGTTCATTGTTGCATGTGACTTTAGGCAAAATTGTGCAGGCATGCATTCACATACATTCTTGCAATATAACATGTCAAAAATAAAACTATATATTCATTGAAGTACGCTAAAATATTTAAGGTGTCGTGATCGTCGTTATAGGCATTAAGGAAGTCGTTAATAAAGTCAAAGAAAATTACTGTAAATGGTTAGGTGGATTTATTTTCGCAACGTCAAACGAATGGCTAAGAATAAATTGTTTCTATGATGTAAAGTACTGTCGCCGATAACATATGATTCTCCACTGCACATGGTCGTCGCAGATGGAAAATGATTCGTATGTAATAAGAGGTTTCTGAACCGGACGGTTTAATTCACACGAGATTCCGATACCTTGTCCTGAACTGATAGTAGTTTGTTTTAACCTCCCTCAATGCTTGGCACTACGAGGTAACCTGCGTTTACTCGTACTAACGCGGGATAGGCGCTTCTGAGGAACACGTATTTACTTATGAAAAAGACGAATATCAATGACAGTAACATTTCGAAAACTCTTTTGTAGTTCTAGCTACATTTCGCTTGTAGGGACACACACAAAGGATACAATGACTGCAGTGGTAGATTGACCTTGTAGTGAAAGTATCAGATTCTTAAATGTAATTTTAATTGACCACTAGTTTATGTGCCCGTGCTTCGCAACGGTTGTTAAAGAAGGGCCTGTGTAGATCATGGTTTTTAGGGTTTCGGACCTAGGTCAGCAAAAACAGAATCCTTGTTGGATCGTTCTGTCAATAAACTCAGTTCTCCTAGCTAAGATGTCAAATTTAAGTAGAAGTAATTGTCAAAAACAATGAATGTTCATAACGTTTTTCATACAAATCGTGAAATTAAGTCCGTACTTCGGAACGATGTAAATTCAATGTTAGGTTATGTTCATAAAGTTAACGTTGCGGTGTGTAATTCTCTGTTTGAAGTAAACTTCTGAAAGCACTTCTATCGTTCAGATGAGAAATAGCAATAATTCAATCTCCCACACCAACTAATAGAAGTATGACTGTGACTGTAGTGTAGTGCTCTGTTATTCATTTGTTAGCCTATCTGCATTTTCATCTTTGTGTCTGTTGATCGTCGGTAACGTGTGATTGAGGAAAACGCGCCGAAAAGTTAAAAACTTATATATTTGATATTATGCGTCGTTATTCTCAATTTTGTTACACATTGCAACAGCAGTGCCGAAAGCGGCACTGAAAGGATATTGGATAAGTGCGAATATTGATTTGTAACAGTTTTCACAAATATCTCCTTGAATAGGAATTTGGAATGAATTGTAAGACTGTGTGAATCATGAGACTCTACACAACAGAGTTTCGCGTGAAAGTGCTGGTCATAATGAGATGTGACAACAACGGATGCATCTGATTCGGTAAAATTTTACTTTCTATCCTGGCGGCCTCGTGTTTTTATGTTGGCAACATGAATAAAATCGTTGCAAAGATGACCGAACGACATAGTGTGTAGATAAATACTGCTGTTCCTGCTGTATGCTTGATTTCACGACAAAATATTTGCGTGTCACGCGATTGGCTTATGACAATGTCAGATGATTCTCGTTATTCAACATCTGTTGCCAACATTATCTGGCACAGGCATATAGTGTAGATAAATACTGCTGTTCCTGCTGTATGCTTGATTTCACGACAAAATATTTGCGTGTCACGCGATTGGCTTATGACAATGTCAGATGATTCTCGTTATTCAACATCTGTTGCCAACATTATCTGGCACAGGCATATCAATATCTATGCCCTAAGATAATTCATTAATGTATCACCCCGTTTACATGGGCTTCCAAAACCGGATTTCGTAAACCAATTTCCCAATTCCGTTTTTGGTTGGTCATGTAAACACTCCAAAATCGATTCTGGAAATCTGCTTCTCTAAAGCGGTTTTCCAGTTCCACAATCGATTTTCGTGCCCATGTAAACGCAACCGTTTTTGAAGCGTTCTTAGCTTGTCAGATTGTGTTTTCTTGTTACGAATTTTCGGCAGATATGGAAAGAGTGATATTTTCTAATGTGAAATAAAAGTATAAATATTAGAGTGAATATAAATCTGTGTATTTAAATAAAGAAAAATAGCGATTGTGCAGACTAAATAAGGAACTGAATCAGCTGTTTTCCAGCCGCCATGTTAAGTGAGCTAGGAAATCCGATTCAGGCTATGCCATGTAAACACGACAGCGAAAAACGGTTTACGAAAATCGGTTTTCGTCTTCCGGAAGATGTGTTGCATGTATATCTGTATTATTTAGTAAGTCTATGTTTCCACCACGCTTCCACGACAATGATCAATGTTCCACGAGTATTGTTATCTTTGAGTCTATCTGGATTTTTATCTTTGTTTTGTGTCTCTGTTGTCTGTTCATAGTCGGTAATGTGTGGTTGACGGAAACATGTGATCTATTTAAAAAATTGCGTATTTGATATTCCTCGTCGTTATTAAAGTCTGAAAGAACCGCATTGTCTGACGATTGAAAGAGTAAACAGATTTTGACTCATACCGTAAAGTTCGTAAGTCACCGAGTATATAGCTTTTCCTAAGAGTATTTATTGCATATTTTGCTAATTTTTGTTCGTCACACTCACCCACTGCCACGCACCGCGACCAAACTCCCTTACTAACATCATTAGACCAAGGGCTATCTACCACCACAACCACGAGTGGGTGGCAGTATGTGGTCATGGAGAAAAGTCTGTCAGCACGTACACACACAAGCCTTTTATATATAGATATAGATTATGAGTTCAGTTGTTAATGTTGGGACTAAATGTGTTAAACCAACACTTTCAATAATCAACTAATTTTGGCAAGAACTTTTCATTCTTTTGGTTTAAGGAATATGTTGTAAAAACTTCTGGCTCGATGGGAAGTTTGTGTCTAACAATCTCGACTGACGTACGCTTGTCCAGAATATCAATAGATTTCTATAAAAAACGAGAAATCCGTATTAAAGAGGTTGCGGGAAGATTAAAATTGTAGACCTTTTGGCTTTTATTCCAATATTTCACAATGATGCCATTTTGGTTGGTGACAAATTCTCTCAGAGCGTAAAATCCTACAACACAAATGTAAAAAGGATTACTTAAAAAATTTTTCTTCATGCATCAGAAAGGAATTTGCTTGTCGTAAAACGTCCATTGCACACAGATTATACCTGTAATTTTTTCGCATGTGGAAGTTTCACACAGAACCGCAGGCACCTGAATTTATCTCGTGCAATTGTCGTTGCTTTTCCAAAACAACGAGGCTGCCCATTATAATTCAGTTAATGGCCGCATGTGTTCCGCTTGAAGAGAACTAATAAGCGCTGAAACAATGTTTGCAATTCGTTAAATAAATACCATTAATTCAGTCCGTAATAGTAACTAGAGAAACGATGCCGCGAGTGTAAATCGCTTACAAAAATTCAAACTATCGATTTCTCTGCCAAAAGAGTACGATTTTGCTCAGAATGATCAGAAAGAAATTATTCTTACCGAGGCATATAATGAAAACTGTAGTAAAATTAGTCTTTTAAGGGTAAAATTGTTTGGAAAATGTTAAGATACTACTTACTGTGGCAAAAATCATTCGTGAAACTATGCCGTGTGTATGCAGCGTCTGTGATAATCATTGCTGAGCAGCGACTAGCACAGATAATGGAAAGGTTGCTGGGAATTCATTACATTTCTTATGTGACTGTTAAAAATACTTATTTCAGTTACAGTTAACTAGATTTTGAAATTGCTGAGCGTTGGGGAATGTCGAAAAATCATCCTGTAGTTTTAAATTGTGAAATTGCGTGACCTTAAGGTGAGATGCAATTGAACTAGATTGTGTTTTAAAATCCCGCGCAGCTTGAAAATGACCAGCGTTATCAATTCAGCCCATTTTAGACTACTTCTACCAAATTAAAAGAAATCAAAATGTTCAAATTAGAGTCTAGCCGAAACAAGATTTGCAGTCGAAACCGAATAATCCGCTCCTCTTCCAGTTTCGGTCGAAACGGAAACCGAAACTTACATAATTAAGTTGTGATTACGGTAAATTTACGTTATACCGGGAATTAGTAGTTTTCCCACATTTTTCAAGATCCCTTTCTTGTACTAAGCCTTCTTGAGTGCGTGTAAGCCTAACCAGGAGTCCGTAGAAGATGACATGGGAGGCGTAGAGATTTACCGGTCTAAACTTTCCACCCTGCAGTTGCGAATATTAAGCCAACCACTCCTTAGGCTGAACTTGTGAGCCAGTTCATAGGAATACCTCGTACCTGTTATTACTGAAGGTTTTCTCTCGCAGTTCTCGCAGAGCTTTGCATTTCTAAAGAAAATATACTAGTTAATGCCCTCAAAATAATGTTCAGGATCCCATTTACAATACGTTTGCTTTTGTCGACGCTATAATACAGAAATAACATTTACGCCTTACCCTAACTTAGATATATAAGCAAAATTGTGGAGCATGGTCACTGCATGGCGGACTCAGATTAGTTCCTGTCGCCGAAACATTTAACTCCGACACAGCCAAGACGTCGAAAATTATAAAATTTCATTGGGTGTTCGTATCTCTTCGTTAACATTATTATTTTTCATTTGTTTATGGCAGTAATTAGATTTAAGCGAAGTAAAGTTGTCGTTATACAGGTTGTTACAAAAAAAGTACGGCCAAACTTTCAGGAAACATTCCTCACACACAAAGAAAGAAAATATGTTATGTGGACATGTGTCCGGAAACGCTTAATTTCCATGTTAGAGCTCATTTTATTACTCCACTTCAAATCACATTAATCATGGAATGGAAACACACAGCAACAGAACGTACCGGCGTGACTTCAAACACTTTGTTACAGGAAATGTTCAAAATGTCCTCCATTAGCGAGGATACATGCATCCACCCTCCGTCGCATGGAATCCCTGATGTGCTGATGCAGCCCTGGAGAATGGCGTGTTGTATCACAGCCGTCCACAATACGAGCACGAAGAGTCTCTACATTTGGTACCGGGTTGCGTAGACAAGAGCTTTCAAACGCCCCCATAAATGAAAGTCAAGAGGGTTGAGCTCAGGAGAGCGTGGAGGCTATGGAATTGGTCCGCCTCTAACCAATCCATTGGTCACCGAATCTGTTTTTGAGAAGCGTACGAACACGTCGACTGAAATGTGCAGGAGCTTCATCGTGCATGGACCACATGTTGTGTCGTAAAGGCACATGTTCTAGCAGCACAGGTAGAGTATCCCGTATGAAACCATGATAACGTGCTGCAGTGAGCGTAGTTGGAAGAACATGAGGCCCAATCAGGATATCACCAACAATTTCTACAATCCATACATCAAATGGGCATCTGCCAACTCCGCATTTGTAAACATTGCACTGACTGAAAACCACGTTCGTGACGAACACTAACCAGTTGATGCTGCGTACTGATGTGCTTGATGCTAGTACTGTACAGCAATGAGTCGCATGTCAACACAAGCACTGAAGTAAACATTGCCTTCCTTCAATTGGGTCAACTGGCTGTGAATCGAGAAAGTACAGTACGCACTAACGAAACAATTGGGTATTTTGATAATTGTCTGCACGAATTATTTCAATTTACATTTAAAGAGAAATACTAAAATGAGCTCTAACATGGAAATTAAGCGTTTCCGGACACATGTCCACATAACATATTTTCTTTCTTTGTATGTGAAGAATGGTTCCAGAAAGTTTGGGCGTACCTTTTTGTAACACCCTGTATTGTGCTGGTGAGTAGGAGGCTTCGTTCCTGTCAGTAAATCAACTTCAATCACTGATGAATTTCGAAAAACTAACGTTACATTTCCCATCAACAGTATGATTGTTGACAGTGCAAATCTATGCAAACTCAAGAGGAAAAGCTACGTACCACATGATCAATGTTTCGTAAACCAATATTGGTTATTAAAACAGCCCCTCGCTTTGAAGGAAACACTGATACAATTTTTCAGCATAACAATATAACACGACCCCTTAAGTACAATACTGAATAAGTTAATTTTTTACAAACACAGTGTAAGAATATCACTACAAGATATGATTGCGTTATATTGTGATTAACAAAATAAGTATAATTTTTAAGCACTCTGGATCCACCCCGAACGCGACCCGACTACATCCACATGTTTATGAAAGCTAGTTTCGGCCGAGACGAATATTCGGCTGATTTCTGGCCGAAATCGAAGCTTCAGCTGAAACCAATACTGTGGCCAACCTGGCCGGTAATTAATTCAAGTGATCAAATGTTTGTAAAACCAAGAGACCAAACTGCTGAGGTCATCGGTCCCTAGACTTACAAACTACTTAAACTAACTAATAGAACAACACTCACATCCATGACCGAGGGAGGGCTGGGACCTCGGCGGGGAGCGGCCGCTCAATCCTTAGCATGGCGTCTTCGACCACGAGGCCACTGCCATGGGGCAAGGAGTTTAAAAGCATAAAATATTCCCTAGAAAAACTGCCAGTTTTCTGCTATTGATACAAATTCTATTAAATTATATTCACTGAAATATTGCTGTTCAAACAGGAATTTCCAATGACTCAGTAAGAGGATTAATATTTTGGATGGACATTTAGAATATAGAGGTTAATATTCTGATTTGATTCTTGAGATTCTCCCGGCGTATTTGATAATCAAAATATCCACGGGTGTACTGCCGGTCTATAGTGTCCAACGGGCACAATATTTCGGCGATCATACATGCTGCCATCATCAGGTGAACTGACCGACTGAGCTCCTGGGAACGCGCCGGCACGGAGATCCGCACGCTACGGCGGCTCGAAGGGAACTGGGTTGTAGCCCGGTAGAGGGCTATTTAAATACCCTCCGTTCGCGGAGCGCTCCCTTTGTGGGAATCAGCGATTGGGTATATTAAGAGTAAATCTAGCAAACGTAACGTAGTGACGACCACGGCGGACAGAGCCCTCACATCGACGTCATCTCAGACGTCGTCGCAATCGATTCCACTGCCCGGGGCGCGGACCACGGAGGGGGCGCTCAGCCGAAAGGGGGTATTTAAATCGCCCGCTACCGGGCTACAACCCACCCCCTGCTGTACTCATTGTACACTGCCGACGCATCTCGGGTAGCACGCGTAGAATTGGCGCTCTACGCCGACGATTCAGCGCTGTTCACCCGCAGCATGAACGCGCAAACGATGAGACGCCGCCTGCAAGCTGGATGCGACGCCTTGGGGGCATGGGCCACTAAGTAGCGGTTGAAATTCAACGCCGCGAAAAGCCAGGCAGTCGTCTTCACTACAAGACGAGTGCCTATAGGGCTACCGCCGATCTAGATTCTGGGGGCTCCCATCCCCTGGAGCACGACGGCGAAATACCTAGGGGTTACCCTAGATCAAAGGCTCAGCTGGAAACATCACGTCAGTGATGTAAGACAGAGGGCCATTGGGTGCTTGCGCGTAATTTACCCGCTGCTTAACCCGCAGTCGTCGCTGCCGCCACAACATGAGATCATGCTGTTCTTGTCACTGGTTCGCCCAGTGCTCGAGTACGCGTCCCCGGTATTTGGAAACGCCGCAGACCTTCACATCGAGTCGCTGCATAGGATCCAGAACCGCGCCCTGAAGACTACCTTGCATCTTCCGACGTGGTACTCCACCGCCTAGCTTCATGACGAAGTCGGCATTTTGCCACTTCGGGAGAGGTTCCGCGCCACCGCCAGGAAGTTCTACGAGAAGTCGCAGCAGTCCCAAAACCGGCTCGTCCGGGATCTTGGGACACAACAACACTTCAGCCCAACGACTTGTTGGCCTGCCTGCTACAAGATTAATCTTATATTCTCTTGGCAACTGTGGAAGAAACCACATCGTCATTATCTGACACCCTAAGAACCTTCCTCCAGTCAGACCATTAATGTGTGTTTCCTATGTTTCAGGTACCGCAGGAACAGCAGTAAATGCTTAGCCTGCAACCCATCGGACCAAGGTCGAGGGCCGTCAAGAGAAGCGTGAGGGATAGAACCCAGTTCCCTTCGAGCCGCCGTAGCGTGCGGATCTCCGTGCTGGCGCGTATCTAGGAGCTCCGTCCGTCAGTTCACCTGATGATGGCGACATGTATGATCGCTAAAATATTGTGCCCGTTGGACACTATAGACCGGTAGTACACCCGTGGATATTTTGATAATATTCTGATAATTATTATTGCCCACTGCGTAATGTCTGGTTCAATAAGACTACAGCAGGGCAACAGTGGATTACAGGGATAACAACCGTATGTCCTATGAAACACACTGTAGCTCTGACACAGCAGGTCTGATCAACAATATACTGACAGCAGCATATAATCCTTATCTGTGTATTTATGTAATGCTTTTGAATTTGAATACGAAATGGATGTCCTTTAAATTTTTATATGGCATGAATCGTTCAATCCAAACTAAAGTATTCTATTCGGGAAAAATACTGTCCTGATATAAAATGTGGGTGTTCAGCAGACTCAGAAAGGAAAGACTGTTCAAATAAAAGAACAGTGTGCCTTTATATTATGGCCGCGGCGGAGCGACCGAGTTCATTGATGCGTTATGCTACTATGCGCGAGGCCGTTCCCCGTCGGGGTTCTTAATCCCGCCTCGGGCATGGATGTTTGTGCTGTCTTTAGTATAAAGTAGTTCATAAGTAGTTTGTAAGTTTAGGGACCGATGACCCCGCAGTTAAGCACATTAAGCTGAACAAACATTTGAACTTTTTTTTTATATTATGTAGAAAATAAAGATGTTCCTCATACAGGTATTTTTTCTGGTCGATTTCTAGCAATTGTGAATATATGGTTAAACGAAAAATGCGTGACAAGTTAGGAAACACTGATAATGGCTGTCGAAAATTCAATTCTGTAACAGAATTCAAGAGTAACTAATCCACCCGGACAATGTACTGATATATTTTGACTATTGTTGCGATTCATATATATTATTGAACCAACATAAAGCTCTGGAGAGACCGGTCACGTGCTCTTCCCAGCCAATAAGAACACTGAAAAGAAAACAAAGCCAGTTGGTCACACGCTATGCCCAGTGCAGTGCAACAATCATAATAATGCTCTAATTGCGTTACATGACGATTAGCATGTAAGTAAAAAAAAGTTTACAAAACGATTTAAATTATGCTTGAAGTTTGTTGGAATTCGATAAGTGATGTCATTACGAAACACTGAATGATTCTCCGATGGGTTATGTGCGCTCCGTATTAAGCAAAATCTCGTCTTTAAAGCATCTCGGTTTGTAGATACATTCATTAGTATGTGTAGACATACTAAATACAGAGTCTCTTGCGACTAGCACCAGTAGTAAAGAAGTAACAGTGAAACGTCTAACTTGATGTTGAGTTTTAGTGCACGGCAGTGCAAAGCAGATGGTAGTTTCTCAGACATCCATCACGTCATATCTCCGGAACTATGTGCCTCACAGTGAGACAACTTTTCTGGTGGATTCAGTTACAAACAGTGGGGTGTCAGATTAATATAGACCTTCTCAAATGCTATTCTAGAATTTTTTATGTTTTTAAGTTCTCTGCACTAAACAATGCTTCATGTGTGCTTCATGTGTCGTATTAATACTACAGCGTTGTAGGAAACAAACTTAGCTTTCTTTGTTTGTATGACAATAAATTATGCACATTTCATGATGTATTCTGTTTCTTCAGTGCTGGCAGAGGTACTGAGCGGTTGTGGACGAGATTTCTACCTTTTTGAAGTACAGTGTCTTATATCCAGAATATCGGTGAGTTTCTCATTTATTATACACCTTCAGGTAATTTGTTACATTTTACTGGAAAGAAATGCAAGTTAAAAGTCTTTATGAGTTCCCCAGTTCTAAATATGGTTTCAATGGGATTGTTTTCAGATATGGGCAAAGGTACTTATAACGCCATTGCTTATGGTATGTGATTTCTGTGCTTATGAGTTTCTGTCTTATGAATATCTACGTCATGTTTAAATTTGTATATTATTTTCTAATTTTAATTTGCTTTGCTAATGTCATTTCTATTTTTGAACCCTTTAATGTATGTGAATATTATGTAAATTGCAATATATCACGACAGCATGCTACGTAAAAGATGTAGTGGTTCCACTGTGCACGGTGCTCCATTGCGAATGAAAAGGTGGCCTCGGCGTGCAGCTAACGTAGTGAGCAATAGTCTGAGGTTGGAGGTTGGAGGTCACGGCAGCAAGACGTCGGAAGGAGCAGGCAGGCCACAGTTGTAGCTTGCAGGCAAAGAACAGTGGCAGACTTGTGCTGCCGGGTTTTCTGAGGCAAATAACTGTTCACTAGAGGAAGAAGACCAATCTACCTACAATGGCTTCGGTGAACGTGCAACTGTAATGGTAGCATTCATATTGTCTGCATTTCCGTAGTACTTTTGGAGATTACCTTCAACAAATAGACATACACAATGCCTTTTAAACAGATGATTAATGTTGTGTCCTTAGCAATCACACAGAAGGAAGGTGGGTTCCAGGTTTTAAGCCGCAGTCGGGAACTCTGAAGAATTGCTACAGACAGAACCATTAGTCGGAAGTATATTCCACAATTAGTACGATACATAAATTGAAAACAAGTACAGCAGCTATCCTATTTAGATACACGCAAGGTATCTCGATGAGTGCTGTTCGCCGTCCGAAGGTCTTCTGGCGTCGTGTCTTCTTTCGCTCCATAGCAAGACGCTGGCGGCGCCCCCATCGGCCGTGGCTTCGCGGGGCGCTCTCTGTGGCGGCCCGCGAAGGTGCTGTTGCCAACCCATCCATGCGACGGGCGCTATATCTCAGCTATCGATATAGCACCCCTCCCCCCCTTCGGGAGCCACGGCCGGCGCGTCTCGGTACACTGGGCGCTGACGACCGTGGGGGAGAGGGAGCCGGGTGGAGACCACTGATGGAGCCCGGCGTCGGACTGCTAGCGGGGGACGGCCGGCTCGCGCGCCCGGATCTCACCGCGAGCGCCCACCGTAAACCCGCGAGGAAACCGGCGGCGGCGCGCGTCCCCACGTCCGGCGTGTGGCAGGCGTGAGGGACGCCCGATGAGGACGTCTAATTCCATCGGGCGGACATCCGGTGAAGGTGCAGGCGTCGACGGCTGTGGCGACGGCGGCAGCTGTGGGACGTCCACCTCCATAGGCTCCTGGGACGGAGACGTGGCGGCCGCGCTCTGGTAAGGCTGCGGCGGCGGCGGCGGCGGCTGGACAGCGAACTCCGCGGCTGGAAACACAGAGCCCGCGCCAGAAACACCGAGACGGAGCTGATTGCGGTGCCGCTTCTGCAAGCCGCGCGCAGTGCTAGCTAAGAACATTGCGCGTTCGAGGCGGCGAGCAATTGTGCCGTGCTGCCAACGCTGGCGCGTGCCATAAGAGCGAAACCAAACAGGCGCGTCAGCTCGAAGAGGCGACGACGGAGCCGACAGCACGAACCCCGCGCTGCGTGGCCGTGGGTGTACCAAGTGAAGCAGAGTGCGATGCGGGCGGCCGTGCTAGAGTTCCGCCGGCGAGGAGACATTGTAAGGCTGCGACCGATAGGTAGTCAGGAAGATGAGCAAGGCGTAATCGCGGGAATGGTAATGCCAGAGGCGGGTCATATGTTCTTTAAACGTCCGCACAAGACGTTTCGCGGCACCGTTCGACGAAGGATGAAACGGCGCGCTAGTGACGTGATCGATACCCTGGCTCCGACAGAAGAAAGCAAACTCTGACGAGGCAAACTGTGGGCCATTATCAGTGACGTAGAACCTTAACGGTGGCAGTTGCCGTGGTAGAAGACATGGGCACCACAAACGGGAAATTACTGTAAGAATCCACTAACATTAACCAATGAGAATTCCAAAAAGGTCCCGCAAAATCGACATGAAGACGTTGCCAGGGCCCGGTTGCTTTCGGCCACGAAAAGAAACGGCGCGGTGGAGCGGACTGGTGCTCTGCACAAACGCGACAACGGGACGTCATACGCTCTATGTCCCTGTCGATGCCCATCCCGTACAATGGAGGCGGGCTAACTGCTTCGTTCGGACTACACCCCAATGGCCTTCGTGCAGAAGTCGCAAGACCTGTGCGCGTAATGACGTCGGCACAACCACTCGCAACTGATCCGCTCCGCTGCGGAGCAAGATGACACCGTCTTGCAACGACAGCTCATTACGGTGCGCAAAAATCGGCGAACTTCGGAGTCTGCAATGTGCTTCGAAGATCGGGGCCAACCCGAACGAAGATAATGTACTAAAAGGTTCAGTGTCGGATCTGCGGCGGTAGCCCGTGCCACCGCCCAAGAAACAAGAGGAAAAGATGCAAGCCAGTCGGAAACCTGGGCGTCGAGTGCAAAACAAGACGCCGGCGACGAATCAAAATCTGGATCAGAGCCCACTGGAAGGCGGGATAAGACATCCGCGTTGGCGTGTTTCGATGACGGGCGATACAAAATTTCATAATTGTAAGAAGACAAAAGCAGAGTCCAGCGTTGCAATTTATGGGCAGTCGTTTCCGGGAGAGGTTTGTGACAAAACGATTGCAACGGTTTGTGGTATGTAACAAGAAAAAATTTCCGACCATATAAATAATGGTGGAACTTCGTGACACCATATACCAGAGCAAGCGCCTCCTCTATCTGAGAGTACCTGCGCTGCGCATCAGTAAGCAACTTTGACGCAAAAGCAATTGGACGATCCTGTTGTCCAATCCGGTGTGACAACACAACGCCAATCCCATAGGCCGAGGCATCGGCAGCTAAGACTACAGGAAGCGAAGGATCAAAATGAACTAAACATCTGTCACTCAAGAGTTCCCGTTTTAAGGTTTGAAAAGCGGCGTCACATTCCGGTGTCCATTGAAAAGGAACATTCTGTTTCCGAAGACGATGTAAGGGTGCAGCGATTTGAGCAGCATTTGGAATAAATTTGCAATAGTAATACAATTTACCGAGCACAGATTGCAATTCCCGAAGATTCTTGGGAGTCGGCAAATACTTGATAGCAAGTAGATGTGTCTGCAGGGGATGGACACCCTGCCCATTAATGCGATGACCCAGATAATTTCTGTTTGAAAAAAGACACATTTGTCCTTATTACAGCGGAGGCCCGCTTCCGACAACACTTCAAATAACGAAGATTTCTCAAATGTTCGTCTGGGGTACGACCAGCAACCAAAATATCGTCCAAATACGTCGAACAGGGAACCTTGGCGGTCAACTGTGTTAAAAACCGCTGGAAAATAGCAGGAGAAGATGCGCAACCGAAATGTAATCGCAAAAACTTAAATAAACCAATAGGAGTATTGATAACTAAAACATTCTGCGATTTCTCATCTAAAGGCACTTGCAAATAAGCATCTTTTAAATCAATTTTAGAAAAGTACTTTCTCGCCCCGAGTTGGTCCATGAGTTCTTCTGGGCGTGGTAGCGGGAATGTGTCTACAACCAGTTGAGCATTAACGGTCTTCTTAAAATCGGCGCAGATACGGAGTCGACCCGACGGCTTACGGATAAGCACTATGGGGGAGGCCCACTGACTGGCTGAAATAGGTTCTATAACGCCGTGGCGTTGCCATTCTGAAAGTTCAAATGCCACTTGGTGCTGCAGGGCGAGAGGCACACGGCGCAATTTATCTAAGCTGTCGGTGGGCACACACGATTGAATAGTCAGCACATTTTCCTGTATACTCATGTTGAACAAGTCGAATAAATCTAGTCCAAAAATGTTTGTTGAATCTTACGAACACAGTACATGTAAAGTCACTGCGTACAATTTCGGTATTTTGCGGGCAAGCTACATTTACCGAGTACCTGTATAGTGTCCCCATTGTATGCTGACAAGTGTACAGGGGTTGGTTGCAACGGAGGTTGGCCCAGAAATTTGTAAGTTCTAAAATTTAGTAACGAAAGTGACGCTCCCGTATCTAACTGTAATTCCACAGGCAAGTTTTGAATCTGAACGTTCACAAGCAATATTGTTCTTACGAAGCAACGGGGTCTGTTCACTTTTATTGGACACTGCAACACGAGATTTGCCTGAGAGAACATTTATGAAATGCTCGTTCACTGTACTAGAAGTGATTAAATTTGTAGACGGCTCACCAGGTGCCTGTCGCTGTCTTTGTAAACACACTGATTGTACATGTCCTTGCTTTCCACACGCAAAACACTGAGCAATTCGCGAGGTGCAGTTACTTCGTTTATGTTTGGACAAACAACGTGGACAAGATTTTCTAACATTACGAGCGGTGTCCGTGTGGCTATGGCGCTTGTTGTCCTGACGTAAGGCGTCCGAGCGGGAAGTCTGTGGCAGTTTCCGCGCACTATGTTTATTGCCTTGGCGGACGCTGCGACCGTTGTGGAGAGCTGTGTGCCGCTACACTACACACTTGAGGAGAGTCAAAGCACTGGGTAGCTAATTCACATGCGTCCTGATCATCAATAATAGTCAATACTTGTTGTAATGTGGGATTACAAATTGTAAAATTTTGTTCCTAACTTCGTAATCTGTCACATTTTGTGTTTCCGCGTCGCTGATCACAGAATCCGCATAGGAAGCACCACACACGCACTTAAATTGACATTTTTTTGTCATTCCCTGCAGTTCTGTCACCCATTGGCGATACGTCTGATTTTCCTTTTTTCTAAGTCTAAAAAACTGATAACGGGCGGCCGCTACATGCACGTGGTCTGAATAGTACTTTGAAAGGGCGTCTACTAAGGTGGAAAACTGTACTTGATCGGGTTTATTATCCGGGAACAGCTTTTCAGCAATCGCGAAGACTTGAGGGCCACACCACGACAGAAAAAAATGAATTTTGTCAGTACCTGGTACGTGATGGTCGATGAAATGTTGCTCCAACTGCTGAACATATTTTTCCCAGTCCTCCTTGTCTTCGCTGAAGGGACGGAAAGACGGCACGACCTTCGGTGTCGTGGCTGCTGCTGCTGTTGCGACAGTTGCTGGGCTTGAGCCTGCAGTACTTGAGACAGTAGTCCTTGCAGAGCTGCTGTTTGCTGCGCCTGTGCCTGAATAACAGAATAAATCAACAATTGTAGGTGGCGCGTTGCCTGGCGGTGACAGTTGAGGAAGCCCGGCAGAAACTGTGGGTGGGGGAGCAGTCATGCTTACAATATCTCACAACAACAACAACAACAAAAAGAAACACGCATTCCCTAGCAATATAACAAATTTCTTAACTACTTTCCCAAACAACAAAATTAACCAATCCGCCAGAGCATTGAACGAAGACCAAGACAACAAACCCTATTGGCACGTGCGTGCGTGGCGTCGCAATGCTTGCGAAAAATTTGACCACTTGAGCAACGTCGGCAAGGCAATGCAGTGCGCTACTTACAAATGCAGCCAATTACAATAGTATCTACAATCCCATTTTCGTCGCCATGTTTCTGTTGTGTCCTTAGCGATCACACAGAAGGAAGGTGGGTTCCAGGTTTTAAGCCGCAGTCGGGAACTCTGAAGAATTGCTACAGACATAGAACCATTAGTCAGAAGTATATTCCAGAATTAGTACGATACATAACTTAAATGGAAAACAAGTACAGCAGCTATTCTATTTAGATACACGCAAGGTATTTCGATGAGTGCTGGTCGCCGTCCGAAGGTCTTCTGGCGTGGTGTCTTCTTTCGCTCCATAGCAAGACGCTGGCGGCGCCCCCATCGGCCGTGGCTTTGCGGGGCGCTCTCTGTGGCGGCCCGCGAAGGTGCTGTTGCCAACCCATCCATGCGACGGGCGCTATATCTCAGCTATCGATATAGCAATTAAATTATGATATCTTTATTTTCTTTGATCCGATTTTAATTATTGAAGCTTTTATGTAACCGCACGATATGCTCAAGTTATTTGTGAAAACCCCATGAAGATTCGTCAAGTAGTTTTGAAAATAAACGTGTTCAAAGAGACATACTGACATGACGGTTGTAGTTAAAAAAATTCAAATTACGATATTCTTTTTTTCCGTGATCGGATTTTTATGAAACGAAGTCTATATATTGTCCAGAGTTACGGTCAAGTTACCTGCGAAAACCCCATGCAAATTCGTGAAGTACTTTTGGAGGTGCGTAAGTTACTAAAAACGCTTAAAATTACGATATCTTTTTTTTTTTTTTTTTTTTTTTTTTTTTTGCATAGTCCGATTTTGATAAAATTATGCCTATATGTTGACCGAAACTTTTCTCGTGTTTCCTGTGTAAACCGCATGAAGATTCGTCCAGTAGTTATGAAGATTGAAGAGAACAGCGACAGGCCTACATTTACAAATTTATTATTAGTATAGATTACTTTATATTAATTCTAATGTTTCTTAAAATGATAGCACAGCACTTGAAAATGGCTTAAGGCCGAAACCAGGTTGTGACAATAAACAAAAAAACTCTCAGTCAAATGGTGGTCAGCTCTTAAAAGAAAAGAAAATTTAAAACATCGTTCATCTTCATAATTTTTATATAAAATTTTGTGCTTTAAAAACTTTTGTACTTTAAAATAGCTGACAAAGATCACAGAAATGTGAAATCATTATTACATCATATATATGTTTATAAGAAAATGGCAAAGTAAAGTTGCATAATAAAACAACTGTGTCCAGTCTGTCAGTATAATAATTTGGCACTCCACTGTATGGAGATACTGTCTGAAAACTGTGTTCTCAACAGAGTCAATGCTTAAAAGTAATAAGGCAAATCGTCATAGCAGATGCTGAATAGTAAACTTGTAGTAAGCGATATACTCTCCTTTCAAAATTTTATGGGAAGTGTCAGTAAGAAAAAAATTCTTAAAGGTTCAAAACGAATGTTTGAAGTTTTTGGAGATCGCTAAGTGTTGCGCACACTAATTAGCGTCATTGTTTATTGTGGAATGATATATATAACTTCATAATTTTTAGATTAGCTCCCCCTCTCATTCTAGTATAAAATTGCAATAAATATATAAAAAGGTAAAGTAGTCAACAATCCGAAGATTGCTTTGAACACCACAGTGCTTTACTAGGCATGCATGATCCTGTTTGGAGGTGCTATGCCGTTGCCTTCCTCCTACCTTCAAACTGACTTACCCAGCCAGTTATAGGGGGACCTACAGTTAACGGGGGTTCCGAACCAAGGTGCTACTCGGTATTTTACACATGAGCAATACTGCCAGAGGGGAAAGAAGTGGAAAGTGACAGATAAAAATCCTAGGATATGGGGGGTAACGAACCTGCGATCTTTGGGTTTGTAGTCTGGCACTCTACTATTGTGCAACCGAGTCATAACAGTTATATGCGGAAAGGTAACAGGCTGAATTGAGATAAGTGCAAATGTGCCTAGCTTTTAAAATATTGAACCAAGACAATACTCAAGAGGAAAGGAAGAAATATTAGGTTTTAACACATCGTCAACAACCTGCAGCAAGATTTGCGTTGTTATTAGTATCAGGGCGTATCAGTAGTTATTTTTATTCCTTATTTTTGCTGTACAATTATTTTTACTAAGTCTTATGTAATGACTACTTTCGTATATGCGCTATTTCAAGTCACCTGCGATACATTATGTCCCTTTTACAAGGCAGTCGACTCCAGAAACATATGTATGGTTACAATATGTTTACATTTCGTATTTTTGTCATATCAGTGATATTAGCTATAAGAGGATAATAATATTGTAACCTTAAATTTTATGTCTAACGATATAATTTATGTTAATATATCTCTTGTTTTCAACTGTAAACAGTACTGTAATAAGAACACAAGTGCAAGTAATAAAGTGCATAGGCAACATGTAAAAGTATTAACAGCCGGAGACATTATACTGTGACAGAAAGCGTAAATAGTATAGTCCTACAAAAATAAATTAAACCCTCATAAATATCTACTTAGTCATATACGAAAATATTGTTAATGTATTTTGCAAGTCACTACCAAATGGCGGAAAGCCGAAACGAGATTCGTTATAACACGTTAATAAAAATGATAGTGCTGCAAAAAAGGAGAATCAATATTTAATCTCATTGCTGACTTAATGTATATAAAGGAGTTTTTTGAGGTATATGACTGCCTTTTCAAGAAAGAAAATAAAAACCACTGTTTTTCGGGAGCATTAAAGGGAACGGGGGAGTTCCTCTTTTCACACCGGGGCACCGGGGTTAAACAAGTAGCTGTAACTATTAATGAAGTTTTTACTCTGCAGCTGAGTGTGCGCTAATAATGAAACTTCCTGGAAGATTGCGTGCCATACCGGGACTGCAACCAAAGACCTTTGTCTTTTGCGGGCAAGCGCTTACCCACCCTTACTTTTTGGCTAAATAGGTCTTTTTGCGGACGTGGGTTCGTGTTTGTTCTGTGTTAATCGATACGTTCTTGGCTTAGTCTTTTGTTACTTTAGACGAGAACTCGGTGAGCTAACGCGCAGGTGCACGGAGCTACCTGTGCACGCCTCGCCGCCCGTCCTCACAGCTTTAATTCCGCTATACCCACGGCTGCTATATGTGGTCTCCATGCAGTGCACGAGTTGCGTCGCGACATCTGATCACCCCGTGGTTCAGTATTCCAAACAGTTGTGAAATAGTATCCGTACAGTCTCTGTGGAAGCAGCTAGTTGTCACACCGAGCAACATTTTATTTTATTTATAAGAAACGCACACAAGCCGTGCAAAGGATTACATTCACATTACATTACATTCACTTTACTTCTCTTTGCTATAAGCTACGAAGGATTTCTGTCTATTCCTGCATTTGATAATATGGTATCGGCCACAAAATTCTAGGCACAGTTTATACACACACACACACACACACACACACACACACACACACTCGTCCTTTGGTTCGTCAAATAATTTGTTGCGACACACTCTGTGGTGAAACCCATGGGTTGTTAGTCTCGTCGTCAGGTGTCGCATTTTATGATTAGCTTCCTTTCTTGCGTATCAGACGTTGCATAGAAGTCCTCCGGTATGTTGTTTTTCTTCTCATGCAGATCTTGTAGAAACTGTTTGAGTCGACACTAGCTGGAAGTATGAGCTCATATCTTAGATCCTCTATCAGGAAGGTCTCCCTGGTAAGCTCATACACTAGCCTCGATCTTGAGTTCTGTGGGACTTCTAGGACTAAAATTCTTGAATATCAGTCTCCAGATGGCTTTTATTTTCTATTTCTAGAAACCGGTAATGGTCTAGAAAATAAAAGCTATCTGGAGACTGATATTCAAGAATTTTATTCATATAACGATCGCAGAAACTCCCTCGATACCCATAAGTCTTGCTTTGATAAACGTCTAGGACTATCTTCAGGTATCTAGCCTTTCCTCCCTCCAGTTCTTCAAGTTGCTTTTATGTGAAGTATTCTCCCACTCATTGAAGGCCATACGTCAGAACAGGTAGTATATTTAGCCTGAAGAGGTCCATAACTGCTGATCGATAGTTGTGTGTTTTTCTGATTTCATTCATAGCTCTAGTGGCCGCCACTGTTCTAGATCTTATATTTAGACTGAAGCTTTTTCCCCTTGGTTGGATTGTGATGCCTAGATATTTGAAATTGTTACAGTCAATCACGTAGCTTTGTACCAGTCGGGGTATGTTTGTACCACTTAATATTTGGGTCTCAAATGGTTCATGTTCTACCTATTGGCAATATTTTTCTAAAAGTAATTTTTAATAGCTCTGTTATAAATAATTCGCCAGTAGGTGGGACATCAGCCATATGAAAGCCAAATATTAAGTGGTACAAAGATATCCTGACTGGTAAAAAGTTACCCCGATTGACTGTAACCCTCTTGAGTAGCTTTCCATTGCATTTGTGTCGCCCGGGAGTAGCCGAGCAGCCTGGAGCGCCACGTTGCGGATCGCGCAGCCTCTCACGTCGGAGGTTCGAATCCTCCTTCGGATATAGATGTGTGTGTTGTCCTTAGGTTAGTTTAACTTAGTTTAAGTAGTTTGCAAGACTAGGGACTGATGACCAACGTAGTTCGGTCCCATAGGATTACAAACATTTGATTTTTGAATATTGCATTTTGAAAGTGGCCTGTTAAATTATTTAAGTAAGATCTCGGGCAGTTGAGATCTGCAAAGTCCAGTTGAAACGCTCACTGCTGCTCTAAATTACTTTGCGAGTGGCCACAGTATTTGCGCAATGGAAATTTATCTGTCTGCTCACTCCTTAAGAGAGCAGCCAACGTTTTAACAAACACAAAATCAATGTTAAAAATGAATGATTAGATAATTAAACATGGGATGGGGATAATGAAATTATAAAGCAGAGGTTTGATACTTTAAATCATCATCTATTCAATAAAGTTAACCAACAAATAAATGTGGGAGTACCAAATTAAGCACACACCCTGTACAATAGTGAATTAAATCAAAGTTACTGCCCATAATAAAATTGCTTCTGCCCTTTATGACCATTGAGGTAACTTGGGACAAAAATTGCAAAAACACAATGGCTAGATGAAATCACATTCATTCGTTCAAAACCAGACACGCGCGTAATGCTTGTGGTACATTATCCATGCGGGGACAGTTCATAGCAGCGACAAGCGAAGCGGCGGCAGCGTTTTTGACGAGATGGCGGGTGTCTTGAAGCACAAATTTAAAAATCACTATGCATTAAACCAACTAGTTTCGGGGAGGCAGCGGCATACTATTCTTAAGTACCATGTGGTGCACGACCATGAGTCATTACACAGAATTTATAAACGAAATTAATTTAGAATAATCAAGTAAAGAACACTTTTGAATTCATATAGAAGAAAGCTAGTATTAATAAAAGCATGGCTGAAGGCTGATGTAATGGCCGTTACAAAAGTACGTTGTGCATTTTTTATTTTTTATTTTTTATTTTATTTTATTTTATTTTATTTTATTTTTTTGCGGTTTTAGGGCCTCCAGACAAGAACAGAGATTCGCTAGATCTCAAAAAATTAGTAACTGCCAGTTAGAATATCAAGAGAAGGCTAAAAACAAAGGATAAAAAACAATTAAAAGGTTTAAATAGCCTTTGATAAATTGGCCAAGTTGATAAAACGCAAAACTCGAGCAGCTGCCCGTGTGTCATCAGCTAAAATTTCCTCCAGAGTAGACGGAAAGTGAAGGGCAACACGGAGATGATTAAAATTAACGCAAGACAATAAAACGTGTCGCACCGTCAGCAATTCACCGCAGGAGCACAGCGGTGCAGGATCAGCGGTTAGCAAATGACGGTGGCTGAAACGGCAGTGACCGATCCGCAACCGGGCCAGGATGACCTCCGAGAGGGGCGTGAGGAGGTCCTCCAAGCGGTCGGGATCGGTTTTACAGTCCTCAATTTATTGTCGTACAGTGAGAACCACGCACTGTGCCAGGACGACACGATACTCCGGCGAAGAGCCCGTTGAACATCGTCCGATGGGACGCAAAAGGTTGCCATGCGAGGCAAAAGAGCTGCTGCCTTGGCTGCTATGTCGGCGGTCTCATTCCCGGGCACACCCACGTGGCCAGGGACCCACACGAAAGAAACGTAACAGCTGTCACTGCTAGCAACTGGAGGGAGCGTTGGATCCGATATACGAGAGTATGGTTCGAGAAAGGGTCCTTAAGACTCTGCAGGGCACTAAGGGAGTCCGAACATATGGTATAGAAAGGTTGGCGGTGGCGGCAGGTATACAAAACGGCCTGGTGGAGGGCAAAAAGCTCAGCCGTGAAATTAGAGCACCGGTCAGGGAGCTTGTATTGGAAACGGTTGTCCCCGACGACGAAGGCAGATCCGACACCGTCAGTGCTCTTGGAACCATCAGTGTAAATAAATATGGCATTATCGAACCGCGAACGGAGTTCGACAAGCCTCGAACGGTATACCAAATCCGGAGTGCTCTCCTTGGGGAGCGAACTAAGTTCAAGGTGAGTGTGAACCTGGGCCTGATGCCACGGTGACAATGGGCTTTCGCTCAACCGAAAGGTGGAAGGAAGGGTAAAATCGAGCTGTTGTAGCAGGCGGCGAAACCGAACTCCAGGTGGAAGCAAGGCTATCGCAGACAACTGATATTGGCGATCGAGTGTGTCGTCAAAAAATAATCTGTAAGATGGATGGTTGGGCATTGACCGCAGGCGACATGCGTACCGACACAAGAGTATGTCACGCCGAGTGGTCAAGGGTAATACAGCAGCCTCGGCATACAGACTTTCAACAGGGCTGGTATAAAATGCACCGGTCGCCAGACGTAATCCCCGATGGTGAATAGAGTTGAGACGGCGGAGAATCGACGGCCGTGCGGAACAGTATACAAGGCTTCCGTAGTCGAGCTTCGACTGAACAATGGCCTGGTAAAGGTGAAGCAGGACGGTACGATCCGCTCCACATGACCTGCCACTGAGAACACGAAGAACATTAAGGGATCGGGCACAACGGGCAACCAGGTAGGATACGTGTGTGGACCAGCAAAGTTTACGATCCAATATGAGTCCCAAGAATTTCGTAGTCTCCACGAAAGGGAGAGCAACAGGGCCGAGACGTAGAGAAGGTGGAAGAAATGCCTTGTATCTCCAGAAGTTTATACACACCGTTTTCTCAGTGGAGAATCGGAAGCCGTTCGCGATGCTCCAGGAATATAGACGGTCAAGACAGCGTTGAAGACAACGCTCCAAGAGACACGTCCGCTGGGAGCTGCAATAAATTGCGAAATCGTCAACAAAAAGAGATCCGGAGACGTCGGCTGAAAGGCAATCTACGATCGGATTGATTGCAATGGCAAAGAGCGGCACACTCAAGACGGAGCCCTGCGGTACCCCATTCTCCTGGCGAAAGGTATCTGACAAAACAGAGCTCACCCGTACCCGGAACTTGCGATCCGCCAAAAACGCTTGAATGAAAAGAGGGAGGCGGCCCCGAAGGCCCCATGTGTGCAATGTGCGGAGAATGCCCGCTCTCCAACAGGTATCGTATGCCTTCTCCAAGTCGAAGAACACCGCTACTGTTTGACGCTTCTTTAGAAAGTTATTCATAATGAAGGTCGACAACGTAACGAGGTGATCAGCAGCAGAGCGGTGTCGACGAAAACCGCATTGGACATTTGTTAGGAGGCGGCGAGATTCGAGGAGCCAGACCAACCGAGCGTTAACCATGCGTTCCATCACCTTACAGACGCAGTTTGTCTGAGAAATAGGGCGATAGCTGGAAGGAAGATGTTTGTCCTTCCCTGGCTTGGGGATGGGGAAACAATGGCTTCACGCCAACTTGTGGGAACCTAACCTTCAGTCCATATGCGATTATAGGTACTAAGAAGGAAACACTTGCTCCCAGGAGAGAGGTTCTTCAGCATCTCAATATGGATGGAATCGGGCCCGGGTGCAGAAGATCGGGGTAGGGCGAGAGCACGGTCTAGCTCCTGCATGGTGAAGGAGTCATTATAATGTTCACGATTAAAAGAGTGAAAAGAAGGCGGCCGTGCCTCCTCTGCCTGTTTGCGAGGGAGGAAGGCAGGGTGGTAATGGGCAGAGCTCGAAACCCCCGCAAAGGAACGGCCCAGCGCGTTGGAAACATCAACGGGGTCCACAAGGACTGCGTTCTCGACGGTCAGGCCAGAGATTGGGGAGTGGACCTTGATGCCGGATAAACGGCGTAGGCCACCCCAAACAACCGTGGAGGGAGTAAAACGGTTAAAAGAACTAGTAAAAGCAGTCCAGCAAGCTTTTTTGCTGTCGTTTATAACTTTACGACATTGCGCTCGCAGTCGTTTATAATTTATACAATTCTACAACGTCGGGTGGCGGTGGAAGGTGCGTAAAGCACGTCGCCGGGTTCTAAGAGCGTCGCGGCAGGCTGCAGTCCACCAAGGGACCGGGACACGACGTGGATAAGAGGATGTACGAGGTATGGAATGTTCGGCACCTGTGACGTATTCGACCTGACTGTCACAGCTGGGAAAATTCTGATCGTGAAAAACAGCCATGGAAGAATAAAGCCCCCAGTCAGCTTTAGAAATGTTCCAACTGGTGGGACGAGGAGATGGGGAATGATGCAGGAAGTGGATGACACAAGGGAAATGGTCACTGGAGTACGTGTGTGCATATCACTCAAACCGACTGGCAAGCTGAGGAGTGCATATCGCGAGGTCTATATGGGAATAGGTGTGTGTCGTGTCGGAAAGGAAGGTCGGTGCACCAGTGTTGAGGCAGACAAGACTGAGGTGTTGGAGAAGGTCCACCAAAAGGGAGCTTCTCGGACAAGGTGCCGGAGAGTCCCATAGGGATGGTGGGCATTAATGTCGCCTACCAACACGAAAGGTGAAGGGAGCTGGTCAACGAGGTGTAGCACATCTGACCTAGTAAGGGCGGTTGACGATGGCGAATAGATATTACAGAGGGAAAAGGAAAAGCTGGGTAGAGTGATGCGGACGGCCACTGCCTGTAGGTGAGTATGCAATGAAATGGGATGGTGATAGACGTCGTCCCGAATGAGCATCAGAACCCCGCCATGGGCTGGGGTACCTTCCACAGGTGGCAGGTCGAAACGCACAGAGGTGTAGTGGGGTAAGTCTGCGCGATCACTTGGACGTAACTTAGTTTCCTGGAGACAAACTAGAAGCGGGCAGTGCAATCGAAGGAGTAGGTTTAATTCCTCCCGATTGGAACGAAAGCCGCGAATATTCCATTGAAGGAGCGCCACGATAAAAATAAGAGAAGAAGGGAAGATAAAAAGGAACAAGCAGGTGGGGGTCACCTCGACGGCCGCTGTGGACCGGACTTCGAGGGAGCACTACTGTCGCCATCTAGAGGCAGAGAGTCATGTTCCATAGGTTCAAACGAGTCATCTGCCACCTTCCCGAGTTTATCAGGAGGGGCAGCTTCCGCCACTGGTAAAATGCGGTTGCCCGGCTAACATGAGTGAGTCCCGGCGAGGCAGATGATGATCGGGGCCGACTACTGTTGGACGGCGTGACGGATGGGTCACGCCTCGACGGGGAAGGTGAGGAACTCATTTTCTTGTTGGCTCTTCTGGAAGAGTGACGGTGAGAAGAGGCAGTTGACGGTTGGGAAGCCTGAGAACGCAGAAAATCCTCACGGACGGGTTCCTTTTTCAAAGTCCGGGCATCTTGTTTATGTGCCCGCGGTTTACTAGAGGTTGACGAAGACTGAACTTTAGAAGCAGCAGGAGGAAGCGGGGACGTGGAACGGGCAATCTTCGGGCTGGTGGATCGCACAACTGTGTCAGCGAAAGTGAAATCACAAGTCTGGGTGCTTGAATCCTTAGTAGGTCGAGTGGAGGCTAGGACCTTACTGTATGTGCCCGCTGGGAGGACAGTGGGCTTTCGACTCGCCAACAACTTTCGAGCGGCAGATGTTGATACCTTTTCCGTAACCCGAATTTGCTGGATGACCTTTTCATCCTTATATACAGGGCAGTCTCGAGAGGAAGCCGCATGGTCACCGTTGCAGTTAAGGCAGTGAGGGGACGGAGGTGGGCAATCCCCCTCATGGGCGTCCCTACCACAAGTGACACATTTTGCTGCGTTAGGGCAAGATTGACGGTTGTGGTTGTATCTGTGGCATTGAAAACAGCGCGTTGGGTTAGGTACATAAGGGTGGACAGAGATGACCATACCCTGCTTTGACCTTCGACGGGAGTTCTACTCTGTCGAACGTCAAAAACAAAGTACGAGTCAGTGTCAGCTGGTTATCTACCTTTTTCAACACCCTATGGACGGCTGTTACACCCTGATCGGACATATAGGTTTGTATGTCTTCGTCAGACAATCCGTCAAGGGATCTCGTAAAAACTACCTCCCGTGACGAGTTGAGTGTGCGGTGCGCTTCTACCTTGACTGGAAACGTATGTAACAATGTAGTCCGAATCGGTTTTTGGGCCTGGAAGGCACTGTCCGCTTCCAGCAACAATGTGCCATTGCGCTGACGCGAACAGGTTTTAACAGGGCCAGCAATTGCATCAACACCTTTCTGGATGACGAAAGGATTTACGGAATTGAAATCTTTACCGTCGGTTCGAGAGACAACAAGAAATTTCGGTAGATTAGACAGAGTCTTCTTTTGTTGAGGCGAATATATCTTTCGTTTCTGGGTCAACGTCACTGAGGAAGAGAAGAAATTCATTGCGGAAGTGTCCCCTGTGATTACCGGCGTCTCCGATGGCGCGCTCCTTCCTAGTGGGGGCCCTCTCCGAGGGCTTACCCGCCTTAGGTGATTGTTCACATCTCAGGTCACACCTCCCGAGAACTGACGGAGGGACCAATCGACACGTTCGGAAGGTACCAGCTCAGGTAATCACCCCTGGCCTTTACCAGGGGGTACGTACGTGCCCTACTTGTCTACCCGGGGCGGGGAATTACGCGTTACCCCGTCACCTGCTACGCATGATAATGCGTGGGTCGGCCTTCAGACACGCACAGGGAGGAAAGAAGAAGAATAGAGGAAGTGAAGAGAAAGAAGTGTCTCAAACGCCGAAGCGGAGACTAATGAGGAGGAGAAGAAGACTAGGAGAGTACAGCAAGGAGAGGAAGACAGAAACAAAGGTTAGGAAAGGAAGGAACCAAGGAATAAGAGAAACTACAACAAGAAACCATCTTAACTCGCGAAAGACGCCCGTCTCCGGGCGAAGGCATAAACCGGGAGGGAAAGTGAAGCAGCCTGGGGGAGAAGAAGCTGCTTCGGCTCGGGGCCCCGTGCGCGCCACACACGTACCCACAAAAGAGCTGTGAGTCCCCTGGGGGGAGTACGTTGTGCAATCGGTCATAACAGACAGGAATGACGGAATCAAACCAGAAAATCTGAGTATGCTAAGTATGCTAAATATAGCATATTCGCGGATACAGACGCGACGCGAAAACGTTAGTTTAACAACAACAAGAAAATTTAACCATACTAAGTTTACACAAAGGATGAAGGCCACATACAAGCATTCTAACTTGAGAGAAACCGGACACAAAATTATTATCAGAATGAAAATACAAATACTGAATTTACGCCGAATTACTCGAGTTCTGTAAAATAAGAAACACTTCGCCTCGCATAGAGAAAGAATTACTCAAGAAACCTATCACCAATAAACCAAGACTGCCTGATCGCAAAGAAAGCAAAGTTCTAACAGCATGCTTTCCCCTCACCATGATTCGACGAAGTACTTACTTCCACGGTCACAGCAAGAGTTACGCTCTAAAGGCCACGCCAAAACCTTCTCACCACACACCGATTGTAGAGCTCGCTAAAAACCCATACAGAGCGAGTTCAGAGCATAGTGTGTACCAACCCTTTCTACCTTAGGAAGATAATACCCTCTTCAACGTCTCCCAGAGGGGTCTCTTGTCTCCTCTTTCGTCCAAGATTAGGTTGGCACCACACTAAGAACATGGCCACATCGCCATCTTGCCAAGTAAGCTTGTCTAAGGCAACTAATCAGACACCAGCACAGAGGACAAACGAAGTCATGCGCTTTCAATTAAAGTAAACGAGGCCCTAAAGCGCGAGGTGGCGACTGTAAGTCATTGCGTAGCAGTCAGTCAATATTTAAAACAACCTTCCACATTCACATGAACACACAACTTCAATCAACAGGTGGAAACATATATAAACATGGGGCATTGATCATTAATAAGCAGATAAAAATAATTAACATACTAATAGACAATATTAATGGTGCAAAAGCACTTTAGGTTAATGAAAAACTAAAAAATGGAGCACGACCACTCATTCAGTGGACGTGTTTCAATTTGACGTTCTCTGCTTCGTTGAGTCTTCTCCTTGCCTGAACACTAGCAACTCCGTCTTCTCTTCGTTTTTCTTGATGTCTTTTCTCCCCGCCCATTCACTTAGTTTGTTTAGAGCTACTTGTAGTTTCTCTTTATCGTCGCCACGATGGCCATGTCATCAGCGTATATGTATGTGCTTGTTCCTGTCATTCCTTTCGTGATCGTGCGTGAGGACATTAAACAGGATGGGGCTGACTGGATCGCCTTGGAGGACACAATTTCTGTGGCAGCCAGTCTGATATAAGTATTCCGTCATCTATGTGTATGTGATTTTCTAGTAGTGTATCGATTTTTCGATATTAAGATCGTTGTACACGTCCTTCCATTAGTTCCTCCAGTTTGTCTGTTAAAACCTTTCAGTTGTCCAGGTCGAAGGCTTTTGTGTAGTCGACAAAAACCACATATCTTTTGTTCTTCTTCCAGGTGTTGCTTTTTTTATTCTTGTTAGATACTTGTATTTTTTCCGTTCTCGTTGGTATTCTGCGGTGGTTGCGGTTGCCATTTGCCCTCTAGTACAGAGTGTCTCACGAATGACGCCTGATAGTCGTCCGCAGATCGTGCGGTACGGCTCCCGGCTGCCGCCACTACATCCGCCGGCCACGGCAGCGCCCGTTTCTCGGACTCACTTGTGCCGCCGGTGCATACACAGAGTTAAAATCTACAAAACATTGCCATCTGAGTAACCTAAGCTTACCTTTGTTTACAGTGAATGTTCAAAATGTCCCTCTATGGAAAGAGTGGCCTGACATCTCTTGAACACATCTGTGAACACTCGACGAATTTCGGATGCTGAAATCTGGGAAATGACTAGTCGAATCCTGTCTTCCAACTCTTCGAGTGTATGGGGATTGCTTGCATACACCTTGTCTTTTAACATTCCCCTAAGATAAAAGTCACTAGGACTTAAATCTGAAGAACGAGGAGGCCAGTCAACTATCCTATCATCAAAAACACTTCGTATTGCTGCCATAGAAGCATTGGCAATGAGTGGTCTTGCATTGCCCTGAATAAAATAACCGTACATTTTTCGTTGGGTGAAAGTTCTTGAAAAAATTGATGCAGGATATTTTTCACATACCTGTCAGAATTTGTTTCATGGAAAAAGATTGGCCCAGTTATTCGCCTCGCACTAATTGCACACCACATTTCAGTTTTCATGTCATGAAGAGGTTGTTGATGTAACTCATGTGGATTTTTTGAGCTCCAACGTCGATTGTTCTACAAACTTATGTAGCCTGACAAATGCGGTCATGTCATCAGAAAAATTAGGCATCTCAGGATCAACTTCCCCATCGTGCACAGACTGTAATAGCCAGTTACAGTAACGACGTCAAGCAACAGTATCTGAGTTCGTGAGTTAACGCACTACCGTTATTTTCCACGGCTTCAAATTCAGTTTCTGTACTGCTCTGTGGGCAGATGCTCTTGACACATCCGTCTGAAGTGCCAAACGGCGAAGAGATGTTCTCGGGCTTTTTTCCAAGGCCTCCCATATCTCGTCAAATTTATATTCGGTTCGAACAGCACCTCCTCTAGGCCTTCGTTCGTCTAACACAGATCCAGTCTTTTGAAATTTCTTCACTAATCTGCGTATCGTGGATTCATTGGTAACATGCACACCGCGAAATTTCCGTATAAATTCTAGCCGACATTCCACATAAAATTCTGTTTTTGCATAATTCAGCACAAGAAACTCTCCTTGATCCTTCGTTTATACCATACTGAAAGGAAACTCGACAGCAAACTCAAAACAAAACACCCTAACACTCTGTCACGCAGTACAGAACACAAGAGCACAGTGTTTCTACCTGACGACAATAGGGCCGGACTCGGCGCTGTTGCCAAGTGTCCCAGAACACGCATAGCGGCGACCGGCCGGCGGAGTGGGAGCAGCCGGCAAACGCGCCGCGCAACTCGCGGACCTCTCCCAGGCGTCTTTCGTGAGACACCCTGTATTGTGTAATGTCATCAGCATCTTACCGAGCAACGTTTGCAAAGTTGAAATCTCTGATGTTGAAATCTCTTTGTTCCAACGAATTATTCGTTAAGTCTCTTCTGCGTCTACTTATAATAAATATTTCCCAAAATTTTTTTGCCACGCGGAATGGCCGCGAGGTCTAAGGCGGCATGCTAGAGACTGGGTGCTCATTCCATTTTGAGGTTCGAGTCCTCCCTTAAGCATGGGTAGGTGTGTTATCCTTAGTGTAAGTTCGTCTATGGACTGATGACCATAGCAGTTTGGTCCAATAGGTTTGCAAACATTCGTTTTTAACTTCCCCGAAATTTCGTTGCCCTTCGATCACTCGTTTCTCTTGGAACCTGTCTAAGGAGTGCAAAGAACAATGACTACAATTTACAATATGAACATTCAGATTACGATTCACAACATTGGAGAAATTTTCCATCAATTAAAGAGCCCACGTAAGCTTACTTGTTCAAAGAAATGTTATCCTGCCTACAGCAACATCTAGGAATGCTTCAAAGATATGGTGTACTTGGGTTTTGGAAATCAAATTAATTCTACTACGTCGCACATTCCTTACGGTTTTTGGTGGAATGATAACTCTTTTTTAGAGTCTATCCCATGTTTTAGTTCTTCGCAAATAGTCAGTTTTTATGTTACGTTCAACAAATTTTGCATCGTTTTCTTTTATTTTTTTTTTAGGAAGTTCTCCTTGCTTTAATGCCAGCCACAAGATGACTACCTCCCCCTTCCCCCCGGTGTTTCTGGAATGTAAAAGAGCAGCCAACCTCATTTGCATCGGCTTACTGCCTCATGCTTGTCCAGGGCAACGTCAAATTTAATTATCTTCTGCCGAAACGCCTCCCTGCCTCATAGCTATAATTACGCCTGAGTTCAACTTTTATTTTATGCTAACAAACTTTCTTTTACCGTCCGTGAAAACCTTTCTTATTATTAACTGTCGTCCGCGCCGACAGCAAGATTACGAAATCTGAATTTATCTTACTTCAACAAGCACCAGTCTTCTGCAGACTTCGAAATTTTACTGTTTATTTGCTCTCAATTTAAATTATGAATGAACTTAATGAAACTGACTTAGTTAAAAATCTAATTAGACTTAGCAATTGTGCAATGCTGCTTCACAGATTGTATCGTTGATTGTATTACTTATTTCATCACAACTTACAGTTCATTTCCTTCTTTCTTTACGATAATAATATGCAAACTATGTTTGCGTTTCTCAGCTTGATATACTTGTCGTGCTGCTCATGGATCACACCATTTCCTTATTAGTTTTTTTTAAAGGATTTCCGAGTGAGACCGCAGAATGCTTAACATTCTGAACTTGTATCGCAAGGATATCGATTCGATTACTCATATAATCTTCTTTACATTAATTACTCCAGGTAATATTTCACCATTCATGTTCAACTGAGTGAACTGCAAGGCTTGATTTATACTTTCTTTCCATTTACATTAAAATGCTACGAAACTCTAATAGATGAAGTTCAACGTATCGTCCACATCCTTATTGTTAAATAGAAGTTGATTCTTGGAAAGAAAAAAATACCAAGAAGCCACTATTAATAACGCTATTTATTAGAAGGTGACACATTTACCTGTTTCCAACCTAAAGGTTCATCATCAAACGGATGTTCTCTTCCATATAAATTTGTTAGTGTTTTTTTTTATAATCTTCACCATGGCAGTTGCACATTTATTTGGAGGTAATGATTAGTTTCGGTAAATTTCGTCCATTTTCGGGTGAAAATGTACTGAAACTAGTCACAAGTTCCAAATAAATTTGCAACTGGGACGGTGAAGAATATAAATTAAACGTTATTTAAAGCAGTTACTGATCCTAATCCCTCTTGCGATGATGTGTCACAATTTTATTGTTATTTACTTCTGGATTCTGGCTAAACAGTACTGGGATGGTGGTGCCCCACATTACCCAAAAGAATATGTAAGTAACCTTTTTGAACGTGAATAGCACTAATAATTATGCAATACACAGTAGAAAGATCTTCGCAGTTGAGTTATTGTTATTAGTTTTTACTTACATCGAAAATATCTCTCTTTTTTTCTTTCACTGTCGTTTGCTTCTGCTCACAAAATAATTTGCACTGTGTTAAGCTAAAGGTTTTTGCCTTATGGGGACATTTGTATACAAAGATGGCGGTATTATCACTACATTTGTGCCAATGACTTTATTCTCAGAGATATGTACATTAATTTCCCAGTGAACGTTTTTACTTAGATTAAACATATGCATTTAATAATAACAGAAATTTCAGTTCGGTAGTTATGATATGAAATGTTTATTTAAAAAACTTTTTTTTTAATATTTTATATCATAAACACAAATCTTAAATTTGTAGTATTAATAATAATATTGTGGTGATTTGTGCACAGGAGTCATTGTGAAGTCCTCATACTTTTGCCTTTTATATTCAATAAACACTAACTATAAATGAAGTAAGCAGTGTAGATATAATTTAATTACTCTGTTACTTAATGATTTGTACATATTGTTGTATACAAAAGGAATATATATAGATGTGAAAATAAGTACAAATATATGAACATTGTGGCAGTGAGTCTTATGTTGCCTAATGTTGTCGGTATGTAGAAGAGACGTTAAACTATTTATTTCATGTGCAAAATGAAAGAAGTCAGTGTTTTGCACTGGCTAATCGAAAGGAAATAATCAGCGTTCTATACTAAACAGCGTTTCTCTGAGGCTGTTTAGAGTCATTTCATTTCTGTTCTTGGAAGTGATCGTTATAGAAAAATAGTTGTGTACGTGTTCATTCGTTCATTCCGTTTGCCACGCATCAGAAGTATTAGCGGCTCCAATTTCAGACCACATGTCTGTGATGTGAAAGATCTTAACTATCAAACGTAAGTCATAATTTCCTCACATTATTTTCACTAGTATTTTCGTCACAAGAAATGGATAATCGAAAGTAATCACTTTATTTTAAAATGAAACCCGTAAGCATTTTAAAATGCGATGTAGGCAGACAGACCTTCCTTCTATTCTGTCAGTAAGCGAATAAGAGCATATTTTAATTCATTCACGTCGTGTTCTATTTGAATAACGTTCACTAAAAACTGCTGTTAATGAAAAAAGCAAACTGAGTAGCAGAACGTTTTTCAAATTATTACGTGACGGTATCTTATCAGTCCAATCATTTATCGTACAAAAGCTACGAAACTGAATCCTGAGGATCTTCTACTGAACATAAAATGTTGTACACAGATCCTAGCGTGACAATATTTGTAGTTGTTTTAAAATTCATAAATAAACACACTGACATTTCTGCTCTTGCTGTGACACGAGCAATCCCAGTACACAATTAAACTGACGTTGCACTGTAAAGCGCTGATGAACAAAGCCATAAATGTACACAACATGATACACTGATACACTGTATATTAGTGTCCTAAGGAACAGACACCATACCTTGGTTAGCAGCCTGCTATAACTTAGATACTCTTTATGCGGTAAAGTAAGAGGGAAATTGATAGAAAAGACTCTTTGGTTGCACTAGTGCAGTGAAATAATTCATCGGCGAAGGGTGGAAGTTTGTGCTGTACCGTGATTCCACTTCTGTTCTGTCGTTTTTTACCAGCTGCTGCCTAAATCATTTGGCTACCCGGAGCCGCTATTCGTCCGTTTCCAATTCCCACAATTCCTATAACTAAAGGTTGTAACAAACTTGCTGTCTTCTAAAATACTTTAGTTTTTACTTTATCAACGTATCCTTTGAAATACTGTTTTATACGGTTGAGGTTCAAGTTAATTTAGTCTCACGCCACTGGAATGGAGGTTGCAAATTGATAACAAGAAGTTACTTTCCATTTTGAGACAAAATCTTTTCTTTTGTGGGCTACAAATGCTGCAGCAAGAATCTTCTCAGATAGTCTGCATAGTATTTTCTCGTTCAGATTCCATTATGGACATTGTCCTATTGGAATTTTGTTGAAATATATTAATAAATGAATTCGTTTGACGGATTTATGACTACTGATAAAAGGTAAAGCTGTCGTTAATGCGAATATCTGAACACCACAGTGCTTTCATAGACAGGATCCTATTTGGACATAGTATGCCGTTGCCTTCCTCTCACCTTAGAAGCAACTTACCCAGCTAGTTACAGAGGACGTATAGTGTAACGTGGAATCTGACTCGACATTTTTCACATCAGCCTTGCCATAAGTGACAGATAAAAATCCTAGAATAAACCGGGCATCGATGCGCCGTCTTTACATTTTTTTTTCTTTTGACATACTGGCTCCTTGCGGACGTGGGATCATGTATGTTTCTTCTTCATCCATGAAATGTTCACCTGGATATTTTATTACAGAGGGGGCTAGCCTCCTGACCCAATGCACTAGGTTACAGAGTCACAGTGTCACTGATGATATTTGATATTAAAAAGTAAAGAGCATCACTCCAGTCTCGTAATTAAGTCTGCTACGTGAAAGCACAGAATTTTGAACTGTGATACAAGTAACAGCACAACTCTCATTCACTGTTAATTTATTACGCAAAAGCATCCGTATTAATTAATTAGGATCCACTACATACATAGGATATATCGATTAGAAGCGTTCGCTGTTTTCCTTTCGTTGCATATTCAGGTGCTTTTCCGTTGAAATACAGCTGTGTGACTCACTTTTATGCAGATAAACCCGCGTTAAACAAAATATGAAATAAAAATAGCAGACTTTCATCGCTTATTCTCTCTCTGAATATCTTACTTGTTATTTTGCACGGGGCTACCACAAACTTTTATCCCTAATTTACATTTATGGAATTCGTTGTACATGTTTTAAGATTAATATCAAATTACGGAGAGATAACACGTTATAGCAAAACAAATAAAATGAACTTTCAGTCACATGATACTGGGTCTATCATGGAATATGAGAGGTAACCGAATGAGTGAAGTTAACCCCAAGGACTAATTACGAACTATTTAAAGAAAATCATATATTAAAATGATGTTGTACTACACATTTCAATGATGCGATATATCACAACATTCACACATGAGTTTCTATATTAATTATACAAGGAGGCTAATGAAACTTACCTAATTCGAAGGCCATAGACGTGATCAAATTAATCGTTAATAGTCGTTAAAGAACAATAAAAGGACGTAGATACTTTCATATCTATAGCTCTTATGCTTCCTTATCTATCGCACATTGAAAACTCTAATAATAAATTAACTTTGAAAATTAAAGTGGTGCCATCTTTTGACTGGTGTAACGATCAGGTTCTATGATAGAAATTACTCGGAAACGTAACACTGCTACGTGAAAGCACATTCTAGAGAGGTTCATGTTTAAATGGCTCGTTTAGAAAACACACTCCGAGCAACTGCAGAGTCACATTGCTAGTTCGACGATGTTGTCAGCAGAGGAAATCAAAACATCGTAGTAGCGAAATTTGCACACAACGTTGCTTACTGGCTTCGTTATTTCGGTTACTTTTTTTAAATAGTAGCTTTCTCGTCACTTATCGCTGTTACCAAAAAAATTTGAAGTAAGTTCCTATTTTTTAATTTCTTAATTTTTTATTGCTACGAGGTCGGAAAGAGAAAGTGAACACAGAGAAGAGGGAGCCCCTACTTTCTCCGTCGGTGATCAGCAATTTCCTTTTCACAGATTCTCAAAGGGATGAATTTCACTTTTTTAATTTGCGTTGAAACTTTTTCTTCACTATTATGTCCTTGTTACTGCTTTTATTCTTTTCGTGTTTTTTCTTTGTTATTTATTTCTACGTCTGAGAGTTTCCTGCTGAGTTCACTGACTGGATCAAGACCAGATTTTGCGTCGTAGTCGATCTGGCTTTTCGCGCGTTATTTGCGATTTCAGTTTGGCATCCGATGGAGCTATCCTTTCTTAGTGCTTTCTTTGATACGGGTACATCTTTTTCATATTCTTTATTTAATGAAATTATTTTGCTACTTTTACAGAAGCGTCTTCTTGGTCAGGTCGTATGTCATACTATCAGCTGAAAAATGCTCTTCTCGCAGCACAAAAATGGCGAATATCAAGAAATCTAAACATATTCCTTGTTGAAAGAATCTGACAGAAAAGTTGTGAACCAGCTGCAATAGCCCTCACTCCAAATACTTCGCCAAAAATATTGGCATGCTCACATATTAGCGCTCTTTTAACACAGACCGCACTGCTTTCTATTACCCAGTCTCTTACTGTAATGAAGTTTTCATACACAGCTTCTCCCTTTCACTCCCAATGTATCATTGTTCTCCCACCGGCGCTTTCCCTATCTTTCCGACTGCCTTCTTCTCTTTCTTTCGATATTACACCATTGCCTCCTTCTTCGCCACTTTCACGTTGCCATTATCTTTGTCCCACTCTTTTACTCTTTGACTGCCAGTTTTCATTTCTCAGTGTGCATTCCCTTCAGTCAACATTGTCCGTTCTCATTACCTTGAGGATCGTATGTTCGGGCTTTTAACACCAACACTTGGATACTTGTGTCATGGTGAAAAGTGGATATTTTGTAGTTGTCAAAGTTCATCGGGATCATTATTTACAACTCGTACAAAAACGAGACTGTAGTAATTGGAGCCGAGGAGACTAAGGCGCTCCAGTCACGGTCTGCACGGCCATTACGGTCGGGGGTTCGAATCCCCCCTCGGGCATGGATATTTGTGCCGTCCTAGTTCGTAAGTGGTTCATAATTAGTTTGTAAGTTTAGGGACTGATGACCCCGTAGTTAAGTCCCATAGACTTTACAAACATTTGAACATTTAGTAATTGGAGTCGAAGGACATGAAAGGGAAGGATTAGTTCGGAAAGAATTAATACAACGTTGTAGCATTTCTGCAATGTTGTTCAATTTGTACACTCAGCAAGTTTTGAAGGAAATCAAAGAGAAATTTGGAGAGGGTTATGCTGATGACATTGCAATTCTATCAAGGACAGCAAAGGACGTGGAAGAGCAATTGAACGGAACGGACAGTGTCCTGAAAGGAGTCGTAAGATGAACATTAACAAGAGCAAAACAAGGGTAATGGAATGCAGTCTAAGAAAACCAGGTAATGCTGAAGGAATTAGATTAGGTAACGAAACAATAAAGTTGGTAGATAAGTTTTGTTCCTTCGGCAATAAAATGTCATATGACGGTTGCAGTACAACGGATATAAAATGCAGATTGGCAATAAGAACAAAAGCGGAAATCATTCCGGTACATCTTCGACAATACTCATTCATTTAATTCGGTGCCCACGTGCAGCCAACGTCGCAAATTATTTAGTGTCTCGATTCATAATAACTTCAGAATCACACGAAAAAAAAAGAGTCTGTTTAAATTAGGTGAAGGTGCATTTGTGAAATGACTGAGAAGGCTGAACTTCACAATAAAGTCACCTGACGTCTCTATTACTTGTAGTGCGTAAATTAGCACTGTAACACTGACAAGGGGAACACCAAGTATGGTACCAACGGAATTTGATGGGTCGTAGGTACGTTCTGAGGGAACTCCTCCAGACCATCAAGCTAAAAGGATTTGTTGCAATGGGCCTTGATTTCTAAGAAAATCGAAATCAAATTCGCAGCAAATTACCGCGCGTTGCGTCTCTACTTATACATGGCGGTTACCGCTCAGCGAGACAGTGCGGTGTAATCGGCAAGATGCGAGGCTGCCATGCAGGCGATCTGTGTTCAATTCCGACATGGGTGAATTACTTTTCACACCTGTCCGATGATTGTGCATAATTATGTATTTTTATAACCATTCTTATGTAAAAGTTTGCAGTAAATGGTCACGATAAAAACATATAACATTCGCTCAATATGTTATGTATTGCGCGACGATTATTTTATTCATTTTGTTTTTTCGAAGCACACTTTTAAGGCGATTGAAGCATATTTAGAAATCAGTTAACAGTCCTTTGTTAATACCTATAATATTTGGGCAACATTTAATGCCTTTGTTTACAGTTCCTGACCGTGCTGTTTTTATCTCCTCCTATTTCAGCGACATCATCAGGCATTAGATATCAAGAGAGAGAGAGAGCAGAATGAGATGCTCTGCGGACTTCGAACGTGGGGAGGTGTTGGGTGTCACTTGTGTCAGACGTCTGTAAGCGAGATTTACACACTCCTACTCATCGCCAGGTGCACCGTTTCTGATGTGATAATGAAGCGAAAAGTGAGAGGACACTTAAAGCACGAAAGCGTACAGGGCGATCTCGTCTGTTGACTGACAGACCGACGACAGTTGAAGAGGGTCGCACCGTGCAATAGGCATCCATCTGTCCAGGAATTCCAAATTGCATCAGGATCCAATCTAAGGTCTATAACAGAGACGGGTGAGAAGACTTAGATTTTATGGTCGAGCAGCTGCCCATAAGCCTCGCATCCCGTAGGTAAATGCCAAACGACGCCTAGCTTGATGTAAGGGGCGTAAACCTTGGACTACTTAACAGTGGATAAAGATTGTGTGGAGTGACGAATCACGGTACAGAATGTGGCGATCCGATGGCAGGGTGTGGGTACGGAGAATTCCGGGTGAACGTCATCTGCCAGTGTGTGTAGTTGCAGCACTTGCTGTTTTGCGTGGCACTGTCACAGCACAGGCCCACAGCGGTGTTTTGAGCACCTTCTTGGTTTCCACTGTTAAAGAGTAGTTCGGGGTTGGCGACTGCATCTTTCAAGACGATCAAAGTGGTTACACGACCGGTCTGGAGCGCCACGTTGCGGATCGCGCGGCCTTCCGTGTCGGAGGTTCGAATCCTCCCTCGGGCATGTATGTTAGTGTTGTCTTTAGTGTAAGATAGTTTATAAGTAGTTTGTAAGTTTAGTGACTAATGACCCCGCAGGTAAATCCCATAAGCCTAAGAAACATTTGAACAAGATTTGGTTACACGACAATGACATTCCTGTAATGAACTGGCCTTCGCAGAGTCATGACTTGAATCTTATAGAACACCTTGTGACATTCCCCAAGAAAACTTGCAGCACCTGATTGGACGTATACCTGCGAGAGTGGAAGCTGTCATCAAGGCTAAGGATGGGCCAACGCTATACTGGATTCCATCATTAACTATGGTGGATATCACTTGGGTCATAAAACCTTCCATTCTTTTTTTTTATTTTTTTTATTTTTTTTGGGACGGCGACCATGCGTTGGCATGCACAATGTTTTTTTTTTAATGTCTTGGTCGCACTGTTTTAATTTTAACATTACGCGTTTCGATACATCATCATCAGATAATTTTTTTAAACGGTAGTAATTAAATTACGTCTTATAGGAGATGACTAACTAAAATATAAACCACCATCGTGGCTGTCTAGTCAAGGTGTGTCGAGTAGAAACGTATGCCAAAAAAGTTATCTGATGATGATGTACCGAAACACGTAATGTTAAAATAAAAACTATGCGACCAAGACATTTAAAAGAAAACTTTATGCAAACTGTGGAGGATGCAGGACACTTTCGATCACATAGTGTACATTACTAGACTGGCAAACCTTGTGACTGAAATCTGAAACCACCATCTTGCTTTAACTCAAATGTTCAAATGGTTGTAGAGCTTATGGGACTTAACTACGGGGTCATCAGTCCCTAAACTTACAAACTACTTATGAACTAGCTAATACTAAGGACGGCACAAATATCCATGCCCGAGGGGAGGATTCGAACCCCCGACCGTATTGCTTTAACTCACTTCAAAAAGTTTCCATATTCGTCTACCACGCTATTCGGACACAAAATGACGTACGCTTATATAGTTCGTTAAAAGATTCTTTTCATTTGAACTAATACCCCCGCAGTAGTTGAATATAACATGTACATTGTAGAATCATGTTACGGGGAGAACATATTACAAACAGCTAAAGCAGACTACCGGAAAAAAACACTCAGTAGGATAATGATACGTGTTGTCCACGATAAATGGCACATTTATGACGGTTGTGTTATTGAAAGAAAAGCCGAAATTGATCGAAACTGGTAACAGATGAAGAAAAACAGCACATTAACTCGACTCATTACTACAGACTGTAGATTTCTCAAGAACACTCAAAGAATAATGATACTGTGAGGTTACATGATTATGACTGAACAACTTTTTTTTCTTTATTAGCCAACTTAATGGTTTATTATTTGACATTTGAGACATAAAATCATATTTTAATTTGTGCTGATTTGTTTATTCTTTTATCTTCAATATGGTTTTCCTTGGCAAAGTTACTAGAAAAGAGGCTAGTCAACTAAATGGACCATGGAATACCTCAACCAAGAAATTATGTATATATTTATATATAACGTTATCTTCAATATGGTTTTCCTTGGCAAAGTTACTAGAAAAGAGGCTAGTTAACTAAATGGACCAAGGAATACCTCAACCAAGAAATTATGTATATATTTATATATAACGTTATCTTCAATATGGTTTTCCTTGGCAAAGTTACTAGAAAAGAGGCTAGTCAATCAATGGACCAAGGAGTACCTCAACCAAGAAATTATGTATATATGTATATATAGCGTTGTATACGAGGTTTTAGACTTATATGGTGGCAACGCTGCCGTGGAGACATTATGTAATGGAATCTACTGTTATCGTACACGTTGTTCACATATATACCTTACTTCCGAGCTCATGGACTCGCTCGTCCCACGTCACCGGCGTGCGCACAATCGAAGGAAACCCATTCACTAGTCAACGAGCGGTCTAACGTAACGGTTTCACTATGTTTTCGAAACAGGAACAAGATTGAATGTGCCAGAGGTCGTACAGCAAGATAGTGTCATCAAGGTGTGCAAGGGGCGTGTGGGGAATCGGCATTGCCGTACAGAACGGCACGACAATGCGCGGGCGCATACAGCGCAAGCTGTGGCTGCTCTGTTCGGTCGATGGGACTGGGAAGTACTGTACCATCCACCATACTCCCCAGAATTAAGTTCTTGTGACTTTGATTTGATTCCGAAGATGAAAGAACCACTTCGTGGCATTCGCTTCAGAACTGTTCCAGAGATTCGACTGGTAGTAGACCGCCCCATTCGCACCATCAACAGAATAGGCTCTGCTAACGGTATACTACGCCTTACACATAGCTGGCATCGGGTTCTACACAACGCTGGTAACTATTTTGAAGGTCAGTAACAGGTCCAAACATGTAAAGCTTTTGTAGCGGTTGTGAATAAATAGTTCCAACCCTCGTGTATATATAGTGTAGTTGTTGCGTTGGTTACATTTCAATGAAATGATGTGTTGCATCCTCGTAAACATTGTTTTAAACGACGAAAAAAAATAAAAGAACGACTTATTGGAATTATTGAAGCAATGTGTTTCTACTTTAAATGAAGTTGAACGTCACGAAGGAACAAGAAGAGGATTTCAGAGTGAACGCAAGAAGGTACACCAAAAACAACGGGAACACTCGCAGTATGTGTTATCCAAGACAAGTAACAATTTTATAAGGACCATACTACTGAAAGAAAAGCTCACATTGAATGGAATAGTTTACAGACGAATAGGAACAGCGAATCAATACAATTCATTATTGTACGTATCTTCCGTCTGCTGTACGAAAGATTACAGGCGTATAAAACGCACGAATTGAGTATTATGCCTAAACTCTAAAGACAGCGTGTTTACGTCAGTTAATTAGTAGTTTTACGGCTGTTTTCTGTAATTACAGAGACGACTGCTCACACCGAAGTCTAATATATATATAGTCGCGACATTCACTCCCATGAAAGTTGTTACCAATTGACAGTTGCAGTGACACTAGCGCTCCTAGAGGCGGGAAAGGCATTGAAGGAGTGACGTTTGTTTATAATTACTTTTGTACGTAATTGGAGAAATAGAATAATTTTGTGTTACAAGCGTTATAAAATATCAGGAGACATACGTAAAACGGAAATTATTGTATTAACATCCGAATTTAACTGATTCAGTGGTATATAAAGAACGACTTAGACAAATACTTACGAGTATGTGTATATTTGCAGATTATTCCACTGAAAGAAAGTAGGATGGAAACATAAGAGAAACATAAATTTCTATTATGCTCTCTTCTTAGTACGATAGGCTGTTTTTTGACGCCTTTAAATTTCGTATAGAGTCTAATGAATCGCACATTTTGACATCTAATTTGTCTTTCTTATAAGCGCATATTCTTTTTTATGAAATAACTTTTGCTTTAAGGGCCAGTGTTTTGAAAATTCTTGCCGTTTGTGCTTCATCTGTAGCAACAATTGTGGAATTTGGTTCTTCTTTTTTGGAAAACAGTTTGATTGCTTTTCCCGTTTTATTGACACGTCTGTCTTGGTATTCCTTTAGCTACAGCTGTGCTGGCTGATCTGGTACGTTATATACTGTAATTATTGCATTCTATGTGCGTTTCCTACGTACCAACCCTCACCGATCTTACTGGAATTGTAGTGAAGAAACCTTAACGTTCCTGAGTAGAAAAGCGACGCTTTTCTTCCAAAGGTCAGGCAGTCTGGTAGTTCTTAGCATATTTTATTTTTCATAAAATATGAAAATATTCAGAAAAATCCTGTAGGTTACAAGATAATTGTAAATAAACTATCTTGTACCGTTTCGTACCTTGACAGGGATCTTAGGAAACTTAAGAAAGAGAAATGTGGACTATTTTTATGAGATTGTATATGTTCACTACTGTAAAAATTATGTTAAAATCGATATAAACGATACTATTCGCACTCATCCAATATCGTATTCAGGAAGGTAGCTTACTGGCCGCTTGGAGAGCTGCTGTCTCAACGTATAACAAAATCTGCGAAAGTGTCGTGACTGTATATGTTAGAGGTATAGGCTACCACAAAGATTTCGCGATCTACTATTTCATACCGCCGTATCAAAGTGATTTACTTCTTTTAAAAACACAGTAATTGCTATATTTTTAGTTTTCAGTACTTTAAATGGACCACATTTAACAACTAAAGTTTTATATCTTCTTTATTTATCGAAGCATAAGAATTTTATTTCATTATATTTTTAAAGATATTAACTTTTATTTAATGCGAAACCTGCGTAGATGTTCCGTTAACAATGTCTCTGATATTTGGTGTATAACGTATTACATTCATTTGAATATCGGAGCCAACATGTTAGACAGTCAACCTTGATCTGTGTAGACCTATATCATCATCATCATCATCATCATTATAGACTGATTATGCCTTTCAGCGTTCAGTCTGGAGCATAATACCTCTAATAAAATTCCTCCATGATCCCCTATACAATGCTAACATTGATGCCTCGTCTGATATTATGCATTTCACTTCAAAATCATTCTGCACCGAATCTAAGTACTTTCTTCTTGGTCTACCTCGACTCTTCTTACCCTCCACTGACGCGCTCATGAGTCTCTTAGGTAACCTTGCTTCTCCCATGCGTGTAACATGACCCAACCATCTCAGTCTGTTCGCTCTAACTGCTTCATCTATGGTGTTCATTCCCAGCTTTTCTTTGATTTCCTCATTGTGGACACCCTCCTGCCATTGTTCCGATCTATTAGTACCTGCAATCATTCTTGCTACTTTCATATCTGTTACGTCTACTTTATGAATAAGGTAACCTTTATCCACCCAACTTTCACTCCCATACAACAAAGTTGGTCGAAAGATAGAGCGGTGCACTGCTAACTGAGTCTACTTCCTTCCTTCCTGCAGAAGAGAACAGATCTTAGCTGAGCACTCACTGCATTAGCTTTGCTGCACCTCGATTCCAGTTCTTTTGCTATGTTGCCATCCTGTGAGAAAATACATCCCAGGTACTTGAGACTGTCTGCCTGTTCTAACTTTGTTCCTCCTATTTGGCACTCAGTCTGTTTGAATCTCTTTCCCACAGACATTACTTTCGTTTTGGAAATGATGATATTCATATCATAATCCTTGCACCTCTGATCAAGCTCTGAAATATTTGTTTGCAACCATTCAATCGAATCGGCCATTACAACTAAGTCATCCGCATATGCGAGACTGCTTATTTTGTTTTCACCTACCTTAATCCCACGCTGCCTGTCTACTGTTTTCAACATATGATCCGTGAATAGTATGAACAACAGTGGTGACAGGTTACAATCTTGTCTTACCCCTGAAACTACCCTGAACCATGAGCTTAATTTTCCATCTCCTCTAACTGCTGCCTGACAGTCTACGTAAAGCCCTTTAAGTGCCTGCAGAAGTTTGCCTCCTATAGCATAATCTTGAAGAACTGACAGTAGCTTCCTCCTAGGAACACGGTCATAAGCCTTTTCCAGATCTATGAAACATAGATACAATTCCCTGTTCCACTCATAGCACTTTTCCATTACCTGCCGTAAGCTAAAGATCTAGTCCTGACAGCCTCTAAGAGGCCTAAACCCACACTGATTTTCATATAATTTGTCCTCAATTAATACTGGCACTCTCCTTTCAACAATACCTGAGAATATTTTGCCTACAACGCTAATTAATGAGATACCTCGATAGTTGTTGCAATCTTTTCTATTTCCATGTTTGAAAATTGGCGTGATTACCGGTTTCGTCCATTCAGACGGAACCTGTCCCGATTCCCACGCCTTTTCAATTATCCTGTGTAACCATTTGAGACCTGATATTCCACTGTATTTGACGAGTTCCGGCTTAATTTCATCCTCCCCAGACGCTTTATTGCACTGTAATCTACTGACCATTTTCTCCACTTTCTCAAATGAGATCCTGTTTCCATCGTCGTTTCTATCCCATTCTACCTGATAATCTGATACATCACTGAACGTTTCACCTACATTGAGCAATTCTTCAAAATATTCCCTCCATCTGCCCAAGGCATCCACAGCATTGACTAGCAGCTTTCCTGACCTGTCCAAAAACTCTTGTTAATTCCTTCTTCCCTCCCTTTCGAAGATTGCTAATTACGCTCCAAAATGGTTTTCCCGCGGCTTGGCCCAGAGTTTCTAGCTTATTTCCAAAGTCTTCCCATGATTTCTGCTTGGAGTCTGCAATTATCCGTTTGGCTTTGTTTCTGTCTTCAACATAACTTTCTCTGTCTGCCTGATTTCTAGTATGGAGCCATTTTTTCGTTTTACAGGCTGCCTTGACTGTGTCGTTCCACCAGGCTGTCTGCTTTTTTCTACCTTTACACACTACTGTTCCAAGACATCCTCTAGCTGTTTCCAGTAGTGTGTCCCTGTACCTCGACCATTCCTCTTCCAGTGACTGTAAATCGTTACATTGAACTAACTGGTGCCTTTCCGAGACCATTGTTATGTATTTGTGCCTAATTTCCTTGAAGCTTCTCCACTCTTATCCTTCTACACATGGACCTGACTTTCCGCTCCTTTGGCCTCACAAAACCTATTTCACTGCAGATTAAATAATGATCAATATCGTCAAAGAACCCCCTGAAAACACGTGTGTCCTTGACTGTCTTCCTGAATTCTAGGTCTGTTATTATATAGTCAATGATAGATCTAGTTCCCCTTCCTTCCCACGTATAGCGCTGAATGTCCTTATGCTTGAAGAAGGAGTTTGTGATAACTAAGCCCATACTGGAACATAAATTCAAGAGCTGTTTTCCTTTCCTGTTGGCCTCCATATCCTCTCCAAACTTACGCATAACCTTTTCATGACCTTCTGTTCGATTTCATATCCTGGCGTTGAAATCACCCATGAGTAAAACACTATCCTTGTCCTCCACTATAACAACTACATCACTAAGTGCGTTGTAAAATCTGTCCATCTCATCTTGATCTGTCCCTTCACAGGGTAAATACACTGCCACAATCCTAATTTTCTTACTGGATATGGCCAAATCTATCCACATCAGTCGTTCATTTACATACCTTATTGCAATTATGCTGGGTTCAAATGCTTTCCTGATGTAAAATCCTACACCCCACTGTGCTCTTCCTACTTTAACTCCTGACAGGTAGACCTTGTATTCTCCGACTTCGTCCTCTTTTTCTCCCCTTACTCTAACATCACTAACAGCTAAAACATCTAACCCCATCTTACTTGAAGCCTCCGCCAGCTCTACCTTCTTCCCATTGTAATCACCATTGATATTAATAGACCGATATTTTTAAGCAATGATGGGCACAGTTAAGTATAAGTGAACAAGGCCTTTATTCGCATTGCAATATTAACGAATTTGGCATATTTCTCTTGAGAAATTTTATAGCAAGTTCCTGGGTTCTGTAATAGTTACGAGATACAAATCATTTTAATGATACTATTTTAAGTTCAAAGCTGTGCTATTTACGTCAAAAACATTTTCAATGGAGGAAGATATGTTCAATAGTTCAAGATTGTATCACATAAATCTTTCGAAAATCTGAAAACTGTTAATTGCAATCATTTCTCAGATGATCTTATTCGCAAAATATCCCGTCCGCACACTATAAAAAACGCAGAAGTTTCTAGTTCACCATAACGGGACCAAATAAGCTAATATTCCAAGCTGCTTGGAAATTGCGAGGATCGAAACTCACTGGATTCTGAAGACACATACTGACCGAATACTACATGTTGCAGAAAGATGAATCAAACAGTGCAGCAACGAGGAGCGTGCAGTTGGCGGCTGATTGAACAGTAGCGAGAAACACAGTTTTAGAGGTTCAGGGTAGATGTTGCTACCAGGCTGGTAGTTTGTTTGGGACAGGGGGACCAAATAGCTAAGGTGATCAGTCCCCCGGTGGAGAGAGGTGCGATCCAGGGAGGAAAGAAGGAAGAAAAACTGCATTAGCTCGGGCCCCGTACTTGCCAAGCACGTACTCAACAAAAGAACTGTGGTCCCCCCCCCCCCCTGGGGGTGGGGTTTTGCAACCACTTCTATGGAATTGTTAATAGGAAATTTTGTGTCCCTGCCTCGTCGTCGCTTTTGTGTCTCGTTTCCGTCGTAGGTGTCGGTGGCCGAGTGGAATGAGACCGACACAGGAATAAAGATAGCACGCTGGTGCAGGTACGGAGGGGAGCAGCCAGAAACTAGAAACACTAGAGTAAATTAGAACGAGATATATATTGCACAGAATTTATACAATACTTAACTTTTACATAGATCAGTACTGCAGATACAGAGTTGAGCTAGAGGTCTGCCTATTGCCTAACTGATAGCCAAGTCTTCACTGGTGCCTATCTGATTACGAAGTGTTCGCTGGTTCCTATCTCAGTCCCAAGTGAACGATGTCGTTCAGTGGTGGCCACGAGCGGAGTTGCAGCAGAGGGCGCTCGTGGTTGTCGTCGTAAGAACGCCGCGCCGTGCGTGCATGGCGGCGCGCGGCGAAAGTAGGTGGCGCGCACTTTGTACTTGTGCGACACCACAGGAAATATATATAAACTTGTGGCAAACAAGCGCGCAGTTTTACTGCTGTGAACAATTGTCAACGATCTGAATAAGATATCACAATGGTGTAAAAATTGGCAACTGACTTTAAATAATGCGAAGTGTGAAGTCGTCCACATGAGTACGAAAAGAAATTCGTTAAACGTTGTTTACAAGATAAGTGAAGGCCGTAAACTCCACAAAATACCTAGGAATTACTATTACTTCAGACTTAAACTGGAAAGAACACGTAGATAATGTCGTGGGAAAGGCGAACCAGAGACTGCGTTTTATTAGCAGAATCCTTAAAAGATGCAACAGAACTACAAAAGAAACTGCATACACTACGCTTGTCCGTCCATTTTTAGGATATTGCTGCCCAGTGTGGGATCCTTATCAGGCGGGTTTGACGGAGGACATCGAAAGAGTTCAGACAAGGGCAGCTGGTTTCGTAAAGTCACGATACAGGGGGACGGCGTTAAGGAAATGATACAGGACCTGGGATAGGAACAGTGGCGTAGCTACTACACCAAGGGCCCCGGGGCAAAAATGACGTTGGGGCCCTCTCTAAACTAAAACTATACCACAGGCGCCGACTTTTGAAAATCTTGGGGTGTGTTGAGTGGCGTTTCCAATAGGGGGGGGGGGGTGGTTCCCGGCCAGCAGCTCCCCCCCCCCCCGACAGGTATTTATAAAAAAATCTTTATTATATATTTTTTAAATTCCATGTACAAAGGTACAGTAATAATTTCGTTTTATTTTAGTAGTATTTCTTCTTTTTTGCTTCATCTGGTGTTCATTTAAGACAATTTTAATCTCTGAAAGGAGAAAAATAATTTTATAATACACGTTAAAGAAATTAACAGCCATTAATTTCAATTTCGCGTTTCAGAGATACTGGGCGGCTTTTGCGACCATTTGAACCTGTTTTCCCGTTGTAGTAACTACTGAGGTCATTTTCAGGTTTTCGTCTTCTGAGACATGCATATCAGATAATGATGTGCCTGTATTGTGAATACTGTGTTCATTATCGCAAAAACTAACATCGAATGGTCTTCCTGCCTTCTTTCTCCTGAAGATTTATTTTCTATACAGTATTACGAAAATAGTCCCTAACCACTTCTGCTGTCATACCATGTCTGTCGATACCAATAGGTTCACAACCCATTGTTACATCACACACAAATTCAGTAAACAGGATAAAAAAAATGTCACGACTTAACACTAACACGATTCCTTGAAGACAATTGACTTCTAAGAGGATAGATACATAAGCGTTAAATTAGTATTATACACATTTTCATCGTATCGTACCAAACCCACTTCATTTCTAGTCATTTAACACAACAATAATTTAACGGTTACCGCCTTCAGTTTATGATATTGAACTTACATGCAGCATTCCATTAACATTCGGACTATTTAGAAAATGATCACTTCGCTCACATGTCAACATGAATTTTAATGCCTACGAATTCAATTACCTGTATTGTTTTAAATAATCTTTTTACAGCGGTGTATTACAAAAGCTAGCCACCATCAATGGAATAAGAGAGTCGAATTTAATTACGATCAAGAAATATAACGTAAAGGAAAAATAATACCAAAATTATCAGTGGTGTATGCCGAACATACCCACTCAAATTTTGGGGTACACTTGAGCGACCGAGCATACCCGTAATCGGCACCTATGAACTATATAGTTGCAATACTACTTCATCAGGTCCTTACCGCTTACTGGAAGACATAATAAGGCAAACCTACTCTTAAGTAAATTACTGTGTGTCGCGCAGCAGATAATATTTAATCTTACTCTCTAATATAATTATAACTGTGAAAGTTAATTATGCTTTCAAGTAGAAACTACTGGGTGGATTTGGATGAAATTTTGGAGAGGGATAGAATTGGACCTGGTAGGACATACAGATAAAACTACCATGGAATAGTTTTAGATGTTGCTCCATATTAGGTGAATGAAGTCGCATGCAGAAGGTAGTAAAAATGAGTAATGAAGTTTTACTCAACCACGAAAATATGGCCCCCTGCCGCGAATCAAACCATGAACAGTATTTCACACACTGCTAGTAATTCAGCAGGTGGCAGGGTGCACGTCTTAGCGGACAAGCATTAGCTTTTTATGTTTATATTCTGAGATGGGAATAATTTTTTATTTCACTTCGTGCGTTTGAAGTTTGTTGGCAGTGTTCAAAAAGTTAAAAGTCGAAAATCCTTCATTCAGCTAAAATATATAGAGTAGAACGTCGACTACCCTAAGTGTAATTGGGGGGCATGGATGTTCGGAAAAACGATTATTCGTATAATCGAACAGTACACTTCTACTTGCCAATAAGAAGTACTGTACAGTAAATGTATTTATACTGTATTTTGAGTCGCGCGATCCTTCACATTGCGCCGAGCGGCACGCCGCAACACTTGGAAGGCGCAGCTGTTGCTGTGAACAGCTGTGATGCTGCAGCTGCTGTACTTCTTCCGACTGCAGTGTGCCGACTGTTGTACTCAGCGACTGTCAGCAGGCCCCACTAGAAGCAATGTTCCGTCACAGAATAGGGAGGATACAGAAAGGAAAGCTGGGGGCGGCGCCTTTGATCTGTATGTTACCAAGCGTTGCGCTCGGCGCCATATTGAAAAGCAGTAAACGCCGAACTATAGCCACTTAGTACTTTGGCTGGAAATGGACTTTTTACGAACTGCAGCTAATCTCGCCGACTTTTACGAAAGGAAACGGGTTATAATTATGCTCTAATCTATTTTGCGCCCTCTTCTTGCACCTAATTGTAATCCAACGAAAAAAATGGGCCTAAATTTTAATACAACTACGAAAATGTATGGTGGAATCGATGATCGTTTAATTTGTGCTTATCTCTAGAAATATCCCAAATAACGCGGAGTTATGTTTGGGAAATTAGTTATAAACAAGAAAGTGACTTTACAACTGCTAGGTTTTATTTGACACGAATAAATTCGCACAAAATATAGAGTCAGACTTAGCACTACAACGTGATTACACAGTATCATTAATTTACTGATCGGAGAAGGGCATATAGAGGAATCTGTCAACCACAGAGCAGGAACAGCATAAAATAATTATTCCCCTTAATCTATTTGTTTGAGTATCCAAAGAACATTCGTTGCCAACATTAGCACACTACGCCTCCAATGCCGTAAGTAAAATTTTAGTGCCTACTTACGCACTATTCTTTGTCATTCACTTTATATTATTCCCTGCAACGTTAAACTTATAAAATATAAATGTACTTCAACATTTCGATGCTGTTGAACTGCTGCATCAACAGCGAGAGTTATTGTCAAGAGAAGAAGCAAGGCTACTTTTAGTAACTATGCACACTTTGCTCTCATTCGAAACTGATAACATTTAACTTTCACTACACATATAGCGACGTTCACTTACTGCTCAGCATCTTTTGGGAAGATGAAGAAATTTATATCCTTATTTGTACTAGAATTATTGCGGCAATTAGGTGCTGAACACCATCGGCCACCTTTCCTTTCATTGCTGCTCATAATAAAAACGGAACAGCTCCAACTACTGACACACAGTTCTTCCTTTTCACTGCACTGCACTGTACCAAATACTTGTTTACTTTTATGCGATTCAGGCTGTTAAAATACACAATTAACAAATAAAGACGGCGCATTACCACGCTACAGAGTAGGTAGTAACCACGCGTTTACTGCTTTTCAAGATGGCCGATTCAGCGCATGCGCACTAAATTTTGGACGACAGACAGCAGCGGGAGTTTCCTTTCTGTATACTCCTTATTCTGTGGTTCCGTCACCCTGTGGCCCAGTGCGGCTACTGTGGGCAGCTTAGTTTGACGGGAGTGGGAATTGATGGACGGTAGGGTGGGAAGGTAAAAATAAATAAATAAATACAAATACAAATAAAAATTAAAATTAAAAACGAAGCTCAATTCTAACTTTTTCCGAACTTTGCTTACGGAGGCCGAGGGCCCCTTGATCTCGGGGGCCACGAGGCACTGTCCCGCCTAGCCCTATGATAGCTACGCCACTGGATAGGAATCATTACAACAACGGCGCTTATCGCTGCGGCGTGGGCTACTTACGAAACTCCAATCGCCAACATTCTCCTCCGACTGCAAAAATATATTGTTGACTCCCACTTACATAGGTAGAAATGACAGAATAGAATACGAGAAATCAGAGCTCGAACGGAGAGATTCAGGTGTTCTTTCTTCCCGAGCGATATTCGACAATGGAATGGGTGATAAATAGTATAACGGTGGTTCGATGAACCCTCTGCCAGGCACTTAAATGTGATTTGCAGAGTATCCCATGTAGATGTAGATGTTATTCAACAATTTTTCTTTAGCAGTCTCAGTACTCACGCCATCTACCAAATCACTAGCGGTCTACCGGTAGATCGTCATCTACGTGTTGCCGACTCCTGTGTTATACTGTGGCTCACACGTTTATGGGATAGAAACATGGCGGCGAGACCAGTGATATGGTACTCGTCAGTGCCAGTCTAGTAATGTACAGCGACCCCAAAAAGTATTCGTCCGTCCGTGGCGCATTGACTATAACACGCGCAGTCATGCAAATATAGCTGCGAAATGAATAATAACTACTTCCATACATTCGCCGATTTCTACACTTGGATTTAAAACGCTATTTATGGTACATATGCCACCGACTTTGTGAACAAATACACGCTATTTAAAATCACGCCTCAATGGATGTCAAACAAGCATTCGCCTAGTAAGCAGTATCTGTGGTATTGGGCTGCACTAACACACGCCCCTCTCGCGTTGATTATGGAGTTGTTTACCTTCCACCACAGTGAATAGTTGTCTATTCAATCTGAAAACCGTTGAGTGACATTTACGTAATATGGATCGAAAAAGTTGCGAAACTACAATGGAAGAGAGAGAAACCTGCGTCAGGTTGTTTCGACAAGGAAAATGTTTCCAAGAAAGCGGAGAAACCGTAGTTACACCAACCAGTACAGTGAAGAGTGTGATATACCGGTTTTATCAAAGCAATAAGTACGAAAACTTCGAGAACTCATAAAAAATCCGAAAGTGAGCTCACCACAACTTGCTACTGCTCTTCATATGGGTACAGGAAGGTCTGTTTCAGCACAGACTGTAAGAAATATGCTTCATGAAGTTGGGTATGGAGGCCGAAAAGCACGTAGAAAATCACACATTAGTAAAATCAACAGAAGAAAGCGAGTTGCATTTGCAAGAAACATAATCCAGATGGGTTTGATTTCTAGAAGAAGGTTGTATTTACAGAGTATAGTCGATTTAAGTCTAATGGGAGAGTGATAGTGTGGAGAAAAAAGAATTGTGAACTTGAAGAAGGAAATATAACAGCCTCAGTTAAACATGGAGGAGGTTCAGTACTTGTGTGGGAGTGCATGAGTGCAAATGGTGTGGGGGATTTGTGTTTTATTGATGGTATTATGAACCACTAGATCTACATAAATGTCCTAAAAACACATGTATCCAGTAGTGTGAATCACATGTGCATTAATGTGGATCATGTTTTGACGCAAGATAATGATCCACAACATACGGCTTTAGATACAAAGCTGTAGCTGTCGTAAAACACGCCCTACTGGGTGCATACACCACCGCAACCTCAATGCTTTAATCCTATAGAGAATTTGGGGCATTTACTAGACAGAAACATCAGGAATCGTCAGTTGCAATAGAAGTGATCTACAGAACGCTCCACAAGATGAATGGCGTAAAATTACAGTGCAAACAACAGAATCTCTGGTGAAATCTAAGCCAAGAAGAATGCATCAATTATAAAGAGTACAGGAGACCCTACTAACAATTACATTCTATGTTCAAAGTAAAATAGTTTTTATATAATAATAATACTACTATTATACTACAACCATTATTTTTCCATAAATCACCTTCCGTTGTTGTGTGGTCTCGAAGATCTCGTAGCATCTCGTAGGTCTCCTGCCAATAATACATCACAAAATAATAAGACACCGGATACTTGGGAGTCTTGTGGAAACGTCTAATATGACACGTTTCATTTTTTACGTATATTTATCCATTCTTGATGAAGCACAGAAGTTATACAAAAGTAGCCTAAGACTGCATGACTACACTTAGACTGACTGACAACAATGCTAACTACTGACTGATTACTACTTTAAGACTGACTCATTACTCCTCCCGTTCGCGCCAATTCGCGCCTATTAATACTTAGAACAATTTCTAGAACTTTCTAGAACACGGAAGTTACAATATTTAAATATAAAACAATTTGTTGCTGAAACATAAACCAATCTTGCTTTACGTAAAGATACTCAGAATTATGACAAATGTAGTAATAATATTTCCTATCAAGACAAAATAATACACAAGATCTTAATTAAATAACAATTAGTGCAGTATTAATATATGTTTACGTTATTGTTCGACATTAAGCTTCAATAATTTAATTAAGTTTGTTTGAAGACCCTACTAATGCAAATGATAATCAATGTGACTTGATAGAAACGCTATAAAATGCTTATGTAATATAAACATGGAATATTAGGTTACAATACTATGGTATCGAATACTTCAATTATTCAAACAAACGGGACCCTCCTGACTAAATACATTACAAAAGTGTGATTTTCAGTACTGTTGACGAATACTTATTTTGCGTCTTACATTGCCTATATATTCTTCTGAATGCTTAACCGTGTTAATTTAAGTCGTAATCTGCGCTCCTTTATTGTATTCTCATTTTTACCGGTCAATAAAGGCATCCTTGCCTCCTTCTTTATTTCAATCTGCCAGTTTTCTACTCTTGACAGTGGCGGCTCGTACAAAATGTGACCAGTGTGCTACAATGTTACAAAAATAAACAGGAAACAAAATATACTAAAATAAAAATCGTGACTGACAATGGAAATAACGGAGCTTAGCAGTATCCCCGCCACGTCATCTGCGTTCTACACAAGTGACCAATGAAACTGCTTGACTAAAAAGCGCTGTTTCACTCGCATGATGGCTGTACATTACTGATGTTGTTTGTGATTGAAGTTTTATCTACAGAAATTAAAAATTTGGACTCAGGGGTATTTGAATACGAGCCTCACACAAGTGGTTTGAGAGACAACGCGCAAGACGCCTGAGCCAGCGCGCTATTTGACTCTGTATGCCGCAATTTTCGTCATATACCATTCTTCCGCAACCGTGTGATATTTCTGGCCTATGGCCACTTCATATTTCTGGCCGCTGGCCGTTTCTTTGCTAACATCGTACGTGTCTTAAACGGCGGGAGAGAGACAGAAGTGCAGCATATGTTGAAATGTGGGGTGGGGAGCAGTAGCATATGGCGCAGTAGTTGCTGGTTCCCGTGGGAAAGCCCGCCTATGTTACTGGTACTCTCCTCGCATTGGCCGCTGCATTTCACGTCACGTGATTTCTTTTGAAATTAGTTTTGTTTATTATATACTAAATATTAATTATTCAGAGCTGAGAATTTATGATAAATATCTCTCAAGGACAGGCTAGATTTTGAGAGTTTAAAAAGTTTAAGGTGGCTTCTCTTAATGTAGCAGGAGAAGAGCTATTTTGCAGAAGGCGCGCGACGGCCCTGTTTTGGCGCGAAATAGAGCGTCATGTGCCCTCTAGTCTCGCAACGCGCCGCAGTTTCAGTCTCGAGCTGTCCACTATACGCGCCGGACCGCGCCGGTCATGAGTAAAGTTTCGTATAATTCTGATAACAGTCGGGGCCTCAACATAAGCTATGGGCAGCATAGGCCGTGTCGTATTAACAAAAGTTGTTCATATTTAATTATTTATTTAATACATGGCATCCCTGACAATTAAAAATCTCGCGAGTCGCTTCTTATGCTTCCATTCTACAGAACTTATTTTAGCCTCACTTGTATGCTGTACAAGAACCAACGACCTGTGTACTGTCTTCTGCGCTGGGGACACAACTATAGAAGACAACAGGTTAGTCACAACTCTATGCTTTCCATAAAGACTTGGACAGCAACTACGGCACCTCGTGCGTACTGTAGAGTGGTACAAACGCACACTGCTACGCAACAGTATCCGCAAGGATGTGGAGGTTTTAGGGGATTTGTGGGAGGAAGCAGTACCAACTTCTCCGTCCGCAAATAAAACCCTAGGAAGCTTGAAACCGTTACACGCAGTGCGAAGAGAAATATTGATCTGGTGCTGCAGTCGGTCTCAGCACACACGAGTCGCCAGGCCTGACGTCACGTCTGCGCATGCGCACTAGCGAACAGACGACTGCGCCGCCTATCTGCGCACTTACCAGTGCGGCCGAATCCCATTTCGGCACACGGAGCTGGTTTCCAGCTATCGCGGCGAGAGCGCTCCAAACTGCGTTATCATCCTTATATTACTAGTATTGTAATACGTATTGGGAGGGAATTGGTATTATTTTATTAGATCTGGGCCGCATTCCAAGTGAAAGGATGTAATGTTACAGCGATTTCTCGCTTGCATTCGAAGAGAAATGGCATAATTTGAGTAATATATTTACAGTGTGCTGCAGCACATTAGCACATTATCACCCCCTTAATGCCCCCCTTGATGCCCTTAAACATAACAAATGAGCATTAGACGAATACTTTTAGGAGTAACTGTATGTGTGTGCGGCCCCCGCGCAGCCACGTGTCGGCAGCAGGTGTGTGGCTATGCGGCGCGTGCTGTCGGTATGGGACCGGTCTTTCCTGTCCTCTCGACGCGCAGCCAGCGGTCCTCGAGTGCGCCGGTCGCCGACGCTCCCGGATTTCGCTTTCTTTTCGCGATACCGCTACCCCTCTCTCCTGCTATTGCAGAAAACTTTTACATCCCCTGAACACACAAGCAGAAAAGTTCACCGTCTCGAGATCACCGGTCTGAAGTTCGATCCGAATTTCACGCACCACGTAACACGGCCCTCTCTTCTTTTAATGCTTTATTTTGTAAAGAATGCCGCCGTAAGGATTGTATGCTTCTTTTCCGAGAATGTGAGGAGTCTCTCCCAGTGTTATGCAATGCCGAGTTCCAGTGATTCTTATATAATGCTAGACGTTTCTTTTCCTCTCTTCCTGAGACCTGGAATTTGAAGGATGCTACTTATAGCTATCGAAATAAGTAAACTATGAAGGCAGTTTCCTTTTTTCTTTAACCTGTGACAGCATTTCTCCGCAATTAATTCATTACCTTAGAACTCCCACAATGCAGAAAAATTTAGTGTGATCAGCAACATTAACTGGTTGGTGGTTAAGAAAATCATTATCTTCTGTTCATTAGCTCACAATTTTAACAGAGAGCAGAAGGTGATGCTCTGCAGTGTTGGAAATGGCTATGATATGCACTCAAAATGGAGGGCTCCACAGGGGTCTGTTCTTGAGCCACTGTTTCTCATTTCGATACATTGGAAGAAAAATGTCGATCTTTCGCTCATGCCATCAACAAAACGAGAAAGTGGAGTAGTTTTATTTGAAAGATTGTCATAAACGTAACTGGTGTATTTGGCCATTAGAGAGCAGTTACGTCAGTGTTGCATTAAAAAACCTATCCTAACAATTCGAGAAAGAGAGTCGCATTGTCAGTTGTGCAACAGCGTTCGGATAGTGCTCATGTGTATTTTGCGCGAAAACTATTCCATTTCAAAAAGCAACACACACTCATTACATCTGTTGGATTTTAAAAAAATGAATAAATAAAAATTAAAGATAGAAAATCCTGGAAATATTGAGTGTCATGTATAGACACTATTTACTAAACTGACACATTCCGTATCATTGCGAAATGTCGTAAGTATGATCTACAGAACAAGTATTAATCTAATCTGATCGTAAACATTAGAAACTGAAACGCTGAAGGTGTGTCTGGCAAAAGCCTGTCAGATGCTAAAAAGGCTGGACAGTTGCAGTTAGTAAATAAAAATATAGTTCCAAAATTTTATTTTGATTTTTAAATAACTTGTAGGATAATTTTTCAGCGCTATTTTATGTAAAAAGGTAAAGTGAACCAAAAGATCTGAGTTGATTAATTTCTTGATTTCATTTAAATAATTTGCGCAGTGTGATATTGTATTTTTTTATAAATAAATATTTTCTTACCATTCTTTCTTTATTAAATTATTTATTTCATACCCGTTACAGATAAAAGAGCTGAAATTTATATTTTTATGTGTCACAAGTCAAAGCCCTTTAACTAAAATTGATGTTTTCTTTTTAGAAAAGTGTCACATATCGAAGCCCTTAGCGTTAATTTATCGCTCAAAATGAAAGAAAAACTACGTAAATGTTACCTCTCAATATGTACTATACAAAGAAAAAGACAGTGCTTATGTGATTTCATGGAAAAAAGGAATGTTGAGTGAAACTTTGGTTGTTACATTTAAGTGGGGTTTTTCCCTAAATTAGTGGTTTTAGAGATGTGCCGGTTTTCCTCCAAGGTAGCGATTTACGTAAATGATATGCCTTCTAGCATAACGGGTAGTGATAAGATATTTCTGTTTGTTGATGACACTAGCTTGGTAGTAAAGGAGCTTGTTGCCAATATTGACGCTGTATCATATAATGCAGCTAAAGAAATAAGTTCGCCGCGGGTGGAGAAGCCGAGCGGTCTAAAGCGTCTCGCTGCAGAGCGCGCGGTTGCTCGCCGTGGGGGTTCGAGTCCTCCCTGGGGCATGGGTGTGTGTGTTTGTCCTTAGGTTAGTTTACCTAGATTTAAGTAGTTTGTAAGCTACGGACTAATGACCACGCAGTTTGGTCCGATAGATTAAAAAAAAAAAATAAAAAAAAATAAAAAAAATAAAAATAATAAAAAAATAATTAAATAAAGTTCCTGGCTTGTAGAAAAATTCATGATACATCACAGTAAGGCTCAATTTTTACGGTTTGTAACACACTATTCATGAGGAATGTCTGTACATACAAATTTGAGATAACTCTCGCTAATTGTCCGATAAGCAATGCAGCGAAGCTCCTGTCGCTGTGATAAAGTTGATTTTTCCAGTTAGAGGTGTCCGCCTCCGCAGTCTACTGGCTAGCGTGGTGAGGATCTTGGTTAGGTTCGTGGTCGGGTCGGGGAGTTTATCACTCGGGCCTCGGTGTTGTGTTCTCATCATCATCATCATCATCGACACGCAAGGCGCCCCAGTGGCGTCACCTAAAGACTTGAACTAGGAAGGCCGAACACGTTTACAACTGGGGTGTAACTGCCACAAATGCCACAGGGAATCAAAAATCATCAATTAGTGGTAGTAGGCACCAAGCCACCCAAATTCCTCGTCGGTTTATTGAAAGAAATTGATGTAAAACAGTAAATCGAATACGTCGCCGATGCGGTGAATAGGCAGGTATGGAACTTCGCTAGTTGAACTGAAATCACATTTATAGAAACACAATACAGCCAGAACATCACACTCAAAGTTGCTAGCAGACGCCAGTTCTGACAGATACAAAACAAAAACACATCTTACACAGCGATCCAAAGAACTTGTAAGCAAATAACGCACACAGGGACGATAAAAAAAAAAAAAAAATACATACATAAGCTGCCAGGCCACGGGAATGGCGAATTTTCAAATACTTTTACAAGAAAGTGTAACTGTAAGTGGTGTAAATATAAACAGCGACAGCCAGTGGCAATGTGCTATAAAACACACATGAACAGGACAATATAAAAATACGTAATATTAGTAGGCATTGTATCAGAATCAAAATAATCCTAATGCATGAGAACTGTTATCCAACGACTTCAGTAAAAATCAAACGAATAATGTAAAAGAAAATATTTCTTGTACAGTTGATCTCTGAAGATGCTTTAGAAAAAGGGAAACGCGTCTGGTCTAAAGTAGACTAATTTACAGTTCCATACGACGGTCACATAACCTATACAAATTGTAATGTAGTATTTAATTGTTGTTAATCTCTTCCTTTATAATGTCTTAAACTGTACTACACATTCCTCTCAACAACGACTAGTATTCTTGAATATACAAAGGCAATTTAAATCGGTAAGATTGACATTTATTCCTGGTAAAAACATAAACATGAATTTCACAATGATGCGATATTACTGTGTGCCACTACAAATAAGATAATCGGCATAACAGCCTCATCCAAAACCTCCGCTGGTCAGCTCGACTGCAGTGGCCAACGACCCGACTGGAATTCTACTTACTACTGAGCTCCACTACTCTACTGTTCCTTAAGTAGCACTCTGCAATTTATAATTTCTAGGACGAGCTACTACCATGTGTAACACTATGTATACAAGCAGCTACAAATAAATTTGTGGTAAAATGTTGATCAGTTTCACAGATAATGGAAAAAAAGTTACGTAGCTGATCAGCTACACTGTGAGTTAAAGGGTTAAATGTGATTTGCAGAGTAATTATGGAGAAATGGAAACACTGAAAATCAAGTTTGGTAGTCCCTAGCAGAGGTGCCCACCCTTAGCCAATAAATTACCCCCCCCCCCTCCCCCACAAACGGCCACCAAACCCCTCCCCAACACACACACACCCGAGCTATTTGGATTCAACATCTACATGTTATAGTCTGCAAATCACATTTAAGTGCCTACAAGAGGGTTCATCGAACCACCTTTATACTATTTATTTCCATTCTCGAATATCGCGCAGGAAGAAAGAACATCTGAATCTCTCCGTTTGAGCTCTGATTTCTAGTATTTTATTCTGATGATCCCACACAGGACAGCAATACTACAAATGAGGACGGACAAGTGTGGAGTATGCAGTTTCTTTTGTAGTTCTGTTGCATCTTTTAAGTGTACTGCCAATAAAACGTAATCTCTGGTTCGCCTTTGCTACGACTTTATCTACGTGTTCTTTCCTAGATATTTAGTGTAGTTTACAGTTTTCACATTTGATTGATTTATCTTGTAAAGAAAGTGTAACAGATTTCATTTCGTACTCATGTGGACGACTTCACAATTCTCATTATTTAGAGTCAATTACCAACTTTAACATCATAGGCCTACTAATATCTTATTTATATCGTTCTGCAATTGGCTTTGATTTTCAGATGACTTTACTAGACATAAATGATGGTGTCATCCGCAAACAACCCAAGAGAGCTGCTCAGATTTTCTCGCAAATCTTTTATGTACGTAAGGAACAGCAGAGGACCAATAACACTACCTTGTGCCAACGCCCGAAATCACCTTTATTTCAGTCGATACCTTACCATCGATTATTACAAACTGTGTACTCTGAGACAGGAAATCCATTATCCAGTCAGAAATCTGGGGCGATATTTCATAACCATGCAATTTGATTAAAAGCCGTTTGTGAGGTACAGTGTCAAAAACCTTCTGGAAATCAAGAAATACGGAATCAATTTGCGAACCCTTGTCGATAGCACCCACGACTTCGTGTGAATAAAGAGCTAGTTGTGTTTCGCATGAATGATATTTTCTAAATCCGTGTTGACCTTGTGTCAATAGATCCTTCTGTTCGAGGTAACTCATAACATTTTAATATTGGTGTGACCTGTGCTACTTTTCTACTTTATTACGTTATAAATATGGTTTTGCCATTTAATATTGAAATTAAATATAATTTATTTCACGTTTTGTAAATTGTTTTATAAAGGCCCCCCCATGCTGACCAAAAGTACTAGTTTTTCACCCCCCCCCCCCCTCCAGATATTTCAATGACGCAGCTTGTGTCATGACTAGACCTCGGATTTTTAGGTAAAAACCTTATTTGTTCCTCATTAAATAAAGGCAGTAAAAGTTGTACCTTCATGAATTATGTAAACTTATTATTGAAAACGATAGTTTTATAGCACCTAAAAATACCTAATTTTAGGTTAGTACCTGATTGTAGCTAAATTTTAAAAATCGAAGTAAATAAAAAATGTATGCCAAAAATGGCCTATGGTCTTCCCAGCTAAGAATTATGCTAATATTTTATCGAAAATTGCAAATTCATAGTACCTAAATTACGTAATTTCATATTAGAACCTGAATGTATCTATTTTTTAAAAATACAGACAAATAAAATTTGTATGATTAAAAATACTTTTCTGGTCTTCCCGGCTTATTTGTTTGCATGCATGAACAATTGTGGGTCAAACGACGACGACATTAGCCAGGCTGTTGCAGCCCGCACTACTCTGCAGATCGTTGACGTTCGCTGTGAACTGACAAAGGGGCCGGCAGGGCATGGAGGAACCTTGTGATCTGCTTCCAGTGTCTGCCTGCCCTGTCAGAACATTTAAATATGCTCCGGTAACATCCGTTGATGTGGGACACTCATTCTCAGCATATAATATATTATTAACAGACAAGAAATGCCTGCCCTGTCAGAACATTTAAATATGCTCCGGTGACATCCGTTGACGTGGAACACTCATTCTGAGCATATAATATACTATTAACAGACAAGAGCTGCCTCCCGTGTCAGAACATTTAAATATACTCCGGTGACATCCATTGAGGTGGAAGGCTCATTTTCAGCATGTAATATACTATTAACAGACAAGAGATGCCTCTCGTGTCAGAACATTGAAATATGCTCCGGTGACATCCATTGACGTCGAACGCTCATCCTCAGCATATAAGATACTATTAACAGACGAGATATGCAGTTTCTCAACGGAAAATCTGGAGACCTGTGACTTCAATTATGGACATGAACAATTAAATAATGTGGATTTTGTCAATCTGTTTATCTTTCTAGACAATAAAATTTGAGATTTTGGTCACCTATTTTCTGATTTTAAAACCTATTTTTGTAAGTGAAAGAATCTATCTTAGGTACCTAATTTAATATTTTTAGTAGAATTGTGCATAATAGTTCGCGATTGGGAGCATTTACTTTAGTTCGCGACTGGGTGTGCTCACTTAAGTTCGCGGCTCTGCCGCGAACTAGTTCGTTCTTCCAGTTCATCAGCTCCCAGTGACAGCTGAGCAGCGCATGCAGATGGAGGGAGAAGTTTCCCCACCTAGCTGCTTCATGCGCTTGCTGCTTGAGCTGCTAAGATATCACGCAAACCAAAAGAAACAGTTTGTGGATAATTTATCGCATTTAAGTGTAGAGTTATCTCTATATCTTGGTATTATGGGATTTATTAGTCAGATTTTGCAGAGTGCAGAATACTTCAAAGCAAAAATGTTGTAGCACTGAACTATGTAATCTAGCAGGCAGACGCTACCCTCGAAATGGCTCTATCAGCAGAAGGCAAACACCTGATTTTTAATTCTGTTTGCGACTTATCGCGCATAATTTAGTTTGCGACCTATCAGGCATTTTTTAGTTCTCGACCTATCGAGTATATTTTAGTTCACGACCTATCGCGCATCTTTTAGTTCGCGACCTATCACGCATATTTTAGTTCGCAACCTATCACGCATATTTTAGTTTGCGGCCTATCGAGTATATTTTAGTTCGCGGCCTATCGCGCATCTTTTCGTTCGCGACCTATTGCGCATCTTTTAGTTCGCGACATATTGCACATCTTTTAGTTCGCGACCTATTGCGCATCTTTTAGTTCGCGACCTATTGCGCATATTTTAGTTCGTGACCTACCGCGCATATTTTAGTTCGCGACCTACCACACATATTTTAGTTCGCAACCTATCACGCATATTTCAGTTCGCAACCTACCACATATATTTTAGTTCGCAACCTATCACGCATATTTTAGTTCGCGACCTATCGCGCATATTATAGTTCGCGACCTATCGCGCATATTATAGTTCGCGACGTATTGCGCATCTTTTAGTTCGCGACCTATCACGCATATTTTAGTTCGCAACCTATCCCTCGTATTTTAGCTCGCGACCTATCGCGCATCTTTTAGTTCGCAACCTATCATGCATATTTTAGTTTGCGACCTACCACGCATAATTTAGTTTACAACCTATCCCGCATATTTTAGCTCGCGACCTATCGCGCATATTTTAGTTTGCGACCGGTAGCTTTCATTTTAGTTCGCAGCTCGGCCGCGAAGTAGGTCGCTCTTTTTAGCCAGTCCGCTCGTTTTGGCTTTGCTGCCGCTACTAAAAGTTCGGCTAACCTGCATCTCAGCTCGAAATTACGGCAACCTGCAAGAGGGAATCACGCTATTCTGAGCGCTCTCGCGTCCTCTCGCTGATACCCGTCAGTCTTCGGAAAAGGAGCGGACGAACTATGAGGCTAGGGATCTGCGAACTAGTTCGCGTAGTTCGCCTGTGGGAGCGCTCTTCCGAACTAGTTCGTTCGCGAACTACACAAGACGAATTTTTAGAACCTAAGGCCGGTAACGCACTAAGCAGCCACGCTTCGGCAGGTAGGCTGCGGCAGCCAATGAAATAGTGTTGATAGAGGGCAGGCCGCGCACTGGGCAGCCAGGAATTGGTGGCTGCGGCAGTGGCAGCCATCAAAACGCGGCCGACTGCCCGGCAGTGGCAGCACAGAGCAGCTGGCTGCGGGCAGCCAGTGCCAACAGCGAGCCTCGCAGTGAACGCGTGTGGCTGCCAGCGATCTCCGCGCACTTGACCAAGCAGCCACACCTTGTTTCCAAGTTTTCATGACGTTCGATACGGAGAAATTTATTCATGAAATTCAAAGACGAAGATATATCTGGGATGTGTCTTGAGAGCAGTATATTGATCGTGATGTGAAGAGAAGGAGGTGGGAGGAAATAGCAAATGTAATTGCCATATTATCCCTGCCCAATTATTTTCAAATATTATTAACAAAGAATTATCATATTTGTTTCCGACTCACCGGAGAGTAATCAACAGTTTCTCTTGCGGCATTATACAAGCTCGCATACGAGTATCAGTACCCGTAATGGAATTTCTTATATTTTCCAGAAGGTTATCAAAAGATTCGACTGACATCCTTGTGTAGTTCAAAAAGCGATCTGGGTAGTATGGAAGATCGTTGAAGTAATTTTTAAATAAACCCTTCGAGTGCCGCTACGCAAGCAGAGGATGATTCCAGTATCTCTTATTTGCTTCGCGTTTCTTTTGAGACAAAAAGTGGACGATTATCACATCTTCCATATCGCTCTGCCGCTGGCGCACAGATAGCCGTCAGCTGACTGCCAACAATGGCTGCTCAATATCTTGGCTGCCGCAGCCTGGCTACCTAGTGCGTTACCGGCCTAAAAGTCCGAGGTCTAGTCACGATCCCCTCCCGAGTGAGGGGTCCTCTAGAAGCCGTTAGGCAGACAGCCGTGCAGTGGTAGCGGGTTAGTCAGGGAGATTGAGGGCAGGTGGCTATCGGCGTTCCTTTTAAAGGGGACGTGCCGGGAGCGCGTGTCGGCAGCTTCCGCGGCGCCGGCTGCAGGTGGCCAGTGGAGTGGACAGGCGCAGCGGCAGAGGCAGCAAGCAGCGGGGACAAGGCCGGCCGGCGCGCGCAGCTGATTGGCCGGCGCGGGCAGGTGCGCGCCAGGTTCGATGAACCAACACACGCCAGGCGGCAGGTGCGGCTTCTCGACACCGGCGGCCGGCGCGCACGCGGCAATCAGCCGCCGGCCTGGCCTGCAAAACCCAACACCTGCCGCCTGCCGCCTGCTCTCTCCCTCTCTGTCTGTCCCCCTCTACCTCTCTCTCTGCTGTCGCGGACTCGTCTGCCGCTGTACTCCATCAGCCCCGCCAACGAGCTCGTTGGCCATTATTCACGGCGCCGCTTGATGTATGGTAGTTCCGGCTCATCCGTGTACCGACCAGCAGTGTGCTCGTCACTCCTCTGTGCCTGTAGCCTTCATAAACACTACTCGCCGTTTAAATTGCGAGATCACATTGGGTAAAATTAACAACATTGTACCATCATATAGGCATACCATTTATATATTAGAGAACCCGGCAATGCTTCGCAACTGCTAAATACGCTTGGAAATTAGAATACGTCTTACACTCCATTCGTTAATGTCTCTGCCCATCAGTGGTGGACTAAGGGGGTGGGGGCGACGGGGAGGACCGAGGACCGCCCCGGGCCTCTCGTCTTGGAGGGGGGGGGCTCCAAATACCGGGAAAGCAAGTTTTTATTTATTTATTTATTTTTTTTTTTTTTATTTTTTTTTTTATTTTTTTTTTTTTTTTGCTTTATTGGCCTCTCGTTCTGGAGCCTCCAAATCTTGAAACCTATTTTTTATTTTATTTATTTATTTATTTTTTTTTTTTTTTTTTTTTTTTTTTTTTTTTTTTTTTTTTTTTTTTGCTTTATTGGCCTCTCGTTCTGGAGCCTCCAAATCTTGAAACCTATTTTTTATTTTATTTATTTTTTAGTGTGACCCGTGTCTCTCGTCTTGGGGGAGGGGGGGCTTCAAATCTAAAAAAAAATCCCAAAAGATACTGTTTTTATTGTAATGCAAGTGGACGGAAGCCTCATTTTGTTTTGCCGCCGTCCCGGCCCTCTGACAGCCTTAGTCCGCCACTGCTGCCCATCATTTCCATCATCTCTACGGCTGTATCTTACATTTTTACTCTCTTAGTCTTGTCAGTGTATTAGCTACCTGAAAACCCGGCGTTGCTCTGGTATTCATTTATTTAAATATTCAGCTAATCCTACCCATCTGCCTACCTCTGTCATCCTGTCATTACCTCTCTGCTACTCCCCTCCTGTCTCCTCTCTCTGTCCATCCCGTTCCTCACCCATATATGTAAAAAAAAAAAAAAAAAAAAAAAAAAAAGAAAAAAAAAAAAAAAAAAAAAATTCTACTAAATTCATAGTGATGCGTCAAGCGGTGCCAAGTCTGGAGTAGATACCTCCGCCATGCACTGTACGAAATCTTCTGTAGACAGTAACGTTTCTCTTGATTTCAAGGTGAAGTATAAGAACTGTAGATTGGTGTCGACCTCTCTTCTGAAGTAACCTCCGCCGTGCATTCTGCTCGTCGCACGAGAGTAGTCGTGCGCTCTAATGCGTCTTGCTGCGTAGTGCGCGTCTCCTCCCCGTCGGAGCTTCGAATCCTCCCTCTGACGGGTTTGTGTGTGTGTGTGTGTGTGTGTGTGTGTGTGTGTGTGTGTGTGTGTGTGTATGTGTGTACTTAAGATAGTTTAAGCGGACCTGGGCGTGGTCGGGCTGCATTTTCGTACCTTGCTTTCGGTGCACATTACTCCTGATCTACACCAAGCCAAGTGGCGCAGTGGTAACAAAATGGACTCGCATTAGAGAGGACGGCGGTTCAAATCAACCTCCAGTCATCCATATTTAAGTTCTCCTTATTTCCTTAAATCACTCCAGGCAAATGCCGGGATGATTCATATGAAAGGACACGGTCGATATCTTTCCCTTTCCTTACCCAAAAATCTTAGCGTGAGCTCCGTCTCTAATGACCACGCGGTCGATGGGACGTTAAACCCTAAGTTTCCTTTCTTCCTCTTGACCTACAATGCGGAGGAAGTTGTGATTTTGTAACAACACTGAATGACATTAACTCGAGCTGTAATACGATATTTATTGAAATGTTTGTTGTAGTTTATGAATTAAAAAATATTATGCCTAACAGTTGTTTTATAATACACGTACGCATTCTGGAACTATTTTCTGGTGCATCGTCAGTTTAACAGCATTTAGATTGTAGCAGCCTGCTATCAACATTCTAGGTTAGTACTTTGGAGTATATCTGTGAAAATAGAAAAAACTCTTACTACATTTAACTACTATTTCGTCTAAAAATTCCGATAAAATTATATACAGATTGACGAACATAAATTATTTCTGCAATGTATTACGCATAATATAAAGATACTGTCCCATTCTTCATTGCTAAAAATTTGTTGTTGTTGTCGTCGTCTTCAGTCCAGAGACTGGTTTGATGCAGCTCTCCACTCTACTCTGTTCTGAGCAAATCTCTTCATCTCCTCATTAGAACGGCAACCTACATCGATTTGAATTTGCTTACTATATTCATGTCTTGGTCTCACTCCGAGATTTTTACCCCACACACTACCCTCCAACGCTAAATTCACAATGCCTTGATGTCTCAGAATGTGTCCTACTAATCGATCACTTATTTTAGTCAAGATATGCCAGAAATTGCTTTTCTCCCCAATTCTGTTCAGTACCACCTCATTAGTTACAAGATCCACCCACCTAATCTTCACAATTCTTCTGTAACATCACATTTCAAAACCCTCTATTTTCTTCCTGTCCGCACTATTTATCGTCCATGTTTCACTCCCAAACAAGGCAACACTCCACACAAATGCCTCCAGAAAGGACTTCCTTATGGCTAAATTGATATTCCATGTTAACAAATTTCTCCTTTTCCAGAACGCTTTTCTTCCCATTGCCATTCTGCATTTCATATCCTCTGAACTGCGACAATCATACGTTATTTTACTGTCCAAATAAGAAAACTCATTTACCACCTTTGTTGATTCGTTACCTAATATAATTTCTTCAGCATCGCCTGATTTTCTAAGACTGTATTCCGTTACTCTTGTTTCGCTCTTGTTATTGTTCATCTTATATGCTTCTTTCAACACACTGTGCATTCCGTTCATTTGCTCCTCCAGGTCTTTTGCTGACTAACAGAATTAAATGTCATCATCAAAACGCAAGGTTTCTATTTCTTTACCCCGAACTTTAATTCCTTCTCCAAATTTCTCGTTGTTCTCTTTTATAGCTTGCTCAGTGTACAAGCTGAATAACATTGGGCAAAAACTACAACCCTGTCTTACACTGTTCCCAACCTCTGCATCCCTTTCATGCCCTTCAACCCTGATAACTGCTGTCTGGTTTTTTAACAAGTTGTAAATAACTATCTGTTCCCTATATTTTACTCCTGCTGATTTGAGAATTTGAAAGAGTGTATTCTAACCAACATGGTCAAAAACTTTCTCCACAACTACAAAAGCTAGAAATGTAGGTTTGCCTTTCCTTAATCTATCTTCTAAGATTAGCCGTAAAGTGAAGATTGCCTCCCATGTTCCTACATTTCTCCTGAATCCCAACTGGTCTTCACCAAGGTCGTATTCTACCAGCTTTTCCATCCTTCTGTGAATAATTCGTGTTAAAATTTTGCAACCATGATTTATTAAACTGATGGTTCTGTAATTTTCACACCTGTCTGCACCTGCTTTCTTTGGAATGGCGGTTATTACATTTTTATTAAAGTCTGAGCGTATTTCCCCTGTCTCATACATCTTACGCACCAGGTGAAACAGGTTTTGTCATGGCTGGCTCTCCCAAAGACTTCAGTAGTTCTGAGGGAATGTCGTCCACTCCAGGGGCCTTGTTTCAACTTAGGTCTGTGCTCTGTCAAATTCTTCTTTCAGTGCAGTATCTCCTATTTCATCATCATCTACATCCTCTTCCCTTCCTACAATATTGTCTCAAAGTTCATTTCCTTTGTAAAGCCCCTCTATATACACTTTCCACCTTTCAGCTTTCCCTTGTTTGGTGAGAACTGGTTTTCCATCTGAGTTCATTAATTCATACTGCTGCTTTTCTTGTCTCCAAATGTTTCTTTTATTCTCCTGTAGGAAGTATCTATTTTTCCCCTATTTATACATTCTTCTACAGATTTGTATTTGCCTTCGAGCCACTTCTGCTTAGCTATTTTACACTTCCTGTCAATCTCATTTCTTAGTCGTCTGTACTTCTTTCTGTCTGTTTCATTTCTGCATTTTTATGTTTTCTCCTTTCATCAATTAAATCTAGTATTTCATTTGATATCCAAGGATATTTTGTAGGTCTTGCCTTTCTAACTATTTTGTCCTCTTCTGCCTTCACTATTTCATTTCTCAATGCTACCGATTCTTCTTCTACTGTTTTATTTCTCCTCGTTTCTGTCAATTGTTGCTTAAAGCTCCCCATGAAATTTCCAAGCACCTTAGGTTCCTTAAATTTATCCAGGTCCTATCTCCTTGTTTTCCTACCCTTTTTCAGTTTTTTCAGTTTTAGCCTACAGTTCATGACCAACAAGTTATGGTCAGAGTCTATATGTGCCCCTGGATATGTCTTACAGTTGAAAACCTCGTTCCGAAATCTATGTCTTACTATTATAAAATATAACTGGTACCTTCCAGTGTCTCCTGGTCTCTTCCACGTTATACAACCTTCTTTCATGATTATTAAACCAAGTGTTTGTTATGATTAAATTATGTTCTGTGCAAAATTCTACCAGGGGATCTTCTCTTTCATTCCTTTTGCCCAGTCCATATTCACCTATTATTTTTCCCTCCCTTCCTTTTCCTACTACCGAATTCCAGTCTCCCATCACAATTAAGTTTTCCTCTCCCTTAATTGTGTGAATAATTTTCTTTACCTCCTCATGCATTTCTTCGATCTCCTCATCATCGACAGAGCTAGTGGGCATATAAACTACCGTTGGCGGTGTGGGCTTTGTATCTATCTTGACTATCATAATGCGATCACTGCGCTTCCATAGTAGTTTACCCGCATTCCTATTTTCTTATTCATTATCAGACCTACTCCTGTAATATCCCCAACTGATTTTGTATTTATAATCCTGTACTCGGCTGCCCGGAAATCGTGTTCCTCTTTCCACCGAACTTCACTAATCCCCACTATATCTAACTTGAGCCTATCCATTTCCATTTTTAAATTTTCTAATTTCCCTACCCGATTAAGGGATCTAACATTCCACGCTCCGACCCGTAGAATGCCAGTATTGTCTTTCCTGATGATCACATCCTCCTGAGTAGTCCCGGCCGGAGATCCGAATGGGGGACTATTTTACCCCCGGAATATTTTACTCGAGAAAATGCCATCATATATTCATACAGTAGAGCTGCATGTTCTCGGGAAAAGTAACGGCTGTATTTTCCCTTTGCTTTCAGCCGTTCGCAGTAGCTGTGTGTCAAAGCCACATTAGCTTCAAATGTTCAAATGTTTGTTAAGCTTATGGGACTTAACTACGGGGTCATCAGTCCCTAAACTTACAAACTACTTATCAACTGCCTTATACTAAAGACGGCACAAATATCCATGCCCGAGGGGGGATTCGAACCCCCGACCGTAGTGGCCGTGCAGACCGTGACTGGAGCGCCTAAGTCTCCTCGGCCACCGCGGCCGGCCCACATTAGCTGATGTTGCAAGGCCAGATCTGTCAATTATCAAGAGTGTTGTCCCTGTAACTAGTGAAAAGGCTGCTGCCCCTCTTCAGGAACCACACGTCTGTCTGGCCTCTCCACAGATAATCCACCGTTCTGATTGTACCTACGGTACGGCTATTTGTATCGTTGAGGCACGCAAGTAACTCACCTCGGCACTGTCTGTAGTTTATGGGGGTAGGAAATTTGGTGAACATAGCTAAAAACATTACGAAGGTATATGTACCTAATGTTTGGAAATGTAGTTTCGAGAAAATAGGAAAAATGTTCACATAATTATGACTCACCATATGCCTCTTTCAGAGCATTCCAGAGGCATAATCTTGCTGGACAGCTGCTTCTTTATCCTCGGCAGTCTTTTTCAGCAGTCTTTCCCTTACTTTGGGCTCTTTAGTGGTGGCTTATGCAGCTCTTTCTGCTTCAAGTAGTCAATGATCTGTGCCAGTCAGAGCAGCTATCATATTATTTCCTGGTTGGACGCCTAATTTGTCCATTACTTTTGTCGTGCTAATTACACTACCACTGAAACAGATAACAGCATGCATCACATCTATTTTGAGTACTGTCCATCGGTACTTGTTGCCACATGCAGCTGTTGTAATTCTCATTATGATTTTTTGTACGCACATGTAGACATTTGTTAAATAATTTCTTATCTGCTAGGTGCCTGTATATTGGCTTTATTGTTTCCATGACTGTGGCAGGTATGGATTTGCTTATGGTGATATCCCTTGCCTGAAGCATTAGCTTGGCCAGTGTGCAGACATTTGTTCAAGACTATGATAACTATTTATAAGTGAATAAACCATACATTTCTGGAAACGGGAGAAATTTGTCTTTCAAATGGAGAAATTTTTCTTTCGATTTTTCAGTCATTTTCACGTCCAGGTCACCTACAGTAGTTTGTAAGACTAGGGACTGATGACCACTGCAGTTTGCTCCGATAGCTTTAGAAACATTTAAGCAGTGTGTGAATTATTATGTACAGAATACACATTCGCGTTCCTATTGTGTTGAAACTCAAGTGTGCAAAAATTTATCTTATTCGGATGAACGCTATGGCAGCACATAACATATGAATCTAATTCGAAGTGGCGATGTCCCGTTTTCAAAATTACCATTTTGTTCTTTCAGCTGTTCCTTCGTTTTTTTTTTTTTTTAAATTTTTTTACAGACACAGACACACACAGCTAAAATAACAAACAGAATACAGAATTCCAAATAACTCCAATAATTAATCTATATACCAAGTTACTACTATAATTACGTCATTTACAACAATCATTACAGTAGCTCCCCAGTTTGTGTACGTGTGATAAAGATGTCTACGTTTGCAATTCGTTGGTATGTATTTCATGGTACGTTTATAAAACAGAACAAATGATTCATTTTTTTCAGTAATCAGATTTCAGATAATCTTGCAGAATACAGTTGTGTTTAATTAACAAGAGTGTGCGAAAACCTTTTTGGAAGCAAGATGAAAAAAATTGACAGTGTCGGTTATTTATTTTTAAAATTTTTATTTATTGTTATTTATAATTTGTTTTTTGGTCTTTGGGTAGATTGATGCTTTTCGCTCGTTTCTTCCTGTTCGTTCTGAGTTGTTCGATTAGACTTTTCCTCAGTGTTTTATTGAAATGAAATGAAATGTTTGTAAATCTATTGGAGCAAACTGCGTGGTCATTAGTCCGTAGCTTACAAACTATTTAAAGTAAGGTAAACTAACCTAAGGACAACACACACACATACATGTTCCAGGGAGGACTCGAAACTCCGACGGCGAACAACCGCGCGCTCCGCAGCGAGGTGGCTTAGACCGCTCAGCTACTCCACCGCGGCAGTTTTTTTTATTACAGATGGCGTTGAGCCCTCTCTTTTTTCACTCTTTTCATTGGGATTTCGGTTTGATCTATCCCGTGGCCATTGTTTTGATTTGTTTTATTTTGATCGTTTCGTCGTTCAATCAGTTTCTTCGTTGCAGAGGGCATCGAGCCCTCTGACCGAGCACGCTGAGCTACCGCGCCCGGCAAGTTTCGAACCACCGTCTAACATGTTCGTACATCACAAACTAATTCCCCCTCCATTACGCTACGCCGAACAGCTGCGAGTGTAATCCGTAATTCTCGTACCATCAATGGCAGGTGTTATCTGCTAACATGGCATTTTTAGACATTAGATTGTAATTCATTGTCCTAAGATCGATGTATTGTTGATAATTTTCAGTGTCCTATTGCTTTGAAATGTCAAAATAAATAAAAAAATAAAAAAATAAAAATAAAGAGAGAGAGAGAGAGAATTATCTAATAGAAAAAGCAAGAGAGCACATGAAAAAGAGACTTTCGTACAAGGTTTCGGGCGACGGATGTTACGTGTGTGGTTTCCGAGTGCCAAATGTATGCCACGTTCCTTCCAGGCTAAAGTTATTTATAACAAGTACAGGCAAAGGAAATAAACTTATAACAAACTACCAAAGCAATACAGTTGATAATATTTTAACGGAAAAAGATATTGAAAATGTGACAGAGATATTAAAATAATATTTTAAAGAGGTAAAAGTTCAAAAAAGAGTATATTTGTCAAAGCTAAACTCAAACATCAAATAATTTTTTGCTGTCTGTTAAAATATGGTCAGAAAGATTATTAGGTGTTGCGTGCATAGATATTATTACAGTAATAGTCATCGTATCGTCAATCTTTATTATTATTATTGTTGTCAGAGATGTTTGAAAAAATCATAAAAGTACAGGAAATTCTAAAGGGGACCGTAAAACACGACAGTACGATTTTTTATTATCAAGAATACATAGATTTTATTGAGAAACTGCTTGCTTACGATTGAGGTAACTTAACGACCCGCTGATGACCATAACAGCTCTTTCACTGCTAACACAATCCCTTTTGTGTCGGCAAATTTTATTTCTACAGTTATATACAGCATCAGCGCCTATGCAGTGGATATCCATTGTTTTCAGTGCCTATTGTGCTCCAGTTTGGCTGGTCCAAAGAGGCGGGTGGCGGCTTTTCCTGCCGGCCTGGCGGTGTTTGGCCCAATTTCCAGTGTGGTGGCTGAGTAAATTGTTTACATACGAAGCTGGGTCACGGTTACACGTAAATTGCCACCGGCAGAGTAAACAAGGTCGATTTGCAGTTTACATGCTTCGATGGCGTAATCAGGCCGAACACATTTCTCTACCCAGATATCCACATGGGGCCTATTTGCTATGCCGATTGAAATAATAGGAGTTCAGCTATATTAAATTCCGCCACGAGTTGACATTTGCAACCGACAGAAAAGGTTTGCGGCGTTACGCATTTCCTGCAACATACATTCCATCAGGAAAGTACCACGAATCGATCATTTAGTAAATCCGCTTAAAGGTTTGTCGAAATTCTTTTTCTGACAAGCTGGCACAACTAACCTCTACACTCATACGGAATTTGAGCGTCACTTGTCATTTATTTTGTTTACAGAGCACTATTTTAGCAGCTGGCCTGTTTTTGGGGATTTTATTTGGGATAAAAATATCTAACAAATAAACTGTTTTAGCTTTTCCCTTGCAAATGGAAATTCTTGTGGCGAAGCTCTGAAAATGTTAAAGAAGGCTTATGGTGAATTATTATAAAAACACGTTCGTATGAGTGGTACAGTGCATTTAAAAGCGATCGAGATGTGATGAAATATTTGCTTCGCTCTGGTCGGCCATCAAAGTTTTCAACTGAAGATCACTAAAATAAAATAAAAGATGACTGAAAATCGACTTTCGCTACAAATAGCCTTTGAAATTTCTGTGTCTTTCGAATCACTAAGTAAATCACGAAGTACCACCCCAAAGGAATGTTTGGGCATGAAACGCCCTACTTCTCGGTTATTGCCGAAAGACCTGAATTTTATGTAAAAATTAAAACATGTAATGATCACTATAGCCGTAATAGAACGAGTCAATTATGATTCCTCATTCGTACAAAACATTGCAGCTAATGACGACACATGGGTTTGTATCTATGAGATGCGCAATGACACCTTTCAACTGAGCCGAAACCGAAAAGAGCATGTGATAGACCAACAAACTTGAAGGCGATGTTGACAGTTACTTTAATCTTGGTGTTGTGAACTCGGTATTCTTGTCAGAAAGTTACAGTACATATAGGACAATTACAATTGTAATTACAATCTATGTGGTTCGAAACTGCTTCATATTTCTGTAATCGACTTTCATACGTTCTATAGCCTTTACTGTATACCAACGCACTTGTTTGTCTGTATAGAGACCAGAAGAAGGGCACTCAAGCGCCCGAAACCGGTCGTTTAAGTTAAAAATAAATAACGACAAGCAACTGGTTGCTGCATTTCATTAATTTATAATATCAGAATTGAATACACATTATACGTCCTGAGAAAAATTTCATGAGTGTTATACTGCCTGCCATCTGTTGAGTGCATTTGCTACTACTTTCGTTGCAGTTTACATACGCTATTTATACGTGGCAGTTAGCCATTTGTACACAAAATAGGGTTTGGTATCTAGATCCCATTCTACACAAAACGTCAATGTTTTTTCTTGCCATGATACTTAGAGCATATTTTATTTAAAGTCTTCAATTTATATACATACTTCCTTCATTTGTTACAACAAATGAAAATGAATTCGGCATAAACGCCAATATTCAGATTTCTTGTGTGTGTAATTATATGTCAGTTAAGCCGTTTTGGCAGTCTCCCAGAATCTTTTTGTATATTCGAAAGTAAAAAAGATAACAATAACAAAGAAAAAAAAACTTCACTATAGCAGGACACGAACCATTGCCCAAAGTAATGGAAGTTTATGGCACGACGCTTTAACCCTAGCGGCTAAACATGACATACGATACATAGTACCTTTGCTGGTGTATTAGAAGCTTCTTACAACCGTTACGTATTTCTATGGATATATTTCAAATAAATAACTTGTAATAAACATTTTGAAAAGTAGCCTATGTCCTAATCCAAGACATAAGAAATCTCTATATGAAATTTCATCTAAATCAGTGCTGCAGTTTTAGCGTGATGCGGTAACAAACATACAAACTTTCGCATTTATAATATGTATAGGATAGGATTGTAAGTAGCTAAATTTTTAACAATTGTAACCGGTAATCTTTATCTACAGATAGCCTGACGACGAACACATAGCCGAAATAGGCGTATAGCTGTCATATTAAAGGAATAAATACAACTGTTACTACAGCTGCGGTTTGATTTAACTTGTTTTAACAGTGCATACAGTTTTGATGTGTACTTTAGCTTCCACTTTTATTTCTCTTTTCAGTTAAATATATTTCTAATTTTTAGACTGTATGCTTTGGCTCGGCGTTTAGCACGTTTCAGAGAATTGTTTTTCTCCATGAACTCACATTCAAATGTTTGTAAATCTATGGGACTTAACTACTCTGGTTGTCAGTACCTAGGTTTACAAACTACTTAACCCTTTACAGCCCAATGATGCTATATGGCGACTTGCTTTACTTAACCCTTTACAGGCCGATGATGCTATATGGCATCATCATCTTTATCTGTTAGTCTCGGCCCAACCATTTGACCAAAGATTATATAAAGAACACTGCAGGACTTTTCAAACTTCATTGCAGGGGGCTTGGATACCATTACTTCGAGAAAACAGAGGAGCATTAGGCTACAACGCATTGACAAAATATGTGTTGTGACTTCATGTCAGCGTATAAACAGCTAGACTTTGAAAATATTACGTCAAGGTAAAGGAAACAAAATAATTTGAAAATTCCATTTACCCAGATAGCGCTGACGTCCTTCATACCTTGTTACAATTTCTTTGAATCTCCTCCTTCCATTTTGGGTAAATTTTAGTTTGTATTGTTGATTGCAAAGTGGTAAAGTGGTAGGATACGGCTGTAAATGTGAGGTTCATGCAGAAGATATTGAAGATATCCTCGTAGTTACGTTCATATTTCTTGAACAGTCTTTACTTTTTGCAACATTTATATATAAATATTTCATTTTAAATAGTGATTTTATAATAATGATTCATCTGATGAAAATTCTGAAATATTCACTTTGCAGTCCTTCCAGAAAGATGGACAATATTCCAAAACTAATGGTGTGTCTGTGAAAAGAACCACTTTCAACGGTTTTGTGAATTCATGTGAAGGTAATTCATACCTTTTGCAATAAAATTGAAACAAAAAAATAATTCCCCTCCATCTGGGTTAATAAATTATTGTAAAATGTCTAAATTAGTAGTAAATAATTTTAAAAAAGTGTCAGGTACGGTAAAGGAAAATAATCCTGGCCAATTATGCTATATGAAGACATTCCAAATTCCCACCAATAACTAAAAAAATCTCACAAATAAAAAAAATTAAAAAAATTATCGTTTCAATAATTAAAATAAGTCAGTCTAGATCGCAATTTTGTTGCGTTTATTACTGGCAACCGGTTTCGGTGCCAGTGGCGGTGGCGGAGCCGGTGGCCGGAGCAGCGGTTGCCAGTAATAAAGCAATAAATTGCGGTCTAGACTGTCTTATTTTAATTATAAAAACTTTTAAGATGGCTGTTCCAATGCCAAAAATTAAAAATAAACAAATAAATAAATAAAATTAAAAAAACCTTATTCCAATGATTAAGTATAAATTTATGCAAAGAAATACTTTAATTCATAAAATTTTGGGTGGAAAGAGTTTAACTAAGTTAAGCTAACCTAAAGACAAACACATCCATGCCCGACCGGAGACTCGAATCTCCGACGGCAACAAGGCCCCTTAGAACGCTCGGCTTCACCGCGGCTCTCGGTGAACTGTTTCACTCCTTTCACCCCCCTCTCATGTTCTCAAATTTTTCTAAAAGGAGAGATTTTTCACCAAAGTGGAAAGGTTGCTGTCGATGCACCACCCTTGTTGGCCCACTTTAGGTTACGGTAGTAGCATTAAAAGTGGGCCTTTGCGATCGTCTTTTAACAGCTCGAAATTTAAATGAAAATAACGGCTTAACCATTCATCCGACATGAAAATTGAATAACCAAATTTGTAGCGGAGAAAATTCTCTACAACTTTGCTCTGTTATATTGTTTTCATATCTCGCATCGTTTCAGAGATATTTGCAAAAACAACGGCGATTTTGGGAAGTCTGTCTGGCTGTAACGTGTTCCCACTTTTTAGATCGAACCGTTCAACCGATCGGCACCAAATTTTATAGACATAATTGTTGGCTACCAGAGACCATAACCTCGCTTTTTTAAATATTTCGGACAAGAAATACGTTAGTAATACCAAAAAAAGCCGTTTGTAAATCTATTGCAATTAACTTTTCATCTGACGCTAAAATTGAATAAACGAATTTGTAGAGGAGAAAATTCTCTACAACTTTGTTCCCTTACGTTTTTTTATATCTCGTATCGTTCGAGAGATATTTGTAAAAATAACGGATTTTTGACACCCTCCATTGAATTAAGGAAAAGCAGCCGTTCGCAGATGTCACGTGACATTCCTCGCCCAGAACTCTCTCTGGCATACGCCATTTTGCGTTGCGTATTTGATGATTTTCTTATTGTAACTTACACGTTGTCATTTCAAAGCAATGGCGCACTGAAGAATTAACAAAAACACGTCGTTCTTCGTATGATAAATGATAATCTATTGTCTACAAACGCCATATTAACATCAATTAATAACGGCCGTCTATAGTATGAGATTAAAGAACGCAACTTTCAGTTGATAGCCGTAGCGTAGCGCCGGGCACCGTGGCTCGGCGCCCTCTGTAATAAAAAGAGCTGAGCCAAAAGAACATCGAACATGAACGAACAAACACGATCAGCGTCCGCATCGTACAGAAGTACCCATTGAAAAAAAAAAAAAAAAAAAAAAAAAAAAAAAAAAAAAAAAGTGGTCAACGCATTAGGCTGGACGCTGAAAGTCAGTGGTTCGGAACAGCCACTTTTTAATTTTTTTTTCCTAAAAGGGTTTCAGACACTCTAATTAATTACTTTTTTTATTATTTAGATTACTCTTTTGGTCCAAAATTTTTGTAAAAACTTATAAAAATTCAAATGTAAAGTGGACCGAAAACACGCCAGTGCGATTTTTTACCTTGTGGGCGCGACGCTACCGTCACGTGTACGTGTGCATGCCGTTATCCCGTAGGTTATGTCAGACTCGGCCGTGTCCCCCTACGCCTCGGCGTACCCGCATGAAATTGCGACCTTTTCTTTACGCCGACAGCGGCGATGCACATTTTTACGAGCCGGCCGGCAGACGCCGGAGCTGACGTCAGCGTCCGCTGCCGCTGCAGGAGGCACATGCGCATGACTCGGGATTTACGGCGCGTTGTTTTTGCCGTTGCTGGGGTGGGTAACGATGCGGGCAGAGTCACCTTCTGGCCCGCTGGGCGCCGACGCCAAGGACGTCTGCGGCACGCGACCGCCGCCTCCGCAGCACGCGCCGCCGCTCACCTGCTCACCGGCTATCTGCCTGTCGCAGCAGTTACTGCCGAGGCGACTATAGTCGAGCCGCCGAAAGAACGATTCTGACAGCTGGCGGCTATGTTGCCAATGCTGCTACGCGGCTGTTTGTTGTTACGCCGTGTCGGTCGCCGGCATACGAATATCACGTCCGAAAATTTTGGGACCGTTGCTATGTACTACTAAATTGTGAACGAACGAGAACAATCACGAAGTAATGAAAAACACTCTTTTTCAGTTAAAAAGAAAGGTTTAGAAATATATGTCGAGTTAAAACTTCATATGTTGCAGTATTCCATTAAATACAATGTATCATTTAGTCTTTAGCCAAAGTTCGCTAGCTGAAGAATTTTGTTTATATATTTCATCTTCTATAACTATTTTCCACAGACTCGCTGTTATTACTCGCACAATGTATTGTGGCAGTCTGCCGAGAGGGTAAACAAATAAGGACTACCACTTTACAAGTACTAAAATCGCCTCTTCCAGTGAAATCATTTCTCTTTTTACATAAAAAGAGTTTTTGTCTCATTCGTTTATGGTCGCTGTGACTGCCATAGTATAGTGTCTGAGTAATATTATCAGATCAGTTTCGACAGCTAGTAGAAGTAGAAGTAGAAATAAAATAACGTAATTTTTCAGTAAATGATCTTTGGTTGCGAAACAAACTATACATTAAAAATCAGTCACGGCCATCATCATGTGCAATGCACTGCTGCTACTGATATTATCGTCCCCTAATCTTATTAATTCTTCTACCCGTTCTTCTAGTGTACTTCTCGTTCCCATGCCTCTTCTAAGATGTGCTACGTATGTGTGACAACATTGTTCCATTTTGTGGGAGTAATACTGCCCAATGCTTCACGAACTAATAATTCTACTTTTGTTAATGAAAAACGTTTATTATTTCTGCAAATTACGATTTCACCTGAGCCCACACGAGTTCTATTGAATTGAAATGGCAATGATATGGTGGAAGGCGAACCTTCTATCCACTTTCTTCAGCAATTGTATCAATTTCATAAAGGATTTTTCGGCTGTTGTTTTTGTAACACAACGAGACAAACGATGAACACGCGACAGATGCTTTGCAGCGACTGAAGCACGCCACCCTTTGCGACCTTGCGTGGCAGGGTGGCAACGCGGCACCGTTATCCCGGCAACGTTTACGAATTCCAGAGCTCAGGTTGGTGGTTGAGTGTCCCCCCACCTTCTGCGGCCCACGTGCGCGAACTGTCAGGGTCGTTCTTTCGGCGACCCGACTATAGCAGCACTTCAACAATAGGACCTCACAACTTTAGTTATCCAAGTGATGAAAGGGTCAACTAAAGAACGAGACACCCGTGACATCAGCATGTTGTGTCGTATGACGTAAGTTAACCACCCTCCGCTTCCTACCAGTTGCCGCCTTGCTCAGTGATTATTTGCGGTGTTAAAAGCAGATGTTATTGCCCTCATAAAATTTTATTGCAACGGATAATGACTTTTTACACACAAAAGTTTGCAGCAACTGATAACATACCGGTGGCAGTTCCCTTAATAGATGAAATTTCCCCATTTATATTCTCGCAATTCCCCATTAAATATTCTCACTCTCGTTTTAATCATTAATTAAGCATACATGGGACTCAGAATTTCATAAGAACAACTAGAGACGAAATGTTTAACTATTTACACAAGTTTATTAACAAATTCACTGCACATCTCCCTATCATCATTTTAAGACCCAAAATACAAAATATTACTTCATTAAATGTATCAGCTATGGAATGAGACAAGGATCGTAACATTACATTCATACCGTACATTCTTTACTCTCACAAACTGCACCCACGTGGCTATGCACAACATTCCCAAGTCTCGACAAAGAAAAAGTCCCCTGAAATTATCCAAATACCGATATTCAAACATCGCCCTCACCCATACAACATTTCTAAGCATTTCCCTTCACATAATTTGGTTTAGGGCTGTTTAACTACGATATCCCTTTGTGCACTGCCTCTCCCTGTGCTCAACATATCTCACGTGAGCCAAACTCACGTTAATCTAATTAAAACCCCCATAAAATTTACTCAAAACCACTTCTGCTAAGCTTTCCATTATACAAAATCATTTCCCCGCTAAAATAAAGACATAATTAACACAACCAACACATTTCCCCTCATTGGCCGGTGATCTAACGGGACCTTCTGCCAACCTCCGAATTCTGAAGGAACTCGCAAGTCGCAGCCACTAGACCATCTCATCCCCAAGGAAACCTCTCTGCCACACCCCAAAACTAAAGTTGGCAAACCTATGGAGTGTTCTGCATCTCTGACTTCCCAGCCGCGGCTTCATGCACACTTACAGACCCTCACACACACAATCACATAGGGTATAAGAGGAATTGGGTACTGTGGAGCAAAGCTGCTTATGTGAGCGGCGCTCACTTATTTGTACTGCAACAACAATTTTAATAAATAATAAAGCATTCTTGTCTCCACCTAGTACACCCCCCATTACAGTGGCACTAAAGGCCAAGCACACTTTTACGAAATGATAGACGAAAGTAACGCACACTGTAGTATACAAGAATTTAATGGAATGATACTACAGTATCGTTTCAACGTCATCGTATCGCTGCCATTAAGAATTGTCCATATTTACATATTAATCCTAACTATGCCAATAGGAATTTTACAGTGCATTTATTAACTACGATTTCGGTCTTCGAGAAAAGTAGGCTATGTTTTTTTTTATGTTCAGGAGAAATGGTAAATTTGCGTTTAGGCATAATAGCTTACTTCAGGAAAATAAGTAACAGACCACCTTCTAATATATAAAGCAGAGTGTCCGTATATTTGTACGTGTTGCATACAACTCTACAGTTTTGTTCCAGTCTTTATGAAATTTTGTACACGTAAGCTTCAATCCATGAGGACGGTGGCTGGAAGTGTTAAGAATCACATACGGTATATAGTTCACGCGATATGACGTTATAAACAATGAAATGTGTCTAAAACTGCCGCATTTAGCGACAATGCTGCTCAATTTATCCTAAACCACTGGACCGATTTCAACCAAATTTGGTACACATATTCCTTACGTGAAATAACAATTGCTGTACGAGTATGAACCACATACGACACAAGGTTCAGGAGATATAACGTCGTAAACAATAGGAATCTCAGAAAACTGCCACATAATGCGGCGAGAATTTATAAATACGCCATATGAAAATAAGAGTACTTAACGACTTGCAACAAACTTTAAACATAATTACAAACCTTTATTAAACTTTTTCTCGCTGACACCCATAGCAAAATGATGAAGGAAAAAAGTTTCTCGCTTACTACTTTTCCCTGTTTACGGAGTAAACTACGGCATTCGGTATGACGTTACAATTTATAATTTGCACACTGCAAATTGTAGCCGCAGGAAATTTTACAGACGGTATAGATGCATATAGCTGAGTGTACCTTCTAAACTGTATCACAGTGGGACACGTAGTTCGTGAGATAAGACCACACAAACAGTAATGTTCATCTAAAACCGCCCCGTCACGCACCAAGTTTTAATCTATTACTTCTTTAGCACTAATTGTATTCCCAAGAGGTTTTACAGACATACAGCCGTTATAAAAATCAATATATACATGAAAAATGACAGAAATAAATAAATAAATACCCGGGCAACGCCGGGTTTTCCGCTATACTATTTGATAATAACTAGAGTAACCAAAAGTCGCCTGTCGTAACCCTCGAGCGGCAGCGCTGGTGCAAATGTGCTACCACTTTCCTTTAAATACTCACTGTTGTCCCAATAATGGAGATGCCGTCTTTCCGCTTTAGCTATTCCTCAATTAAGCAATGTCAGTGAAGGTCCCGAGTTTCTAGTGCACTGCTGTCCACCCAAAAAAAAAAAGGTTTTGTTAGGGAGTGCATCACTGGTAGGAGATTTGCACCGCCGGCCGCGGTGGCCGAGGGGACTGAGGCGCTTCAGTCATGGTCTGCACGGCCGCTGCGGTCGGGGGTTCGAATCCCCCCTCGGGCATGGATATTTGTGCCGTTCTTAGTCTTAGTTAGTTTGTAAGTTTAGGGACTGATAACCCCGTATTTAAGTCCCATAGACTTTACAAACATTTGAACATTTTTAGATTTGCACCGCGCTGCCTGTCATGTAAATAGATTTCAATTGTTTTGTGTTACGTCTAGTTTACCTTGCAAATGGATTTGTGGCAGTTTCTAGTAAATATTTATTATTAGCTTAAACCCGCGGCTCCGATCGCGTGTTGGTTGATTATGATAGATAAGCTATCTTTCAGTAGTATGCTATAAAACTCGTTTTGAAGGATGAAATGAAATGCAATACCTTCTTTACAAACAAACATTTTTAATCAACATACAAGTAAAAAAATAAAATTATTCGTATGCTTATCCTTACAGAGAAAGAGCTGAAGACATTGTAGCACGCATAGACCAACGATATGGTCTGTGGCATCACGTTTCACTGTATGTAATCTCCTTGGTATAGAGTCGCAAACGTCATCACTGGCCTTCAGTCGGAATTTTTTTTAATAATTTGACGACTTTCAACCACCATATTTTCCACCCCCTTACAGCTATCGACATGGAACTGCTATAGTGTACAACGGGAGATTTCGGAGCTGAGCGAAATATTAACACACACACACACGTAGAATTTTATATACACAGATAACTTTCCATCCCAACATACTCCACCCTTTTATCATTTCAACCCTCAAGCAACGATGCCAGCAATAAAACCATTTTCAAAGTGAAAATATAATTTTGGAAGAGTAATAACTGTTCCGCATTTCGCGTTATATTCTTCAAATTACTAAATATCTATCAGATCGCTATAAAACCGTGCCTAAAACCTTCCTCAGGTATAAATTAGTAACTGTACAAATATTTAAGTCTCTGCGTCTTGTCGTTCGGACGTGATATATATATATATATATATATATATATATATATATATATATATATATATATATGTGAGAGAGAGAGATAAATAGCTATCCGATCGCCATAAAACCGTGCCTAAAGCCTTCCCCGGGTATACATTAGTAACTGTACACATTTTTAGCTCTTTATGTCTTGTGGTTCAGACGTGTGCCGGCCGCGGTGGCCGAGGGGACTAAGGCGCTCCAGTCACGGTCTGCACGACCACTACGGTCGGGGGTTCGAATCCCCCCTCGGGCATGGATATTTGTGCCGTCCTAGTTCGTAAGTAGTTTGTAAGTTTAGGGACTGATGACCCCGTAGTTCAGTCCCATAGACTATCCAAACATTTGAACAAACATTTTTGGTTCAAACGTGATAAACGTACACCGAACAGACATTCACATTTATAGATATAGATATAAATTTTGCCTTACATTTTATAATGCTGAAAATTTAAATTTATTTCGTAAATGGAAATTTAACTCTCTATAAATGGCCCTCTAGTTTCTCCTGATTAGACATGCAGCAGTTTCCGCCTTTCTCTTTTTAACCCTTTTAAGCCTTATACAATGCGAAAATGAGTGTTATTCTAGTACATAATTTAATCTTCAGGCCTCGTAGACGTGGTATGGGTCCAACAGATGAAACAGATTTCTTTCGACAAGTAGTGAAGATCTTACGGATTTTTTACTAGGTTACTCATCAGATCATAAACAGGATACTATTATTCAAATGTAAATCATAGTTCCGATCCAGAACAAGATTTCAGACGCAATGAATCTGATATTCAAGACGGTACCACTCTGCGGAGTAAAACGTCATATAAGCAGCACTCCAAACCACTGAAAAAGAATATCGTAAAAGTCTTCCCTGGTTCAAAAGAGAACGCAAGGGGTGTGATGTCGGAGACGCAAGCTCTCTCATTCATGACAGATGATAATATGACTGATGAGGTAATTACATGTACTAATTTGCACATAACACACAAAAAAGCTGACACCAATTACTCAAGAGACAGGAACTACAGGGAAGTAACGAAAGAGGAAATGACAGTACTGCTGTGTCTACATGATTATTGCCCACTTTCAGAATAATGTTACATTTGTTATATTTATAGACCGAATTGGTGGTAATTGATATTAATAAATGTGACATTTCTACCTGTACATTAATATACATTTGTCATTACGATCACTTAATAGCTATATACTTAGTTTGTAACACGGAATACACAGTGGTAGCAAATCTGCACCGCGCTGCTACTGAAGTTATGATAATTGGCGCTGCCGCTCGAGGGTTAAATGTTTCAGATGAGGAGCAACAATAAGTGACACAACGGTCGATGCAGCATTTATCACAGAAATGGCACAAAAACTAAGGTTTTCAGTTTAGAGAGTGCTTTCTCTTGGAAATTGTAGGGATGAGAGACACACAAGGAAAAAAAACCGGGCCTGTCGTTCTTCCTGAAATGACGCTGTAGATAGAATATTTTTATGCAATAAGAGTTGTGATATATTAGACATTGTAGACCTCCGTCTGTATTAGTGAAGGGGTACTAGGCTTTGGCGGCTGCACATTTTTGCTGCTCTCACAACTACTCAACGGACGCGCCCGCCGAGAACTGGCGCGCTTGACGTCAGCTTGCCTCACCACCGCAGCTCTTAGTGAGCGCTCGTGTCCGCTCCTGCTCACGGAGCAGTCTGTTGGAACAGCCTGCTGTGGATCATGCGCCGACGTCACGGTGCTCCTCCATAGATGACAATCTTCTACACTTTGCATCCAGTTGTCATGGATTCCTAGCTGACAAAGGTCTTTTCGTAATTCATCCTCTCATCGCTTTCTGGGTCTTCCAATTGGAAGAGTACCATCAGAACGGATTTTGCCCGTGAGGTGTCTGGTCTCTAGCAATGAGGCTGCCAGACTTATTCTCCGCGCTTTTCAGTTTTTCTACGACGTTTTGTTGCCTCTTCAGGTCAAAGAGTTCTTCATTCTTTCTCCGTCTCCATGAGTTCTCTTCATGGACTGGCCCAAATATCTTCCTTATCATTTTTCTTTCAAACATCAAGTTCTCTTCATCTTTCTTTGTTGTGCTTAGTGTTTCTATTCCATACAGCAACACTCTACTATTACTGCATTGTATGCTTTACGTTCGGTGTTTAAAGACAGATCCTTTGATGACATTATCTGCCTCATACTGAAATATGTTTTAGACGCATTGACAATGTGTTGCTTCACTTCCTGTTTTAAATCATTCTGTCTGTTGAACTACGTACCAAGGTACTTACAATATTTCACTTTCGCGAAGTTCCAAATGCCTGCCTGTAACGGGATTGCGATATGAGCATGTCTGAATACCTTCATTACTTCCGTATTTTATGCATTGATCAGTAGTCCGATCTTACTGGCATTTTGCGCTAGGTCCTTCACAGTTCCAACTATCTCTGCCTCTGATTCTCCTAGCACTGCAATGTCTTCTGCATATAACGATTAGGGCATCAGTTGAGATGACAAGTTCTGGAGTACTGTCTTCGGTAGAATTCAGTAAAGCCGTTCGACATCTTTCTGTTGGTTGTATGGAGTGGAGACAATAACATTACAGCAGGATAGGGCTCATAACAGAAAGTTGCTGCAGAGGAGGTTGATGTTGTGTTTGCTCTTCTAAACGAGTTACAGAAGCAGTTGGGATAGTGAGCAGATAGTGCAATGCAACAACCTCATGACTTACCAGAAGCTATGGCATAGAGAGCTATAGGCAGGTTGGAAGAGGGACAGACACATGCGGAAGTGGATGCAGATATAAAAGTGTACCAAACTCTAATTTAAGGACATGTACGCGATTTCAGTCAAAAGGAACCGTTAAAAGAAGGCAAGACCAAGGTTTCCATGGGTAAATTGAGCAAGACATGACAGTTATCCCCAGTTACCAACCTGTCAAGACAGGAGGGTGAAAGCTACTTAGCAGAACGCACCCTCCAGGCAGCACCAGGACTCGCAATATCAACACCAACAGTCCGAAATCACCTTCGGCAGTGTAGTGTGTACACACGGAGGTCCATGGTGTAACTCCCATTAAAAGCACGACACTGCTTAGCTCTCAGAAACTGGGCATAGGAACATTAGAATTGGAGTCTTAAAGAATGGCACCGAGTTCAGATCTCAGATGTGTGAACAATCAACATTTCCTCATCTGGAGATAATGTGGAACTCGCAGGAATTCTTGTTATGTGCAGGATACATCACCGCATCGTGGTGGTGGACGAATGGTGGGGACAGACTTAGTATTGGCGGACGTACGGACTTGTATATCTTTGGGAATGGAGCTTTGGTTTCTCAGCGTATAGAGACGAGATCCTTAGACCTTTTTTTGTGCCCTACGCTGGTGCCATTGGAGATGGGTTCTTTCTGGTGGACGATAACGATCATCCCCACAGAGCTGCAGTGGTGGACAACATGCTCGAAGATGAGGGAATTGAACGGATGGCCAGCTTGTTCACCAGGCATAAACTCAGTTGAGAATGTCTGAGGTTCACCTGGCAGACGCATTATAGCCAGAACTTCACCTCGCACAATAGTTGCAGAGCTGGATATTGCACTCATGGAAGAACGGCCAAACATCCCTGAAGAGCTAATAACTACATGCCGTCGAAAGCACACGCGTGTACTGGCCATATTAGAGGAAAACGAGAATGAGTTTTTCACTATTTTGGTAGCTCCATGGTGTCTCACTCTAACTAAACAACATGTAAACTTGAAGTAAAGAGTCGAGACACCGAAATATCATACTGTATCACAAATTACAATTGTAACCAATATCTGAATAAAATACGTTGCCGTATGTATAGGCCTATTGTGAAAAGGCAAAGTAACATTCCAAGGGGAGCTGTCCAAAGAATTCAGTATTAGAACAGGTGTGCGACAAGGCGATGTTATTTCACCACTGCTTTAGAGAAGATAAACGGAAAAACGTAAAGAGAAAACAAAGGGGTGAACCTAAATGGCCGGCCGCGGTGGCCGAGGGGACTGAGGCGCTTCAGTCACGGTCTGCTCGACCACTACGGTCGGGGGTTCGAATCCCCCCTCGGGCATGGATATTTGTGCCGTCCTAGTTCGTAAGTAGTTCATAAGTAGTTTGTAAGTTTAGGGACTGATGACCCCGTAGTTAAGTCCCATAATCTTTACAAACATTTGAACATTTTTTGATTTTGAACCTAAATGGAAGAATAGATCAACTGATGCCCTAATCGTTATATGCAGAAGACATTGCAGTGCTAGGAGAATCAGAGGCAGAGATAGTTGGAACTGTGAAGGACCTAGCGCAAAATGCCAGTAAGATCGGGCTACTGATCAATGCATAAAATACGGAAGTAATGAAGGTATTCAGACAAGTTCATATCGAAATCCCGTTACAGGTAGGCATTTGGAACTTCGCGAAAGTGGAATATTGTAAGTACCTTGGTACGTAGTTCAACAGACAGAATGATTTAAAACAGGAAGTGAAGCAACACATTGTGAATGCGTCTAAAACATATTTCAGTATGAGGGAGATAATGTCATCAAAGGATCTGTCTTTAAACACCAAACGTAAAGCATACAATGCAGTAATAGTAGAGTGTTGCTGTATGGAATAGAAACACTAAGTACAACAAAGAAATATGAAGAGAACTTGATGTTTGAAAGAAAAAGACTGTACTTTGAATGCGTATGTTGTCGAATGGCCTGCAGGTTACTTGTTTCTAGTGTCGTGTGGGGTAATTGTGAGAGAATTTGTCGGCTTTTGGGAAATGAGTGTGATGTTGTTTTCTGTTGATGCTTGTATCGTGTGTCGATTATTAATTTTGCAATGTTCCCTTTTGTGATCGGTATTTAATATTTTTGGAGTTTCTTTTTATTCAGAATGGGCATGTCTGAAAAATTTACTTCGTAAACACTGCGACTAAATGTCATAACTTCTACCATATACCTAATTATTCTCCTTATATATCGAGCGAAGTGGCACAGTGGTAGCACAATGGACTTCACTGGGAAGGACGGTGGATCAAATCAACCTCCAACGATTCTGGCTTACGTTTTCCATGATTTTCCTAAAGAATATATAAATACGTTTGTAAGGAGTCAAGAATTTCTGACTTTCTTATATGCCATTTTAATGTGTTCAGTAGAACCGCATCATTATTCTCATTAATTTGATACCCCACACATGGTATTTGTGTTGGTAATCAGAGTCATTAGTTGCTGTACTTGTAATTGTCAGTGCTTCTAGAAACGATACATGCCACGATGCTGCCGACGGGCCAGACATTATTCTACGTGTTCTACGTGGTGGGGGGCAGGCCGTGTTTGTTTTGAAAGTATGCAATCGGTAAAGCCGCGGCGGAGCGGCCGAGCGTATTGAGGCGCTATGTTCCGACGCGCGAGGCAGTTCCCTGTCGGGGGTTATAATCCCCCTCGGGCATGTATGTTTGTGGTGTCTTTAGTATAAGTCAGTTTATAAGTAGTTTGTAAGTTAAGTGGCATAAGCTTCACAAACATCTGAACATTTGATCATGTGAACACTCGGGAAATACCGCATTTTACCTGTGTCAGCCACTCCCATGAAACACAGACATTGCCGAGGTGGGGTGGCTTGCGTGCCTCAACGATACAGATAGCCGTACCGTAGGTGCAACCACAGCGGAGGGGTATCTGTGGAGAGGCCAGACAAACATGTGGTTCCTGAAGAGGGGCAGCAGCCTTTTCAGTAGTTACAGGGGCAACAGTCTGGATGATTGACTGAGCTGGCCTTGTAACATCAGCTAATGTGGCTTTTCCACACAGCTACTGCGAACGGCTGAAAGCAAGGGGAAACTACAGCCGTTACCTTTCCCGAGGACATGCAGCTCTACTGTATGGACATATGATGATGGCATCCTCTCGGGTAAAATATTCCGGAGGTAAAATAGTCCCCCATTCCGATCTCCGGGCGGGGACTACTCAGGAGGATGTGATCATCAGGAAAGAGAATACTGGCATTCTACGGATCGGAGCGTGGAATGTTAGATCCCTTAATAGAGTAGGAAAATTAGAAAATTTAAAAAGGGAAATGGATAGGTTGAAGTTAGATATAGTGGGGATTAGTGAAGTTCGGTGGCAGGATGAACAGGATTTCTGGTCAGGTGAGTACAGGATTATAAATACAAAATCAATTGGGGGTATCACAGGAGTAGGATTGATAATGAATAAGAAAATAGGAATGCGGAAAAACTACTATGACCAGCACTGTGATTGAATTATCATTGTCAAGATAGATACGAAGCCAACACCGACAACAGTACTACAGGTTTATATGCCAACTAGCTCTCCCGATGATGAGGAAATCGAAGAAATTTATGAGGAGCTAAAGGAAATTATTCAGACAATTAAGGGAGAGGAAAACTTTATTGTTTTGCGAGACTGGAATTCGGTAGTAGAACAAGGAAGGGAAGGGAAGATAGTAGGTGAATATGGTCTGGGCAAAAGGAATGAAAGAGGAAGCCGCCTGGTAGAATTTTGCACGGAACATAATTTAGTTATAACAAACACCTGGTTCAAGAATCACAAAAGAAGGTTGTATACGTGGAAGAGACCAGGAGAACCGGGAGATACCAGATAGATTTTATAATGGTAAGACATAGATTTCGGAACCAGGTTTTACAGTGTAAGACATACCCAGGAGCAGATATAGACTCTGACCATAACTTGTTGGTTATGAACTGTAGGCTGAAACTGAAGAAACTACAAAAAGGTAGGAAAATAAGGAGATGGGACCTGGATAAATTGAAGGAACCTGAGGTTCCTAAGAATTTCAGAGGGAGCTTTAGGCAACAATTGACAGAAACAGGGGAAAATAAAACAGTAGAGAAGGAATGGGTAAAATTGAGAGATGAAATAGTGAAGGTAGCAGAGGACAAAATAGGTAGGAAGGCAAGACCTACAAAAAATCCTTGGATATCACAGGAGATACTAAATTTAATCGACGAAAGGAGAAAATATAAAAATGCAGTAAATGAAACAGGCAAAATGGAGTACAGACGACTAAGAAATGAGAGGAAGTGCAAAATGGCTAAGCAGGAGTGGCTAGAAGGCAAATGCAAGGATGTAGAAGAATGTGTAAATAGGGGAAAAATATCAAGGACACTGATGGAAAACCAGTTCTCAGCAAAGAAGGGAAAGCTGAAAGGTGGAAAGAGTATATAGAGGGGCTCTACAAAGGAAATGAACTTCGAGACAATATTGTGGGAAGGGAAGAGGATGATATTCCCTCAGAGCTACTGAAGTCTCTGGGAGAACCAGCCATGACAAAATTGTTTCACCTGGTGTGTAAGATGTATGAGACAGGTGAAGTACCTTCAGACATTAAGAAAAATGTTATAATCCGCATTCCAAAGAAAGCAGGCGCAGACAGGTGTGAAAACTACAGAACCATCAGTTTAATAAGTCATGGTTGCAAAATATTAACACGAATTATATACAGAAGGATGGAAAAACTGGTAGAAGCCGACCTCGGGGAATATCAGTTTGGGTTCAGGAGAAATGTAGGAACGCGGGAGGCAATACTCACTTTACGGCTTATCCTAGAAGATAGAGTAAGAAAAGGCAAACCTACATTTCTAGCTTTTGTAGATTTGGAGAAGGCTTTTGACAATGTTAATTGAAATAAACTCTTTCAAGTTCTGAAGCAAGCAGGAGTAAAATATAGGGAGCGTAAGGTTATTTACAACTTGTACAAAAACCAGACAGCGGTTGTCAGAGTTGAAGGGCATGAAAGGGATGCAGTGGTTGGAAAGGGAGTAAGACAGTGTTGTAGTCTTTCTCCATTGTTATTCAATTTGTACATTGAGCAAGCTATAAAGGAAAGCAAGGAGAAGTTTGGAGAAGGAATTAAAGTTCAGGGTGAAGAATTAAAAACATTGCGTTTTGCCGACGACATAGTGATTATGTCAGATACAGCAAAGGAAGAGCAGCTGAAGAGCAGCTGAACGGAATGGACAGTGTGCTGAAAGTTGCATATAAGATGAAGATTAACAAGAGCAAAACTAGGGTAATGGAATGCAGTGTAAGAAAATCAGGTGATACTGAAGGAATTAGATTGGGAAATGAAGCAATAAAGTAGGTAGATGAGTTTGGTTACTTGGGCAGTAAAATAACAAATGATGGTCTCAGTACAGAGGATATAAAATGCAGAATGGCAATGGGTAGAAAAGCGTTTTTGAAAAAGAGAAATTTGTTAACTTCGAATATTGATTTAAGCCTAAGGAAGTCCTTTCTGAAGGCATTTGTATGGAGTGTTGCCTTGTATGGGAGTGAGACATGGACGATAAACAGTGCGGACAGGAAGAGGATAGAGGCTTTTGAAATATGGTGCTACAGAAGAATGCTGAAGATTAGGTGGGTGCATCGCGTAACTAATGAGGAGGTACTGAACAGAATTGGGGAGAAAAGGAATTTCTGGCATACCTTGACTAAAAGAAGGGATAGATTGGTAGGACACATTCTTAGACATCAAGGAATTGTGAATTTAGCAATAGAGGGAAGTGTGTGGGGTAAAAATCGCAGAGGAAGACCAAGAGTAAGCAGATTCAGACAGATGTAGGTTGCCGTTCTTATGTGGAGATGAAGAGGCTTGCTCAGGATAGGGTATTGTGGAGAGCTGCATCAAACCAGTCTCCGGACTGAAGACCACAACAACAACAACAACAACAACCTGCGTCAGTCTCTCACAGTTGGAGGCTTTTAAGAGCAACAGCGGAAAGAAAGTGGGGTAGCCGCAGGTGAAGTTAGCCCCAGTGACTCACCCTCCTCGTTCCACTTTTCTTTGTGAGAATGCGACCCGCAGATGCTAAAACAGATTGCGTCAGTCGGCATCCCAAACACGCCTAGCTGGCTTGTAAAATTAACCTATGTCGGCGAGGTGTAATGTGGAAAGCTACTGGCATTTGCAACTGCATTCCTGATAGGCCTACCACAGATGCATATAATTGTCCATGAGTGGAGTGGAGGATGTAAAATATATATATATATATATATTTTAAGTTTTCTACGGAACACCACTTACTGGTGGGATCTCTTATCGTGGTACACACGAGTGCGTCTGTGAATAGTTTTAGCAATCCGTTGTGGTTTGCCTTGTGGCACAAAACAGCAAGTGCGCGGTGCCTAGTGTTGAGTTCCAGGCTTCACCCATAATTGGGGCACTTTCACAGAGTGAACAGTGGGCATTTTTCCCTGTTCACAATATCTAGTTAATTTCTGCGGCCAAGTGCGCACAACGGTGGGCTAATTTGCTGCCACGTAAATTTAGACTAGGGAAGATAGCGGAGCCTGACTTATTCAAGATTATTAACAAGTTTTTGGTTGATTCAGTTCAGTTCCATATTTGAACAGGAAGTCTTTGAGTCGGCCGCGGTGGCCGAGGGGACTGAGGCGCTCCAGTCACGGTCTGCACGGCCACAACGGTCGGGGGTTCGAATCCTCCCTCGGGAATGGATATTTGTGCCGTCCTTAGCATTACCTACTTTGTAAGTAGTATGTAAGTTTAGGGACTGATGATCCCGTAGTTAAGTCCCATAAGCTATACAAAGATTTGAACATTTTTTGAAGTCTTTGATAGAAGTTTAAAGTCGCGGACGCAGCAGCTGATGATGTAGCGAATGGTAAACTGTCCACTAATGGCCGCGGCGGATTAGCCGTGCGTGCTGGGGCACCGTGCTGCGGTGAGCGCGGCCGTTCGCCGTCAGGGGTTCGACTCCCTCCTCGGGCATGGATGTTTGTGTTGTCCTTCTGTTAGTTTACCTTAGTGTAAGTAGTTTGTAAGCTTGGGACTAATAACCTAGCAGTTGAGTTCGAAAGATTTACAAACATTTGAATCTTGCCACTAACGCCAAGCTAGGTTTTTTTGTCTCTGCCAAGTTGCTTCGTGCAACAGCAGCACCAGAACAATACTATACTGTATTTATTGCGACTGCTAGATAGTCTTTGTTAGTTCATGTGAGTATAGGTGCCAACTCAATCACTCTCTAATGATATTGTTAATTTTTACTTGTGGCTTTATCAAATGACACCGTTGTGGTCGAGTATTGTCCTCTTTTTTTTTCTTTTCTTTTTCCTACGATTTCAATTCATTATTTATAAATATTTCTCCATTTTTCGTAAAGTTAATAAATCAAATTTTATCTCCTACTGTAAATGTACTTCATTTTACTGTGGCCCTACTAACATCACACTCCCATACCCAGCGAAGTCCCTTAGCAGTCATTATTATTATTATTATTATTTACTTACAGGAGTAGTCGTTCATTTCATTCTGATCACGGTTAGGAACCTGTTACCTGTCTGGGATTGAGACGTGCACTGCTTCCTGATGTCTAAGGCAGCATGTTACGGTAGATTTATTCCACCTGCAGAGCCACCATTTTAAGGTACAACAATATTGCATATCAATCCTTGTGCGCGATACAAGGTGGAAAAAGCGTCTGCCCAGACTTTTTAAGACAGCCTTTTGCAACTGCGAATGTTAATCACAATGAGCAGTACAATTTATGGGTGAAATGTGAAGATTTGTGCCAGACGAAACCGGATTTCACACGTGAGCAGTAAATTGCGCAACTGATGGTGATTTATGTTAGCAATTGAGAATACGTTCCTTGTATTCCCGGCAGCTGCAACTGCCGCAGTATCTGTTCCTTCAGACATGCATTCATATCTGAAGGTAATTTGCATTCGCTGCACACTAACACTCTACATCGTATTTCAAGGAAAGCAAGGGATGCGCCATTTATAATAAAGGTCTCTCCCTTTACGATGCGTGCACGGGTAGCTTAATGGCTAACGAGATCGTTCGCGAAAAGCAATAAATTCGGATTCGAATCGCGGTCCATGCACAAATTATCGTTTCACAAATAAATTGAACAGCTGGTACGGATCCATATTTGTTATTACGTATATATTTCTTAGATAACATAGTATACAGGGTGTTACAAAACGGTACGGCCAAACTTTCAGGAAACATTCCTCACACACAAAGAAAGAAAATATGTTATGTGGACATGTGTCCGGAAACGCTTAATTTCCATGTTAGAGCCCATTTTAGTATTTCTCATGTTCTTCCACCTACGCTCACTGGAGCACGTTATCATGATTACATACGGGATACTCTACCTGTGCTGCTAGAACATGTGCCTTTACAAGTACGACACAACATGTGATTCATGCATGATGGAGCTCCTGCACATTTTAGTCGACGTGTTCGTACGCTTCCCAACAACAGATTCGGTGACCGATGGATTGGTAGAGGCAGACCAATTCCATGGCCTACACGCTCTCCTGACCTCAACCCTCTTTCGTTTATGGGGGCATTTGAAAGCTCTTGTCTACACAACCCCGGTACCAAATGTAGGGACTCTTCGTGCTCGTATTGTGGACTGCTGTGATACAATACGCCATTCTCCAGGGCTGCATCAGCGCATCAGGGATTCCATGCGACGGAGGGTGGATGCATGTGTCCTCGCTAACGGAGGACATTTTGAACATTTCCTGTAACAAAGTGTTTGAAATCACGCTGGTACATCCTGTTGCTGTGTGTTTCCATTCCATGATTAATGTGATTTGGGGAGAAGTAATAAAATGAGCTCTAATATCGAAATTAAGCCTTTTTGGTCACATGTCCACATAACATACTTTCTTTCGAGAAATGTTTCCTGAAAGTTCGGCCGTATCTTTTTCTAACACCCTGCATAAAACAATATTGGGTCCGGATTGAAACAATTTTTTAGTTCTGTTGACGATCTGACTTGTTTCCTGACAAAAGGTTGTTTTAATCATTTGACACGTGCCTGAATATGACTCCAAGTTTCTTAATTGGAAAGTAATGTAAAAGAAACGTCTTTAAGCATTATGATGGTGCTAGAAACCCGCCAAGAACGTATTCGCAATCCAGACAGCGTTTCGGAAACTTATATCCTTAAAATACAATTATTTAACGTCTTATCCTTTTAAAAATCACGAACTTTCCTTAAGCTGATTTTACACTAGCAAGTTACTGCAGCAATTTACTTACGGATAGAAACTTGCTTAACTACTTGCGAGCGTAAACACATCGCCAAGTTGACTTGCGCCCTTTGCAACTTATTGCACAAGTTGCTGCAAGTATCTCACTTTTAATGTGAGCAGAGCGCAAGAAGCTTCTGCAAGTCTGTTGCAAGATTTTAGAATTCATTTCTATTTTCTGCAACTTGCGATCACAAGTTTTTGTGACTGTGTCGTCTGCATCAACACATACTTACCCTTTTATTGAATGTCACGATTACTTTCATACAAAGCATCCCGCGTATTATATGTTAAGAAATAACAGAAATGGAGGGTGAACGAAGAATGAAGAAAGCAAGATACCAAACACTGAATGAAGCTGTGAAGCACTTTCCTGAAGTATACAATGTGTACAGTGATTTTAAATACAGAATAAATCAAAAAAGTTTGCAAGTGTAATAAATTTAATTTTTTGCATAGAATCTCACAAGGAACTTAACGATACTTATTCTACAATTGATAACGCTGTGAAGGACTTTTTAGGATGTGGCGTAATAAAAGACACAATTTACGCACAAACTGAAAGAAAAAATAAGAAGTGACCCTTCAGACTAAAATAACTATGTGATATGTATCATGTTTTGATATGACGTGTCCAAAGGATATTAATAAACAATCCAAATAATTTATAGGCATAATAGAAAATTTTCAAAGCTAAAGTTCTCAAAACCATTTCTAGCAGCAAATTACTATAAGTTTCGTGTTGTGTTCTTTTAAGTATCCTCTAAAACCCAAATATTCGTCTTTTTCGTGTTCTTCGTTATAATTAAAAAACCTACAGTATAAATGACCCACCTACTCGTCATTTTTCTTGCTCTCAATAGAAGTACATGTGGACTGTGTATGCAAGTTACTGATGCAAGTTACTTGTCAAAGTACTCGCGGAAGTTTCTTGCTTACTTCTCTCGTGTGTTGTATAAACACAACAGTAAATGAATGGTATAACTTGCAGCGGACTGTATACTCACTAGATTTCTATTTGCTTATGCTGAAGCGATAGCTCCTTACTTAACATATACAACTGCTCACTCAACGAAGGATCTGTACCAAAAGTCTGGAAAATTGCACAGGTCACACCTATGTTCAAGAAAGGCAGTAGGAGTATACCAATAAACTATAGGCCTATTTCATTGACGTCAATCTGCAGCAGGGTTTTGGTACATATCCTGTATTCAAATATTATGAATTATCTCGAACAGAATGATCTATTGACCCAAGGTCAACACGGATTTAAATAATATCGTTCATATGAAACTCAACTAGCCCTTTACTCACACAAAGTGATGAGTGCTATCGACAACGGATCTCAGATTGATTCCAGAAGGCTTTTGACACCGTTCCTCACAAATGACTTTTAATCGAATTGCGTGGTTATGGAAACTCGCCCCAGTTTTATGACAGGATAGGGACACAATTTGTAGTAACTGATGGTAAGGCATCGACTAAAACATACGTGATATCCGGCGTTCCAAAGGGTAGTGTTATTGGTCTCCTATTGTTCCTTATCTACATAAACGATCTGGAGAAAATCTGAACAGGTCTCTTAGATTGTTTTCAAATGACGACGTCATTTATCGTCTTGTAAAGTCATCGGAAAATCAAAACTAACTGCAGAACGATCTAAATAAGATATCAGTTTGATGTAAACAGTGGCAATTGACTCTAAATAATGAGGAGATTGAAATCTTCCACATGAGTACGAAAAGAAATCCATTAAACTTTGTTTACAAGAAAAAACCATCGATGTGAAGCCCGTGAATTCCATTAAATACCTAAGAATTACCATTACATCAGACTTAAACTGGAAAGAACACGTAGATAATGTCATAGGAAACGCAAACCAGAGACTCTGTTTTATTGGCAGATAACTTAAAAGATGCAACAGAACTACTAAAGAGACTGCATTCACCATGCTTATCCGTCCTAATTTGGAGTATTGCTGCACAGTGTGGGATCCTTATCGACTGGGTTTGACGTAAACCATCGAAAGAGTCCAAAGAAGGGCAGCCCGTTTTGTATAGTCACGATACAGGGGAGACAGCTTCACGGAAATGATGCAGGATCTGGGATGGGAATCATTACAACAACGGCGTTGATCGCTGCAGCGTGGTCTACTTACGAAACTCCAATCGCCAACATTCTCCTTCGAATGCAAAGATAGATTTTTGACTCCCACCTACATAAGTAGAAATGATCATCAGAATAAAATTCGAGAAATCAGAGCTCGAACGGAAAGATTCTGATGGTCTTTCTTCTTTCTATTAGAGAATGTAATGGTAGATGTATAGTACAAAGGTTATTCGATGAAGCCTCTGCTAGGCTCTTAAATTTGGTTTGCAGAGTATCCCATGTAAATGTAGATGTAGAATAACTTTTTCAAGCGACCTGCTAGTGTAAATCCAGCTTTAGAGCAGAGCGGAATAATCAACTTGCCAGTAAGAGAACACTGTCATTTCAAACGTGTATGTTGCATAGTGTAGGCGTTTAGACGAGTGTATCGTCAGGCGTGCCCCAGGGGGAATATGATAGAACCGCTATTGTTTTCTGTCTATATAAATGATCTGATGGACAGAGTAAGTTGTAATTTGTGGCTGTTTGCTGATGACGCTGTGATGTATGGGAGGGTGTCGTCTGTAACTGACTGTAATAGCATACAGGATGACTTAGACAAAAGAAGAATGGCAGCTAGCTCTCAATGAAGAAAAATGTAAAGAGATGCGCATGAGTAGAAAAAACAATCTTATAATGTTCGAATAAAGCATTAGTAGTGAGCTTCTTGATTCTGTCCCGTCGTTCAAATATCTAGGCGTAACATTGCAGAGCGATATGAAATGGAACGAACATGTAAGGACAGTTGTGAGTAAGGCGGACAGCCGACTTCAGTTTATTGGGAGAATTTTGGGAAGATGTACTTCACCTGTAAAGGAGACGGCGTCTTGAGTATTGCTCAAGTGTTTGGGACCCGCAGCAGATCAGTTTAAAGGAAGACATAGAGGCGGTTCAGAGGCGAGCAGCTAGATTTGTTACCGGTAGGTTCGACCAATGCGCGAGTGTCATGCAAATGCTCCAGCAACTCAATTGGGGATCGCTGGAAGAAAGACTACGTTATTTTCGTGAATTTCTGTTAAGTAAATTTAGAGCGCCGGAATTTGAAGCTGAGTGCACTACGATCTTGCTGCGGCCTACTTACATTTCGCGTAAAGATCACAAAGACAAGATAAGAGAAATTAGGGCTTGTACGGAGGCATATAGACATTCTTTATTTCCTCGTTCAATTTGGGAGTGGAATAGGAAAGGAAATGCCTAGTAGTGGTACAGTGTACCCTCCGCCACGCACCTTACGGTGAATTGCGGAGTATGTATATAGGTGTGACTGTTTCTTGCTCATTAAACATGACATCTGATGATTTACAGCAAAACACCTAATCCTGCACCCTAATTGGCATACCTGCTGATTTATTTTAAAATATAACAAGTTTTTTGAATGCAAATTCATCTTTATCATTCGTTAATCCGAAGGCGCCACACCTGTCGCAGGAGGAGTGCCACAGATGCCCATTGTCACAGAGTAACATATATAGAGAAGCAGCCACCCCTAAACCACTGTCCTACGCTCCCCTCGAAGTTCCGTAAGATGCTAGCAGGTGTCAGGCCGTTCCCTGGCTTAGCGTGCCTCTCGCACGTCAGAGGGTAGCGTGGAGGGGAGGCTGAGGGGAGAGCTCGTGCCGCCTGCCACGAGGCCATGGCTGTGTCCGGCTTGCTGGCGATTGAGGAGAGGTGGTGTTGGGGACAGCCGCTACCTGCCGCCTGCTCTGGCCAGTTTAAAGAGCTGCTTCTGACCGCAGCGCCATCATGGGACATCTTACGGAACTGCTGGAAACCCTCCCTCCCCGCACCCCTGAGCGTAGGACCTGGCCCTTACGGAGGTTTCCCGTCTGTATGTATTTGTCTGTGCCATTGTAAAGCTTTCGCTGGTGGACGAGGCAGGTAAACAGTAGAGCGCGGCATACAGCCACTGACCAGACCGGTCGCCAGGGGAGAAGCTTCCCCAGACCTCCTTTGAAGAAAGCCGCTCGTACCTCGCCTCTGAATAACGGTAACGAGGACGGCATCCCTTGCACACGGAGCCAATTTTCGGCAGCAAGCCAGGCAGCAGAATAAAATGAAATGCAGTTTCTATAAGAACTGAATTCAATTCCATAAAGCTAATACACCCGTTCCGCCTATCAGAGGAAAGGACAGGCAATAAGAAGAAATAACAGCAATAAAATTAAATACTGATAGATATAATGATATACAATTAAGTATAAAACATGATAGTAGAGAGAAGACAGACACAATAAGTCGGAAAAATAACCAAGATTTTACTAACACATAACTTCGTTGTCCTCAGGGCACTGCATTCCGGCGTTGGATTGATTGTCGTCATATGTATTATGTATAACATGCAATTACAGCTGCTATGGGTTACAAACGTATGAGCCGGGTGACGTTGTCGACCACCGCTGGTATTTCTACAGGAGCACACGTTGCCATTCTCAAGGCACAACTGCATTCAAGGAAACAGTACCTCGGTTTGCAAAAGAAAAACGAGAAAGATAACATACACACAGTACAAGTAACTGCAGAGAAAACACAACCAAAGATGACTAACATCAAAAATATCGATTTCTCATGAGAGACAAGAGCCGTAATCTAAGCAGAATGTAAACAAAAACCACCATCTCTGTTAATAAGATCGCTAGCTAGTTTAATTTCAACTTAATAACAGTATCCCAGAAGGTAGAAATGCATGCCACATTTGTGACGCTTGTGTTCAATACACCGGTCTTCCACAGTCCTGATTATCTGACCAATATATGATTTACCACAATTGCAAGGAATACGATAGGCACCAGCCTTACGCAAAACAAGATCATCTTTTACGTACCCCAACAGATCCTTCATCTTAAAAGGTAGTCGGAAAACATATTTCGCATAATATTTCCGAAAATACAACCAATTCTGTTGGAAATGTTACGTGCGTAAAGCAAAAAGACCATATATTTAGGTGCCATTTCGTTACTATCGTCACTCTCCCGTTGCACAGTAGGCTCATAGCGCAACGGACGAAAGGTGAGCTTGAGATGGGACAACTCAGCTGACAAACTTTCATGGTCTGAAATGACATGGGCCCTGTGAACCAAGGTACGAAGTACTCCACGCTGAGCTGAATGGTGGAAACTATCAGCTCGCCGATACAAATCAGTGTCAGCAGGCTTCCTATAAACACGTCACAACGCACCATCAACCTTCCTTTCCCATCTCAATAATATTGCCAACAACCTTTTAAGTGCCATTACACACCCAGTAACAACACTAAATTGGAGCCTTCAGAGAGCTCGGTTTCTGAAGGCCTGGTTCGAGCGCTAAAAGCTGCTGTGCCAATCAGGAGTAGAGCCGTCACGGCTTCCCCTTCAACATGGTCGGCCGAACTCAACAGTTGAGACAGTCAGTTAGAAGGGCGAGGAGGTACTACCAGCGCTCCGTGGTCTGGCAAGAAAAGCAGTTCTGGCAGAACAGATACGAAGAACTGAAGGAGCAATTTGCTCAGAAGCTGCGGCCCACCATGCTCTGTAGTTGGAAACGATATGTCCAAAATCAGCTGGCCACGGATCGGGAAAAAGTCAGACCTCCTTGAATACACCAACACCACACCGGTCTCCCCCTTTTCTGAGGAGGTATCCAGGAAAATCAAGAACTTGAAGAAGAGTAGAGCCTCAGGGCCCAATGGGATCACTGTTGAAATAGTACAATTCCTTACCCCCCGATTAATGCCTCAAACAACCAAGCTCTTCACTGAATGTCTGAGAGCAGGTAAGTCCCTCAAGGTGTGGAAGAAGGGGAGTGTTGTGATTATCAAAATAGGGGACGACAAGGACCTGGCCCTGGCCCAGTCCTACCGGTCCATTTGCCTACTAGATGTCAAAGGCAAGCTGCTTGAGAGACTGCTGGCTGATAGGCTGTCGGCACACAAAATCCTGTGTGGCATGGGTGACAGGCAGTTTGGCTTTCAGCCAGGGCGTTCTACACCCGATACAGGTGCCCTGGTAGCCGAGATCCGTGCTTCAGCGCCACACAGGTACGTGGTCGGGATCATGGTGGACATCAGTAGTGCCTTTGACAATCTGTGGTGGCTCCCACTCTTCTCCTATTGGCGGGAGATTGAGTGCCCTGTGTCGCTGTATGGTTGTCTGAGGAGCTACAGTGAAGACCGAGAATTCTGACTGTCATCTTCCAGCGGAAGAGCCGGAAAATGGATCACAAAGGGGTGTCCTCAGGATTCTGTCTTGGGGCCACTCTTTTGGGATCTGAACATGGAGCCTCTTTTGAGGGAATTGAAGAACTGCGACGATGTCATAACTTATGCGGGCGATCTCCTCCTGCTGGTCGGTGGCCATAGCCGTGAAGACCTTGAGCCAAAAGTTAAGACAGAAGGAAATGTTTTTTGCTTGGTGCACATCCACCAAAATACACATCACCCCTAATAAGTCAGTGTACCTGCTCCTGAAGGGACATTTGTTGGGGAACCCAACAGTCAGGATCAACAGCACGCCAATCACCCGCCGAAAACAGACACAGTACATCGGCATTATCATTGATGAGAAATGGAACTTCACAGCTCACATGGACACAGTGACACATCCCAAGTAGCAATGCACAACCTGCCTGGGATCGGGCATTGGTGGTTCCACCTGCCGCCCAACCTCATCAGGCTGTATTACAACGGCATACTCGTGTCCATCGTGGGCTCTGGATCTCCCACAGGCTCACAAGAATGGCGCCCATCATGTCTGTCAGACGGGTGCAACGTAACATCCTGCTCCACTCTGTCGGGGCGTACTGGACAACACTCGCAGGAACACTCCTAGTCTTAGTGGGGCAATACCCACTTGATATCAAGATCGGGTAACAAGCTGCTTGTCAATGGGCAAAATAGGGGAAGGAAGAGTGGGGACCATAATAGGATAACACTGACGACACCTGTAGGAGGACTCGAGTTTATGCCTAGCATACAAGAAGGGCTCACCATGAGCTATATCTAACCAACAAGAGGCTTACTGCACCTTCTAACAGGACATAGGCCCTATGCGACATATCTTTGCTGGTTTGGGGTACAGGTGTCACCTGTTTGTGAATGTGGAGCTGGCGAAGGCAAATCAGAGTATGTCGTTTTCTAGTGCCCCATCGTCAACGAAGTGGCGCGATAATTACGAGAACAACTGCCCAGCAACGTCATATTCGAACTGCTGAGATCAGAAAACATCTTCAACGTCCTCAACTAACTCACGGATGCGATTTCAAACAAAGTCAGAAAAGACTACATCAGACACAATTAAGTGACCAACACACCAATCAGGACACCAACACAAATGAGACATAAATCACACAACCAAGACAAGACACCAAATCAGACACCAAACAGATTTTGACAACCACCGCCTTAGACCGCCAGGTCTGACCATGCCGCCGGAGGACAGACTGGTCGTCGTTACTGGCTGATATCCGCTGTCCTCTGGATATGGGGACAGCCGATTTTGTCCTTAGACGTAGTTTTTAGAGAGTAGATTAGTAGTTTTTAATGGCGTATGTAAACAGCTGTTTACGTACATCATCTTTGTAACCGGTTCCTGTATCAGTCGCAGGAATGGAGTGGAAGAATTTTTAGTAGTTCATAACCAAAATGGGGGAATTAGTAGTGGGGAAATGCCATGGGAGTATCAGTCTTGGGCCGCCCTGCCAGGGACACGCTAATTGGGATTAGCTTGGTGGCCATCATCACCGTCATCATCAGTATTGTAACCTCTGGCACACCTTTAACGCTGCAGCAGTAGTTTAAGTTTGCTAATATTTAAAAGCTAGTGGGTTACACAAATGAAATTGAATTGTATAAAGCTGTGATTTTCTAAGTAGGATAATAAGACCCTTTGTAATGTAAAAGGATAAATAAAGTTTTTTCTTCTTTTTTTTTCAAAAAAAAAAAAAAAAAAAAAAAAAAAAAAAAAAAAAAAAAAAAAAAAAAAAAAAAGGGCGAAGCTCATCTAATGTAAGGTGATATCTGTGATATAATACTTGTATATGTAACAACATTAAATTTCTTGTACGAATGGAGCTAGTCCAAGTTATTGCAGGAGTACGAATGTCGTTTCACCATTCTCCATAACTTGGTTTTCTTTGTATGGTTATCATTAACTGATAAGATGCGAAATGAAAGGGCAGAGTAATGAATTGGGAACAAAATAAATCAAGACAGAGCGCCAGATACGGAAATGGAAGTGAACAGACCAGCTGCGGCAGTGTGGCAACTGGGAACGGTTCCGACGTGACGTTGAGAGCTGTGATTGGATGAAAGCAGGTCCAATGAGTGGCCCGTCAACTAGCAAATGATTTTAATCAGACTATAATTGTCTATGGCGCAGTTAAGATGATGTTGCGCCGGTGCTGCTACCAGGAATAGGAGAGCGCGCCTGAAGACCTGTGCTAGCAAGTATAGCTTTCCAGAGCGGGTCCGTCAAGTACGGATGCCAGAAGGCGGTGGTGGCTACTCGGAGGACCGTCGGCCGGAGGCCAGAGGCGGCGGCGTCGGCGGCACACCTGGCCGTGGAGCTACCCGCATGTGGGCGCCGCCGCCAAGGACGAGCTGAGGCACACTGCCACAATTACCGCCGCAAGACACGTCTCGCCGCCCGCATGCTCGCCGACAACGCCACCGCTGCGGTAAGACGCGGCCAGCGGTGAGCGGCAGGCAGCAGAGAGGAGCAACAGAACAGCGCGGAGCAGCGACGACAAAAGCGGCATCATCGCATCACCTGGCCGACCTCCTAACCCCTTAATGCACAGTGCACCTGATAACCTACATACCTTATTTTTCCCATTATCTCTCAAACAGATCAACATTTTATCACAAATTCATTTGTAGCTGCCTGTATACGAGGCGCGTCCAGAAAGTAAGTTCCGTTTGGTAATAAAATGAAATTGTACACAGATGCAGAAGAAATTTTTATTGGACAAAATTCTATAACTCTTAAGCCACTTTTCCACATAATTGCCGAAAGCCGCGGTGGAGTAGCCGAGCGGTCTAAAGCGTCTCGTTGCGGAGCGCGCGGTTGCTCGCCGTGGGGGTTCGAGTCCTCCCTGGGGCATGGGTGTGTGTGTTTATCCGTAGGTTAGTTTACCTAGGTTTAAGTAGTTTGTAAGCTACGGACTGATGACCACGCAGTTTGGTCCAATAGATTTACAGACATCTGAACATCTGAACTGCCGAAATTTTGTAGGCACTTGTCATAGCGTGCACAAGTTTTTGCTTGCATCCTTCACAGAAGGTTGCCGCCTGTGTATTCAACTATGTGGTAACAGCTCTTTATCATCGTTGAAGTGTTGACCACCAAGGACAAATTTTAGGTGTAAGAAGAGATGAAAGTCGCTAGGAGAGAGGTCCGAGCTGTACGGAGGATGATCAAACAGATCCCATTGAAATTTCCGTAAGAATTGTTTGGTCACATTCAGTGTGTGAGGTCAGGCATTATCGTGAAAAAAAAAATATTTTGACAGTAATCCTTCTTACACCTAAAATCTGTCCTTGGTGGACAACACTTCAACGATGATGACGTGCTGAAAGAACATGTTACCACATGGTTGAATACACAGGCGGCAACATTCTATGAAAAAGGCACACCAAACCTTGTGACATGCTATGACAATTGCCTACAAAATTTCGGAAGCTCTGTAGAAAAGTAGTTTAACAGTTGTAGATTTTTGTACAATCAATATTTTTTCTGTATCTGTGCCCGTTAGTTTTATATAACCAAATGGAACTTACTTTATTGACGCGCCTCGTACATAGTGTTACATATGCTAGTAACTCGTCCAAGAAACCATAAAATACAAAGTGCTACTGAATCATTTCGACAGTTAAATGCATTGAGTTTACTTTAGTATTCCTCCTTCGCCATGTGAAAGTAGTCAGTCACATACTACTGTTGCATTATAAACTACTTTCTCGAAAGATGAGAGGCATAACAGTGACATTTACTGCATTGGGTATATCATGGAAGCACTATATATACCTATGAACATTTTGTTGCTAGTAGCGCATAATAATTTAAAGATTTTTGTCGCCGCAGCGGATTAGCCGTGCGCATTGGGGCGCCTTGCTGCGGTGCGCGCGGCCGTTCGCCGTCGGGGTTTCGAGTCCCCCCTCGTGCATGGGTGTTTGTGTTAGATTATTTTACCTTAGTTTAAGTAGTTTGTAAGCTACGGACTAATAACACAGCAGTTGAGTCCGATAGATTTCCAAATACTTGAAAATTAAAAAAAAAAATGTTTTCAATATATTTCTCAATATATACGCACTATACATTAATCGTGATAGTTTTTATAGCTTCAAATAAAATGTGATGTATTAAAGGATCAAAGCACTAGATGGTTTGGAAGCGTAACTTATTCAAGAACTAGCGCAATCATGCAGTTCATCTCATTAAGATGAGTAGAAAACTTTACGTAGAGTACCACCATCCATATCGTGATTTAAGAAAGGATGGCACCAGTGTGTTTGTGTGTGTGTGTGTGTGTGTGTGTGTGTGTGTGTGTGTGTGTTTGTGTGTGTGTGTATGTGTGTGTGTGCTTTTTTTCCCTTATGCGAGTATGTCTGAACATTCGATTATATTAGGAAACTCTCCTCGCTTTTAACTAAGGAAACAGAACAGAAGACAATCTGAATAGCTCCCTTAGACTGTTCGCGGATTATGCTGTCGTTTATCGGTTAGTGAAGTCAGCAGAGGATCAAAAGCAACTGCAAAGCGATTTAGACGAAATTTCTCCACGGTGCGAAAATTGGCAATCATATATATTATTATTATTTTCATAAATGGGCCTCCAGCAGTGAGTATATCGTAATATGACATTTTAATAAATATAATCACCTTTACTGCTGCTTATTAGCTTTATTTAATTGTCCACTAGAGAAGCAAATCCATCTACTTTCTACCAGCATTTAAAAATTGAAAACCACACCACCACAAACATCGAGAGAGCTTTAAAAATATTACAGCTGTAGTGGACAATTAAATAAAGCTAATAAGCAGCAGTAAAAGTGATTATATTTATTAAAATGTCATATTATCATCGCTGGTTTTGTGCGTACGATATATCTCCCGTATTACTAATCCAAAATTACTGATTGAGGTATCATTTTCAAAGTTTCGTTTTCCAGTAATGACGAAAAATAAACAGATAGATAAAAGTTATTGTTTAAAAAAAACTTTTTTGTAAAAATGTCTACTGTTCCTAGAATCTAAGTTGATACACTGAGAACTATCGTAAGGGGGCATATATTTATGGTTGCTCCCATCAGCCACTGCGACGAGTATCAAATTAGTTCGCGAAAATGTTGCAGGAATTGAGATGTAAATCTTTAAAAGAACGACGTTATTCGTTGTGGCGAGATTTATTTGCGAAATTTCAATCACCGACTTTTACTTCTGAATGTGAAAATATTTTGCTAGCACCCACCTACGTAGGGAGACAAAAAGATCCCCATAAAATAAGATAAATCATATCAAAAACGGAAAGATTTAGGTATCCTTTCTTCCCGCATTTTATTAGAGATTGGAATGGTAGAGAAAGGTTTTGAAAGTGGTTAATCAACCCACTGCTAGGCACTTAAATGTGATTTGCAATCTATGTAGATGTATATGTAGAAGGCCTTTCACATATTTCGACGCCGATATTTCGACCGGAGCACACTGTCATTCTCAAGGCACAACTGCATTCAAGGAAGCAATGTGCAAGCAAATTTAATACCTCGTTTTGCAAAGGGTGAACAAGAAAGATAACAATTGTTCAAATGTTTGTAAAGATTATGGGACTTAACTACGGGGTCATCAGTCCCTAAACTTACAAACTACTTATGAACTAGCTAATACTACGGACGGCACAAATATCCATGCCCGAGGGGGAATTCGAACCCCCGACCGTAGTGGCCGTGCAGACTGTGACTGGCGCGCCGCAGACCGCTCGGACACCGCGGCCGGCTGGGAAGATAACACACACAGCACAAGTCACTACAGAGACAACACAGGCAAAGATGACCAAACGTCAAAAATATCGATAGTGACTATTAATCAACAGGTGAGGCTGCATTTATTCTGTCCCTCTGTTGTTTGACGAGAGACAGTGCCGTATTCCCATCAGACTTTAACAAAAACTACCATCTCTGTTTATAAGCTCGCTTGCTGGTTTAATTTCAATAGCTTCCTTATTAACACTATCCCAATAGGCGGAGCTGCATGCCAGAACATTTGTGCTGTTGTATTCCGTAGGATGGCCGGTGTCAAGACAGTGCGTTGCGCCATCAGCCTACTGTGGAACGGGTGACTGACCATTGTAATGCTGTGGCACCTAAATCTATGGCTTTTTTACCTTACGTAGGAAGCATCTCCAACAAAATTAGTCGTATTTTGCGGAAATATGATGTGTAATATGTTTTTTACCACCTTCTAAGATAAAACCCCTGTTGGGATCCGTGAAGGATGATCTTGGTTTGCCTAGGGCTGGTGTGTATCGTATTCTTTGCAGTTTTGGCATGTCATATATTCGTCAGACAGTCAGGATTGTGGAAGACCGGTGTATTGAACACAAACGTTACACACGCTTACAATAGCCAAACAAATCCGTTGTTGCAGAACACTGTCTTAGCAATCCTTAAAATTTTAAAGACTGAAAACGTTATATATATATTTTCTACAGAAACACAATGTCAGGTACAAAAATCGAAAGACATGAAAGAGAAGCGGTGATTGAGACTGAGATAGGATTGTTCCTCATCGCCAATGTTGTTCAGTTTTTACACTGAGCAACCTGTAACAGAGACTAAACAGATATTTAAAAAGTTCAAATGTTTGTAAATCTACGAGACTTAACTTCTTTCGTTATTAGTCCCTAGTCTTACAAAAATTAATTACTCCAAGTTAAACTAACCTAAGGACAACACACTCATGTCCCTGGGAGGACTCGAACCTCCAAAACTGAGCAACCGTAAGCTCCGAAACAAGGCACCTTAGACCGCTCGGCCACTCTACCGTGGCAAACAAATATTTAGAAAAGCAATTAAGATTGAGAAAAAAGAAATAAAACTTTGAGTTTTGCTGATAACAATGCAAATCTATCGGAAACAGCAAAGGACCTGTAAGAGAATTTCTACGAAATGGACACAGTCTCAAAAAGAGGGCACAAAATGAACATTAATAAAAGCAAAGTAAGGGTAGTCATGTCGAATTAAATCAGACTATTCTGAAGCAATTAGATTAGATAACGAGATAACCCAAGAAGTAGGTATACGATTTGATAGTAAAATAATTGATGATGGGTGAATTAGAGAAGATATAAAATACAGGATGGCAATAGAGAGAATGGAATTTCTGTAGAGGAGATGTTTGGAAATGTAGAATGTCAAATTTAGTGTTAAGGTGTCTTTTCTGCATGCATTTTTCTGGAGTTTAGTCTTTTATTGCAGTGAAAAGTGGACGATTAGTACTAAAGGCAAGTAGAGAATATAAGCTTTGAAATTTGGCGCTACAGAATAATGCTGAAGATTGGATGGGTAACTAAGGGTAACTAATTAAGAGGCACTGTACAGAATCGGAAGAAAATGAATTTGTGACTAGTAGAAGAGATCCATTGATTGCAAATGGAAATCATATACCAATTCTCAAACTGAAAATGAATTTAAATAGACCCATTGTTTGTATTCCCTTCACTAATAAACTGTTGTACAAAAAAGAAAGTATAGTACTTTCAGACGAATAACACAACCGTAGAGTTCACAACACATAAAAAATTACAATAGTTACTGAGACACAACATATGATAGACAGATAGATAAACACACACATTTAGAAAATAGTACGCAACATCTGAAGAGACCTATACGTAGGCTAAATAGAAAGAGACTTCAAGACGAGATACAATGAACAAACACATGCCTACCACACTAATAACTTATTCAGCAGCAGCCACCCACATAAGGGACACGTGTCACCCATTTCAGAATATTATCAGTGATCTTCATACACTACTTAAAATAGATGTAGGAAATTTAATGGACCTACTTGAAGAACTAGAAATCTTCTTATGGACCAGTGCATGATGACCTGTTACTAAATAAGAAACGTGAAAGAAATAACACTAGTCTCTTGAAATTTCGCTAATGTTGATTGTTTATTTCATTAGCAAGATACGATCGACATATACTACTACATAAATACATCTAAACACAAGCTCCATCTTCACTGTACATATTACAGTAGATAGTTTGTCTTAGTGCCTTAGAATATTGGAAAAAGTAAACATCTTACACGATATTTTCACCGTATGATGTGTTTATAAGTGTATTCTTGTGTTCTGCGTGTAGATAACCGGACTACCAACAAAACAGTAAGTAAATACACCGATTGAATTATCCGAATACTCTCTTTCTGTAGTATACAACTTCTGACAATGACGTTTGGTGTATAGTACTGTAAAATTAACACAGATGAACTGTGAACTACAGTTACCGTACTGTCCTTCGAAATAGGTAACTGTAGTTCATAGTTCATGTACGTTAATGTTACAGGACCATTCACCGAACTTTATTGTCAGAGACTGTACATGCTAAAATAGACGTATCTTCCTGAACAGAATTGAACTTCGACATGTATCCTCTCTGGCGTAAAAGTATATGAAGAGAACCACGCAGTAATGCACTTGTAACTAAAAACGCACCTGTTGATGGCACCTTGCTGCCGTAACGCCTCGTGATAATATTATTAAAAATAGACTGCTACAGGAAAATTATTTCATAAAAATTCATGAAAGGACAACGAACAGACGAGCACAGTATGTTCAAATGGATTGCGGCTCTTAATGGGAGATGAAGAGGCTCACACAGGGTACAGTAGGATGGAGAGCTGCATCAAACAAGTCTTCGGTTCAAAGGTCACAACAACGAATACGTTGTATAGTGGTATGTACAATTTAAAAAAAAAAGGACTAAAGTAAAGCTTTACACTTGCATATGAAATATATGCAGAGCCAGTCCTAATACTGGATAAATTGGGAATGGATTTTCTTAATAAAAAAAATAATAAATAAATAAATAAAAAAAAGTGTCTGCAGAGTCCCCCTCACAGTTGCGGCTTAGTCTGACGGTCAGAAAACCACGGCTGAAATGCCTGCGGTCGGAAGCAACATGTCGACGCCACGAGGCGAAAAGCCCGTGGTCGGAAAGCCCACGACGCCACTTCGGCGAATAACACTGCTTTTGGAACGCGCTGCAACAGGCTCGCAAATGACGTACGGCGCGGTGACTTTTGTGGTGCACACGTAAAGTCAGATTTGTACGGAGACAAATGTGAAATGCGAATTATAAATTCTTGAAAAGAGGGGAAATGCGAGAGAGGAAAGACAGAGAGAGGGGGTGGGGGGCACGTGTGCCGTCGGCTGTCGCGTATTTCCATGAAATATTCGGCGAGGCGGGGCGGCTTTTAAAAGCGGCGCTGTGTAGCGCTGCCTGGCCGGCTTCCGGCTGGCGGAGAGGGCTGAGTGATTACTTGTTGCGAGCCCCGGGGCCGGCGCAGACCGCGCAGTGCAAGGGCGCAGCCGTGTCAGCCAAACGAGGAAAAATTACACGTGTCAGCCGGGCGGGCGAACCGTGCAGCGCGCGCGATCCACCCTTCTGCCGTACTTCTGCCCGCGACGAATGGCCAGGAACCGTGCTGGGAGCAACACTCCTGACGGATTAAAGCCGTGCAGTGCACCTGAATTCGCAGGTCTCTGAACCTGCCTCGAATACGACACTGCACAGTGAAATGAACGTGGCTGAGGGTGAGAGCTCTGTAGTTAACCTTCCGATAGGCGCGCCTTCTAGTCGGCCAAGGAGTTCACGCTTATTATGCAGATACCCATTGATAATAAACCTTAAAAAGACACAAACATTAAACTTGTATCGTAAAAGAGAAGGCTAACACAAAGAGGAGGATTTCCGACTCTCCCACTTTCCGAGAAAAATATACGAAACTTGTAGCCTCGTATCTGACACATACGCGCGCCTGACGGAAGGTTAACATACATTCTGTGAATAAAGTTTCGTCGCATTACATGGCAGTTTGTTACAACTCCTATTGCTTATCAAATGTTCAAATGTTTGTTAAGCTTAAGGGACTTAACTACGGGGTCATCAGTCCCTAAACTTACAAACTACTGATGAACTACCTACAACTGAGGACGGCACAAATATCCATGCCCGAAGGGGGATTCGAACCCCCGACCGTAGTGGCCGTGCAGACCGTGACTGAAGCGCCTCAGTCTCCTCGGCCACCGCGGCCGGCTATTGTTTATCACATTATATCTCCTGAACCATGTATCATATGTGGTTCTTATCCCGACATCTTTCTTACCTCACGGTATGGAATATATGTACCAAATGTTAGCCGGCCGCGGTGGCCGAGGAGACTGAGGCGCTCCAGTCACGGTCTGCACGGCCACTACGGTCGGGGGTTCGAATCCCCCCTCGGGCATGGATATTTGTGTCGTCCTTAGTTGTTGGTAGTTCATAAGTAGTTTGTAAGTTTAGGGACTGATGACCCCGTAGTTAAGTCCCATAAGCTATACAAACATTTGAACATTTTGAACGAAATGTTATTGAAATCGGTTCAGTAGTTTAGGCGTAAATGTGCAACATCACGTTTAATGCAGCAGTTTTTCGCTCATCTCATTGTTTATGACGTCATATTTCTCGAACTATGTGTTATACGTGATCCTTACACTTGGGCAACCGTCCCCGTGGTTTGAAGCTTACGTGTGTAAAATTTCATAAAGATTGGAACAAAACTGTATATTTGTGTGCAATACGTACACACAAACACATATTTGTGTGTTTGTTTGTACGTATTGCATACACATATACAGTTTTACCCAATCTTTACGTTATTTGGCACACGTAAGCTTCAATACATGACGGTCGCCGTAAGTGTAAGGATCACCTGCAACACATAGTTCAAAAGATATGACGTCATTAACAATGAGATGCGCGAAAAACTGCTGCATTAAACGACGATGTTGCACATTTCGTCCTAAACCACTTGAAAGATTTCAAACAAATTTGGTACACATCTTCCTTGCCGTGAAATGCCAATTCTGTAATGGTAAGAACCACATACGACACATGGTTCGGCAGATATAACATCATAAACAATAGGAGTTGCAAGAAAGTGGCACATAAAGCGACAAGACTTTATGGATACAGTATATGAGAATGACAGTATTTAGCGACTTGCAATAAAGTTTAAACATAATTTCAAACCTTTACTAAACATCTTTTTCGCTGACAACCACATCAAAATAATGAAAGGAAAAAAACTTTCTCGCTTAGTACTTTTCCGCTGTTCCGCTTTTCCGCTGTTCCGTTACAATTTATAATTTCTACACTACAAATTGTAGTCGCGGGAAATTTTACAGAGAGTGAAGACACATACAGCTCAATGTAATTTAGAAATTGTATGACAGTACGAGATGTAGTTCTTCAGATATAAGGACAGTAACGTTCATGGAAAACCGCATCATCACGCATCAGTTTCAATATATCACTTTTTTATTCCAAAGAGATTTTAAAGACATACAGTACTCATAAAAAGGAATATATACCTGGAAAATTATACAATTGTACAGCATATATAATACATAAAGCAGAGTGTCTGTATGTTTGTACGTGTTGCATACAAATCTACAGTTTTGTTCCAATCTTTACAAAATTTTGTACACGTAAGCTTCAATCCATGAGGAGGGTCGCCGTAAGTGTAAGAATCACATGCGATATATAGTAAACGAGATATGACGTCATAAACAATGAACTGCGCGAAAAACTGCTGCATTTTGTGACAATGCTGCTCATTTTCGCCTAAACCATTGCACCGATTTCAACCAAATTTGGTACACACATTCCTTACCGTGAGGTAACAGTTGCTGCATGGTTAATAGTCACATATGGCACATGGTTCAAAAGATATTACGTCATAACCAATAGAAATCGCAAAAAATATGCCATATAATGCGACGAGTCTTTGGTAATACACCGTTTGAGAATGACAGTACTTAGCGACTTGCAACAAACTTTAAACATAATTTCAAAACTTTATTAAACTTTTTCTCGCTGGCAACCTAGTAAAATGATGGAAGGAAAAAAGTTTCTCGCTTACTACTTTTCCGCTATTTATGGAGTAAAACTATGGCTCTCGGTATGACGCTACAATTTATAATTTGAACACTACAAATTGTAGCGACAAGAAATGTTACAGACAGTATACACGCATGTAGTTGACTGAGCCTTCTAAATTGTATCACATTCCGAGACGTAGTTCATGAGATATGAGCACGTAAACAGTAATGTTCATGGAAAACCGCTCCATCTCTTACCAAGTTTTCAAAAAAAAAAAAAGTTCAAATGTTTGTTAAGCTTATGGGACTTAACTACGGGGTCATCAGTCCCTAAACTTACAAACTACTTATGAACTAACTAATACTAAGGACGGCACAAATATCCATGCCCGAGGGGGGATTCGAACCCCCGACCGTAGTGGCCGTGCAGACCGTGACTGAAGCGCCTCAGTCCCCTCGGCCACCGCGGCCGGCACCAAGTTTTAATCGATTATTTATTTACTACTAACTGTATTCCCGAGACATTTTACAGACATACAGCCCTTATAGAAATGAATATATACCTGAAAAATGACAGGAATAAATGAATAAACACTCGGGCAACGCCGGGTTTTAAGCTAGTAATTTAATAAATATGAGATCGTAAGAATTTTGTATGTCATTTGTATTTTGACTACTATCTTTCTTTGTTTGGATACTGCCCTCATAATTTTTTATATTATGCAAGACAGCCGTATACATTGTCTGATAAAAATAACATGATTTTAGAAAAAAGGAGATGGACAGAGAGAGAGAAATGATAGAAGTACTAACTCAAGGCAGGAATAAATAAATAAATAAGTAAATACCCTGGTAACGCCTGGTTTTGAGCTGCTATATAAATAAGAAGAAGATTAGACATTTCATGAAAGTGTCGATTACCTTCACCTTATTTAATAGCGAGTGGATGGAGTTTGTTTTATTCGAGGTTGACTGACATGTCATTTACCACGAAGTGTGCCGTCAGAGAACAGTTTCTTTACATGTGACGAAGCTGTAGTGACACTGAGCTGGTCGTGGTGAAGTTGTGTTCCAGTTTCTACCCTCATGTCACTGAGCCTTTTCATCGTTTTCCTAGCGTGAACCAGGCTCACCCACTGACCGAAGAAGAGTCCGCTTCCTGTCCTCGTACGTCATCAACTGTCAGCACTCGCCCCGTCTCTAATGACACTGCCGGTGCGGCGTGAAACTGTAACTAGACGTGAAAAGAGAAAGGAGCCGGGATGCAGGCGTGGCGAGGCCTGCGAGTAATAACGGCCGGCCCTGGAGCAGGCAGCGGGCAGGTACAATGCCGTGAAAACTGCAGCGCGAGTTGCGCGCCGAGGGCCGTCCACTTGACCCGCGCTTAATGAGGCCCGTCGCTATGGCAACATCACGAGTTTCGACGGCATCCGATTTCAAACGCGGCCCGGCGGTAAGCCCCCTCGTCTGCAAAAGTTGGCCTCGCCTCTGCCTCTGCCTCTGCGCCAGGTGGGCGCGCCGGCTGCCGGCCGTGTCGAGGGGGGGGGGGCACCCCACCCACCCCACCCACACAGGCCACCGAAAGCACCTGCCGAGCTCCCGACTCATCTCCACACAGGTGCTGCAGCTGTAATATCTGTCGCTGTTACGTGGCTTTACACGCTCTCAACGTCTCTGATACTATAACCTGCAATTATTTTTGAACTAATGACATAAAAAATAAATCTGAAACTTCCTGGCAGATTAAAATTGTGTGCCGGAACCGGGACTCGAACCTGGGACCTTTGCCTTTCGCGGGCAAGTGCACTACCGACTGTGCTATCCCGACACGACTCACGATGCCCCCTCACAACTTTATTTGCGCCAGTACCTCGCACACAATTTTAATCTGCCAGGAAGTTTCATATCAGCGCACACTCCGCTGCAGAGTGAAAGATTTCATTCTGGATACATCCCTTAGGCTGTGGCTAAGCCATGTCTCCACCATATCCTTTATTCCAGGAGTGCTAGTCTTGCATGGTTCGCAGGAGAGCTTCTGTGAAGTTTGGAATTTAGGAGGCGAGGTACTGGCGGAAGTAAAGTTGTGAGGCGGCTCGTGAGTCATGTCGGGATAGCACAGTCGGTAGTGCGCTTGCCCGCGAAAGGCAAAGGTCCCAGGTTCGAGTCCCGGTTCCGGCACACAATTTTAATCTGCCAGGAAGTTTCATATCAGCGCACACTACGCTGCAGAGTGAAAGATTTCATTCTGGACATAAAAATAAATAAAGTAAGGATTTAAGAGTTAAAATATTTTTCAATTTAGGAACGAAAGATGCAGTTTATTTTGTGTTGTCTTTTACATTTTAATAACGTTAAGTTTAAATAATTAATGACAGTAACAATTAGATAAGTTAATGGTGAAATTCATGGTGTAACATATTTAGTTATTTATACAATTTTAAATTTAATTCTAGTACTATCTATGAATAATGGATATAACAAATTATAAGGAAAAGGAAGGGCATCTCAAAAATCATTATTATTAAGAAGGATAAATAAAAGAAGATAGGAAAGGATAGGTAAAGTATAGGTTGTTGGGGAGAGTCTACCAAGGTGGAAGGCCTCGGAATGAACATCGAGCCCTGACATCATGGAATTCCCTCCATAGTTGGTAGTCATTCATTTCATGTACATTAAGAGGTAAAGGGGTTTTGACTTTAGGGTTTATTGTGCTTAATTGTTGAGGAATAAGTCATCTTCTCTGCTGGGGGTGTCATCTGTTTCGTTATCCATGTCGCTTCCACTGCTTGTCTCGTTCCACGTGTCCTGTGTTATCGAGATGGTCTTATGTACGATGTTATGTCTGACCGTTTTTGCGAATTTTTCCCGCTTTAGTGATGAGACCTCATTCGTCAGTCTATTTAGTGTGTACCAGCCATCCTTATTTCTTATCAGTACGTTTAAGTCTTGTGTGTTGCTTAACATACAGTGTGTGTGCGTTTTGTATAGCTGACAATGTAATACCGTGTGTTCTGGGGACCCAGTGTCCCCACATGTACAGTCTGGATTGTTGCTGAGTCCCATTCGTGTTAGGTGTGTTGGGTATGGGCCATGTCCTGTCAGAAAATGGATCATACCCCAGCTGGGATTAATATGACCCATCCTCAGACGTTCCTTTATGTCCGGAAAGAAATCGTATAATCGGAGTCGTTTTTCACTATTGTTCCATTCCCTTTGCCAGGTGCTAGGTGTCGCCATTTGAATAGTTCGCGTCGCTCAGTTATAACTTGGCTCACTATTTCTTGGACTTTGTCAGCTTCCCGGCCTTTAGCCAGTACACGGCAGCCCTTATGGTGAGATGTACTGCTGGTATCCCAAGTACCACGCACAGTGCTTCACCCGATGTTGTGTCAAAGGCTCCGGATAGCCTGAGTAAGGAACTCCTTTGTCCTCTCCTGACTGTATTGATGTGTGTTTGTAGTGCCAATCGTTGGGCCAATGAACTGGCTGTGAAGCACATTACTGATTTAAAAAGTGCTACATGGTATGCTCTAAGTGTTTGTGTTGGTAGTCTGTATTTTGTTGTGTTTAGCCTGGCAAGTGTCTACGTCATCTTGGTAGCCCTGTCAGTCGTCAGTTTAGTGCGCTTGTTAAAGGTCAGTCTTTCGTCAAGTTGGACACCAAGATAACGTGTTGTGTGTTCTCTTCGGAAGTTGATGTTATTGTGTTTAATTATGGGGTTCCTAATGAGAGTTCCTTTCAGTAGTATATACACTGTTTTGGGTGTTCCCATTTTCAGTTTATTCTGTTGGCACCAATGGTCTATCGTTAAACGGAAGATGCAGTATGTAACTTGAAGTTTTGACAGATTTGTAGGCTATACAGGAAGTTTCAGGATTTCAAAAAATGTTCAAATGTTTGTATAGTCTATGGGACTTAACTACGGGGTCATCAGTCCCTAAGCTTACAAACTACTTATGAACTACTTACGAACTAGGACGGCACCAATATCCATGCCCGAGGGGGATTCGAACCCCCGACCGTAGTGGCCGTGCAGACCGTGACTGGAGCGCCTTAGTCCCCTCGGCCACCGCGGCCGGAGTTTCAGGAGGAAGTGGCAGTGTAGGCGAAATGCAATAAATGCTATATAACGTGGGTAAAATTTTTATTGGCTGTAGACATACATGTTGAAATACACCTTGTTACAATTATATAACCCTGGGGTGGGGGGGGGGGGGCTATTGTGATGGGAAGAATGGGAAGAGGAAACACGATAGTAGAATATAATCCCTGAGCCATGGCTTGATATACAGAATGTGTACTCGCTATTAAAACTGAGCTCATTTAAGGTTTAAGGCGGTAGATGGTCTACAGGTTCTTGCTCAAATGATTGAGATAAATATATATACATATATATTAAAACTTAGGAAAATGCAAATCTTAAAAGAGACACGGAAATAGTGAAAGTCATACAGAGGGTTAGGCAGAACTTGTTTATTGACTGAAACAAGTGGCACTTTATACAAAATGGGTACAAAATTCAGAATAATTTACAGTCACTTGTGGCCGAGCAGTGTAACGTAACGGTGTCACTACGGAGATTTTCAATACACAGTATTACTGTTCGTTTTCGCGGCATCACCTGCGACCAGCTTTGCAAAAGAAGCGGCAACACTTCCTGCGCAATCCACTCATTCATTATATTTGTACCACAATGCGCTGACGCATACAACGCAAGCTGTGGCTGCTCTGTTCGGTCGATGGGACTGGGAAGTACTGTACCATCCACCATACTCCTCGAAGTCCTTATGACTTTGATTTGATTCCGAAGATGAAGGAACCACTTCCTGACATTCACCTGAGAACTGCTCAAGAGATTCGAGAGGCAGTAGACCGCTCCATTCCTACCATCAACAGAACAGGCTCTGCTAACGATATACTGCTCCTTCCAATTCGCTGGCAACAGGTTCTACACAACGCTGGTGACTACTTTCAAAGACAGTAACAGATGCAAACATGTAATGCTTTTGCAAACGTAGGCTTCCGCGGTTGTTGTCACTAACAATAAAATTCTTCTGGGTATGAAACCGCGTCGTCATTTTATAAATTCCACCGACGTTTCGGCCGCTGTTGCAGGCGGCCTTCATCAGGGTCTGTGTCAGATACAGACCCTGATGAAGGCCGCCTGCAACAGCGGCCGAAACGTCGGTGGAATTTATAAAATGACGACGCGGTTTCATACCCACAAGAATTTTATTGTTAATGTAATGCTTTTGTATCGGTTGTGAATAAATAGTTGCCAATATTTAGGTTCCATCACTCGTATGTACGCTCCTCCGCTATTGTGTATTTTACGAGGAAAATTCAGGTACCCAGAAGAAGGGAAATCTGGATATGATGCACTCGTCTAAATGTTCAAATGTTTGTAAATCTATGGGACTTAACTTCTTTGGTTATTAGTCCCTAGGCTTACAAACTACTTAAACTAGCCTAAGAAAAACACACATCCAAGCCCCAGGGAGGACTTGAACCTCCGATGGCGAGCAACCACGCGCTCCGCACCAAGGCGCCTTGGACCGCTCTGACAATCGTCTCCCAGAAGTCTTTGTCAATACGTTATAATATGGGTCTATTACAGGTCTTAGTAAAATGATATTACACCTCTAGAATTGCACTCTAGAATCATAATTGAATATAAGACAAATTAAATAATGGTAAGAGAGAAACAATTCTCATAAATAGATTTACAGTCTACCGCCTACTAATTCAGCCATGTTACCGCAAAAATGGCTATTCTCAACAGATCGAAGGACATAACTGATAAATGAGAGCATTATGACCACTTATCAACTATTGATATAAGCCGATTTAGGCAATAGCTGCGTCACGTCACGGTTGGTGAATGTTACTATGAATGAGTGTACTGACTCTGTGTAGAATGGAGAAGGATCGCTATCTCATTCTTTCCGAAGGCAGATTTTTATGACACAAACACTCGGCTCGACTTGTCATGTGTTAGAGGAGTGATGTAGTTGAGTGTCTTTAACAAGTGGCGAGGCTAACGTGAAACTTAAGTCCACAGGTCCAGGGGTTGGGCGCCAGCCCTTAGCGGAGATGTCAGATGTCGAAAATTACTGACTGGTAATAAATGACTGGCAGAAAACTTCAGAATGTAATGCTGGGCAAATTGTGTCTCAATAAAGTGCATCACACTGCTAATGATGGGTCTCCACAGGTGCTAATGAAAAAACCACAACAATGCAAATAGGACTGCAATGGGAACCTGACAGACATTAGTGGCAGTTGGCGCAATGACAGAGCGTTGTATGGTCTGGTGAGTAAAGGATCCTTCTTCACCATGGAGGGGCTGAATACGTCATCTTCCAGGCTAACAGCTCCTTGATATTTGTGCTACAGACGGAGACAGACTAGCGGTGGCCCCCTTATTCTCTGGGGAACATTCACGTGGACAAAGATCGTGCAAGGCACCATGAAGGCCAACAAGTATCGTACACCGGTTGTAGATCACGTACACCCTGTCAGGCGATTATGTTTCCCAACGGTAGTGGGCGTTTTTCAATAAGTAATACGCCATGCTGCAAGGCCAGGATGGGGATAGATTGGTTTGAGGAAAAGAGTTATGTGTTGCAATCGATGTATTGACCCCCCAACACGCCAGATCTTAACCCGATGGAACACATCTTGAATGTGGTTGAACGTGCCGTCAGAGCTCATCACCTCCTTGCTTGGAGTTTACGGGAACTGAGTGACTTGAGTGTCCAGATGTGGTGGTACTTCCTCCAGCGACGTGCCAACGCCTTATTATTCCCATACCCAGACGAGCCGTTGTTTTTTGCGCACCCAAGGTGGACAAACCGGCTGTTACGTAGGTGCTGTCCGCTTCCGTAGTTTAGTGGACAGCGTGTGTGGTTGCCGCGCAGAGGGCCCGGGTTCGATTTCCGGTCCGGTCGCAGATTTTCTCTGCTCAGGGGGATTTTCTCATCAAGTCGCCGAAGTGGAGTGGGGAAAAATACTTGCACCAGCTGACTGAACACGACCCCACATTGCATGTAACAGCCACACGATCATCATCACGTAATTTCCTACACCTAAATAAATACTCTGCAAGTCACATTGAAGTACATGGCAAAGGGTTCATCGAACCGCGTTCATAATGTTTCTCTACTGTTGCTTTCTCTAATAGCTCACGGGAAAAGGAACACCTAAATCTTTCCGTTTTCGATCTGATTTCTCTTATTTTGTTTTGATGGTCATGTCTTCATATGTAGGTGGGTTCTAACAGAATATGTTCGCATTCGGAAGAGAAAGTTGTTGAGAGAAATTTTGCAAATAGATCTCGCCGCAACAAATAATGCCTTTCTTTTTAATGATTTCCACCCAATTCGTGCATCATTTCCGTGACACTCTTTTCCCTATATCGCGATAATATTAAACGAGCTGCCCTTCTCTGCACTTTCTCTAAATAGTCTGTCAGACCTGCCTCATGTGGATCCCACAGTGCGCAGCAATACTCAAAAATAGGACGCACAAATGTGGTGTAGGCAGTTTGTTTGGTAGAATTGTTGCATCTTCTGCGTGTTATGCCAATGAAACGTAGTCTTTGGTTCGCATCTCTACAATATATTCTATGTGTTCTTTACAATTTAAGTTGTTCGTAATTCTTACACTTCGGTATTTAGTAGAAATTACGGCATGTAGGTTTGACTGCTTTATCGTGCAACTGAAGTATGACGGATTTCTTTTGTTCTCATTATTAAGGTTCAAATATCAATTTTTGCAACATGCAGATATGTAAATCAGTTTGAAGTTGCTTTTGATCTTGTGGTGTCTTTACTAACCGATAAATGACAGAAACACCCGTAAACAGTCTAAGAGAGCTACTCAGATTGTCCACTAAATCGTTTATAAAAATAAGGAACAGTAGGATCCCTATAACACTTCCCTGGGGAACGCCAGATATCACTTCAGTTCTAGACGGCGACTTTCCGTCAGTTACAACGTACTGCGTTCTTTCTGATAGGAATTCGCGAATCCGATCGCACAACTGTGGTAATAGTCCATAAGCACGCAATTTGATTAGAATTCTCTTAGTTAACGTCGTACTATTCGTTGTATGTTGACTATTGTTCACCTTTGTAGACGTGGGCCCTGAATAGTCGGTGAAGAGCCAGCAAGGATGAAAGCAAGACTGGTAAGGCAGTGACAGCCGTTGCAGAGTCAGTCGGGATACCTCCCCCTGACTTACAGAAATCACCTTATAACGATGACAGCCTTCGATCCCTCCTATGCAGACGCGCACCATAGTCGAACTCTTACGAGAATCTGTGAAATGCCGCGATTAACAAGTGACAGTGGGGTTGGACACTACGTCAAAAGTGTTTCGATATGTTGAAATTTGGGTCTGCTGGGAAATGTGCTTAGGTAGTCTGAGTAGGTTTCACTACTACTGTGTACCGATGGCGCAGTGGCCAACTCAACTGGCTGTGGAGCAAGAAGCCTGGGTTCCAATCAACTCTAGCACAACTTTTGAACTTTCCACATTTACGTAATTCCATGTCCACTAAAGTCTGTGCGGACAGCGACTGATACTTGCAACGTATGTAAGACTGTGCTTATTTGCAGTACGTGGTGAAAAAAGAACAGCTAGCAACTGCGTCTATGTTCGAGCACGCGACTCGCGTGGTTTTTCCACATTTTTTCGCAACCCCTGCAGTGAAGAGAGTTACAGAGGTGGGACTCCGTAGTGAGTGAAACGCGAAAGGCGAATTGACGTCGGGAACGGCGAGCCCTCGGTTATTCCGCTGCACACGCTTCGCGATACTTCTCGACGGGCGCAGGCGATGGAAACTCGCTGGCGTGGCAGACGAAGGGGGGGGGGGGGGAGTGGTAGGGGGAGCCAGTCGGCAGACGGCGCTCTTCACGCTCCGGTTGGCCGTTTATACGGGCCGGGACTGTTTTACACGCCCGCCACTTGCCACCTAACCTTTGGCTACAATGCGACGGCCGTGGAAAACGTTTCAAGTTTTTGCGCTGATGTCGAGGCTCCTGCCCAAAATTACTGCGCAGTGTTTCTCGCGACGGGTGGCTTATCCCTTTTTCGCAAGCCAGTCAGAAGTATCAGAATCACTGTTTCTACAGTCTGACTGAGAGTCAATTTACTACAATTTACTGAAGTAATTTTGGCATCCATGTGTACAACCGATAACGTAATATCACGTATCTCTGCAGTGGATGAATATTTCTGTTTTTATCATGGCGCGGGAATTTTTCTTCAGCACTATTTTCACTAATTTACATTGAGTTTAGTCTTTTATTTTATAACTACTATAATTTTACGCCACCTCGACAAAAAGAAAGTTAGAATCCTCCCACGGGTACGGATGTGTGTGAAGTCAGTTAAAGCAGATTTTAAGTTTAGATACCGATGACCTGAGTAATTTGGTCCCATAGGTTTACAAGTAATTAAAAAATGTTCAGTCTCCGTTGCAATGTTTTATTATCCAATGACGCGTTTCGCGTTGTTAGCGCATCGTCAGACTGGAAAAAGACAAATGTTTTGTTACAGTCCGTGTACCTGGCGGGCAGCGAATCTAATGTGGCTAAGGTGAGTAAATTTGAAAATTCAGACTTACTTGGGCGGAGACTGAACATTTTTTAATTATTCAACACTGTTGCTGCACCAGCCGCCACCACCACCACCACCATCATGGATTGGAATGAAAGGTTTACAAATATTTGATTTGACAAACAGGAGGAAATAGTTTGTAATTATGCAGCATACTCCTATGCATGTATTTCAATTCATATTTATATATATATGTATTGTTGTTGCCAGGCAGTCTCTGAACTCTCTGCCTTGTAAGAGCTAAAGGATATGAAACGAAAACACACTGACAAATAAAATAAAATGTTACTGCTATGGTGTCTCTTCTTTCGGGGACATGTTTCAAAGAACAGACATCTTTGGTATACTCTAACGACCGTAATTCAACGAATTCGAAATTTATCAAACATTTAGACCGTATCCGGGAGTTGTAATAAATTCAACGGCTTGGTTTGAAAATTTGTGCTGGACCTGGATTCGAACCCGGATTTCCCACTTCCGGCTAGCTTTCGCTTTAATCATTTAGCCTGGATAACCTAATTAGTTAAGGCGACCGGTGACCCGAAGAGCTAAATCCGGTTTCGAAACCCAGTCCAACACAATGAATGAATGATGCTTGATAATGATTTCGTGTGGCATATTTAGCTGTTAGACCCCATCTGGGATCGTGTTAGACCTGCTTGGTCCAAGTCTGTACGGCAACTTCCACGTCGATGATGATGAGGGCGACACAACACCTAGTCCCCGAGAACAGTAAATCTCCGCCCTGCGTGCAAATCTACCGCACTTTTTTTTTTTTTTTTTTAGTGTGTAATGCATGACCATACTTCCAAGAAGAAGATAACTTAAGCCGCGCGGGAGTAGCGAGTGGTCTGTAGTGCCACGTTGCGATCGCGCGGCCTCCCCGCGTCCGGAAGTTCGAATACTCGCTTGGGCATGGATGTTTGTGTTGTCTTTAGTATAAGTTAGTTCATAGAAGCTTAGGGACTGATGACTCCGCAGTTAGGTCCCAATAAGCTTTACAAACATTTGAACATTTGATAACTTTGAAAGAACTTTGTTTCCCTCATAAGGCATGTCTCTAATCAACAAGATCATTTATGAATCATCGTTATCATCATCAGCATCAGCAGATTTGCCAGCATCAACCAAATGAGGAAAACAATCAAACGTGGCGTGTGATTAATGAATACTCAAGCGTGTGTACACTGCTTTAGGTGGCGCGGTGGTTAAGACGCTGCACAGCAAACGCTATGAAGTGGATTAAATATTTATCCAACCATCTGTATGTACGTTTATCGCCGCCTATTTGAAACCTATTAAGGAGAACTCCGGTGAATTTATGTGTAAGGAACGTGGCCGACCGCCTTCCTCTGTTCCAATGGGAAATGTAACATACGTTTTCGGGCGAGGGGGAAAAGACTAAAAATTTGTGCCATCGTGTCTTAAACTGATCCCTAAAAACTATAATGAAAGAGTTGTTGGATGTTGGGTACTTACTCATTGCGTTTTGAGAAGAGGGATACAACCATTGACCTGATTTCTGAAAAAAAAAATGTACTTGCTATTTTTTTCTTTGTCTTCATTATTTCGGAGGGGAAGGGGGGGGGGGGCAGGCTTCCTCCAGATATCCTTGTGGAACTCCAATCCACCATTTAAATGTTACCTATTAAAATTAAAAATTTAAATTCAAAAATCCTTCCTTCCTTATTTTCTGACTCAAATCCCCATACAGCATTTGTTTGATCCGATGGAGAAACACACAGCACCGATTATACAAAATGCAACACCAAGAAGCCCCTAGGTATCAGAGGCAAATTTATTTGAGAGATGACATTTTACTCAAGCGACATGAGCGAAAATTTATCCCTTGTGAAGTAAGGAAAGTTTGTCTGCCTTAGCAGCATATGGTGCACACTAGACGAGCTGTTCCACAATCATCGACCAGGTTTTCTTTCTTTCAATTGAGGATTCGGGGAACAGTGTGGCCAAGGTTGATGAAGAAGACTCGAACAGTTTATGTCGTTACACAGGAATAGTCTCGCAGCCTGAGGTGCCATGTTCCGAATTGCGCGGCTGCTCCCGTCGGAGGATCGAATCCTTCTTCGAGCATGGATATATGGGTTGTCCTTAGGTTAAATTAGTTTAAGTAGATTGTAAGCCTGGAGACCGATGACCCCCCCCCCCCCTCTCGTATAGTTACTTAAGTTTACGAACATGTGAACTTGTTTTGGGCACTGTGTGCTATTTGTAGAGCCGGTCAAAACGGCCGCCACTCCCGCTCGGTTCCCGCAGCGCTCGCGCGTCGCTCTCGACGGCTGACGGCGGGTAAAGGGTTGGTAGAGGGGGAGCGATGACGTCACACTCGCGAGAGCGAGACGTTTCGGGCAGGGCGAATCACGATACTCCCGGGTTCACGCGCGCCCGCCGGGACGAGCTGAGCTTGGCTGAGCCGCCTCAGCCCAGTCGGCGCACGCCGCCGGCTGCGTGTTCACACTGTGCGCCGGACGTACCCGAGACGAAAAAAGGGGAAAATACACTTTGATTTTCACGTTGTAAAAATTGTTGATGGTATACACGACCACGCTACATCGTATTATGAAATTAGTTTTTCCTTACTAGCTTTGCCTTGGCTGTGAAAAAATAAAAAGGCTAATTTTTATTCCGCACGAGTTTTTAGTTCCTTAACGCCCCTCACTCGATTTTGATGAAAGTATGCGGTTAAAAAATATGAATTTTGGACACTTTATAGTAAAACATCTTAGCTTTCGAATAAAACGTTCACATTTTCGTAATTGTTAACATTCGTTTTCAAATGACGCTATTTGTCAAGTATATGCACTTGATTTACAATTCGTGTATTGAAAAAGTTAGATAGCGGGCAGGTTACTGTTCTATGATTTTTAGACCATATATTACAGCGAGTGAAATTGAGCTAAAAGACCAAAAAGTTTTTGAAATGGTAGTCGCACTGATATCTACCTTCTTTCACAAGTAATTGCGAGTTATCTAAGCGGCCTCGGGCCGCGATCGCAAGCCTACGAACTCAGCCCGTGTTGAGCGTAGCGTGAAGCACTGCAGTGCCGAAAAATCTTAATTGCTGGCTACGTTTGTCGGTCCCTCTCGATGTGTTAATGATTCATAATCAGAGAACGATAATGAACTAATTTTTATTGGGTGGCAACCGATTACAATGGACAACTATCTGCTACGGTTTTACAGCAGATCATACTTGACTTTGAGAGGCATACATCTGGTTTTTTTTCCACATAATACAATTCATGGAATATATATTTCGTATTTCGAACTAGAAGAGAAGAACAAAGTAATGTAAACTGCGACTTTCCTCTTAATAGACTGAAATAAAATTTTCTGACATTACAGTTAACGGCTTTCTAGTTGCAGATGAACGAGAAAGTCAAAAGATATTTTATAGATGCATCTACTCCTAACACACAATATATACCTTTTCGCTTTTGTAGCTTTTGGAAAATGTGTTACCACAAGGTGAAAATAATTGTATACAGTGTGTCCGACATAAATGCGGTACTTTCACGTATGAGATTAAAGTAAGAATGAACTGAGTTGCTTTTAGTAACCTGTCTGAGACGAACAACGTTTCTACGAACATTTTGCTGTATCATTTGAAGATAATTTTCTTTGTCTGTAGGATGGTACTTTAGAATTTTCAACATACGCTGGTTTGCTTTAGCCTCAGACACTGCAGGACAGGTCAGTAAAGGATGAGAAGCGTCTGTCACTTTATTTTTGTGTAAAAATAAAGGTATTCATCCACAGATTTCTCATCAAGTACCACAATTTACATAACTCTTGTCTTCCTTTTTCTACACTCAAGCGGGATTTCCTTCTGTATATTTCTTATGTGGATGTCCTGGCTGTAAACTAAAGTCATTCGGTCAGGCCGTTCTATCCGATCCATTTCCTTCATTTTCGCTTTAAACGAAAGGTATTTATTCTCAGATTTGTCATCAAGTATCAGAATTAACTGAAGTCTCTCCTTCATTTACTTTTATTCAAACGCAGTATCCTTCTGTCCTTGCACTGAATATTGTAATCGGTTTGTTTTACGATATCTTCGGTTCTGAATAAAGTACACAGTTCTGTTTGACCTAACAATACTCAACGGATCAAGATCTTTCATTTGCGCTTTTTAACCCATTGCACGGATTGATTCTGAAGAAAGCTATGCGTGAACATTCAACTTTACTTCCATGTTTTCCCAATGTTTTAGTCATTCCACTAACGGTGCGAAGTATTCGCACGGGTCTTATTCGCACGGGTCCTCTATCTTTCCCATATATTAAAAGAATCTATTTTATAATTATAATTGATTTTAAATAAGTGTTTTGGTATGAATTAAAGAAAGCACAAACTTATATAATATTCTGTGTGGTGTTAATTTCTATAATAAAATATTTTAAATGATAAATATTTAATTTTACTTATTTCCATTTCACATGACTGGCCACTAATGCTGCAAAGTATTTGCACGGGTCACCTAGTTTTATTACTATTGTTCTCACATTGTAGAGAACCGTAGAATTTTATGAACATAAGAAATAGGTGGTAATGCACTCATCCCATCAATATAGACTAATATTTAGGAGAGTATTTCCTTCCGTTAACATTCGATATCTTTAATATTCCCGGCGCGAGTCGGCGCCGGCACGAACCGATTGAGGTATGGTGTTGCTTCTGCAGCACAAGTATCACACGTCTCCAGCCTGCTCTCAGCAGAAGCTTCTCTGCATCATTTTGTTTTTCAATTACACTTATGAATATATGTTTATTTTTCTTCTATTACTATTAATTCTGTAATATGAATTAAAAAATTCAGAAATGTATAATTATTCACATAAAGAAAAACTCTCTTGTATGTTAGTCGAAATTAATGGGATGGATCCATACGACATATTTCTAATGTGTATATAATTCTGTGAGTCACTACAGTGTGCAAACAATAGTAATAAAATTACAAAATCGATTAACAGTTAGCTGGCTCAAAGTAGATGGCAGTGAACAAGTACTGGTCACACCCGTGTTTCCTTCGATCTTCCACTGACAGTGGGTGACGATCCCTTGTTGCTGGCCACAAGCCCACTAAGAACGAAAAAACAAATCACAACATGAAACAAATGACACCTGCTTCTCATCCTTTACTGATCTGCAGTGTCTGAAGCTAAACAAAATCTGCGCATTTTCCTTTCATTTAAAGTAGAAAAATCGATATGAAAGTACCATGGAGACAAAGAAAAGAGATTCAGGAAATGTTCATAGAAAAGCAGTTCCTATCAGACAGCTTCCTAACAAAATAAATAAAAAGTCTGAGAACCGTGTAGATTTGTTTGAAAGTGGCGATGAGCTGAAACATACTACAGCGTGTCCCACATAAAACCGGCACACCTGACGTACCCCACATAGGCATAATTTGCAACATCCCTTATCAGGACGTAATTAAATGTCTTTAGTTTTAGTGTTCTGTACTCCTACTTTAGTCTCGGTCTGAGTGATAGCGCTTTTATGCGAGACACTGTATACAAATTGTTTCAAAAAAATCTTCAAATGTTTGTAATTCTATCGGACCAAACTGCGTGGTCATCAATCCGCAGCTTACAAACTGCTTAAACCTAGGTCAACTAACCTAAGGACAAACACACACACCCATGCCCCAGGGAGGACTCGAACCTCCACGGCGAGCAACCGCGCGCTCCGCAGCGAGACGCTTTAGACCGCTCGGCTACTCCACCGCGGCCAAATTGTTTCACCTTGTGGTACATTTTCCGAGAGTTACAAAAGCGAAAATTAATAAAAGCCTAAATAGTGTAATCTTAGGTGTAGATGCATCAATAAATGTAAGTGTATTTTTGGGCTACTTCCGTTTATCATCCTCAACTAGACAGTCATTGAGTAGAATTTCAGAAATTTTATTTCAGTCCATCAACAGCAAATTCGCAGTTTACATTGTTTCTTCTCTTGTAGTTCGAAACACGAAATATGTATTCCATCAATTGTACGATGTGGACAACAGACTACTTGTATACCTTACATAAAACCACAGCAAATCATTGTCCATTGTAATCGGTCGCCACCCAACAAAAATTAGGGTATAGCTATTTTCTGGTTATGGATTATTAACACATCACGAGGGACCAACATACGTGGCCAGCAAATATTTTTTTCGGCACTGCAGTGCTTTACGCCACGCTCAACACACACCTAGTCGTAGGCTTGCGGTCGCGGTATGATGCCGCTCAGATAACTCGCAATTAGTAGTGAAAGGAGGTAGATATCAGTGCGACTACCTTTTCAAAAACTTTTCTGTTCTTTTAGCTCCATTTCACTCGCTGTAATGTATGGTCTAAAATGCATAGAACAGTAAGCTGCCCGCTATCGAACTTTTTCAATACACGATTTGTAAATCAAGTGCGCATACCTGACAAAAAGCATTATTTGAAAACGATTGTTACCAATTTCGAAAAGGTGAATATTTTATTGGAAAGCTAAGATGTTGTACTACCGTGTGTCCAAAAACCAGATTTTTTAACCGAATACATTCATCAAAATCGAGCGAGGAGCTTTACGAAACTAAAAACTCGTGCGGAATGAAAAGTAGACTTTTTATTTTTTCAATGGCAAGGCAAAGCTTCTAAGGAAAAAATAAGTTGATAAAATGATGGGACGTGGTACTATATACCGTCAAAATTTTTTACAACTTGAAAATCGAAAAAGTTGTTTTTCCCCAATCTTTTTCGTCTCGGCCCGTCCGGCAGTGTGAACGCACCGTCGTAGACGTGTGCCGGACGGGCGCAATAATTAACGGCGTAGTGAGGAGGGCTGGCCGTGCGCATGCGCACTGCTGTCGGCTGTTCCACATGCCAGCCGGGAGTACCGAGTCTTGTCGCTCCCGAGACTGCATTATCGGCACGGCCGGCTCTCGGGTGCGGCGGTCTCGCCAGCCGCTCCCTCTGGCGGGAACGAGGGGGAGCCAGGCCGCGTTTGACGGCCTCTAGCTATTTGCAGTCGCGCGTTATCACGTTTCAAGTATCGGCAGGACAAAACCGTCCAACACTTCTGAGGACGGTTTGATTGTAAATCGAAGACGATCCACCTATACTTTGCACGTAATCTTCCTTTGAGACGGTAATCAAAAGCCTCATCAAGTTTAGATGGCTCTCGGGAATATCGTCAAATCGCTTTCCTCTCAAAGGATAGATATTTGGGGAGTACGCTGGATGTTGAAACTGAACCACCTTTTTTATATTTACCTTATTTTTATTTTTATTTATTTATATATTTTGCCAGGTACAGTTTTACGACATTCGCTGTGTGTGGGCGAGTGTTGTCGTGAAACATGAACATCCACCATACTCACCGGATCTCAACCCTCCACATTCCTTCTTATTCCCACGACTCAAACTCGGAAAGTGATTTGAAGATATTCCTGACGTCCAAAGAAAAGTGACGAGTCTTTTGAAAACCACCTCAAAGGAAGACTTCGTACGAAGTTTCCAGGACATGTATCGCAGAGCTAAGCGGTGCATAGTTATGGTAGGTGACTATTTAGAATGACTGTAAGGCAACTGTAGTTCATAGTTCACCTACGTTAATGTCACAGGACTGTTCGCAGAACCTTATTGTTAGATGGTGTGTATCTGTATAATTTTTTTACACACTTAGGTTGCACCCGTAGTTTAGAGGTAGAGGTAGAGGTTGCATCTATCAATATTATAATATATAGGAAACAATATCTCTAGCATATATTGCCATGATCTTGAATTTCTGTTCATAAGAAGAAAATGATTAATTAGGCTATGTACTACAGTGGTTACTAGATTCCAACTCGAATGCTCATTGGAAAGCAATACAACAAGAGCAACGTGCTGAAACATTAATTCAGATTACTCTGTGGAAAAGTGAAGTGCACTTGTAGGTTAAAAGTTAACAACCAACGAGTACGTGTAATTACACGCTGCCTGACTCACAGCCAGCCGAGCACAACTCACCACTAGTTCCCCAGTAACACCAACTTCAGATTTGTGCTGGACCGCGACTCTAACGCGGAGGGCTCGCGTTAACCATCACGCTATCTGCTCACGCCTACATATGCCGTCCTGATGGATTGAAACTTACGTGCGCTAAATTTCATAAAGTTTGGAACAAAACAGTAGATTTATGTGGAATATTTACATTCAAACACAGGAACCTCCGTACTCACGGTTACTCTACTTTATACAGGGAGAATCAGCTAAAACTTGCAGCGCAGGTATTGCGGAAACGGAAAGTGCGATTGATGAGCGGTTTTCACAGACTGTATTGGTTGTCAGGGGCTCGTACTTTAAGCCAACAAACACGCTGTAATATTACTTAGAAAGTGTATTTTTTATGAAAACATAGTTTTTTAAATGGAACAATGGTTGTTTCTATCATGCACTGGAATATTTGACACCAGCTGTGTACAAACAATTTTGAATGACATTTTTATGACGTTTAGTTTGGCAGCTACAACCGTTCAGAGTTTTGGGGGCGGACGCTACGACAGCGTAGCTGATTGGCTGGTGGTCATGAGACACTGGGCCGTGCCCCAGGGGCTAGCCACTCGGCCAGTGAGCTACGCTATCGCAACCTCCGCCCTCGAAAGTTTGAACGGTTGTAGCTGCCAAACTAAACGTCATAAAAATGTCATTCAAAATTCTTTGTACACAGCTGGTGTCAAAAATTCCAGTGCATGATAGAAACAACCATTGTTCCATTTAAAAAAACTATGTTTTCATAAAAATACACTTTCTAGGTATTTTTACAATTTGTTTATTGGCTAACAATACGAGTCCTCGACTACAAACCCATTCTGTGAAAACCGCAAATCAATCGCACTTTCCGTTTCCGCAATATTTGCGGTGCAAGTGTTAGGTGATTCACTTGGTATATAATGAAGAAGATTTGTACCTAATGCAACGTAATGATTTATTAAAAACATATAAGATAAATAAATATAAAAACTGTAGAAAACCACTGATAGTCACACTGTTACAAATTTATTATTATTAGAGGCCTTGTCTTTTCTGGTAGTACCCTTTTCTATCTTGTGTACCGCATAACGTGCGACTGGTATTACAACATTGTATAATTATTGCAGGAGATCTATGCGAGACTCATTTTCTCCAGAAAAAGTATCCTTATTTCGCTGCTCTAAGAGTTCTTCTTATGTCACAAGCAAGGTGCGGAACCCTATGTCTTTTCAGGAGCTCATAAAATATTACCAGCTGCTACTTATTGAGTTTCTTGCGTATGTCCTTATATGTTCCAACGTGTGGTGCATTGAAGCATTGCAAGTTATTATTCAGCGTTACGGAGCGGTGGCTTGTGCTAGAGTTCCGGACTGACGACCCGAGGGTCTCGTGTTCCATCGTTAGCCAATCGTAGTGACTTTTATCTGTTATTTGTACACATCTAGGCTCTGATAATGTGTGTTAATGTGAGAGTGGTGATTTACACCGCTGTTCGGAATATGTGTCAAACTTAGGTTCCCCTGTGATTGGCTGGGTAAGTCAGCTTACACTTTAATCGAAGACAACCTTATACCAACGGCATCATGCCTAATGGAACACCATGATCTTTAATCCGAACTTGTGATCGATAAAAGCTTCAGTTGTGACTTAGCGACAAACCAATTTCTATTTAGTTTTACTCTTCCTGCATAACTTCTACTGTAATGAAACGGAACATTTTACATTTCTACTGAAGGTTTGCTGTAGAAATCCATTAGGTACATTTATTTATGCTGCTTCCTGAAAATATCCCCGTGATAATTCACCTATTCTTTGTACAATAACATTTGGTGGACTTCCTTTGAATGAACCATTGTTAAAGATACTTCGTTAGTTGCTCAGCAACGGCAGTACTGTATAAGGCGGCTGTTGTTATTTACGTCAATTGGTGTAGCGTTCGAGAGTGAACCAGTTCCAATCACTTCAAGCCACAAAAATCTCCATAAATGAAGTTATCGTACGGATATATTCGTCGAGAAAACCCGTCTGTGATTATTCGTCCGCCTGTTCCATCTCTTAATAATTGTTCGACACTTCGGTGATTTACGTTTCAGCAACTACAGGATGACATGATTCGTACAGACAGGAACACCAATATGGTAGCCCGAGTTCTCAGTGTCAACCACCAGACCAGGAGCTGATCACGGATCAGGATCGCTGTTGAAGAGGTTCATGTTTGGTGAGGTACCTGTCATCACCCGGCCGAGTGAGGTAAGTGTCTGATTTATTGGTGCACGTAATAATGTAACTAATACTCGGGCAATTTCAAAAAGGTCTGCACACTGTAAGACCAAATCGAAGGAAGTACCTCACTTTTCAAAAACCTTTACAGAGCTTCACTGTAGTCTCCATTCCTGTTTACGACAGATTCTCAGTGTTTTAGCAAATTCTACATTCCGCATAGGGTAGCTCCATTGTTGAGCTGTCTAATTATTTGGGTCACCTCACCGGAGGACTCAAAAATTGTGTCAAAACATTGAATTTGGGAAACAAATCATTGTCTTATGGGTATAAATTAGGACTGTATAGTGGATGGGCAGGAATTCTCATCCATATTTTTCGAACTTTTTTCTCGCCACTTGGGTAACATACTAGCTTGCATTATAGTGCAAAATAAGATTACCAGCTGCAAGCACGTTAAGCAGTCTTCGACGGATTTTCGAAGGGAGAAATCATGCAGGAACACTGTGACACTCGGTAGTTATGAAAGACGCTTGCAGGGGCTCTCGTTTCGATGACTCTCGAACGCGCAACCACAATTCGATATATGGTGCATTTCGATATATTCCAAGATAGCGGGAGATTCTGATCTGTTGATACAGTTCGTAAACGAGGATTATGTAAAAATCTGTTCATGCTCTATGCTTGACAGATTCTTGTGTGTACCCTTATCCTCGTAATGTAAGGATCATAAAACGTTGGTAAGAGTGTTTTTTGTTTAGCATGAACCACGTAATTGTGACATCATACGTTTATACATTCCATTGTCCTTATTTTCCGAGGATAATTTAAGTTATTCACCGTACAAGGGTACATACAAGAACCTGTCAACTATAGGTCAAGAACAGCATTAATTATTTACTTTGCGGGCAGCCAACCTACGAATACGCTCAAACATTCAATCGTGTGGTCGAGATTTATCGGAAACGCCGCCTTCACAATTAGCCGGTACTCTGTAGCTGAAACTCATCTTCGGTTTCATCTTTGATTCTTAGCAGTGGAATTTTTTTTTTTTGCATGTGGAGAATAGGAGCTTTTTCCATTGTAGCGACAGAGGTATTAGTTCTGGCTAGAACTCTCGTATGCAGGTTTCATCAGTACTAAAGTCCTTTTCATAAAGTTTTACTTCTACGGCTAACGTTGAAGAATTGTTTCGTGATTCTTTTGCGACATGCTTTCTGCTCTTCACTCATTCACGAGGAACCCATCCGGCAGCAACTCTTCTGATTGCTAACTTTTCAGTAATGATTTTGCGTGGTACAGTCAATAAGTTCTGAGAGTAGACGCCTTGAGGATAGGCAGCCACGCGACTCTGACGTTGCTCACGCTGCCGCATTACACGGCGTACACCTACACAGAGCCACAAGCACCCACAAAATAGTCGTAATTGGCCGTTACGCACGTTTACTAATGCTGAAAGCAGGTGGCAGGAATTCCCTGTGTAGTTTATCTTGTGGCCGTCAGGACCTCTTCGTAATACCGAAATCTGAGAGTACATACAAGAGCTTTCAGATGGGAAAACTTATCAGGTGAGTGTGGAGGTTGTGACAAAACCTTCGCAAAATTTTGCAAGTTCCTCCTCTTGGACAAGTACACAGCGATGTGCAGGGGCAACAGCCAATTCTTTGTACGCCAAAGCCCACGTCGCTTATGTCGATTTGCATTGCGTAAACGGCCGTTGATCTAATTGTAGCGGGTTTTGTTTACCGTTGCAACGTCTGGGAGGAATTCCACGCGGACGATTCATTTTTAATCACGAAACAGTTGCTGCATCACCTTGCCTTTTGACCATCCTTGTGGTTTTTCTTTTTGTCGTGCTGATGATGTTCTGTTGAACCGCACCCGGAGCAAGTCCGTGGTTGCCCATCATATATGACGATTGCTCTATAACCACCGACTGTGATGTAAGACGGAATGTGTTTTAACATGTCAATCTTCACTTGTCTTACACCATTTAACACCGGTAAAAGCTGAAGATTTGACCATTTTTCCGCGAAGTTGCTTATGACAGTGCCATATTCCTTGAGCTTGTCGTTAATTTCGTCATCAGTTATTTCCATTGGCAATTCAAATATTCGCACGGTTTTAATCCCATTCCGGCTCGTGCAATTGTAACGTTCCCGATATTTCCACCAGAATGTTTAAAATTTAAAGTTCCTCCACATGATTCGATTACTTTCTGGCATTTTTCAGCACTTATCATCTTTAAGAATACTGTACTACTTACAATCGATAAGTGAATTCCTACCAATTCATCTACAGTGATCTTCATTACATCACGAATAAATATATCTACTTCAAATGACTTCGGTCTCGTATAATTCGGGTCAAAGCTCAGTCTAAGTGTGTCTTCTCGTCGTCGTTGATCCATTATAGTCGTCTAAAGTTCATCTTCAAAGGTAAATAAGAACGCAGAAAGCGCGCACTCACCGAAAACTCCTCGCGGCCGCCAACAGCGAGGACGTAAACAAAGCGTCCGCACATCACTGCTGCCCGACGAAGACTGTGACCACTCAGCTAATGCAGGATTGCAGCCAGAGCGACTACACAGACTGTATTAAAGCACATCTCCCTCCACACCACATACTTTAATTCTGCCTCATGTTCACTGTGAAATGCATATCAAATTTCCAGGATTCTCCTACTTTGGAATAGCACCGGGTTCGAATCCCGGCCACAGCATAAATTTTAATTCAATGCCTCTCCTTATGCTTAGTACCTTTGGTATAACGAGACATTGTTGTCTCAAGGAATTGTATTATTTGTTGATATTTACCCCTAATTGTTTTGCGAGGGTATAAGTCATACTGGAAATATAGGTTATACTTTTAATGCATCACCGCAAGTTTGCCGATTTGTTACGAGAAACAAGTTACTGCACACACTGCGGCAGTAAATGCGGCACTGTAGTTAGCGTGCACCTGCACGGTTGTGCATTTTCCATTTTGTCGTCACGTATGTGACGAGAACCTGCGATTCCTGGAACAGAGCACAATGGCAGCAGCGCTGCAATGCGAGGCAGCAGCCGGCTGGGAACGACGCGGCCGGTGGGCAAACGGGAGGGGGCGTGGCAGCGCGGGCTCTGCAAACCTCTTTGCGAGATTGCGGGCCCTGGCGCCCAGGTGGCCGGGGAGACCTAATGAAAACTGCCCGGAGCTGCAGGGGGGCGGGAGGGGGGTCACAGTAATGAGCGAGCCGTCACTTGTCGCCGCTGCTCGCAATTAGGCGGCTGCGGAGCCGGCGGCCTCCACTCCTGTCCTCGCTAGGGACACTCACAAGCAGTGCCATTCATCTCTCATAACTTGCTTGTCTATGCACAAACAAACAAGAGCTGGTTAAATATAATTGTAGGTAACATTGCTGTGGGAGTACAGCGATCTGTTGTAACAAGGCAAATGAATTAAACAGTCGAAAATCGCAATATTGGGCGAAATTGGCATAAGTTTCTCTACATATTTACAACTTTGGAATAATTGGACTACTACAGAACTGAATAAGACTGACCAATTGAAAATTCAAAGAATTTTACAATATGATCGAAAAATGTTTTGTACATATTAAATGAGCCAAATGACTGAATCCGCCCTTGCTACGAAGAGTGAGGTACGTCTACGTTAATGCTAATGACGACAGTTGTGCTAAAGCAAAATTGCTAAACACAGGTTACAGAACTTCTTTCATTAACCCTTTGAGGCATAGTGGCTCCATTTTTGTCCAGTTTAGCTTTTAATTTTTGCCCACTTTAGGTTATGGTAGTAACAATAAAAGTGGGCCTTTGCGATCGTCCTTTACAGCTCGAAATTTAAATGAAAATAACAGCTTAACCATTCATCTGACACGAAAATTGAATAACCGAATTTGTAGAGGAGAAAATTCTCTACAACTTTGCTCTCTTGTGTTTTTTTTTTCATATCTCGTATCGTTTCACAGACATTTGCAAAAATAACGGCGATTTTGGGATGTATGTCTGTCTGTCTGTCCTGTTTTTAAGACGACCCGTTCAACCGATCAGCACCAAATTTTACAGACATAATTGTAGGTCGCCAGAGACCAGAATCTCCCTTTTACAAATCTTTTGGACAAAAAGTACGATAGTATTACCAAAAAACGCCGTTTTTAATATAGTGTTAATTGCAAATGAACCGTTCATCTGACACGAAAATTGAATAGCCTAATTGGTAGAGAGGAAAATTCTCTACAACTTCGCTCTGTTACTTTTTTTTTCATATCTTGCATTTGCATTTGCATAAATAACGGCGATTTGACAATGTCTGTCTGGCTTTAACGTGTTCCTACTTTTTAGGTCGAACCGTTCAACCGATCGGAACCAAATTTTACAGACATAAATGTTAGCTACCAGAGACCAGAATCCCGCTTTTTGAAATATTTAGGACAAGAAATACCTTAGTAATAGCAAAAAAAGCCGTTGGTAATGTAATTTTAATTGCAAATAAATCGTTCGTCAGACGTGAACATTGAATAAACGAATTGGTAGAGGAGAAAATTCTCTACAACTTTGTTCCCTTATGTTTTTTCATATCTCGTATCGTTTGAGAGATATTTGCAAAAATAACGAAGTTTTGACACCCTCCATTGAATTAACGAAAACCAGCCGTTCGCAGATGTCACGTGACATTCCTCGCCCAGAACTCTGTGGCACACGCCATATAGCGTTGCGTATTTGATGGTTTTCTTATTCTAACTTACACGTTCTCATTTCAAAGCAATGGTGCATTGAAGAATTAACAAAAACACGTCGTTCTTCGTACGATAAATGATAATCTAGTGTCTACAAAAACGTTTAATGATAATCTACTTTCTACAAATACCATATTAGCATCAGTTAACAACGACCATCAACAGTATGAGATTAAAGAACACAACTCCTAACTGTTAGCCCTAGTGTGGTGCACAATGCGGTGGACTGTGACGCTGAAGGCCCGTGGTTCGGAACCCGCCACTACCTATTTTTTTCCTAAAAGCGTTTCACACTCTTATTAATCAATTTTTTTATTATTTCGATTATTATTTTGGTCCAAAATGTTTGCAAAAACTTACAAAACTGCAAATCTAAAGTAGGCCGTAAAACACGTCAGCGCGATATTTTTATTTTTAAAATGACCGGTTTCGGCAACAACCTATTGCCATCTTCAGGTATAATCCACTGTAAATAAAATACAGAAGATAATTCGTTACAAACAGATGTCAGAATTGCATGTTACTTCGAAAAACGTACTGGTATGCAGTCAGGTATCAAATTCGACTTCACCTGATATTTCGGCAGGAGACCACCCTGCCATTTCCAAGACGAAACTGCAGAGAGAAAGCAATGTCCAACGATCTTTCAAACCTCGGTTTTCAATGCGTAAACAGTAAAGACAACATACACCGAGCAAGTAAGCACACAGCGGCGACAAGACCAAAGATGATAACGGTCAGGATATCGATAATAAACATCAGTTCTCAATGGATGAGATCGGATTAGTTTTGTTCCTCTGTTTTTTGATAAGAGAGAGCAGAATCCCATGCGGAATTTAAGCAAAATCCTCCATTCCTGTTCATAAGGTTGTCTGGTAGTTTTATTTCAATCGCTTCGTTGACAACATAGTCCTAGTAGCTGGAAGTCCATTCCAAAATTTCCGTTTTGTTGCATTCGATAGGGTGACCTCTGTCAAGAAAGTGTTCGGCCACAGCAGATTTGTTTGGCTGTTGTAAACCTTGAAAGACGACTGTCTGTCGTCTTCCATATATTTTTGTATACTCTTCTGTAAAGTTATAATTTATTTAATGTCGCTAGATTATCATTTTGTTAAAACATGAACCCCACTCTTTTCAAGGCTTGAGGAATAACATTTTTATTTCATGTGTTAGAATATTAGTTAATATTGCTAGTTTATTTTATTTTGTTATGTTAATACTGTATTATTATATTAATTAATGTGGCATACGTATGGCTTCTCCTCTATGCCACTCTCCCTATGAGAATGTGCAGTTGTTTTACTTTTAAGTAGATGTGCGAGAATCGGTGGCTGTCTGAATGTGGGGAGTGATAGCTCGCTTTGCATCGTTCTCTCTAGCTCAGTGTCGATAGCTGGTGATACTACCAAAGAGGTTTCTACACCCTCTGGTCACAAGCTAGTCGGTGAGCCCTCTCCAGCGCGAGTCTCGCTCTCTGTCCCCATCACCGCTGTTTTTTGGGCTTTCCAGCTTCCGCTAGCTTTTCGCGCCCCTGTGGCTGTTCATTCTGTGCTGGTCATCTGCCAAGGTAAGGTTGGTTCTGCTCTTGTGTTTGGAGATGGTAGCATTTCATTGTATAGCATGTTTAACTTAGACTCGTGAACTTAGAATCATTTTTTGGAATATTTTCTCCGCTCGTGTGCAGAGATGTGTTCTCGTTTTTCAATTAAGTGAGTTCCAATAGATAATCGCGGTATGTGTGATTCTAGTTGCAGTTGGATAACGGCCTGGTATGTTAAAACCTTTTGTGATCATGTAGCAGTGTATGAACTCTGTGTAAATACTTTCTAGCTTTGTGGGGCCCGATTATAATTCTAAGCATTTTGTATGGGTTGCAAGCTGTAGTTAATTTTCTTTATTTTTCGGAAACTGAATTTATTCAATTTTATCGGTTTTCGGATCCACGTGGGTCCGAGTTCCGACTTCTGGCGTTTGCAGCCAGTCGCTTGAATTCACGCCACTTCTCATATAAAACCACTTCTAACAGATTGCAACTTAAGAATCCACCGTGATTTTGTATCATGAATCTGATTTTCAAACACTTCACCTTCAGTGGAGTGCGTTCATGTAACGTAGGGTTCATGTGTCGCCGTTAGGGTGTTTGCTCGCGGTCCAATTCAGATGTAATTTAACTTGGCTATACACACGCACAATCTCAAAACAGACACGACAAATCGGAGCCAGCTTCAAAGTGTTTTTGTATATTGTGTTTTGTGCTACCTCTGACTTGCTGAATTCGCCTACGATAGTGGCGCCTGCTTCCGCCTCGTCTCAGCACGCTGATTTTGGTGAGTTTCGCTGTGGCATTGCGTGTGTGAGAGCGAATGAGTGTTATTCGTGAATCGTTCCCCCCAGTAGCGTTAAATCATGTATAATTTAGTCTAGGCACTGTCCGCATTAATCCATGTAAGAGATGCATTTTTATTGTACTAGGTGAAAACCCGGCGTTCTCGGGTATTTATTTATTTAATCGAGCCTTGAGTTAGTACTTTTCCTATCCATTCTCTCTCTGTCCATCTCCTTTTTTTCTAAAATCATGTTACATTTATCAGAGAATATATAAGAAATAAAAAATCACACGTAAAAATGCACTCGTTTCGAAGAATCCAATCACGAAATTCAACAATAATGATTGTAATAATATCACAGATCGATCATTTAATGTAATGTGCGAAACGTCCAATCAATTTTTTAAAGAGATGTATTTAAAAGAAAATTTCTTTTTTACTGCCTTATTTATTTATTCTTATATTTCCTTATCCGTATGCTTATCCTTACAGAGAAAGAGCTGAAGACGTTGTAGCACGCATAGACCAAAGATATCGTCTGTGGCATCGCGTTTCGCTCTATGTAACCTGTTTGGTGTAGAGTCGTAAACGTCGCCTTCAGTCCGATTTTTTTTATAATTTGACGAAATCAACCACCATATCTTTCACTCCCTTATAACTATCGGCATGGAACTGCTATGGTGCACAACGGGAGACTTCGGACAACAATTACACACAGACCGTTCGTTTGCGTTCTGTAGTTTTCGCTGCAGAGCGAAATATTAACACACACACGTAGAATTTTATATACACCGATAACTTTCCATATCAATATACTCCACCTTTTTATCATTGTCAACCCTCAAGCAACAATGCAACCAATAAAACCATTTTCAAAGAGTAATTATTGTTCCGCATTTCGAGTTATATTCTTCAAATTACTAAATATCTTTCAGATAGCTATAAAACCGTGCCTAAAACCTTCCTCAAGTATAAATTAGCAACTGTACAAATATTTAAGTCCCTGCGTCTTCTCGTTCGAACGTGATAAGCGTACACCGAACATACATTCATATTAATATATATATATATATATATATATATATATATATAGCTATCCGATCGCCTTAAAACCGTGCCTAAAGCCTTCTCCGGGTACACATTAGTAACTGTACAAATTTTTAGCTCTTTATGTCTTGTTGTTCAGACGTGATAAACTCTTATAGATATAGATTAACTAAATCGGTTCCCCATTTTGCTTGTTTTCTTTCTGAATAATCCAGTTTAAGTTCAGCATAATCTGTAAGTTGCCTATAAATTGTAGTTTTAGAGCACCTTCCCTCTTTTATTTAATATTGTTCTTCACGAGTGCTAAGAACAAGCTCAGATGCAATTTTTCTTATGTCTAAATTCCGTTGCGCCATAAATGTTTTCTCAGATAACTTTAATTGCGGTGGCTTGCTTGCTTGCTTGTAATAACGTGTGAGCTGCTATGTATATTGACCACTGTAGTATTAACTTCCTGTTATTGAAGTAATTTGAAACGAGTCAGTTCTCAGTTTGTGCCAGGGAACAAGGTTTCGTAGCAGGAAGTAACCGGTAGTTCACACTGACCTTATTTGCTAATTTTAGTGATAAAAGAAAGCTCTTGTTTCGTACAGTGGTCGACTTTTAGACTACAGTCGATCTGTTGTAAAATGTAAACTTTCACGGCCGGAATGGTCAAAATTACTAAAAATTTCCTGGCTATTATGCCGTGGTCTAGTGGATTTATTGTCAAAACCCAACGTTTCGTCCCCGACTGCGGAGGACATTCTCAAGGGGAATCGTAGTACTTTCAGTGTCCGATACACACCCTGGCTCACTACTGACTGAAGCCAGTGAAATTAAATGAAATCTGGATTCCGGTTTTGAAGAAGAAATGTAACAGTCTTCCACCATGGGACGATATCAACGGACGACGGCAATCGGCAACGACGAATTGCGCGCTCATGTCAAACATCTGACGTCACACCTCTGCGCGCGAGCCCTCGTAAACGGAGTTTGGCTTCAGTCAGTAGTGAGCCAGGGTGTGTATCGGACATTGAAAGTACTACGATTCCCCTTGAGAATGTACTCCGCAGTCGGGGACGAAACGTTGGGTTTCGACAATTAATCCACTAGATCACGGTATAATAGCCCGGTAATTTTTAGTAACTACAATCGATCTCTCCATTTGCAGTGTCTATCTGTCCCCAGATGGTGTAGTACGCCAAAATTACAGAACTATCAGTGTAATATGTTATGGTTGCAAAATACTGACACGAATTATTTACAGACGATGTAAAAACTGATGGAATCCGACCTTAAGGAAGATCAGTTTGGATTCAAGAGAAATGTAGCAGCACGGGAAGTAATACATCATGACATATCTTAGAAGATAGGTTAAGGAAAGGCAAACCTAGATTTAGGCATTTGTAGGTCTGGAGACAGCTTTTAACAATGTTGACTGGAATGCACTCAAATTCTGAAGGTATATGGGGTAAAATATAGGAAGCGAAGAGTTGTATTCAACTTCTACGAAAACCAAATAAAATGTTTGTAAATCTATCGGACCAAACTGCGTGGTCATCAGTCCGTAGCCTACAAACTACTTAAACCTAGATAAGCTAATCTAAGGACAAACACACACACCCATGCCCCAGGGAGGACTCGAACGTCCACGGCGAGTAACGCGCGCTCCGCATCGAGACGCTTTGTTTGTTTGTATGTAATTCTATCGGACCAAACTGCGTGGTCATCAGTCTGTAGCTTACAAACTACTTAAACCTAGGTAAACAAACCTAAGGACAACAAACACACCCATGCCCCTGGGAGGATTCGAACCTCCAAGGCGAGCAACCGCGCGCTCCGCAGCGAGACGCTTTAGACCGCTCTGCTACTCCACCGCGGTCGAGACGCTTTAGACTGCTCTGCTACTCCACCGCGGCTAAGAAAACCAGACAGCAGTTATATAGTCGAAGGGAGTGAAAGGAGAGCAGTAGTTGGAAAGGGAGTAAGACAGCGTTGTAGCCTTTCCCCAATGTTGTTCAATCTTTACATTGACCAAGCTGTTAAGGAATGCGAAGAGAAATTTGGAGAAGAAATTAAAGATCAGGGAGAAGAAATGAAAACTTTGCAATTTGCCGATAACGTGGTAATTCTGTCAGAGACAGCAAAGGACCTGGAAGAAAAAGTGAACGGAATGGACAGTGTCTTGAAAGGAGGGTATAAGATGAGCATTAACAAGAGTAAGACAGGGATAATGGAATGAAATGTCAAAAAAATCAGGCGATGCTGAAGGAATGAGATTAGGTAGGGAGACAATATAAGTAATAGATGAGTTTTGTTATTTGGGTAGCAAAATTGCTCCTAATAGCCGAAGGAAAGAAGATAGAAAATGCAGAATGGTTATGGGAAGAAAAGCGTTTCTGAAGAAGCGAATTTCGGTGACGTCCAATATTAATTCAAATGTTACGAAACTTTTTCTGAAGGAATTTCTCTGGAGTGTTGCATTGTATTGGAGTGAAACGTGGACTGTAAGGAGTTCGGGCAAAAAGGTGATAGAAGATTTTGAAATGTGGTTCTACAGAAGAATGATGAAGATTAGATGGGTAGAACAGTAACTAATGAGGACGGTCTCAACACAACTTGGGGGGGGGGGAAATAGTTTCTGGCATATCCTGAATAACAGAATGTATAGGTTTCGTGGGACACATCCTGAGACAGTAAGTTATCATCAACTTAGCATTAGAAGGAAGTGTGTGGGGTTAAAATTGTAGAGACAGACCGAGAGACGAATACTGTAAGCAAATTCAAAACGATGTAGGTTACCTTTCTTATTCTGAGAAAGGTAGGGGTAGAATTGAGAGCTGCATCAAACCAGTCTTCGGACTGAAGACCACAACAATGACCACAAGGAGAATAAGAGTGGAGATACTCTAGTACCAAGAAAACTAGTGAAAATACGTAACAATGATCTCAAAAAAGTACCACTTAATTGGTTGCAGTCATTTGAAATATAATGGACATCTTATAGGGACAATGAACTGGAAGTGGCTAGAGAATACAGTAGTGTGTCAAGACAGGAAGAAGCAGATAACTTGATGGAATGTCTCAGTGGAGATAACCCATAAAAGGAAAGAAAAAGACATTTCAAAAATGGCTTCATAATTCAGGCAGATAGATAAATTTACGATGAAGAAAGAAACAAAGCCAAACAGATAATTGCAGCATCCAAGCAGAAATCATTGCACGATTTTGGAAATAGGTTGGGAACGTTTGGTCAAGCCGCAGGAAAACCTTTCTGGAGTGTAATTAGCATTGGTCCAAAGCGAGGGAAGAGGTACTTGACAAGTGTTTTAGACATGACAGGAAAACTGGTGGTGAATCCTGTGGATGCCTTGGGCAGACGTTTCGCAATATAGGTGAAAGTTCAGTAATATTTCATATTTAGATGTGCAATAGGATATGAATAATTATGGAAACAGGATCACATTTATGGAAGTGGAGAGAATGTTAAATCGGCTGGGGTAGATTAAATTAAGTTGGAGCTTATCAAATACAGTAGAATGTCAGTTCTCAATGGTTGAACAGGATAAATGAAATCGCGTGGGAACCGGAATAGTTTCCGTCTAACAGAACGAAAACAGTAGTCACACTTTTTTTAAACATAGAAACAGAAATAATCCTAACAACTACAGATATATCTCTTTAATCTGCGTTGTGTCAAAATATTTTCAGGTATTGTTGAAAGGTGGGAGCGAGGATTAGTTGAAAACAAGTTGGATAAAAATCGGTGTGTCTTGCAGCCTTTTAGAGGTTGTCAGGATCAGATCTTTAGGTTATGGCGGATAATGGAGAAATGCTATGAGTGGAACAGGGAATTATATCTATGATTTGTAGATGTAGGAAACGGTGATGGCCGGGTTATTACGAGGAAAGTATTGTTCTTTAAGATGAGTAAATTTATTTCAAAGTTCGGAGTAGTTTATGGGCAAGAAAAGACTGTATTCAGTTACCAATGTTGTATTATTTATGAAACATATGTTGAAAACAACAGGCACGATGAGACTGAAGTAAGTGAAAACAAAACAAGCAGTCTCTCAAATGCGGACGACTTAGGGGTGATGGCAGATTCGATTGTACGCTTGCAATCTAATATTTCAAAACTAGATCAGAGTTGTAAAAGTTATGGTTTGAATATGAGGATGTGCAAACTGAAAGTAATGCCTGTGGGAAAGATATTTAAATAGGTTAAATGCCAACTAGGAGGAACGAAGTTTGAAGATGTTGACAGTTTCAAATACTTAAGATATATATTTCATAGAGTGAAACGTAGCGGATGAACTGAAACCATGATGTAACAAAGCAAATGCAGTGCACGTTCAGCTACCATCTATTCCTTTCTGGAAGAAGGAAGTCAATACCAAGATGAAGTTAGCAGTGCCCCGTTCTGTCTTTGAATCTAATTTGTTGAGTGGGAGTGAAAGCTGGGTGGAAGGAAGGAAGAAATCTTAGGGTTTAACGTCCTGTCGACTGCTTGGTCATTAGAGACGGATCTCACGCTCGGACTTTTGGGGAAGGCTGGGGGAAGGAAATCGGCCGTGCCCTTTGAAAGGAACCATCCCGTCATTTACCTGGAGTGATTTAGGGAAATCACGGAAAACCTAAATCTGGATGGCCGGAGGTGGATATGAACCACCATCCTTCCGAGCTGGGTGGATACAGAGTACCTTATTAATAAGTTGAGTTTACAGACAGAAAAGTAGCATGGGTGACTACAGGTACTAAAGATGGGAACAATGTCAGGAGGGTATCCATTATGAAGAAATTAAAAAAAAGACAAAAAATTGGAAATGAACTCTAGAGATGAAGCAGTTGAAACAAACAGGCTGAGATTCTGGGGTCGTGTTACTCGCATGGGATAAGCTAGGTTATGTAAAAGGCTGATGGGTTCGGCAGTAGAGGGTAGGAGGATCTGAGGCAGACCAAGGAGATTCGGCAAAGAATGATTTGGAAGTAACACTCTTAACATTAGACTAGACTTCAATGTTAGCATTGAATAGGGGATCATGGAGGAATTCTTTAGCGGGGCTATGCTGCACAGTGGACGCTGAAAGGCGTAATCAGTCTTAGAAGATGATGGTGATGATGATGATGACGATGATATAATTCAAACAATCACACAGGCCCACTTCACACAAACGTCAGCTCCGACCGTGTGTTCCGTTGTTGTATGAGTGTCATTTTTTATGTGCCTGTCGCAGCTAAAGGTATGAGTTTGAATTATTCTAAAGTATCCTCATTACATTGTTGAATTCCAACCTGAACTTTCTCTTGTTAGGTGCTGAAGTAGTGAATTCGTAGTGAGAGACCAGCTGCTTCGTGTGTGGCAAGAAATGAGCTATGGTTTCGATATTTCTCGTGTAATACAAAGTGCAATATTCAATGTTTGATGAATCTGACATTTTTCCTTTCCGGGAACGCTGGAACTGTAATTCTAACGTTGCTAGTTGGGAAGCAATAAATGTCTGAATTCTGCTCGCTCTTATTTAATAGCCGCGATCATCGGTCAGCCACCTGGGTGAGTTGTAATGAGATGAGGGTATGGAGCAACGCGGGAACCCCACCACTGCCGGATGACGCGGTGGCTTCACTCACAGAGAGGTGGGCTGCATTTCACCTGAGCGGACATAGCTGCGGTGTCGGCGTGTCGGGTTTTGCGGCTATCTTCACTCTCATGCGGGTGTCGCCTGGCCGTAAATCAGCGCAGCAATTTCGGTGACGTAGCTTTAGTGGGAGTCATATTGCTCGCCAGTAATTTCACTGCTGGACTGCTGGGGAAGCAGACTGCGCGCCGATGCTGCGTCTAGGCACAGGTATCCACGACAGGCAGTACTGAAAGTCAGTTTCTGTACTCAAGTTCACTTCAACTAAACAGTCGCTCTTCAGCGGAAATGAGGTACTTATTTATTTATTTATTTATTTTGTAAAAAAAAAAAAAAAAGAAACAGAGAAACATTCGTAACTGGAGCGAAATGAAATGCGGTCGACACGTGCCTTTGTTGATTTTATTTTCTTTATTCACTAACAATTGAGAGAAATCCCCCGCCTTGAAATATCAATTGGATCAGATATTGCTACATCCAGATGTTATGTGGAATAATTAAAAAAGAAACTAAAATATAAAAATTTCTCTAGCATTATCCAGAATCTAGAGCTTTACAATCCTAAAACCAGCGCTTTATAATTTGTTTTCAAACAGTAGTAGACAAATATAATGAGAAAATAATCCTAAGTATAAACAATACAAACATGCAGTACTTTGGTCGTGTAAGTTGCAATGTTTGATGATGTAATTATTGTCTAACTAGCTAGGTGTCGGATACTCGTGTATTTCTTTTAATTCAGGTGATAAGGTCTCGGTAGAACTTGGAGGTATTCTTACCTGTCTTAACTGAAATACTGTGTGTTTTTCAAGGCATTTTTTTTTACCTGTATGGATGCATTCCTTAGTGTATTGTGTGACAGAAAACTGCCTGATATTCAAAAGTTGTCTATTCATCTAATTTCTGGTGGTTGTGGTGTATTCTGTATGATACCTTAAGTACGTACTGCAATGTTACAAATATTTTGCTGACGTGTAACTGCCAGAAGCTATTTTATTGTATGCCTTTTATAAGTGGCGTAACTATGGGGGGATGAGGGGGTAGAACCCCTCCCCAAGAACGCCCCCCCCCCCCAAAAAAAAGGGAAAGAAATCGTATAACAGCAATCTGGTAAAGGTTAAGATTGAAAACTTGGGGTGTTTTACCATAAGCTTTCATTGGATGGGAGTGAATTAGTTTCTTCAACGGGAGTGGTAGATGGTAGTCTGTCTGGAAACTGACTGAAATTTTGCTCGTCAAGCAGATCTATCCCCCCCCCCCCCCCAAAGCCAAGTCCTAGTTACGCCACTGCCATTTACTTATTGTTCAGTGCTGTACAGTGTTGAGTAGAACGTTGTGTCGCAGAGTATGTAAATACAGTAGAATCCCGAAAACTCGGTCTAATGTGGACCGAAAGTTGGCCGAGTTTGTGAAAATGGCGGGTTATCGGGAACGGTATTAAAAAAGAATAGATAAGATTTTTTGTTATAAAATACTTTCTATTGTTGCTTTAGAATACAATACAAATGATGGAATACAGTAGCACAAAATAAATTTAAGATAATATCTAACAAACGATATTCGTTACTTACACTCACATGGATTTCGCAAAACGCTCTTACGAAAAGACAAAATACTGTAGGCAGGCTGAACAGCAGAGGGCGCGCGGCCGCGTCACGTGTGTGTCATTGTTGTCTGCTGTAATCAAGTTCATTATTGTTCATCACGCCTAAGCTGATTTTAAACAACACCCTGAAAAAATACAATCCCGTTATTTTGATCAAGACTGTTTTTAGTATGAAGAAACATCTACATACTGCATTAATGAAACTCAAAGGATACTTAAATAGAATGTAGATGGCAAAAGAAAAGATGATTTCTTGGGCTATACATAGTTTGTGACACGCTACCATTTCACTTGTTTCCTGTTTTATGCCAGCACGCAATAATTCCAGGGGGTGTGCCGGGGTGTGGCCGAGTTATCTGGACTGGCGGGTTACCGACTGCCGAGTTTTCTGGACTTTACTGTATTGAGATTGCAGAGTTAGAAGAGGAACGCGTATTCATTAAATTTTGCGTGAAACTCAAAGAAAGTTCTCCAGAGGCACCGGAGAGCCTACGGCGATGAGTTAAAAAGCCGTACAACCACCACCTAGAGAGAAGGCCGCGGCGCTCTCGTATGACGTCAGGCAGAATAGGTTGCGCGCGCATAGCTGACTAGGTAGCCGCTGTGTCACGGCCCACTACGCCGAAGTAGCGAGCCAGTCAGCTATGCGCGCGCAACCTACTCTGCCTGACGTCACACGAGAGCGCCGCGGCCTTCTCTCTAGGATGTGTTGGCCGTACTTGGTGTGTGAAGACTGGATGACGCAGTTTAAAAGTGGCCGGATTGATGTCAAAGACAATCCCCGTCCAGGACATCCTTCGACGCCGCTCATTTCAGGATCATCAACGAAATTATGCCTGCCAATCGAAGACTTATGGTCCAACAGATTTGATAAGAAAGTAACATTTCAGTTAGATCAGGCCATAAAATCCTGAGCGAGCATCTTGTAATGCATCGTGTTGATGCAAAGATCGTCTCACGGCTCATGAGTCAAGACAAGAGAGATGATCGCTTTGCAATCTGTGAAGACCTTTTGGATCGCGTAAATAACTACGAGAGGTTCCGCAGTTACTGGCGATGAGACTCTTTTTATTTCCAAAGTTAAAAATCCAGTTAAAAGGTAGAAGATTTGCAACGGTAGGCGATACAAAAGAAGACTTACCTTTCAGTAATTGCTTAACATTACGAGGGTAGCACCATTGTGCCTCAACGATACAGACAGCCGTACCGTAGGTGTAACCACGGTCGAGGGGTGTCTGTGGAGAGGCCAGACAAACGTGTGGTTCCTGAAGAGGGGCAGCAGCCTTTTCAGTAGTTACATGGGCAACAGTCTGGATGATTGACTGAGCTGGCCTTGTAACATCAGCTAATGTGGCTTTGCCATACAGTTACTGCCAGCGGCTGAAAGCAAGGGGAAACTACAGCCGTTACTTTTCCCGAGGACACGCACCTCTACTGTATGGCATCCTCCAGAGTAATATATTCTGGAGGCAAAATAGTCCCCCATTCGGATCTCCGGGCGGGGACTACTCAGAAGGATGTCGTCATCAGGAAAAACAACACTAGCAGTCTACGGATTGGAGCGTGAAATCTTAGATCTCTTATCGGGTAGAAAATTTAAAAAGAAAACTGGAGAGGTTGAAGTTAGATATAGTGGTGTTTAGTGAAGTTCGGTGGAAAGATGAACAGGATTTCTGGTCAGGTGAGTACAGGATTATGAATACAAAATCAGTTGCTGGTATTACAGTAGTAGGGCTAATAATGAATAAAACAATAGGAATGCGGGTAAACTACTATGAGCGGCGTAGTAATCGCTTTATCGTAATTAAGACAGATACGAAGCCAACAAGGAGCACAATAGTGAAAGTGTGTATGCTAACATGCTCTGACGGCGAAGATGAGATCGAAAAAATATATGAGGAAATAAAGCAAATTATATAGACAGTTATTGGACTTAATTTTATAGGGAACTGTAATTCGGTACTAGGAAAAGAAAGGGAAGGAAAAATAGTAGATGAATATGGACTGGGGAAAAGGAATGAAAGAGGACGCTACTTGGTAGAATTTTGCACGCAACATAATTTAATCATAACAAACACTTGGTTTAAGAATCATACAAGAAGGTTGTATACTTGGAACAGAGCAGGAGACACCGTAAGGTACCAGATAAATTTTATAATGATAAGACACAGTTGCTCAACGACCGTCGGCGAGTAGACACATGTCGCGCAGCATCACCAACAACCCTTCCCTGTAAGTTAACCGGCTTCTTACTAGAAGCGACTTATTTTAATTTCGTGCGTGCTTTCTCTTACAGTTCATGAAACTTTCGTGTGCTCGCGTGTTTATTTATTCAGAACCGCTTTTAATTGACACATCAGTGTTGATATTTTGATTTATTAGCTCGCGTATATGTTTTTCAAATTTGCCGTTAATAAACAGTTTAGTGTTAGGTACATATTTTTCGAAGCTAACTTTTGTGCCCTCGATCGTATATTTAGTCAGCTTCAAGTCAAAGGAACAGTTTAGTGTCCTCGTGCGTATACTTAGATTCGCGTCAAAGTTACAGTGTATTCTACCACAGTTTAAATCACAACATTCGTACTTAGTTGGAACATACGTACCTCTTTAGAATGGCTAGGAACTGTGACTGCTGTGTATGGATGCAGGTCAAGTTGGTGACTCTTCGCTCGCTACTTCAGGCGGCGTTGGCTTCGCTGGCAACGCTCGAAACTGCGGTGAGTGAGGGTCGCTGTTGTGGGCCGCTCGCGGGGTTCCAGCAGACGCCCTGTGCGTCTGTTCTGTCCTCCGATCGGCCTGCGGCTGTGGCCAGCCCGCTCACTGCCAGCGAGGGGTCGCCCTCCAGTCCGTGGTGGATTAGTCTTACGAACAGGTTCGAGGCGCTGTGTGTAGCAGAGGACGTTCCTGACGCAGATGGTGTCACTTGTCCTTTAGTCAGCCCTTTGCCTGCAAGATCCGGGCACTCACAGAGGGTACGTATGTTAGTAGTCGGAAACTCCAACGTTAGGCGGGTGATTGGGCCCCTTAGGGATATGGCTGCTAGGGGAGTCATTCAAGATGAGGAACGTGTCCTTCCGGATGCCATGAAGAGCACAGGGTGCAGCCAGCTGCAGGTGGTGGCTCAAGTCGGGACCAACGATGCGTGTCGCTTTGGATCGGAAGAGATTCTCTCTGGCTTTTTGATCGGCAATCAGAGAGGGTAAAGACTGCACGTCCTGCTTGCAAGATGAAGGCAGAGCTCACCATCTGCAGCATAGTCGACAGAACTGACCGCGGACCTCTGGTTCAAAGCCGAGTGGAGGGTCTGAATCAGAGGCTCTGTTACCATATAAGCTGCAAATTCCTCGACTCCACTAGGGTGGTGGGTTTTCGGGCTCCGCTAAATAAGACAGGAGTCCACTACAATCATACACGGGTAGCGGGGGCTGTGTGGTATGGACAGCGCGGATTTTTTTTTTTTTTTTTTTTTTTTTTTTTTTTTTTTTTTTTTTTTTTTTGCGTTATAGGACCTCGGGAACACATAAAATGGGTTTCAGGCTCAAAAGGGTGTAATATCGGTAATTTCGTTTTTCTTATCGTATGTAGGTGTATTGATCAATATCGCGGTATAAATCACTGTAATGATTTTGTGGTCTGCTCAGCACTTTAATTAATGAGTATTTGTTTGCTTACAGACACCGATAGTTTCTGTGATTTTACTTCCTTGTTATTTATTCTGTTTGGATGAATTTCAAATTATTTCTTAACACCAAACTTTGCCTTCAGTAACGTCAATTTTTACCCGATGAATCACGTCTTCGATTTCTTTGTGTACTCCACAAATTTCTTCTTGAAGTTCTTTGTAATATTCTGAATAAGTTCCGTGGGTGATGTTCGGACCATTTTCTCCCTTGTTGCAAATAATTTTATTAATTTACGATTACAGTTTTGGAATATATGGCTCATGTTTCAGCATTAGTTTTCAGTGTTATAGTTCCTGTCTCTAACAGTCCACAGGACGTAGATTAGAAGATCGTTGCCAAAAGTAACTGTTGCCGATTTACAATGACTCGTACTTTCACTGATTATTCATATAATAGCTAAGCCGCTGTGGATTGGCCTAGCGTTCTAAAGCGCCTTGCTGCGGAACTTGCGGTTGATTGCTGCTGGAGGTTCGAGTCCTCGCACGGGAATGGGTGTTTGTGTCGTCCTTAGCATAAGTTACTTTAAGCAGTTTGTAAAACTAGGGACTGATGACCAACGTAGTTAAGTCCCTTAAATTAACAAAGATTTGAACATTTGTACAATAGCTAAATCATTTCTCTCACCAGAAAAACAGATTTTTAAAATCGTATTCAGCTACTTGTACTTCTGGTTGTTTCATGTCATTTATATCAATCCACATTCTCTGACCATTTCCATAGTACTGTATATCACTGTTACCAACACAAATACTGTTAAATAATTTTAAAAAAATCTATTTTTCCAAGATCTCTCCTAAACAACGTCGTGGTACTTTTTATATGAGTTTCCAGTTATCGAAAAGCTAACATCCTCAACATTTTTTGGTTATCCATATCAGCCATATGTGAAGATTGCATTTGGGCAGGGTTGCGTAATAATCTGTACATTAGCCGGCCGCGGTGGCCGAGCGCTCTGCGGCGTGACAGTCACGGTCTGCACGGCCAGTACAGTCGGGGGTTCGAATCCCCCCTCGGGCATGGATATTTGTGCCGTCCTTAGTATTAGCTAGATCATAAGTAGTTTGTAAGTTTAGGGACTTATGACTCCGTAGTTAATTCCATAACCTCTACAAACATTTGAACATTTTTTGAACTTAACAAACATTTGAACATTTGATTTGAATCTGCACATTAAACTTTCTCTGCTCCTTTTTTACTCGCAAACCAACCTCAGAGAGTGCCAAATAAGGGTGATCTGTAGTATTTATCATTTGGATTCTGAAGACTCAGCGGTTGCTGTAGAACAGCAGCGACGCCATTCAATTAGATTGTGACTTTTATCAACAATCGATCATGTTCCAGATAATGATGGAGTAAAAATAAATACTATAATTTTTCTGTAGATTCAGCCTTTTTATGGTAAGAGAATTAGTCGACCTGTTTATATATAAACGGATTAACATAGCTGATGCTCCAGTAATTGTAACTGAAAAGGAAGAAAGAATGGAAGAGAGGTAGACCGGCAACGTTCGAGTAATGGACGTCATGGCTCTTAGATCACGAGGAGGGCATGAGCTCTGCAGTTTTTGAAATAACTGTACCGGTATTCGCTTGAATTATACCGGAAACGGAAAATGCGAAGAGGACGGTAATCATTCATCTCTCGTCCACTGCATACACCAAAAAGACATTCTTACTGGCAGCTCCAGCGGGAAAAAAGAAAACATATTTCAGGTAAGAGTAACATGGAAGTTTGTAAATACTGAACCACTTCAGCCGGTTTTGTGAGTGGCTTTTGTTTGAGGAAAAGTGATGTACTGCGAGTATTGCAAATTTTCAGTGGGCTTATCTCCGGACCAATAGAGAGCTGTTCACATGTATTACAGAACAAAGTACTTTCGCCGTATTTGTCTGGCTGTCCTGGATGAATTCAAAACTAATGAATGGATTTTTATGCCATTCTCACAAAAGGTCGCTGTGATTCATAACGAAGTTTTATGTGTATAATTCATTAAGGTGCGTGGCTGCATGAGTGTGGCGAGCAAAATCCGCCAAACATAACAACTTCTTACGAAAAACTAAATATTGTGTGACTTACGAACATTGCAAAAAATGTTTCAAATGTTTGTATAGCTTATGGGACTTAACTACAGGGTCATTGGTCCCTAAACTTACAAACTACATAGGAACTACTTACGAACTAGGACGGCACAAATATCCATGCCCGAGGGGGGATTCGAACCCCCGACCGTAGTGGCCGTGCAGACCGTGACTGGAGCGCCTCAGTCTCCTCGGCCACTGCGGCCGGCCTTAACGAACATTACCGTACATTTGAAAATGCTTTTATTATTTCATAATAAATTGTTTGCGCATAAGACGTCGTGTAACAATGACATCAGTTATCAAACTCGCAGAGTGTTTTTCTGTTTAGTCATTTACTGATGATCAAAAGAGGCTTGAAAAAAAAAAATCTCAAAGATAAATATTGAAACGGAAGGAGAAAGGCAGTTTGGTACCCAGCTGATCCTAATTCGCCTCTTCCATTATGAAATATATGACGCAGTATGTCAACAGAAGCACAAAGATAAAAAGAATCGTATAGAATCGAAGATATATATTCTGTGACTTACGAATTGTACCGTACATGTGAAAATTCGGTAATTATTTATATCAAGAAAGATTAGCAGGACTGAAAATAAAATACACTGAAAGTAACCTTTAAATCATAGAAACATGGTCGACGCAATGGTCGAGGCTGATGCGTCACTACTGCAGAAAATAATAATAATAATAATACAAACTGTAGGCATGTGTGTTCTGCTACCCGTGCGAAGACAGGGTGGGTTGCTAGTTATCTGTGTAATGGACGAAAGTTTAGTATCCTTTGCAAAAGGTTCATTAGTTCTGACATCATCTTTCATGACAGCTGAGCCTCCCCTACACCGTTTGCGGATCGAATTCGCTTCCTCCCCAGGGCGCATAGCATTGATTTCCGCCTGTGCACAATGGGAAATTATTACCAGTTCTCCTTGTCCGGACGGCCACCCTCGCAGAGTTACTGAATAGACCATTGTTTCTTGACAGCATTCTGGCAGACTGACTTTTCGCATTTCAACTGAATGCTATTCTATTCGCTGTGAAAACAATCGTTTTTAATTAGGCAAGTTGTGAACTCGTACTCTAATCTGAGCGGTGAAGTGCCGGTAGCCGTTCCGCTGGCGGTGTAACATCCTCAGTTTATTCACTAAGTAAGTTTTCATTCTAAGCGGAATTCGATTATTAGCTGTAAATCAGATGTGACGTTTCCTTTTCCTCCTTTGTTTACAGAAAGGTCATATATTTCCAACTCATCATCATTGCTGTATCCATTTACTGTCCTCATTTTGTCCTTTTGTTTTCAACCATTTTCTCTACTCTGACGAAGTAGAAACAAATTGTATTCGTAATCACCAACATTGAATATCTCATTATTCATCCTAATTTAATATTGTAGTATTTTCTAAAAAATAAATCAACATATAGGGGCAGAAAACTTATGTGAGCACAATACAAGTATCTGTGACGAAAGTGGCTACACCGTTTAATATTACACTAACGACGTACCCTCGGTAATTACAGCCCACATAGAACAAAATGAAACATCATTGTCGAAGAGAAATTGTAGGCAAACCCCAAGTTAACTGACAACGAAAGACGAGCATTACGGAGTGTGGCCACACATCGAAAAACTACCACGTCAAAAAGCGACTGTAAATCTCACACTCACTCGTGTAATCTTTTTTCTACAGCAACAGTACGGCTGCAGCTTAACAATCGCAGAAAGGCTGCAGTTGCTAAACCATTAAAAACGTAAGTCAGTGCTAAGCTGCGTAGAAAGAAGTGTGTGCCGTGATCCTAAGACCTGGACAGTTGATGACTGGATGGCTGTGGTACGAGCCATGGCCGCGTGGTCTAAGGCGTCATGATACAGACAGGGCGACCGTCCTGCCGGAGGTTCAAGTCCTCCGTCGGGCATGCTCTGTGTGTGTGTGTGTGTGTGTGTATGTGTGTGTTTTGTACTTAGCGTAACTTATTTTGAGCAGTTTGTAAGTCTAGGGACTGTGAGCATAGCAGTTTGGTCCAATAGGTTTACAAACATTGGAAACTTTGCATGTGCTACGGCCTGATGAATCGTCTTCTACATCGCTTCCTACAAACCACCGGAATTATACATGGAAAATCCGAAAAGAAGCTTACGATACGATATTTCTGACTGCTACTGTCAAGCATGGGATAGGTGGTATTCAATTGTTTCTATCATTACCGTATCTGATGGCTTAACTGTGACTGAATATCTCACTTTGCCCTACAATAAACTGCTTACGGGGATTAACATCTTTCTAACAAACACCGACATATTCCAGAATGATAATGCACCCACACACACACAGTCAAAAAAGACCATGCATAGCTTGTATAGCTTCAGAAAATTGTCAATCTTCTCCCCTGAACAGCAAAATAGGTATGTCTCAGAATACCTGAACCATTGTGGGGAGCAGAGTGTGACGTCAAAATTTACCCTTTCAACATCGTAATTCATGGATGTTATGGTAGAAGAATTGACGATATTCTGTTGGGAAGTGCGAACTCACTATAGTGTGCCAACTAACAAATAAATATCGTGTGCATGTTAGGTGTTCAAATGTTCAAAATTTTCAAATGTTTGTAAATCTTTGGTACTCAAAAGCTTGGTTTTTAGTCCCTAGCTTATAAACTACTTAACCTAAGGTAAACTAAACTAAGGACAACACAAACGAGTTTGTGACACTTGCGGGGAGTGACACTTGCGCGGAAAGGGAATTTGTAGACACTTGCGCGGAGACCCGGACGCTGCAGGTAGTGAACAGGGTGTTCCAGAAGTAGGGTTACACCAACCCTACTCCACGCCCTCCAGCCGCTACCTGTGCCGTATTCAGGGAAAGGCCCACCGAGCGAGATGGAGCTGTAGTAACGGCCCGGAGATATCACAGCCTCATTCAACAGGGAGATAACACGTCATACAAATATCACTCGATTTACAATACAGCACCATGTGAAGAGGAATGTGATGAAATCGGAATTGAGCGCAACCGTTGCTAACTACAATTTCGGATTTACTGCATTTTGAGTCAGAATTCGTATCTATATTCGCATTTATCGCAAATGCGAATTTTTCCTGTCCCTAGTAATACCTCTAAAAATAAACAGCTGATCAAGGCACTAAAAGCAAGGGCAGATCTTTGGGTGTATTACTACAAATAACTAAAACACAATTTGATCGTGGAATTATATACAATCTCATTATAAAGGTTTTTTGTAGGTGGTTTTGAGCAGCTTTTAAATATGTTAGGAATAGTATTATGAAATATAGACAGCTACACCTTACGTTTATTATGAGATATCGATTTCGGCTAATTTCAGGTCATCTTCAAGTCTCAAACAACAGGTGTTACTTATGCATTTTTCCAGTGGCACTCATAACCTTTAACTGTTTACACACGAGGTCTAACGTTGTTAGTCGCGTTAGCGATGAAAACAGAACCCAGAATCTTTACGTCTAAATGATACATATATTGATGTGATGTCTTATTTCGAAAGAACAAACATCACACCAATACACATATAGCTCTCGGTAAAGTGGAATGGTACGATGTCGTTACGTAGCACAGCACGGCGACTGGAAACGCAGGAGAAGTGCAAACAACGTTCTCTCCTCAGAGGTATGATTCTAATTAGGTTCGACGTAGACTTCTACAACATACAGTCTACACGGCGAAGATTACACCAAAAAATTTAACGTTTCGTCTACTTTGGCGATAGCAACCAAATTTGAAAATCGTGTCTACTATGTAAAGATTTAGCAACACAAAACGCTTCAAGTCCATAACTTCACTGGTTTTCGAGTTCTCAATTTTTAATATGTTTTTAATGTTATTACATAAAAAACAAATTTGGGACTCACACTACAATTTTCATACGGCAGATCTTGTAGGTACATTCACAAGACATAATTCAACGGTTCTGTGCATTCATTTTATGAGAAATACCAATCATTTGTTTTCAGTGTTTATTTCAAATTTCTACATTTAAGTTTCTTTAATTATTAGCACTTAAATGTGGTGATGAAATAAATAAATTACGTGTATATATGTAGTCTTATGCGGCAAAACTACTTAGGTCATCGGTCGCTAGACTTACACTACTTAATCTTACTTAAAATAACGTAGGCAAAGTACAAACAAACATACCCATGTCCGAGGAAGGACTCGAACATCCGACCGGACCGGCCGCGCAATTTGTGACACAAATTACATGTTTGATAATATTAATGCATAGAAGTATGAAATCACGTCAAGACTACTTCCTGCAAAAATTTCGACAAAAAAAGTTGGCACTGAGTTTAGAAAAACAAAATTCTGGTATATTGGATTTTAACATTTTATCAAAAAATGAATGTTACTACAAGAGATACAGCCATTCAAATTTACGGGCACCATAACGTATTCCCTTCCTGAGTAAATGAGCTGCTTCTTGTAGTTTCAACACCTTTTTCTTGAATGTTCTGAATATAAATCTTCACACAGACTTCTTGAGGAGGAGAGTGATACGGATATCTGATTGTAAACCACTGCCTATTAACTTAGACCTTTTTGACTGTACTGAACAGGAGTTCCGCGTATTCCGTAATTTATATTTATACAGTTAACAGGCAATGTAATTTATAAACAACTATTGGCTGTCAATTTCGCTTCATTTTTCCTGGAAGTCTTGCAACTTGTTTCTCCCTGTTGGTTTATGCCAAGTTCGGAGTAAAAATGGTTCTATATGACGGTGATGGAAAACAGAATTTATCTTTAGCATTTTTCGGTGTGTGACATTCCCTTACACATTCCGTACTTCATACATTTCTTAGATGTATTTGTAATTCGAATACAGCCAAATTGTTTTGTGGTCTACGAATAAACGCATCAAGTATGTAAAATACTCATTGACTTATTATTAACGTTTTTTAATTGAAGGTTTAAGGTTGCGTCTCCTATTAAAAAGCATAGTAGCTATTTTTAAAGAGATGGAAGTTGCGTGGTAGTGGGGTTAACTAAATAGCGGCCAATTACATCAACGTATCTGTGCAGGATGCCTAATATATTTATTGCTTGCACAGGTGTCTTGATATGCTTAGTGTTCTGAATAATATGCTTTTAGGAGGTATGACTGTGGAAAGTCATCATCTTGTAGTAGCAAAGAATGTCTTCATAACTCTCCAAACATTATCACTATTAAAATACCTTTTTGTTTTCAGGAGGAACACTCAACGAATTAATATGTAGTTAGAACAAGTTACTATATTGCTCTTCAGCTTTGAAAAGGTTGTGCAATTTCACTGAGTTTCGTGTTATGTTGACAATGTGGAAACTTGACAACAGCAGTGCTAGACTTCTTGGTGTGCCTGTACCCAGGAAAAGCCATTAGCCGCCCCAAGGGTCCCGGGTTCCGCGCAAGTGTCACTCCGCGCAAGTGTCACACCGCGCAACTGTTCCAACCCCACACAAACACCCATGCCCGAGGGGGCAATCGAACCCCCGACGGAGGACGACCGCGCGCACCGCAACGACAGTATAGCATTTGACATATACCGCAAGCCACCATATTCCGATATGATTATTCCAGCTCGTTCTGCACACCCACGTTCACATAAATTAGCCTTTTTTCATTCCGCTATCAATCGTGCTTTCACAACTCCCCTGTCGCCTCCTAACTTTGAAAAGGAGATTAACACAATAAAATCCATAGCCATCAATAACGGGTACGATACAAATGTAGTGCAACGCATCGTTGATCAAAAGACTTCCCAACAGTTTTCAACATTGCTCAGTAGCAAATCGCACCTGGATAAAAATGACAGTCAGAGGTTCTTTTCTATTCCGTTTTTAGGCAATGTATCGTACAGATTCAACGTCTATTGGCGAAGAAATACGATTGCAAGGTACTTTTTCTACTAACAATAATTTAAAGAAAAATCTTGTTCATACACTTAAGACCTTAGTAGATCCTGTTTCCAATTCTGGCATTTACAAAATAATATGTAACAACTGTCCCTGTTATTACATAGGACAGACAGGAAGAGCAATCAAGGTGCGGTATAAAGAACTTCTTCTAGGGAGGACAGGACGCAATTTACACAATTCTACCTTTGCCGAGCATTTGCTTGTAGCAGATCATGTCCCTAAATCGTTGGAAGACACTGTAATTTTGCATAGAGAAGCCAAGGGAAGGAAACGTGATTTATGTGAAGAATATGAAATTTTAAAACACCTCATCATCAACGATGGTAATATGCTGAACGACCAACTTCAACTTGCAAGTAGACAGTACCTAGAAGGTTTCAAACCTATACTGTTTGACATTTGTTAATGCAATACTTGTTCCTGCACGGTGTTTATTGTCCTCAAAATTCTAGAGTCGCACTTGTTTATAGTTTTATACTGTTGTGATGCTTAATGTTTATCATCAGATTTCTAGTGGCGCCCTTGTTTATATTTTTCTGGTGTTGTGATGTGTGGTGTTTGTACCGTTCCCTCCCACCGGGCGCGTGCTGTTTGTTTGTAGTTTGTGGTGCATGCACTATGCTGGCCGCTGAATATTTTCTAACTTTTCTTTCTCTAATTTTTGCGTGTACGCACGTGTATATATTCTGCCACCCACATAGCTCGGCTCCAGACTTCTTTGCATCTTATTTCCCATTTTATTTTATGTTTCCTTCAGTATCATATTACATATAGTTCCCGTTTGTCAAATTCTTTCGCGTCCGCGACTGCGCGCACGCCCATCAGCCCTCTTGGCGCCACCTAGTGCGGGCGCACGCCACTAGGGCTCTATCGCCTTTGCCAGAACGCAGTGCTCACTTGACCTGTGTGTGGACATGCTCCAAAATTTTATAATGTGACTTTGTTTTTAAATTTTAAAATTTTAATCTATTGACATGGAGTCAGCCACATTTTAACAACTTTTTTAATGTGAGCTTTATTGTAAGTACATTTTCACATATACTGGAATTTTAATTTCTTACGTTAGAAACACCTTTGTATTTTACTATTTTTCATATATGTGTGTCACGTTTTCATTAGGTATCCTTCTGAAGAAGGCAAAATTAATTTTGCCGAAACCTGGGTAAAGGTTTATAGATGTAAACTATTTTATGCAACTGATCGGCTGAAACTGTGTTGACTCTTGGATTGTTGTTCCACCGTTGCTGAATTGCAGCCATGTTTAAAATTTTGTTACACCTATTGTAAATGACACCGACTAGTGGTTAAGTGCAGAAGCATAGTTAACACATTTTCATTTTATATTGCGGTTAACCTTTTATTCTTACTTAAGACATACTTTTGTGAAATTGCAGTGTGTGAAAGTGAAATTCTTGTGAGTGTACGTCAGTGTGAAAGGTATGGTTGAAGAACCAGTTACATGGTGACATTTACATCATTTAAAATTGTTATTATGATCATGATGAAGGAATGATTTTATTATTAATTTGCTGGGTAGGGCATAGATATGATGAGGTAGGGAGAACACTAGGACGACCCACATATTCTCTAAAACTGTTTTCTTCACAGCGTTAGTTCAAATTACTCTAGGTTTTAGTGGATGAGTATCAAATGTGAAACTTAGGTAAGTGATGGTACACATCGAGTGAGACAATCACGCTCTCACAAGGGCCTATGTACTTTGATACATACAGAGGTTTCTTTGAGATTATTGCACCACTCAGGTAATATAATTCACAGTACAGGTGTATGCGTAAATTTTAGGTGTATGAAACCCTAGTTATATACCTTTCATGCACAAGCTAACAGCCTTGGCGATCATTTAGTTGTAATTGTTAAACAACAGTGAGTCAATTTTTATAATCTAGTATTAATGCACAGTCTTTTGTTCTTCAGATAGGTGATAATATACAGAAGTAATCTTAGAATTGTTCACTACATAACTGCACTTAGTATCCGCTCATATACACGATATTTATGTAGAGAATAACACAGCTTTATTTAAGCAGTACATTTAACGGCAATTCATTTGAGAGTCATCATGTCCAGTGAGAAATAAGTATATGGCATGAATTAAGAGAATTCTTCTCGTCTTAGATTATTTCTTCCATTTTTTTCTCCAATTTAAGTGAAATGTTACGTTCATATCTTTATTTAAGACAGAATGAATATCCACACATTTTCTTATTGTTTTTGCACCAGATGCAGTACTCAACAGCTACAACGCTTTAACGTTGATTCTAGATTTCAAGTAACATCATTACAGGGTTCCAACTGAAGAGAAGACGCTGAGAGAAAAAAGAAGAGATATATCGCCCACGCCAACGAGGTTAAATTTTATATATAAGAGACTTCACAACACAAAAATAATTACTCACTATTCACCAACCCAGTTAGTGTTATACAAGCATTTTATAAGAACTTACGTACATGTACGCGTCAAAAGAAGACACTTACACATTTACAAAAGTTAGTAAACATTTTCTACATGAAGCCAGGTCGCGATATTTATAAGCCAGGTGCAGCGGTGACAGGTGACGACGGGGCGTGACTCTGAGGGAGAACGTCATTGTTGAGCGCGGTTACGCAAAAGCTAGAGCTTTAGTATTTTTACAGCAGTTTGGCATTAAGTGTAATACTGTATCCAAGCTAATTTTTGACAGAATGATCTCTCTTCCGATTCCGAGAGCTCAGACTGTAACACTCTCATGTACTCTGTCATTTACTCTGTACTTGCATTTACATGTAGACATATGCGGTGATAGATTGGTCTGGTCGTATCTTAACGAACTATTTACCTAATCAATGTCATGTTTTTGTCTGAAACGTATGTTTACAAGTTTTAACAGGTGTCATGACCTTTATAACGTTATTAACAATAGTTAGGTTGTTGAAATCCCGTGTTATATCGACTAAAAGATATCCATAGATCAATTGCTTCAAATCTTACAAACCACCGCGTCTAAGGATTTAAGCTGATTGCTACGTAGTAGACATATTCTACATAGATTGGTTAATCGCGGTTTAGATGAGCAGGTTAACCTCCTGTTTGTAAATTTTAATTTTTGTAACGATTAGTAGAGCTAGTGCTAGTAGCTGACATGACCGCAAGAGTGATCTATTAATCCTAGACAGTTATTCACTAGTGCGAACATGGTCCTTCTTTAATTTTAAATATCAATTCTGTACTGTGAGAAGCATTTGGGACTGAATCTACCGAATAAAATGTTTGTGTGAAAGTAAATATCGCCAACTTAGCTTGTGCAAACCAACTGTGATTGACGAGATGATTAACAGTTAAAGTTGTTCAATACTAGAATAATTAGACACTATGTCTTCGATATGTGATGCAAAAACCTTTCAAGTGAAGTGTAAACAAGCGATAGTATCATAGGAAGAACGCCTAGTTGCGACTTCGTAATTACGTTTGATGGTCTACAAGTCATAAACAGTAGGTGAACGTTCATCAGTACGCCATCAAACTGTAAATAAAAGTCATATTAGCAGTTATGGTTTCATGTGGATCACAAACCGCTTGTGTAGTCATGACATTGCACATTTAGACTAATTGCAACGCAACAAGGGTTGTACATCAGTGAAAATTTTCAAAAATCAAATGTTCTAATATTTGTTCAGCGTACGGGACTGAACTTCGGGGTCATCAGTCCCTAAACTTACAAACTACTTTTGAACTAACTTATACTAAAGACAACACAAACATTCATGCCCGAGGGAGGATTCGAACCTCCGACACTGGAGGCCGCGCGATCCGCAACGTGGCGCTCCAGACCTCTCGGCTACTCCCGCGCGGCTAAAATTTTCATTCGTGATCGAAATAACAATAAATTAACGTAATAAACGTGTTTCAATTTTACCCAAAACATTCACACAGCATGAACGCTAAACAGCGAGTGCATAAAACTTGTGAGATTACCGTCCACTTGGTCATAAAATATAAGACTATAATAGCATTAAATACACTGCAGACATTGTCCATGTCAATGCACAAAATGTTGTACTTTATCTTTCATTTGATGGTAGCAGTATATGTCTTAAGTAAGATAACATTTATTGTGGAAGCAACATTTATACTTACGCCACGGACAGAATTTTCTCGTGTGGGCGAGTGCTGTGGGCTTGGGGCAGAGGAAAGGCCGGTAAGTAGTGGTTTTTCCGGGATTAGGGAAGTCCAGGCTAAGTCCTACCAGGGGGAGTTCTGGACAATGCGAGCTACCGGCCGAGGTGCAGCGTTGAGCGCAGTATAAAATATTCAAACATTACTTGAATTTTTAGCAGTACTACATACTGAGGGACCTCTATGGGCCTCACTGATGATAACATGATGCTTAATAAATAATTTAATGTACGATAAATTGGTAATTTGAACTGGAACTCAGGCATACAGCAAACATTAAATAAATATGTAACGATTTCCCATGTTAATATTTATACAACTGTGATACAAAGACGAGCGTGGGCTCACATTATTCATTCTGTCTATGTGCATCTGCTAATATGAATATATTTTACGAGAGGTGTTGATCTGATGCAGAAAACGCATTTTAATTATGATAAAAATAACATACCAGTCGCTACCATATTTATATCTTCAAGACAATTACACAGATAGCATGGCAATTTTTGCATATAAAGTTATTTCAATAATTATTTCATATGGTATCCCCGTAAATAGTATGTAATTTTTATGTTAAATGTTCATTTAAATAGAATACCAATTGTATGTGCAGGTATACCATTTAAATAACTTATGCAAGTATGTGTATGTTCATGTAAGTGTATAAGCAAATATTATTTCATGTATTTCATAACTATTACAATTTTAAAACAAAATGTTAGAAATGTATGTAGCTGAACTCTGTGCGTCTTGGCTAGGCTTTGGGCTGTTCAGGCTGGGAATTGGATGACGTAGGCGTAAAACCAGTTAGCGCGCATAAAAGGGCGCACGCGTCCTTTGTACGGGGCAGTTGGAGGGTAGCTTACCTGCGTGGGGGCTGTGTCGGTCTGTGCCTCGAGTTGGCACTGTGTTTGTTTGTGCAGACGAGTCAGTGTTCCGAGCACTTGGCCGGAGGCTCTGTTACTCGCCGCTGCGACGGCAGTGTTTATATTGATTCAGTGTGTGTGTATGTGTGTCAGAGGCGGACCACAACATCAGTCAGTGCAACGATTTCAACGTGTGTAAGTTTATCGAGGTGTAAGATTTTTTGGAGCTGCAATAAGAAGAAGGAGTGCGTGTGTTTACTTGGAGGTAGCTTGCTGAAGAGCGTATTGAAGTATTGCTGAGATATTAGTTCAGCGGAAAGTTACCGTGTGAATTTGTGTCTTGAAACAGTGCTAATTGTGGAGAGACGAAGTGAATAGTAGAAGTACTTTGGTTTTGATAGCGTCAAGACACTAAAACAGTCAGTGACAAATAACATTTTATTTATGGGGGCTCACGAGCTATGAACAGTGTTAAATTAAATGTGCCAGATACCAGAGGCATCAGCCATCAGGGATTAAGGAATTAGAAGTAAACCGAACTACATCATTTGAACTGAAGTAGTGTTGATGTTTTGATTTACGCACGCTCATCTTTCAGAACTTTCAATATTTTATTTATTTGTTGTATATGCAGGGATAAGGCAGGAACTGCTCACAATCATACCCCTAGGCTAAATTACAGACCGTACAGCAGTTTCTGTTTATGTTTTAACGTGTGCAGTTTTCGACGACGAGACTTTATTGTGCAGTTGTGCTGCAGTTTTGGTTCGTTTGTCGTTCTGTCTCTAATCTTTTTGCGCTTTCCCCTCGCAAACTTCAGTATGGCAACCCTTATAAGGAATACTTTCAAACAATACCTCTCCAAAGACAACATTGCAACGTGAAAGAGCAAAAAGGGCGGAGTAATGCAAATGGTGCTTGAACTAGCAGGACAAGTGCCTGTTTCAGAATACCAAACTAGGGAAAGGTTGCACTCACCGATCTTCAGTATCTCTTTCCATCGATGTGTAAGTTAATCCAGTTATGAACCCGGATCGCCCACTCACACATCCAGCATGCTGAACGATGTGCAAATTGCAAGAGACTCTACAAAATGCACAAACAGCTATTGAACGGTGAGCGAAATGCTAACGCTACTCGCCGAGAACCAGACTGTTCCACTGGCTGAAACAAGTGGTGCGACGCGATTATTGACTGTGAAAAGTACTCACTGTTGAAGATTCAAATATAACCGCCGTCTGACGCGATCAATTTAAATGTGAAACGTAGTACTTTAAAACCATCTTGCTGACGAACTGCAGTCCAATTTAAGAAAAATAATTTTTAAAAACTTTCCCGTCCTTTAAATAAAGTGAAAACCATTCTAGTTATAAATACAAGTTAAAGAACCGCACAGGAACCAAGATTTTAACTAAGTATTTAAGACTAATTAACTGATAAAGTGAAACCTTTCATATTTTCAAATAACTGTTACTTGTAAACTTAAATGCATTTCAACATTTGTGGATGTACGGCAAGTAAATCTGTAAATAGCTAAACGATTCACCTGTAACATGCGTGCGCTCATGTCAGATCCCCTTTCGTTTATAAATTTCTTAATAGGGCATCATACATCCTTTTACCTTACCTAGTCCATTATCCTTTTCCATAACTGTACTATGCCAACATATAAACACAGAAACAACATGCTCTAATATTCAAAACTAATCAGTTTCTGTGTCCTCTTTCAGCCAAATCCTTACCATCTATGTATTATTTAAAACTAATTCGTGTAAACTTTCTTTTTCATGTACGGTGAACTGTCGGAGAGAGTAGAAGAAAGGAAAACTCTACACGTGTACAGTTGCTTCAGTTTACAGGCCACCGCCTGTACGAATGCTATCGGTCGCTCACACGCCCTTACAACAATAAAAAGACGTCTACACGGCGTGGTGCGAGAGGGAAGGTCGGGGTGAGAGTTTAAAAGATGGAAAGTTTAATTTTTTAAACTCACAACCACCAACTGCGAACCAAATTCCTAAACATGCAAAAATACTGGAACTGTGATTGCAACTGTTTGACTCGTTTTCTAGGGGATGATATCACACGTTCGCAGCTTTCCTTCCCTGCATATGATTAACAAAACATATTCATAATAAAATCAAGTTCATGAGAGAAAGGGTGTACTAACTACTATTTATGTTGTTTATTTCACAATCTTAGAACCCTGTGGCTGATACGTCTGTATGTCGGCACATTTATCAAATAAAGTTATAGCTCGTGAACACCCAGACAAAAATGAATATTTGTCGCAAATTGTTTTCACACCATGTGGCTGTCTCAAACACCGTTTATGTTCATGCCTATGCGACGACACGTGTTACATTAACAAATCACAGTCACTTTAATTCAATGTGATGCACACCTTGTTCCACCGGCTAAATATTCAGAACACACAGTAGCACTCGATTCAACTCGGTGCAGTCTACGACGAGCAACCACATGTGGCGATTGCCACACACAAATCTAAAGTCTCCACCTCGAGAGCCAAATTCCGACTGATGCAGAGCGATGCCGCCCGGCCAGCTACCCCACGTGCTCCCGTCTCGTTACTTCCTGCCCTCACGCGCGCGCGCCAAAAACTCACCTGCCGGGGTTTTTTCCCCTACGTCATAAACTTCCCAATGTGAGCTGTTCTAACCGATTTGCCAACGTACAGCGCTCAGCCAATACATTTATAAAACTTTACTTAAAATCAAAATAATTACACTACACATTAAATAAATGTCTTCTTAGGTTTTTATATTGGTATAAACATCCTTTGTACTATTTATCATAATCGTGCAATTTCTTATATCACAGATAAGTGATTTAACTGAATACTTCAAGATAAAATAGACAAGATTAATTGAAATTAAAATGAGAAATAGTTAATATATATTATTTTTATAAACAAACCTTGCCATGCTAGTTGTGTAACTGTCTTGTCTTCGTTGGTAATTGATTACTTTTCATTGTCAATTAAACATATTACGCCAGATGTGACTATATCAGCTAATGTATTGTTTATTTATCAACAGGCTATTTTGTAATGAGGACCTTAAAGGTTCCTAACTGCATCGTATTACTTCAAATGCCAGTTGAATTAGAATATTTTATTTCACGCGGCGCAGTGCACTGTGCCTGCCACTCGCCATTGTCCCTCTCTCCCCTCACTGGAAACGAACTGGAAAATCCTAAGCTGGAACAAGCCACCAACGTCGGCCTGCTCGCTGTACTCCCGTCAGCTACAAGCACACAGCAAATCTCAACGTGGAGAATTTCTACCTATAGCCTAACTATAAATGTTGTCACCCAACTGTGTACGTACATTGCTACCATAATTAATAAGGTTAAAATTGTGTAACATTTAGTGCATTGGCATGGTCAATGTTTGCAGTGAACTTCATACTGTTTAATTATCAAATGCTATTAATTAGCAGTATTTCTATTGGGCGGTAATCTTAGAATACCCCCAATTGCGGCATCAAAACCATGTGCAGGATGGCGCAAGTAGACCAAAATTAATCCATTCAAATGAGCAAAATTTAAAATAACAAAAGTATTGAATCGAATTGAATCAAACACTATACCAATTATGACCTCAACTCATGCAAAAATAAAAGAAATAAATAAATAAAAACAAACAGGGCAGTGAGAAAATTTCCCAATATTTGTACCATTAAGACCACTTATAGTGTGTGCATATTTTTAAGAAAAGTATCCTTATAACTAATTACATCAATGAAATTTAAGTGTGCCTGTTGTTTATATACAGAATTGGCACCAAATTTATAATAGTATTAACCTTTAGTCTTTAGAGGACCCTGTCCTATATGGAAAAACTAGAATTATCACTATAAAAACTTTTGACGGTGTACACTCCACTTGTTTAAAGGAAATCTCTCACCACTTTGACACTGAGAACCCCAGAGTCATCGTTGCAGCAACTCTTGCCCATGGTGTATGGTCCTACGACTCCGTCATTTCAACCAACATGCTGTTGCAGCTTAGATTCATGGCACTGGATCAAACTTTCTTGTTCACACACGTCATATGCACCCTACATGGAACAGGAAAAGCAGAAGGCACCCATGAGTCAACATAGACAAAAGTTTGGCTGGACACCAGGATTCGGTTGGATTTGTATCCCACCCCTCTGCCATCCAGACTTGGTGCAATTGAAACTAAGCATTGAGACATGTACAGTAACATGCAAATCAACAGAATTAAGAACTCAAAGTGGCTTGTGATAGTCATTATCAGATCAACCCAAACCACCATGCCTGCACTCTCATCAGCCATAGCTTCAGATGAAATAGACAAGTTAATATGTGGCATACTTGGAGTATTACTCCATCAAATAAAATACCAACAACCTGACTGTGTTAAAATATATCTTAAAGCTCAAATAATACTACCAAAAGAATGTTATCATAGAGAATTTTCTCTTCTATCAAAATGACACCTACAAGCATAAATACAAATCCTACCCCCTCGCACCAAAGGAAATTATTTTTGCTGGTTTGAGATTTAAATTTGTATCCCTGTCATCAGCCTAATGTGCTTTGCACAAGTATTCCCCACAATAAAATATCTAAGGTTAAAGTATAATTTCAAAATTTGTTTATCGCAAAACATCTACATTTTTTAAATACAATATCACCAAACCCTATTGATACTCAGGCTAGACAGAAAAATAGTTCTAGTCAACTGTTGTTGCAGAAATTGTTCAGTCAACAGTTGAGCACCATTAAAGAAACCAAAATGTGTTATCAGAATCAGTTTGATATAACAGTACAGAGCATTCCCTATTAGACACGTTACCTACCAAACACTCAAAAGATACAGACTTTAAAGAGCAAACACTCTCTCATTGAAACATTTCTCAATCCACCCACCTTTAGCCAAAACAGCCACAACAAACATACATTCCTCACTTCTGACCCATATGGTCAGTCACACCCACATATGCAACACCGTCAGCTGACATCATCATCACAAATTATCTAAGCCACAGACCCCACTGCCTGCATCAATGACCACCACTTTCTCATTCTCTGAGTCACCCCACAACTCACACCACATATCCAGCCCTGCTCACATAAACACACACATAAACACTACACTCCCACTTCCTCTATCCTTTAGTGTTGGCAAACATACATACATATTTACCTCATGTACCACTGTTGAACTGCAAATCTGATACAAGAACATGTTTTAACACAAACAACAAAAGAAAAACATTTACAAAGAACACTTGTAAACTTGACCCCAATGCTTAAATCTAAACACACAAGTAGATACTAACACAGACCACAGAATAAATATACACAAATTCTTAACCTACTATCTACAATGCATTGAATCTCATATTTTATAATTTACACTGGTTAATGGCAGTTACTTGTGTAAACATTAAATCTTTATCACTTACAACATTTTTCAATTTCACCCTCTTCATGCATCCCTCCAGACTTAATTCTAGCACTTTATCCTTATATTCCAACTGAGCTTCAGATTTGCACAGAAAATCACTTCCTATCATTAGATTTAAACATAGACCTTTCATTACCAATAAATCTTGAATAAACAGCTCCTCCTCAGTGATTACTTCAAATTCTGAGTTCCCTGCATTTAACACCCCTATTTTTCTTGAAAAAGCATAATTTTCTTTTTCCCATGCCACTGGCTCCACTGTTTTTAAATATTTTAAAAACCTAATCCAATCATCAGTCCCATAGTCATGCACTTCTTTGTTAATCCAACCTACATTCAACCCATCTTCATCCATGCATGTATATTGTTCATTATTATAAATGACAGGATTGTATCTTATTCTCCTTATCACCTGACCCCTCCTGTATAAGTTCATGTACCTCACTTATCATGATCTAAGGTGCACATGCCTAATCCCCTTAATTGATCATACTCATTGTCCCCATTCACAAACTCTTTCAACAGATTGTAATAAGTCCGGTCCCTATTATGTTGTTTGCCTAGCCTGTCCAAGTAATCATATTTGTGCAGTAGCCAATCATCTGGTGCCCACTTCCTAATCCAGTTTATTTTCCCAGTTAAATTTCTGGTTTGTGCATCTACACTGTCAACTTGGCCTTCATTTATAGTAGGTCCAGTGTCATTTATTGTCTCTACTGGACCACATTTATTTACATTTAATTTAGAAAAACATTCACTTTCATTCATACATTCCACAACATCTATGCTGGCTCCAGTACCATCAATATTTACATTCATACTTTCACATTCAGTCAACACTTGTGCCTCTGACTTATCCAAAACTAAGGCTAACCCAACACTGTTTTTATCCTCTTTAATGTTATTATCAAATAAATTTCGCACATCATATTCCCCATTACTGTCCTCATTCCTACCCTTTCTCCTACTGTTTGGCTTTCTTTTTTCATGTTGCATGAACCAATCCCCAAAAATTTCCTAACTACCTATAGCAGCATCCATCTGACACATACTTTCCTCTCTTTTCTCCCTTTCCTTGCTTACTCTATTTATATTTTCTTTATCCTTACCTTTGTGAACTCCTACTTCCTCTTTCCTATCATCATCTCTGTCCATCTGACATAGTTTTTTCCCCCTTTTCTCCCCATCTCTATTCCTACTGTAATTATGGTCATTAGATCCCCTGTTATTCCATCTTCTGGTCCTATTATTAGAATAGTTCCTTGTCCCAAAACGGACCTCATTTGGAACAAATCTTAGTTTCCCTGATTCTGTCTCTGATTTTCTCTCCTACTGTTATCCCCATTCCTATTTCCACCTTCCTGCCTTTGATTTCTCCTATCAATTTCCCATTTTTCCCTCTGGCTTCTATTCTCCCAGTTGTCTTCTCTGTTATTGTTACCTCTCCAATTTTCATTTAAATTCCTCTCTCTATTGTGGTTTTCCTGGTTGTGACCCCTGGTTGTGACCCCCATTTCTACTGCATATTTTTGTGATTCAGATGCTGTGTCCCCCTGAGCTGTCGTTCCATAACTAAACCCTGGTCTATCTTTTCTACAAATTCAATGAAATTCTCAGCTGAATCTGTGGGATGATGAATTAACTGCCAATGCAAATCTGCAGGTAACCTCCTACACAAAGTGGAAATTACTGTTAAAAGACTCAAAGGTGTATCTAAATGCACTAGTTTCTCAAGTTCCTCCTGACAAAATTCCTTCATGCTCTGTTTCCCTTTCACATAGTTTGGCCAGTTCAAGAATTCATTTTGTATCTTAGCTTGCTTGGCCTCCCCCCAATACTTATTTAAAAACAATTTTTCAAACGCCTCAAAAGTAACAAATTTATTAGCACACTGATTTGCCCAAGTTTGAGCAGAACAGTCAAGCATTCTCTTTGCTAACTTCACTTTACACTGGTCTGACATACCAGGCACAAATTGGTCCTTGCATGCAGCCAAAAAATCTACTGGATGATAATTACCCATACCTGAAAACTTTTTGCCATTAGGTGTCTGCACCATGGACCAATTAGTGTTTCCTGATGCAGTACCCAATTCTAGATTATTTATTCTAGTGTTCACCTTCTCAATCTCAGTATTGTTTACTGTCACTACTTGTTCTATCTTTTTCCTAAAGTTGCAATCTGTATTCTCTAATTTTCCTGACAACAAAGTTTTTGTTTCCTCAATACCTGCCACCATCCTCTTGTCAACCTCAGCCAACGCCTGCATAATGCCCTCATTCCTGTGATCACATATTGGTTTCACATCATCTAACTTGCCTCCTACCTCAGTGTCAATAGCACCAATTCTGACATGTATCTCCTTTTCCCTATTTTCAAACCGTTATGTTAGACTTCCTATCTTTTTGTCAATGTCTGTGATTATTTCTGCCTTTAATGCAAACATTGAATTTTATAGTGCCCCAATGTCTGCCTTAAAGTCTGCTTTCAATTCTGATTTTACAGTTTCTATTTCTGATTTTAAATTTGAGTGTGAGTTTTCTATTTTTGATCCTATGTTTGATTCTAAATTTGATTCTAAATTTGAGCTAAAACTCGCTAACATGGCTGCGATCATCTCCGGTGTCAACAACATTCCCCCAGTATTTACCCTCTCTGGACTTTCTGGTATGCTACTCTCTGAATCAACGTCGCTTGGCGACCTTTTAAAAACCTGCTCCATGATTTGATGCCACAAGAAAGCTTGATTAACACACACGAATTTATAGCGCCAGCTGCTTTATTTATTTTTTAATCCAGAAGTTGCTGCAACGAGCTGCGACGTCCCCAACGCTCGCTGCCGTCTGTTGTAGAAGCTGTGGCTGGAATATGTCCTCACTGCATCCCTTGTCCTCTGTAGAATCGAAGCTGCTGGGCCCCGACGCTCCGTTGGCGACTTGCGAAGTCCCCACGATCACTGCCGTCCGTTGCAGAAGATGAAATTTGAGTGCGTGGATCCCGCGCGCCGCCGCTCACTGCTGCCGGGCCGATGCGCCGTCGATCGCCTGTTACGGATGCCCGCGCCCGAACTCTGCCAGTCACCAACCGTCGTTAACCGCGCGACGCGTTTACGTATCGTCCGATTATGTTAACTGTTTTGTCCACTATCACTGTTCTAAGCTCACCCTAACTCTCTGTCCGAGCAAGACCAGTGTGAATTTATCCCGCTCTCTGCGGCCAGCCACCACACACACTTGAAATTGGCCGTCGCGTCCGCGCACTTGTTTGCAACTGTTCGAAACTGTTCACTGTCCTATACACACCCTAATCTCTCCGTCCGAGCAAGTCCAACGTGAACTTATCCCGTAACGAGCCTCCAAATGCGACAGTGAAGGTCGGGGTGAGAGTTTAAAATAGGGAAAATTTAATGTTTAAAAACTCACAACCACCAACTGCGAACCAAATTCCTAAACATGCAAAAATACTGGAACTGTGATTGCGACTGTTTGACTCGTTTTCTAGGGGATGATATCACACGTTCGCAGCTTTCCTTCCCTACATATGATTAACAAAACAAATTCATAATAAAATCAAGTTCATGAGAGAAAGGGTGTACTAACTACTATTTATGTTGTTTATTTCACAATCTTAGAACCCTGTGGCTGATACGTCTGTATGTCGGCACATTTATCAAATAAAGTTATAGCTCGTGAACCCCCAGACGAAAATGAATATTTGTCGCAAATTGTTTTCACACCATGTGGCTGTCTCAAACACCGTTTATGTTCATGCCTATGCGACGACACGTGTTACATTAACAAATCACAGTCACTTTAATTCAATGTGATGCACACCTTGTTCCACCGGCTAAATATTCAGAACACACAGTAGCACTCGATTCAACTCGGTGCAGTCTACGACGAGCAACCGCAAGTGGCGATTGCCACACACAAATCTAAAGTCTCCACCTCGAGAGCCAAATTCCGACTGATGCAGAGCGATGCCGCCCGGCCAGCTACCCCACGTGCTCCCGTCTTGTTACTTCTTGCCCTTGCGCGCGCGCACGCCCGCCAAATGTTCAACTGCCGGGGTTTTTTCCCCTACATCATCAACTTCCCAATGTGAGCTGTTCTAAGCGATTTGCCAACGTACAGCGCTCAGCCAATACATTTATAAAACTTTACTTAAAATCAAAATAATTACACTACACATTAAATAAATGTCTTCTTAGGTTTTTATATTGGTATAAACATCCTTTGTACTATTTATCATAATCGTGCAATTTCTTATATCACAGATAAGTGATTTAACTGAATACTTCAAGATAAAATACACAAGATTAATTGAAAATAAAATGAGAAATAGTTAATATATTATTTTTATAAACAAACCTTGCCATGCTAGTTGTGTAACTGTCTTGTCGTCGTTGGTAATTTATACTTTTCATTGTCAATTAAACATATTACGCCAGATGTGACTATATCAGCTAATGTATTGTTTATTTATCAACAGGCTATTTTGTAATGAGGACCTTAAAGGTTCCTAACTGCATCGTATTACTTCAAATGCCAGTTGAATTAGAATATTTTATTTCACGCGGCGCAGTGCACTGTGCCTGCCACTCGCCATTGTCCCTGTCTCCCCTCACCGGAAACGAACTGGAAAATCCTAAGCTGGAACAAGCCACCAACGTCGGCCTACTCGCTGGCCTCCCGCCAGCTACAAGCACACAGCAAATCTCAACGTGGAGAATTTCTACCTATAGCCTAACTATAAATGTTGTCACCCAACTGTGTACGTACATTGCTACCATAATTAATAAGGTTAAAATTGTGTAACATTTAGTGCATTGGCATGGTCAATGTTTGCAGTGAACTTCATACTGTTTAATTATCAAATGCTATTAATTAAAAAAATGTTCAAATGTTTGTACAACTTATGTGACTTAACTACGGGGTCATCAGTCCCTAAGCTTACAAACTACTTATGAACTAGCGAAGACTAAAGACGGCACAAATATCCATGCCCGAGGGGGGATTCGAACCCGCGACCGTAGTGGCCGTGCTGACCGTGACTGGAGCGCCTCAGTCACCTCGGCCACCGCGGCCGGCTGCTATTAATTACCAATATTTCTATTGGGCGGTAATCTTACAGTGGTCCTGTGTCAGAGTCAATAACAAGAAAAACTGTGTTACAGATGTATATTTTACGAGATTTGTATTGTTGTGTTAGTATATATGCAGTTCGTATTTTATTCTTTTGTAAATGTTTAGGTCCAACGGTCATGTCAATGTAAACTTCAACACTTATATGATTGTTTTTATCAAATTTACAATGACTAATGTTCAATTTTTTGCACGGAGACTAACTTGAAAGACACTGAGTTAGAAACATTATTGCCAAAGTGCAAAAGACTACAAAAAGAAATGGAAAATTTAACTTGAAAGTGAAACTGCAGGCCCAGTTTAGAAATTTTGTCTTGATGTTTTGACCAGTGTAAGTGATAATTTTCTTACTTGTCATCTAATTTGACTAAATCTCTTCACCTCTGTGTCTTTGGCTTCGGGTTCGTTGCGCTGTACTGCTCTGACGAAGTCAAAGAGGGGGCATTATAGCGATACAGCTATTCCGGAGGGCAAAGATTTAGGGTTTTTAGTTTTTAATTATATATATAACCCGAGAGTACATCTTTCTCCGTCACGGTAAAGGGTAACCCTGAGATCGACATTCGTTTCTCTGTGGCGTCAACAAGAAAGACGGCACTCGTCTGCCTGTATTCAGCTATCGTTTTCTTCGGACGCAGTTTAGTCCGCAGGGTGATTTCTTTCATTTATTAGAATCTGAGTACGATGTTCCGTTATTATTCTTTGATATATGCCATTTAAACGTGATTAGTTACATTATCAATATTGTTCATTCACAATCCTTGTACATTAGCACTGACGCATCTATCCAATCTTGCGATGACTCGGCGCCGTTATGGCGAACTTGAATCTGTGCAGACAAAAGTAACTTTCGTGATATAGTACCAGTCAATTGATTTGAATTCAGTTTGTACCTGCTAGAAACTGCAAACAATTTTTGTTGGTATTTTTTACGTGCGAGGAGGGATGTTCTTTTGTTTGTGTTTTTCATCATTGCATCTTAACAATTCATAGTAACGAGATTTCTAGAAAAAACCTACACGGCTGTCTGCACAGAATACCAACCTTAATTGCTCCGAGTTCACTTCAGTACGAGATTACCTTGAATTACAATGGCATTTTATTTCAGCACAATTCCATTGTGAGGTGAATGCAGATGCTGACGTCGTTAAAGGTGATCTCGTCCTTTCTTTTATACCTATCTGCCGAAGCACTTCCCACAGTATCAATTATAATTATTTACCATTTCATTATTTCTTTCCATTGATTCTTACATTCCGTACAAAAAAAATGTTTGTTAAGCTTATGGGACTTAACTACGGGGTCATCAGTCCCTAAACCTAAAACTACTTATGAACTACTTACGAACTAGGACGGCACAAATATCCATGCCCGAGGGGGGATTCGAACCCCCGACCGTAGTGGCCGTGCTGACCGTGACTGGAGCGCCTCAGTCACCTCGGCCACCGCGGCCGGCATTCCTTACATTTCAGTGAATTTTTCAGAATTTTTTTTCCATATTTTAGACTTGTAATCCTTTTTTTTTTTTTAATTTTTATTTGTCTTTTTTTCCTAAATAACAGCTGAAGTTACCCGATCCCCAAAATAAATATGCAGGTAGTGTTGTTCTGTCTTAAATAATTTTGGTGAATTTCTTTTTACATAAGAGTGGCAACTAGTTAAAATATCGCACCGTAATATTAACTTTCTCATCTCTTTGAGAAATTGATTATTTTGAATGCGAAGTAGCAGTATATAACTTCATATTTGAATATTTACTTGTTTCTTCGTATCTTTCAAGAATACGCTGGCACAACCGTTTCGCTGTATGACGTTTCCCATATATTCTAAGGGCTTGGAGAATCAGAACAGTGACAGAAGCTAACAGATGAATTTTTTACGTAAATAACTGATAGAAAATTCATTATATCAATTTTTGATTGGAAACAAGCGCAGCTGTATCGTTGAAATTGTAAAGTGTACATTAACCAATTGAGTTTTGAATGATACCGGCTTTAGCAAGGAATAGTTAAATAGTAACTGCCTTTCGTAACGTTTATTAGTATTCGTAGTTTATTTAATCTGTCCATTTATATTTACGTGCTTTCCGCACGTTCTTCTCTAACCTGTAGTATATTTTTATTTGTCCCATCTCACATTCATTTAATTGCCATGTTTACTGTTCCTCCCGAACAAGGTGGCACAGTGGTTAGCATATGGGGACTAGATGGTGCGTTTCAAAAGTTCGGTGAACGGTCTCAGGAAACTAGAGTTACAAACAAAATACCTTTACCGGCCTTCAAAGTAATCGTCATTGGCTGCAATACACTTCTGACATCGGTTGTACAGCTGTTGGAAACTTTCAGCAAACGCTTCTTGTGAAATTGCTCGAAACACTGAGGTCACGCGTTGTGGGATCTCCAAAACCGTTGTGAAGCGTAAGCCTTTCAGGGCTAATGTAAGGCCGGCAAACAGAAAGAAGTCTGCCGGCGCCAAATATGGAGAATCAAGAGGATGTGAAAGCACAGTGGCCGTGGCGTCTAGCGAGGAAGTTAGGCACGCAGATCGCAGAGTGCGGTCGGGCATTGTCGTGCAGGAAACGCCGATCATCCACAAGCATCCGTCGTACTCGTTTTGACGATGTTTGGAACTGCAATTGTGGAAGGTCGAACCCTGGACACCTTCTTTCCGTATCTAAACAGTTTAAACCACACACACACACACACACACACACACACACTTACTACTTATTGTTTCAACATCACACACTTGCAAGTAACATCCCACGTCTCTCCATCACCGCCGTAGTGGAGTGACCTAGCGTTCTAAGGTACTTTGCTGCGGATTAGACTTGCGCATAATAGTTCGCGATCGGAAGCGCTTACTTTAGTTCGCGGCTCTGCCGCGAACTAGTTCTTTCTTTTAGTTCGTCCGCTCCCAGTGACGGCTGAGCGGCGTGGTCTGCGCAGGCAAGTGGAGGGAGAAGTTCACCCACCAAACTGCTTCATGCGCTTGCTGCTTGAGCCGCTAACGATATCACGCAAAGCAAAAGAAACCGTGCGTGGATAATTTCTCGCGTTAATTTTAGTTACCTCTATACCTTGGCATTATTGAATTTATTAGTCAGATATTGCAGAGTGCAGAATACTTCAAAACAGAAATTTTGTAGCACTGAACTATGCAATCTAGCAGGCAGACGCTCACCTCGAATTGGCTCTCATCAGCAGAAGGCAAACACGTGATTTTTAATTCTGCTGCGCGGCCTCTCGTTATTACCCGTCGGTCTTCAGAAAAGAATCCAACGAACTAAGAAGCGAGATACGTTTGTCATAATAGTTCGCGACCGGTAACCCATGTTTTAGTTCGTGAACGATTGCACATATTTTAGTTAGCGACCGATCGCGCACATTTTAGTTCGCGACCGATCGCGCATATTTTAGTTCGCGACCGGTAGCTCTCCTTTTAGTTCGCAGCTCGGCCGCGAAGTAGGTCGCTCTTTTTAGTTCGTCCGCTCCTTTTATTTTGTTATGACAGCTTTTTTATATAATGATCAGTATTGCCCAAGCGTGTGCTATTACCCGTATTTTTGGGCAATGTCTATGAAACTACAGCTGAGCTGCATCTCAGCTTGAAATGACGGTAACTGTCAGAAAGGGAATCGCGCGATTCTGCGCGCTCTCGCGTCCTCTCGCTGTTCCCCGTCAGTCTTCGGAAAAGGAGCGGACGAAGTAAGAGGCGAGGGATCTGCGTACTAGTTCGCGTATTTCGCCTGTGGGAGCGCTCTTCCAAACTAGTTCATTCGCGAACTACACAAGACTATTGTGGACGGCGCGGTTGTTCGCTGTCGGGGATTCGAATCCTCCCTCGGACATGGGTGATTGTGTTGTCCTTAGCACAAGTTACTTTAAGATAGTTGTAAGCCTAGGGACTGATGACCAATCATTTTTCATTTTTCTCCGTCATCTTTTTGACTAATTTGAAACAAACTTGATGCTACCGCGTTGCGCTCCACGTTGCAATGACACGAGTTTTCTCACATTTATCCTGTGAGCGGGGTTGTCGCGTGTACCACCACTCCACTACAATGCTTTGCACAATAGTGGCGCTCGTTAACGCGAACCTCAATGTGTATGTGCTGGCACCTCATCCTCGCCAGCGCGGTTTGTAAAATATGGGACCATTCAACGAACTTTCCAGACACAACTTTTCAAAAAATGTTCAAATGTTTGTAGAACTTATGGGACTTAACTAAGGGGTCATCAGTCTCTAAACTTACAAACTACTTACGAACTAGGACGGCACAAATATCCATGCCCGAGGGGGGATTCGAACCCCCGACCGTAGTGGCCGTGCAGACCCCTCGGCCACCGCGGCCGGCACGCAACTTTTGTAACCACCTCCGGCCATCCAGGTCAGGGCTTCCCGTGGTTTACCAAAGTAGTCGCACACAAGAGCCGATGGTGTTCTTTCGAAAGGGCATGGACCACTTCATTCCCCAAATGTGATTCTGCTGGATCTATAATGACCATGTTACCGAATGGAGATTAAGTACTAATGTGGCCTCCTCCCTTTTGAGAGTGAGTGAGAGTGGATGGACTACAGTCTCGATTTTCTGCTTCTGGATGAGATACGAGGATTGGAACTTAGTATCAACTATTTACTCACAACCGATACAACACCGCTACATGTTCTGTTACTGTCCTTCAAAGTAGTCGCCAGCATAGTGTAGAACCCGTTGCCAGCGATGTGGAAGGCGTTATGTACCGTTAGCAGAGCCTGTTCTCTTGGTGATGCGAATGGAGTAGTCTCCTACCTGTCGAATCTCTGGAACAGTTCTGAAACAAATGCCACGAACTGGTTCCTTCATCTTCGGACTAAAATCAAAGTCACAAAGACTTAAGACAAGGGAATATGGTGGAAGGCACAATACTTCCCAATCCCATAGACCGAACAGAGCAGCAACAGCTTGCGCTGTATGCGCTCACGCATTGTCGTGCAAAATGATGGGTAGGTTACGCAGAAAGTGTTCCCGTTTATTTTGCAAAACTGGTCGCAGGTGATGCTCCGGAAACGAACAGTAATACTGTACATTGAAGGTCTGTCGAGGAGAAACGTAATACTTCAGGATAACACCATCACAATCGTACACGAGAATCACCATAACTTTCACCATACTGGGGCTCTGACGCACTTTCGACTTTCGCGGCGATCCTTACTATACGACGTCTGGCACACTCAGTCTTGTTCCAACTCCTTTGTTCCAAAAATGTTCAAATTTTTGTAAAGCTTATGGGACTTAACTGCGGGGCAATCAGTCCATAAACTTACAAACTACTTATAAACTACTTTGTACTAAAGACGGCACAAACATCCATGCCAGAGGGGGGATTCGAACCCCCGACGCGGGAGGCCTCGCAATCAGCAACATGGCGCTCCAGACCACTCGGCTACTCTCGCGCGGCGTTCCTGTTTCAAATACATAGTGGCACCGTTACGTTAGACCGCTAGCTCAGAAGTGACTGTGCGCACGCTAGTGACGTGGGACGGGCGAGTCTATTTGCTCGAAGAAAAGGTAGGTGTGTCAACAACGTGCGCTATCTGCAACAATAGTAGATTCCATCGCTTAGCTACTTCACAGAAGTGTTGCCACTATTTACGTTCCAACCGTCATATTATTTTGAGCAACCCTTTGTTGTTTCTTCAGCAAATTTGGTTTACCCTATCACTCTTAAGTTTGGGTAGTATGGTGGTTGGCACAGTACTTTCCAGTCCCATTGACCGAACAGAGCAGCCACAGCTTGCGCTGTATGCGTCCGCACATTGTCGTGCAAAATGATGGGCAATGCCGATTCCCCGCACGCCTCTTGAATACCTTGATGACATTGTCGTGCTGTACGACCTCTGGCACATTCAGTCTTGATTCAACTCCGTTGTTCCTGTTCCCAAAACATAGTGACACCGTTACGTTAGACCGCTCGCTCACAAGTGACTGTATTTCCCTCGATTATTCGTACGCTGATGACGTGGGACGGGCGTCCATTTGCTCGGAGGTAAGGTAGGTATGTCATTAACGTTTGCTATCAGTGACAATAGTACGAGTTATGTCCATAAAGTAAGTTCCGTTTGGTCATATAAACCAAACGTGAACAGATAAGAAAAAATATTTATTGTATAAAAATCTGCAACTGTTCAACTACTTTTGTACATAACTTCCGAAATTTTGTAGGCACTTGTCATAGCGTGCGACAAGTTTTTGTGTGCCTTCTTCATAAATTTTGCCACCTATGTATTCAACCATGTGACAAACATGTTCTTTCAGCTGATCATCGTTGAAGTATTAACCACCAAGGACAGATTTTAGGTGTAAGAAAAGATGAAAGGAGTCTTCTTCCCTTCACGTTGCCGCACGACCTCACAAGGAGAATGTGACCGAACAACTCTTACGGGAATTTCACTGTGACGTGTTTGATCATCTTCCGTACAGCCTCGCTCCTAGGGAATTTCTTCTTACACCTAAAACCTGACCATGGTGGTCAGCACTTCGACGATGTTGACGAGCTGAAAGAACATGTTACCCAATGGCTGAATACACAGGCGGGAACCTTCTACATAGAAGGCACCCTATGACAAATGCCTAGAAAATTTCGGAAGCTATGTAGAAAAGTAGTTTAATAGTTGTATATTTTTGTACAATAAAGATTTTTTCTGTATCTGTACACGTTTGTTTTATATAACCAAACGGAACTCACTTTGTGGACATACCTCGTATATTCGAAAAATGTTTGTATAGTCTATGGGACTTAACTACGGGGTCATCAGTCCCTAAACTTACAAACTACTTATGAACTACTTACGAACTAGGATGGCACAAATATCCATGCCCGAGAGGGGATTCGAACCCCCGACCGTAGTGGCCGTACAGACCGTGACTGGAGCGCCTCAGTCTCCTCGGCCACCGCGGCCGGCCGTATATTCGACTTCATAGTGTCTCCATAGCACTGTTGCCACTATTTAAGTTCCAACCTTCGTATTTTTCTCATAATTCTTTGTCAGCATTTTGTTTCTAATACTGCCCCTTGTCATAGTTTGGCTCTCCACTTGATATAATAGCAAGAACAGCAATACATGCTACTGCGTAACGATTAGAAGTTGCGGCTGCAGCTAGTGCTCAGGCACTCCATAAGTAGCGCGCGCAGTTTATTGCTCGTCCGTTCATTAAGTAAGGCGCTGTCCTGGTAATCCGGAGAGCGCCGCCTGAACAATGGGGGCTATTTCGAAAAGGAGAGGCCGGTGCAGCCATTTGCCTGGGACAAAAGAGCTGAACGTATAATGGACTGAGCACTGGCGGGAAGCTAAAAAGCAGAACCGGCCGTCAGTGGCTTCCATTAATTTAGAGGCGGGAGGTAGGGGTGGGGTTGTGCATTTGGCTGATTGCAGTCGGGCCGGCTCTGTTCGGGCAGCCGGGGCAGGACAGGACAGCGCGGGACCTGACGTCACGAGAGGCGCAGGTAAGCCGCCGTCTGAGCCAGGGGGTTTACTGCAGGCCGGCCGGGCCGCCTCTGCTGGGATTACGAGAGAGCGGCGTGGGCCAGCGAGGAAAAAGCCGGCCGCTGCCGCTGGCCGCAGCCATCTCTTCCCGATTACCTGTCAGCCGCAAGTACCAACACTGTGTGATCAAAAGCACCCGCATCCCTTCCCCCAGGGGCGGCTCCTGTATAGGTTTGTAGGTTTGCGCTACCTCCAGGAATAATAATATTGTTAAACTCCGTTTGCTGTTTAGAAATTCTATGCAGGTGGAGTAGCACTCCATTTATCTCTTTTGAAACGCCCGGGCTGTTACCGACCACTCCCGAGTGGACCGAACTTCCCCGACAGCGGCTGGGTTTGCAGCCGGCCTGCAAACGCCGACTACGGTGTCTCAGGGGGTGTGCGGGGTGCGGGGGCAACGCTTGGCAACAGTGTTCCCCTGTTCGCCTTGAGTGTATACACATCGCGGCCTAGCCACCCCGTCAGCCGCAGAAACAGAGACCGAACTCTCCCGAAGACAACCGGAGTCGTCCGCCCTTCGAACGAAGCGGGCTTTTCGAGCCTTCTTAACCAGTCCACGTGTAGCTGCAAGCGTCGTAACTGTGCGTTGTTTCCGTTGTTTAGCGTGTTTTATAGTGAGTTTTGAGGCTCAAGTGAACAGGTGAAATAATGAATCAGGTAATTTCCTTGCTTTCTGAACGCTTTAATTTACGCAAGTTTGAATAGAAATTAGAAATCAAGAGGCTAGGTAGACCGATTCCCACATAGTTAAAACGAAAAGTCGTCAATTCAACATAAAATTTAACTCGGAACGGTACAGCAAGTATGAATGTGTGGCTGCGATATGAAAAACGCCTTATTTTGTTTTCCTTGCTTATTATTTCGAGAAGAGTTTCCTGGAGTAAACACGAACTTTCTTCGGCCCATGTCAATAACGTTTTGAATCTGGCAAGTCCAGGCACTGTAAATATAGCCACTTGATTAGTCAGGGATAGAGAAAGTCCGTGCCATTACACAATCAAATGGTTACAGATAATAAGTACACACTAAATCTAATAATTAATTGTATTCGTTCCTGTGGTTCTTATGAACTTGCCATCAGAGGACACGATGAGACTGAATCATCTTCCAATCGTGGCAGTTTTCGCCTTGATTAATTTTAGTGCAGAATTAAATTCATTAGTAAATTCTGTTTGGAAAAGGCAATAGTTTTTTTATTCTTCTACATCTATGATATCTTGGCTCAATAGCGATTTTTTCGGAATGCGTTGAGCTGCCATACTGGAGAGGTGGGCAACTGGTTAAAAAAGTGCACTACCATCTTTTCTGGTCACCAGCCGCCACTGCCTCCCCCTAAATATACATTTTACTTATTAGGTGCACTGTGCTGCCATCTGCTGACAGATACTCCATATCAGCAACCCCCAGTAGTCACTGGACATCGTCAAAGAGCAGAGTGGGTCGCTCCGCAGAACTCGCGGACTTCGAACTTGGTCAGGTGGTCGGGTGTCACTTGTTTCAGAAGTCTGCTTGTCTCTTCATTCGTGTTTGTACCGTCTGTGTTTGTGATTGTGCCTTCATCAGTGTCTGTGTGTGAACCTAGACCTGACCGTGTGATGCCCTGTGTTGCCTGTCAGTTTTCCAGCGACAGTCTTGTGCACAGGTACTGGCTTCAGTCAGCTTTGGTGTAGGTATCAGGTGACACCTTGTAATACACAAATAAAATAAAGTTATGCACCACGAAAATTCTAGGGGCATGACCCTTTACATAAAAATTTGCGCAGAGATAGAGGCAAAAACATCAGGTCCCTTTATTGCTCATGAAAATAGAAATTGACAAGTTGGACGACAATAACCTATTTGAATTGTGTTACAAATAACAGCAATCCAAACCATCCATATGTTTCCAGAATGAAACTTTCACTCTGCAGCAGAGTGTAGAATGAAACTTTCTCTCTGCAGCGGAGTGTGCGCTGATATGAAACTTCCTGGCAGATTAAAACTGTATGCCGCAATCGGGACTCGAACCTGGGACCTTTGCCTTTCGCGGCCAAGCGCACTACCGACTGTGCTATCCCGACACGACTCACGATGCCACCTCGCCTCCTACTTTCCAAACTTCACAGAAGCTCTCCTGCGAACCATGCAAGACTAGCACTACTGGAAGAAAGGATATGGTGGAGACATGGCTTAGCCACAGCCTAAGGGATGTTTCCAGAATGAAACTTTCACTCTGCAGCGCAGTGTGCGTTGATATGAAACTTCCTGGCAGATTACAATTATGTGCCGGAACAGGGACTCGAACCTGGGACCTTTGCCTTTCGCAGGCAAGCGCTCTACCGACTGAGCTATCCCGGCACGACTCACGATGCCGCCTCACAACTTTAGGAGGCGAGGTACTGGCGGAACTAAAGTAGGAGGCGAGTTACTGGCGGAAGTAAAGTTGTGAGGCGGCATCGTGAGTCGTGTCGGGATAACTCAGTCGGTAGATCGCTTGCCAGCGGAAGGCAAAGGTCCCAGGTTCGATTCCCGGTTCCGGCACACAATTTTAATCTGCCAGGGAGTTTCATCCATATGTTGGTAGTGAAGTGTAAACGTGAAGGGACACGTACACCACGAATGCGTAAAGGTCGACCTGACACAGATCGCCGATATTTGAAGAGGGCCATACAGTGTAATAGGCATGGATCTATCCATACCACCACAAAGGAATTCCAAACTGAAACAAGTACTATGGCAGGCGGGAGGTGAGAAAACTTGGAGTTCATGGTCGAGCGGCTGGCCATAAGCCACACATCACGCAGATCAATGCCAAACGATGCCTCGCTTGTTGTAAGGAAAGTAAACATTGGACGATTGAACAGTGGAAAAACTTTGGACGATTGAACAATGGGAAAATATTGCGTGGAGTGACGAATCACAGTGCAGAACACGGCGATCCGATGGCAGGCTGTGGGTATGGCGAATGCCCGGTGATCGTCATATGCCAGAGTGTGTAGTGCCAACAGTAAGATTCGGAGGCGGTGAAGTTACGGTGTGGTCCTGTTTTTCATTGAGGGGGCTGACACCCCTTTTTGTTTCGCTCGGCAGTATCAAAGCACAGGCCTACATTGATATTTTAAGCGCCTTCTTGCTTCCCAATGTTCAAGAGCAAATCAGAGATGGCATTTGCATATTTCAACACGATCGAGCACCTGTTCATAACGCACGGCCTGTATCGAGTGGTTACACGACAATAACATCCCTGCAATGGACTGGCCTGCACAGAGGTCCGACTTGAACAACAGAATACCTTTGGCATGTTTTTAAACGCGGACTTCGGACCAGGTCTCACCGACCGACATCGATACCTCTCCTCAATGCAGCAATCCGTGGAAGAAGGGATGTCATTACCCAAGAAACCTTCCAGCACCTGGATGAACGTATGCCTGCAAGAGTGGAAGCTGTCATCAAGCATAAAGGGTGGGCAAACGTCATATTCCACCGTTAACGATGGAGGGCGCCACTAACTTCAGAGTCATTTTCACCCAGGTGCCAGGATACGTTCGATCACATAGTGTGTGTCGCTTATCTTGCTCTAGGTTTGATTCACAAGAGGAGCGGATACAGGACGGCCTGATGGGGGAAGGGCGGTGAAAGACTCCTCCAGTGGATAAGCTGTCATCAGTAGCGTTACTAGTCTGACGACGACACCTAGTGGGGAGGCGAGAGAAGCGACCTGTGAGTCGTGAGTAAGAATCGTTAATCTGTTTGTATACCGTATATTGTCTTTCATAACGCCGTCAGTTTGCAGTAAAATGTTATGAAAATTAATTAAATAGTAATAATAATTATTATTTAGGTATATTGTTAGAGAGTCCATACAGGGTGAATCACCTAACACTTGCACCGCAAATAGTGCGGAAACGGAGAGTGTGATTGATGAGCGGTTTTCACAGAATGGATTGGTAGTCAGGGGCTCGTATTTTTAGCCAACAAACATATTGTAACATTACTTAGAAAGTGTATTTTTTATGCAAACATAGTTTTTTAAATGGAACAATGGCTGTTTCTATCGTGCACTGGAATTTTTGACACCAATTGTGTACAAAGAATTTTGAATGACATTTTTATCACGTTTGCTTTGGCAGCTACAACCATTCAAAGTTTCGGGGGTTGAGGCTGCGGAAGTGTAGCTGACTGGCCGAGTGGCTAGCCGCTGGGGCACGGCCCACTGTTCAAAATGTTCAAATGTCTGTAAATCTATCGGACCAAACTGCATGGTCATCAGTCCGTAGCTTACAAACTACTTAAACCTAGGTAAACTAACCTACGGACATACACACACACCCATGCCCCAGGGAGGACTCGAACCTCCACGGCGAGCAACCGCGCGCTCCGCAGCGAGGTGCTTTAGACCGCTCGGCTACTCCACCGCGGCCGGGCCGCCCACTGTCCCATGACCACCAGCCAGTCAGCTACGCTGTCGTAGCCTCCGCCCCGAAAAGTTTGAATAGTTATAGCTGCCAAACTAAACGTGATAAAAATGTCATTCAAAATTCTTTGCACACAGCTGGTGACAAAACTTCCAGTCCATGATAGAAACAACCGTTTTTCCATTTGAAAATTTGTATTTTACAATCTGTTTATTGGCTAACAATACGAGTCCTTGACTACCAATCCATTTTGTGAACCGCACATCAATCGCACTTTCCGTTTCCGCAATATTTGCGGTGCAAGTGTTTGGTGATTCACCCTGTTTACAGCAAGCTCATGTTGTTGTTGCGGTCTTCAGTACGGAGACTGGTTTGATGCACCTCTCCATAATGTAAGGTAGGAATTATATAGTACGATAAGGTTTTGAATGGTTCACCACACCCTTGTTCTGCTCGAATAGTTTAGGTAAAAGTCAACTGATATCGTGTCTTTTCTTGTTACTGCCAACACTTCCTATACAACAGTTCTGTGCGCAGGAGAGTCACTACTGTGGTCTATATTTTCTACTAGCTGTGTAACTGTCATTACACTTAATTTTATTTGCTATTTATTGTTACCAATTGAATGAAGTTTGAGTGTGCAGTAGCGAAAACTTACGTCATCTGTGTGGCGTTCGCCTGTAGTAAAGACTGGCACAAATTTATTTTGTAAGCGCAGCAATAAATACTGTTAACGGTTCTACCCTGTACAGCCCCATCCAACACCCTGCGGGTTGAGCTCAGCAATGTCAATGCAGAGTACACAGAAAAGTAATAAAATTCTGTTTAATTTCACTGCTTTTGTGCTGCACCAATTGTTAAATTATTTGTTTTTGTTCCTAAAACGTATATTCTTTGTAAATATACAAGTATACTTGATAACAACCTGCATATATACATATGTCCACAAATTGTGTGGCGCTATGCGGACTTCACTGAAGCCTAAACAAACAACATTCGTTCGTGCGCCATATTGCAGAGAAAATTACATTCTTACGAGCTACCAATTCGTGGCATGACATATTGTAGAAAGAGTCTTATCCAAATCGTTCCAGAAAACCCGGGTGCCTTCACCAAACTACTTTCCCTTTTATTAAAACTCAGTAAATGTGAATTTCATGTTTCAACGTTAATTTTCTGTTTATAGAGGATCTGCAAAAAATAGTACGTCACAGACGTAAGAATCGCGATTTTCGTACTGCAGATGAGGAAAGGTCGTCTCATTGAAGTAAAAGAAATGCACAGCTGTTGATAGCGGTATCCATTCATCGACAGCTAAACTCTGGCTCCGTAGAAAGACTAGTGCCGGCCTCTTTTTACCGCACGCCCAATCAAACACAAGTCTCACAGGTTTGAAGACTCGTTTTTTTTTTTTTTTTTTTTTTTTTTTTTTTTTTTTTTTTTTTTTTTCCAGTTATAACCGAGTGGCTTTAGCGCAGTGGTAGCACGCTAATTTCGCATTCTGGGTGCCCGAGTTCGACTATCGGCCATAAGGATCTGGGGTGACTGTGGTTGATACAAGCAAATGAGCAAGAGGGGGAGGGGCGAATTGTCACTGTTACCTCGAATTTATGGTAGCTAAACTAACCACAATGAATTTTGGAAAATTTCGCAGTATTGTTTATAACCTTTCGTCGAATGGTTGAGCCTAAAGGAAAAGATAAGGCGACGGTGCCACATGGCACCATTGGGTTGGAAAGGATTACCAAATTGCCGGCCGTGGTAGCCGAGGGGACTGAGGCGCTCCAGTCACGGTCTGCACGGCCACTACGGCTGGGGATTCGAATCCCCCCTCGGGCATGGATATTTGTGCCGTCCTTAGTATTAGGTAGTTCATAAGTAGTTTGTAAACATTTGCACGTTTATTTTGATTACCAAATTCAGCTCGGAGGAACCCTGAGAAGAACACTACCATGCTAAATAATGTTTTTCGTGTGGCCAAAGGACGTCGCGTCCGTCTGAAACTGGACATTAACAGGCTGCGTCACTTGCAACTTCATCCCCAATGTCCATGGCGAAGTCCATCTTGACACCTAGACAACATGCACTGCAGTATAGATGCGCAACAGTATGCTGAATTGTCAGAATTGGCATCAAGTGCTATTTACAGATGAGACCCGAATCTGCCTTCATCCAATCGTCGGATACTTTTTTTGAAAGCAGTCTGGTCAGTCAAAAATGTCTCAGACACACCGTCCAGCGAGTTCAGGAAGGTGGTGTTTTCCTGGCGTTTTGAAGTGGTATCATAGGGGATCACCGTGCGCCACTGGTGGTCATAGAAGGTAATCAAACGGCTGTAAATACAGAGGCGACATCCTCATGCGCGTAGTGCAACAATGTCGGCAGAATTTCGGAGAGAGATTCGCCTTAATGGACGACACATTCGCGCTCATGAACACTACCGAACATATCTGGGATATTTGCAAAAGGACTTCTTTTGGACGATATGATCCACCAACCAATCAGATATCTACGCCCAATCGCCGTTGAGGCTTGGGACACTCTGGACCAACAGTTTCTTCATGGTTTAATGGACAGTAAGCGACGACGAATATAGACATGTATCCGTGCAAGCGGACATGTTAATGGGTATTATAGGTACTTGTGAATGCTGTTATTTGTAACACAATTCAAATAGGTTATTGTCGTTCAACTTGTCAATTTCTATTTTCATCAGCAATAAAGGGACCTGAAACGTTCTCTCTCTCTCTCTCTCTCTCTCTCTCTGTGCCATTTTTATGTAAAGGGTCATGCCTCTAGAAGTTTCGTGGTGCATAACTTTTTTTGATGTGTCTATTACAAGGTGTCACCTGATACATACACCAAAGCTGACTGAAGCCAATACCTATACACAAGACTGATGCTGGAAAACCGACAGGCAAGACAGGGCACCACATGGTCGAGCCTAGGTTCACACACAGACACTGGTGAAGGCACAGACACAAATGAAGGGACAAGCACAAACACAAACACTGATGAAGATGCACACACAAACACAGTCACAGTGCCGCGAGAGTTTTTCAGTGCGGTCTAAGACGTCATGACAAAGATTGTGCGACCGCTCAGTGTAGGATGTTCGAGCCCTCCCTCGGATATGTGTATGTGTGTAGTTCATAGCAACCACCATATGTACAAATATTTTCAGTAACGAAATAAGCTCGGAGAATATCCACTGAAAGATAATAAAACTAAATTTGTAAGTTATTTCAGAAGGGAATTGTTTCATAAAGTACGTAAATGTCTTGCTTCACTGTCTTACTCACAGCCCTTGACTTAACTTCACGCGAATAGGGCTGTGACATGACATATTCACTCTGGTGGGACGAAGCAAGTAGTTCAGAATTCGAATCAAGAACAGCTGTCAGCAAGCGAAATTTCTTAGCAGGTGCCTTTGCAGTTGTAAATCAACTGAAATCGCTTAACAAAAGAAAGGCTTGCGGTCGATATTCCCGCAAGACGACAGGTTATCTAACCGCCGGTGGGCGCATTGAATAGCGTCACCGATTGCGTTGCTGCAGGTGGCTGGTTCAATACCGTCCGCCAGCAAAAGTTTTTTTCTTTGTATTTATCATTTCCAGAACGTTCTAAATGTTTCTTATCTTCACTTGTACTTTCTACATGTTTCTTATGTTAACTATTCTTCTAATTTCTGGTACTTTCTATCTGTGTATAAACAGCAGAACACTCTGTCCGAGAGGCAGTGTACGTTTCAGTTCTCAATAAACCTGCTTTCATTATAAGTGCTGTGTTTAGTTGACAGCCCTGCCTTCGAAGTCAAGCCTGCTTCATTTCAGCGCGACAATATTGTATACCAATTAGGTTCCATTCAGAGTATGCTGATGCAACAGCACCATACGAAGCTAACACATACAACGGCTGGCTCAGAGAAACATCAAATGTTCACGGATAGAATGACGCTTAATCAGTAACAAAGACTGAAAGCAACAACAAAAAACTTGTATAATGTAGTATAGTGTTTAATCGCGTAAGTCCACAATTAGGAAATTAAATAATTATTCAAAGTATTGGTCGAAGTTTAGCTAAACAAAAGCAAAAACGGACTAATTATGGATTCTGTTTTTGACCTTAACAATAATTGTTGTGTGTACTGACATATTAATTTCATTAACAAACTAATAATTATGTTGTCAGCAATTGGTGCAATTAATATCAGTATGAAAAGCACTTTTCACGATAAGCAAGAAATACTAGTAGTTACCTGATAAACTAGTTAGTTACACCTACGACTGAATGTGAATGACAACAAACGTGAACAATAAATAAGTAGTGTCATTAATTTTGTATATAGAGCACCTTCCACGTTCGGCTAGAAATAACCTAGTTGATTACGATTTCTGTAACGAAAATGTAAGTGCATAACAAACCGGGTTACTAAGTACGTGTAAAATGTTTAACAGGCACATAACAATCTGCCACCGTACTTGGAATGCGAATCATAAATAAAGTTAAATTCATTCCCTTCTTTTCTGTTAGCAGCGTGGCCACGTGCAGTACATTAATGATGACATATAAAGTTGAAACTTGTTTCTATCCTACCGTTACTGTTAAAGCTAACAGCCTATGATGCTTGCTAATAATAGTGAGATCTTTCAATTTAAACGCTAAATGCAGCTATCATATAACATAGTTATTAAAAAAAAGAACATGGCTGAAATAATTGAAACAAAATTATATATTATTATTATTACTATTTTTCAAACACGATCACCATTACATTGAAAAAAAAATCGCACTGGCTGTTTTACGGCCCACTTTAGATTTGTAGTTTTTTAAGTTTTTGCAAACATTTTGGACCAAAATAATAATCTAAATAATAAAAAATTATTTAACATGAGTGTATGAAACCCTTTTAGGGAAAAAAGTTTAGGTAGTGACGGGTTCCGAGCCACTGACCGTCAGCGTCACAGTCCAAAGCATTGCCCACTACGCTACGAGTAACAGATGTTGCGGTCTTTAATCTCATACTATTGATGACCGTTGTTAACTGATACTAATATGCCATTTGTAGACACTAGATTATCATTTATCGTACGAAGATCGACGTGTTTTTGTTAATTCTTCAGTGCGCCATTGCTTTGAAATGACAACGTGTAAGCTGCAATAAGAAAAGCAACAAATACGCAACGCAAGATGGCGTATGCCAGAGAGAGTTCTGGGTGAGGAATTTCACGTGACATCTGCGAACGGCTGGTTTTCGTTAATTCAATGGAGGCTGTCAAAACTCCGTTATTTTTGCAAATATCTCTCAAACGAAACGAGATATGAAAAAAATGGGGAACAAAGTTGTAGAGAATTTTCTCCTCTATAAATTCATTTATTCAATTTTCGCGTCAGATGAACGGTTTATTTGCAATTAAAATTACATTACAAACGGCTTTTTTGGTATTACTAACGTATTTCTTGTCCGAAATGTTTCAAAAAGCGAGGTTCTGGTCTCTGGTAGCCAACAATTATGTCTGTAAAATTTGATGCCGATCGGTTGAACGGTTCGACCTAAAAAGCCAGACAGACATCGTAAAATCGCCGTTAATTTTGCAAATACCTCTTCAACGAGGCAAGATATAAAAAAAAGAGCGAAGTTGTAGAGAATTTTCCCCTCTACCAACTAGGTTATTCAATTTTCGTGTCAGATGAACGGTTCGTTTGCAATTACAATTATACAAACGGCTTTTTTTGGTATTACTACCGTATTTTTTGTCCGAAAACTTTGCAAAAGGGAGATTCTGGTCTCTGTCGGCCTACAATTATGTCTGTAAAATTTGGTACTGATCGGTTGAATGGTTCGTCTTAAAAATAGGGAACGTGTTACGGACAGATAGACAGACATCCCAAAATCGCCGTTATTTTTGCAAATATCTCTGAAACGCTAAAAAAAAAAAAAAAAAAAAAAAAAAAAAAAAAAAAAAAAAAAAAAAAAAAAAAAACACAGAATAAAGTTGCAGAGGATTTTCTTCTCTACAAATTCGATTATTCAAATTTCGTGTCAGATGAATGGTTAAGCTGTTATTTTCATTTAAATTTCGAGCTGTCAAAAGACGATCGCAAAGGCCCACTTTTAGTGTTACTACCGTAACCTAGAGACTAGTAGGCTGAGAGGGCCGTAGGGCAGTCAGTGTGTGAGGCAGTTAGGAGAAACGGATTGTTGGTAACTTAGATCTTTGCTATGTATTGGCCCACTTTAGGTTACGGTAGTAACACTAAAAGTGGGCCTTTGCGATCGTCTTTTGACAGCTCGAAATTGCAATTCACTGGAAAAATTGTCAGTCGTATTACTTGAGAGAGAAACACTTAATGGAATTTACACTGAAAGAAATTATTAAATCTGAATGAAAAGGCTTGTGAAGAAAGGCCAAATTCACAACACATGAAACGCGGAATCTGATTGGCCGCCTTCATCTGCGTCATTCATCGCGCCGTTACCAACGTCTACGCATGAACCACAACTCGCGGACTCATAAACTGCACTTTTCCCGCAAATTTTGTAAAGATAAAGGAGTAGCATTATACGTAGATGGGTATGCTGAAAGTAGAAGAGCTCAGACACAAATGAAACGCGTCAGACAATCTTTCTCCTTTGAGATAAGAAACTAAAAGAAGTGCGAAACACACCTCCTGACGCGTTATCTGTGAGAAAGGCTTTCTCTCGTGGGGTGGCTGAGACGCAGCGTGGCATAAATCTAGCGGCGATCTCGGATTGCACTCCATTAAGAAGATTGGAAAAGTTGCGCAGAGGTAAGAGGATCGTCAGAGGTAATAAAACGAGATCCGAAAAACAACAGAGTCCCTGCGGACGCGGCAGGCTGCCCCGCCGAGACTCGCGCCAGCAGCGCGGCGTTCGCTGGCGCCAGTGATTCCATTACGGCGCAGCGCAGCGTGTGCCGCGCCTCAAATGAGCGCCACAAGTCTCGCGCTTTCTGGCCGGGCACTGCGTTAAAGAAGCCACTCGGCGTGATGAATGCTTACGCTAGTGAGTCGTCCAGAGTTTAAATTGACTCGCTACATCTGAAGACTTCTTGTTGGAACCGAAGTGGGTCGGATTGAATTGTATGTAAGGCATCTAGACAAAGTATACGATTAAAGGGTTGTATTGTTTCCTTAGAGCTGAAGTAGTGCGGGTAATGGAAATTGACTTAATAATTACGCTGGTGAACCGAAAATGGACAACTGTGATCGGGATCGCACAAATCCATGCTGAGAATAGTGCTAAAAGGTAAAGCAGTCAGCAATCCGAAGATTGGTTTGAACCCCACGGTGCTTTACTAGGCATGGTACTGTTTGGAGGTGGTATGCCGTTGCCTTCCTCCGACCTTCGAACTGACTTACCCAGCCAGTTATAGGGGGACCTACAGTTTAACGTGGGTTCCGAACCACGGTATTTTTCACATGAGTAATTCTGCCAGAGGTGAAAGAAGTGGAAAGTGACAGATAAAAATCCTAGGACCTGGCGGTGATCGATCCTGCGACCTTTGGATTTATAGTCTGGCACTCTACCACTGTGCAACCGAGGGCACATCTAGGTCATACGAAAACAGTCTGAGTCACTTTCAAGCAAATTGCTGAATTCTCCCCCAAAGCCGGCCGCAATGGCCGAGCGGTCTGCGGCGCGCCAGTCACGGTCCGCACGGCGGCTGATGTTGGAGGTTCGAATCCTCCCTCGGGCATGGGTGTTAATGTCCTTAGCGTAAGTTAATCAAGTAATTAGTGTGTAAGTCTAGCGACTGATAAGCACGACGTTTGGCCGCATAAGACCTTACACACACACACATCTTCACCAAGTTACACTTCAATAGAGTGAAATAAAGTAATAAGATATCAGTACAACACAAGGTAAATTACACGAAAGTGAATGACTTCGGTGTACGATCATATTTTCAATCAACAACAAAAATCCTCTGCTTACAGTTCTAGTAATATAGCAAAATACACAGGAGTGTGACGGCCGCGGTGTCCGAGCGTTCTGTGGCGCGTCAGTCACGGTCTGCACGGCCACTACGGTCGGGGGTTCGAATCCCCCCTCGGGCATGTATATTTGTCCCATCCTTAGTATTAGCTAGTTTGTAAGTTTAGGGACTGATGATCCCGTAGTTAAGTCCCATAAGCTCTAAAAACATTTGAACATTTGAACACAGGAGTGCCCTAGTAAAGTGTGATAGGACCGCTATTATTTTATATCTATATAAATGATCTGACGTATAAAGTAATATGCAATCTGTGCCTCTTTGTTGATGTCCCTGTGGTGTACAGGAGAGTGTCGTCATTGAATAACTGTAGTAGGACGCAGGAACACTTGCACCAAATTTCTCAGTGATGTGAGGAATGCCAGCTAGTTCTTCTAAATGCAAATAAAAAAAATTAAGAAAGTGATGTAGACTAGTAGGAGAAAAAAATCTCGTAATGTTTGAATACAGCATTCGTAGTGTCCTGCTAGACAGAATCGCGTCAATCAAGTATTTGGGCGAAAAATTGCACAACGATATGAAATGGAACGAACATGTAAGGACAGGAGTGGGGAAAGTGGATGGACAATAAGGTTTACGGGGAATTTTAGGGAAGGTGTGATTCGTCTGTAAAAGAAACCGCACACAGAACGCTTGAGCGACCGCGTCTTGATTATTGTTCGAGTGTTTGGAATCCGCACCAAATCGGTTTAAAGGAAGATGTAGAAGCAAATCAGAGGCGGGCGGGCGGAAAGGTTTGTTACAGGTAGATTCGATCAATGCGCGAGTGTTACTAAGCTGCTTCGGTAAATCGAACGAGAATTTCTGGAGGAAAAGTATTGGTCTTATCGAGGAACACTGAACAAGAAAATTAGACGGCCGATTTTTTGAAGCGGCTGTAGAACGATTCTTCTGCCGCCAACGTTCATTTCGCACAAAGACCACAAAGATAAGATCAGAAAGATTAGGGCTCGTACAAATGCATACAAGCATTCGTTTTTCCCTAGTTTTATATGGGAGTGGAACAGGGAAGTATGTAACTAGTAGTGGTACTGAGTACCCTCCGCCACGCACCTTTGGATGGATTGAAGAGTATGTATGTAGATGTAGAATCCAAACACCGACGGATCTTATGGTAGTCGTCAAACTACAGACATGGATTGAATCAAAGTTGAATATGTAGGTCTACAAGATCGTTATTGCATCATAAAATGTCAGTATGTGGCTTAAAATAAATTTTCTGCATCAAATTGTTAGCCGAGTTAGCAATACGCTTGCCGAAAAGCAGGCTGTGAGAGTGATATAGGGAGATCAGCAATTACAAATGTAATTCGTGTGGTTTATGCTATTGAACTGCTTTGATGTCAAATGTTATGAATGTGTGAATAACCTCATCTGATTTCCGCATTTTCACTTTGAAAACTAATGTATCATCGGGTGATGAAAGGTGGCAACACTACAGTTTGTAATATTCGCTCTCGTGAACTGTGAGTCAGTCGGCGGTGGCGTGTAGAGGTAGGCTGTGTGAGTCTGTAGAGACTAGTAGGCTGAGAGGGCCGTAGGGCAGTCAGTGTGTGAGGCAGTTAGGAGAAACGGATTGTTGGTAACTTAGATCTTTGCTATGTATTGGCCCACTTTAGGTTACAGTAGTAACACTAAAAGTGGGCCTTTGCGATCGTCTTTTGACAGCTCGAAATTGCAATTCACTGGAAAAATTGTCAGTGAATAATGAACGTTAATTAGTGTTCACTTCCCTAGGAAAGAAAAATGTTCAAATGTTTGTACAACTTATGGGACTCAACTACGGGGTCATCAGTTCCTAAGCGTACAAACTACTTATGAACTAGCTAAGACTAAAGACGGCACAAATATCCATGCCCGAGGGGGGATTCGAACCCCAGACCGTAGTGGCCGTGCTGACCGTGATTGGAGCGCCTCAGCCACCTCGGCCACCGTGGCCGGCCTTAGGAAAGAAACACAGATACTAAAAAAAAAAAAAAAAAAAAAAAAAAAAGAGTACTTGCTTAACCTATACCTAACCATCTGAAGGCTACGCTACACATCACTTTTTTTAAATGAAAGGATGTTTCCAACACTTTCAGACTACTCTTTAACACACTATTGATAACTTCAAAAACAACAGGCCAGCGCAGCCTTAAGGTTAGGTACATAGGTTACACAAGACGTTTTGTCTTGCAGTAGCGCCTGAAACTCCGGTTCAGAACCGCTCAGTATAAGTAATTGCGCTCGTTAACGGCTGCGAAAGTCATGCAATCACCACAACTAAAATCACCGGTGAAAATAATTTTGACTACATAGTAGTGCCAGTACGCTCAATCTCCATTACAGAACGTAAATATAAATCCCACATTTATTGCAATGCAATATATTGATCTAAAGTTCTTAACATCGACTACGCCGATTTGTTTACAAACCATAGAGAGAAAGCTATTTGTTATTGGCCGAGGGAACGCGACTGCTGATTGGCTCCGGCGCCGTTGCCGACGTCCAAACATGAAACGCCACTCGCGGACTCATAAACTGCACTTCAGCCAAATTTGCAACCTTATATTGTTTTACTTACAATATCAGTTTTAAAAAGAAAAATTTACATTTGTTATTATGAATGCACTTAAATTTAGTCCACAATTCCGCTACATCCATAGTCCCGGAATTAAAAGATGCCCATTCATTTTCTAAGTGTGATCCTAACACTTGCTTATCGGTTGTTCCCAACAAAAACACGCTCCTAGCCTTCCTTAGGCATAGATGTGTGTTGTCCTTAGGTTACTTTAACTTAGTTCAAGTTGTTTTTAAGTCTAGGGAATGATGACCAACGTAGTTTGGTCCCATAGAATTACAAACATTTGAACATTGTAAAAAACGTAACTTATGTTTCTTTGATTAAAACTATCATTATTAACAATGAAACTTCCTGGCAGATTAAAACTGTGTGCCGGAACCGGGACTCGAACCTGGGACCTTTGCCTTTCGCGGGCAAGCGCACTGCCGACTGTGCTATCCCGACACGACTCACGATGCCGCCTCACAACTTCACTTCCGCCAGTACCTCGCCTCCTACTTTCCAAACTTCACAGAAGCTCTGCGAACCATGCAAGACTAGCACTCCTGGAAGAAAGGATATGGTGGAGACATGGCTTAGTCACAGCCTAAGGGATGTTTCCAGAATGAAACTTTCACTCTGCAGCTGAGTTTGCGCTGATATGAAACTTCCTGGCAGATTGAAAGGTTCGAGTCCCGGTTCCGGCAAACAATTTTAATCTGTCAGGAAGTTTCATATCAGCGCACACACCGCTGCAGAGTGAAAGTTTCATTATTAACAATCTTCTATAAAATATGGAAAATTACGAATAAACAAAAATAAGTGCAATTTTGGTAAAAATTACCATTAGATATTAAAATTGTATTAGTATTCGAACACAACTAAAAACATAAAAAATCTGTTACGGCTGGATTCGAAACAACGATCGTATTGTTGGAACTCCAGAACACTGCCACCTGAGCTACACCTACTGATGGTGCAACTGTTTTAATTGTTGGTATTTACGTATACTTGCATAGCTTCAAAGTCGATTTTCTCGCGAATTTTTAAAAGATGGGTGGAATGGCTTTGGCTGATTGTTATTTGTGTTCTGAACTTCACGTACCATAAATATAAAGAGCTTCTAAAATGCGATACCCATGTGGTCTCCTTGTAAGGTATTCTTTTCATAAATTCTCGTGCAGTGACAGTGCTATTTCTCTGAAATTCTGAGACCACTTCTTGTTACCTTACTTTAAATCATTTAGGATGATTGCCTTTTCCCGAATAAAGTTTATTATTACCATAAATATTTCGTCGATTATGTTCATAACGGTGTAATTACCATATCAACAACATTGGGCTTTCTAAGTTTCTAAGTTTTACCTTGTGTGTGTGCCCCATTATCGAAAATGAGCATGAGGCCTATTTCATTGACGTCAATTTGCAGCAGGGTTTTGGAACATATCCTGTATTCAAATATTATGAATTATCTAGATCAGAACAGTCTATTGACCCAAGGTCAACACGGATTTAGAAAATACCGTTCATGCGAAACACAACTAGCTCTTTTTCACACGAAGTGATGGGCGCTATCGACAAGGATTCGCAAATCGTTTCCGTATTTCTTGATTTCCAGAATCAAACGGCTTTTAATAAAAATACGTGGTTACGGTATATCGCCCCAAATTTACGATTGGATAGGGAATTTCCTGTGAGAGAGGACACAGTTCGTTGTAATCAGTGCTAAGGCACCGACTAAAACAGAGGTGATGTCTGGCGTTCCACAGGGTAGTGTTATTGGTCCTCTGCTGTTCCTTATTTATATAACGATTTAGGGGGAAATCTAAGTAGCTCTCTTAGGTTGTTTGCAGATGACGCCGTCATTTACCGTCTAGTAAAATCATCTGAAGATCAAAACCAACTGCAGAACGATCTGAGTAAGATATCACTATGGTGTAAAAATTGGCAATTGACTCTAAATAATGAGAAGGGTGAAGTCGTCCATATGAGTGCGAAAAGAAATCCATTAAACTTTGTTTACAAGATAAATCAATCAAAAGTGAAGGCCGTAAACTCCATTAAATACCTAGGAATTACTATTACTTCAGACTTAAATTGGAAAGAACACGTAGATAATATCATGGGAAAGGCGAACCAGAGACTGCGTTTTATTGGCAGAACCCTTAAAAGATGCAACAGAACTACAAAAGAAACTGCATACACTACGTTTGTCCGTGCATTTTTGTAATATTGCTGCCCAGTGTGGGATCGTTATCAGGTGAGTTTGACGGAGGACATCGAAATAGTCCAAAGAAGGGCAGCTCGTTTCGTATTGTCACGATACAGGGGGGACAGCGATACCGAAATGATACAGGATCTGGAATGGGAATCATTACAACAACGGCGCTTATCGCTGCGGCGTGGGCTACTTACGAAACTCCAATTGCCAACATTCTCCTCCGAATGCAAAAATATATTGTTGACTCCCACTTACATAGATACAAATGACCATCAGAATAAAATACGAGAAATCAGAGCTCGAACGGAGCGATTCAGGTGTTCTTTCTTCCCGCGCGCTATTCGAGAATGGAATGGGAGATAAACAGTATAAAGGTCGGGACACACATATCCGGCCCGTGACGGATTGTCGGAGGGGTGACGTCCGTGCTCCGGCCCGTTCATCTAGCTGCCACACATAACCGGGCCACGTCCGTGCTCTGGCCTTTTCTTCTAGCGGACTGCCCACACGCCCGTGTCTTAGTTCATTGTAGTGACTCGGACGCGTTAATCTGTGTTCCTGTTTGTGAAAGTTGTAAAAATTTTCGCTAATTTTAGTAATAGTGAATTGCTTTAGACGAAGGAGAAACAGTAACAAGGCAAAGAAAACGAAGAAATCTATGGATCCACAGCACCTGGAAAACAAGAAAACAAGTACAGGGAGACTTTCGAACATTATTTCCTCATCTCAAGGATGATGAGACGAAGTTTTATGAATATTTTAGGATGACGCAGCACACTTTCTGTCAACTTTTAAAGAAACTAGAACTAAGATTGAGGAACAACGATACTTTTATGGAGACAATCAAATTCACCCAAAGAACGCCTGGCTGTTTTTTAAGGTATGTACAAAGCAGAGTACACAGAAAAAAAAAAATGTTTTAAGGATAGAATTGGTATTTTATTCTTTTAATATTTACAGGTAATTACAAAATTTAGTAAAAATATACATTTAAATTGCTACAGTGATAAGGAAAACAAATCTGGATTGTTTATAGAATTAATTTCCGATGCTGATGAGGATGAGGGGGAGCTTAGAAGATGGTGGTTTTGCTTGTGTGTTAGGGAATTTTATGAATCTCTTTGAAGATCCCTAAGCTGCTGAGTAGCGCCTGATGACTCGTTTTCCACGCTTGTAGGATGTGGTGAAACAAATGTTGGTGACGAAATAAATAAATTTATGTCTGGTATTGAAACTTTAATTTTTATTTTACCGTTGGCTTGCAAATCTGCTGCAATTGCCTTCCATACTTTGTCCTTGTAATCGATATTCCGGTACTTCTACATCTACATCTACATAGATACTCTGCAAATCACATTTAAGTGCCTGGCAGAGGGTTCATTAACCACTTTCATAACTTTTCTCTACCGTTCCATTCTCTAATAGAGCGCGGGAAGAAAGAACACCTCAATCGTTCCGTTTTCGATCTGGTTTCTCTTATTTTATTGGGATGGTCATGTCTCCCTAAGTAGGTGGGTGCTAGCAAAATATTTTCACATTCAGAAGTAAAAGTCGGTGATTGAAACTTCGCAAACAGATCACGCCGCAATAAATAACGTCTTTCTTTTAATGATTTCCACCCCAATTCGTGCAACATTTCCGTGACGCTTTCCCCCTCGTAACTTGATAAAACAAAACGAGCTGCCCTTCTCTGAACCTTCTCAATGTCTTCCGTCAGTCCCACCTGGTGAGGGTCCCACAAGGGGCAACAGTACTCCAGGAGAGGACGCACAAGTGTGATGTAGGCAGTCTCTTTGGTGGAGCTGATGCATCTTCGAAGCGTTCTGCCAATGAAACGTACCCTTTGGCTCGCCTTCCCCACAATGTTGTCTATGTGTTCTCTCCAGTCAAAGTAGGTATTTGGTAGAATCTACGACCTTGAGGTTTGACTGATTTATCGCGTAATTGAAGTTCAGGGGATTTCTTTTAGTGGTCATGAGTATTACTTAACACTTTTCTTTATTTAGTGTCAATTGCCAATTTTCGCACCATGCAGAAATTTTGTCTAAATCGCTTTGCAGTTGCTTGTGTTCCTCTGTTGACTTCACTAACCGATAAACGACAGCATCATCCGCGAACAGTCTAAGGGAGCTATTCAGATTGTCTCCTAAATCGTTTATAAACACGAGGAAGAGTAGGGGACCTATAACGCTTCCCCGTGGAACGCCAGATATCACTTCTGTTTTACTCGATGACGAACCGTCAATTACAACGAACTGTGTTCTTCCTGATAGGAAATCGTGAATCCAACCGCACAATTGGGGAGATATTCCATAAGCACGCAATTTAGTAAGAAGCCGCTTGTGGGGTACAGTGTCAAAGCCTTCCTGAAATCCAGAAATATGGAATCGATTTGAGATCCCTTGTCGATGGCACATAACACTTCATGTGAATAAAAGGCAAGCTGTGTTTCGCAAGAGTGATACTTTCTGAATCCGTGTTGACTACTGGTTAATAGGTCGTTCTCTTCGAGGTAGTTCATAATATTCGAACAAAGTATATGTTCCAAAATCCTACTGCAAATCGACGTCAATGAGATAGGCCTGTAATTTTGGGGATCACTCCTATTCCCTTTCTTGAATATTGGAGTAACTTGGGCAACTTTCCAGTCTTTGGCTACGGATCTTTCGCTGAGTGATCGGTTGTAAATGATAGCTAAGTACGGAGCTATTGCATCAGCATACTCTGTGAGGAATCTAGTTGGTATACAATCTGGCCCGGAAGATTTATTTTTGTTTACTGACGTAAGTTGTTTTACTACTCCAGGAACATCTACTTCTAAGTTTCGCATGCTGGCAGCTGTTCTTGGATTGAATACTTGGACTGTTCACTTCGTCTTCTTTGGTGAACGAATTTCGGATTGCCTTTGGCTTGCAAATCTCCTGCAATTGTCTTCCATAGTTTGTCCTTTAATCGATATTCCGGTACTTCACGTCTGTCTGGTCGTAAAGTACCGGAAACTTACGAACTTCTTCTATTAAACGTTACGCGTCTATTTATTACAACAAACAGTCTTCCACTGTTGAGAAACAATGCCGTCGCGTCGTCCGGCTTCCGTGTCCGTCACGTGAAAAATTAAACTCGTGCGAATTCCGCCCGACCGGCTCCCTGTCCGTTGACGTTCCGTGCCCGGCCCGGGTCACGTGTGACCCCCTACATTTATTTCAATGGTAAATTTCGTTCTCCGGGTGACGGCCGATACTCGGACGTGTGCCGGCCCGGATATGTGTGTCCGCACCTTAATGGTGCTTCGATGAACCCTCTTCCAGGCACTTGTATGTGATTTGCAGAGTATCCCATGTAGATGTAGATGGCTTGTGGTGGAGGACGCTTTCACGGGACAGAATAACGTTGACAACTGTATCAAATCGGAGACCTGTGAAGATGGCACCCCTTATTTGGAAAATGTAAATTTTTTTCAGAGTTCTAGACAGATATGCAATAGTTATGGAGTTCTCTGTACAAAATTTAAATAGTTCTGCAGAATTTCGCCGAAAAAATAGTAAAAATTACCACAAACGTGAGATTTTTAGTTTTTTTTTTTTAAATAAATATTTGCCTATTAGCACAAACATAGTTCTGATCACAGTTCTAAATAGCTTTCAAATAGTCCTACAGGAAATCCTAATAACATTTTTCTGTGCAGTTTATACTTTATCAGATAAATCTAGTAATGTGGAATTCATTTTCACGTTACTGTAAATTGGCACCATTTTTTCGAGAAATACACATTGTTTTTTTGGGGTTCTGTGTACATATACTATAGTTGTAGAGTTCATGTGAATATTTCTATGTAATTGCCCAAAAAAAATTATGTTCACAATTTTGAATATCTGATAAGCTGTCTTATTTGTGCCCCTTATTCGAGAAATATACGTTTTTCTTAGGCCTTGACAGATATTCTATCCGCTGCACATTCAATTTGTTGTTTTTACGTCTGAGTGATTACTGCTTATCGTAAACAAGAACTATTGCACATGTCCATAGAACTCTGGAAAAAGGTTTAATTTTTTGAAAAAAAAAAAAATGGGTGCAAATTCCACAGTTGCATTTAAATGGATAATCCATTATTGTAATTATCTCATAAAGTATAATCTGCACAGAAAAATGCTATTAGGATTTCCTGTAGAGCTCATTGACAGCTATTTAGAACTGTGATCAGAAATATGTTTGCGTTAATAGGCAAATAATTATTTTTAAAAAACTAAGAAAACCCAAGATTGTGGTAATTTTCACTATTTTTTCGGCGAAATTCTACAGAACTATTTAAATTTTGTACAAAGAACTCCAGAACTATTGCATATCTGTCTAGAACTCTGAAAAAAATTTACATTTTTGAAAAAACGGGTGCCAACTTCACAGCTCTCCCACTATTCAGAATTGCGATATTTCACGAAATTCTGCAGAACTATTTAAATTTTGTACAGAGAACTCTAGAACTATTGCATATCTGTCTAGAACTCTGAAAAAAATTTACATTTTCCAAAAAAGGGGTGCCAACTTCACAGGACTCCAAATCTGCGCCTGTACTGAAGCCCACAACAGCAACAGTGCAGGAACGCCCGGTGTCGCTGTGCTGGAGACAGGTAGCGCCCCACCGCGCCCCGTCGCCTCTCTCCCCTACCCCAATGTGCAGCCGTGCAGAATGTCGAACGGCAGCCGCGGCGCGCGCCTCCATTGACGCCGGCTGTCGGCTGGCGGCAGAGAGCTCGCGGCGCGCCAGTGAATAATGCGCAACAGATCTGCATAATCTGCCGGCCGGCATTATCGCGGCCGACCAGGCATAAATCACTGAAGTAGGCCGCAACCTGCGCGCGCCGCCCAGCCGCACCACCCTTTGTTGTGTTGCCTCCGAGTTTGGCAGACTCTCTGGCGCCAGCGGCCTGCCTTCACAGCGCCACACTATCGCTGTCCAACAGCCGGCGGTAATTCACCGCACAATTGGAAACTACGCTGGAATGAGGGAGGTCGTGGTGTAGCGATATGCACTGATACAGCTGGCGGTATTATCGCGTACACAACGGATAAAATGGCGGGGTTTTGGCAGTTGTGGTACCCCCTTTCACGATTTTCATCTGTTCAGTGTTATGTAAAATATCGCATTTCGCCGAAGAGGCTAATACAATCTCTGACAATAAAGTTCGGTGAATAGTCGTGTAACATTAACGTACATGAACTATGAAATGCAGTTACCTTACTGTCATTCGAAATAGTCACCTACCATGACTATGCAGCGCTGAGCTCTACTATACATGTCCTCGAAACTTTGCGATGGTGTTCACGTTTCGTTGCATACTGTTACGGCACGTCCTATATGTTCACTGGTTCAGTGAACCCCCGAAAAAAAGCCCGTAAAAAAAAGAGTAAATAAATAAAAGAAAAAGCGTTTTCAAAGTCTCATTCTTCGGTTTCGTTCTTCTATCAGATCATTTTATATGCACATTTATCTCAGGAGAAACGTTTTACGTCGCGGAGACAGCACGTATACGATTCGTAGCGCGGCCGCCTAATGTAGGCGACAGTGGCCGCAGCATTGCAATGCGCATGCGCGGCTAAGGTTCAAATTCTCTTCTGAACCCCCTCGAGGCAGCATATGGACGCTCCCGTGGCAGGGAGAGGCGAGGGGAAACGCCGCTTTTAACATCGGCATTGGAGCTGGTAGACACACCAGCTCCTGGCTACTCGAGCTCTGGCGGTTACGCACGAATGGTCCCGAAGCAAAGACAATGGAGCTACTGCGCACCTAGCCTTGCGCATGGGCAAATTCTCCATGAAGGCAACATCCGCCATTTATACTTATTTTTGGCACATTGAAGATTAATCAAAAACACGTCATATTTGTTAAAATATCTTATAACTATAAATTAAAGAAGCATCAACTGTAAAAGCCTTCAGAAGTTCCGATTATGAATAATACTAAAGTCACTCCTCTCCATCTAGAAAGAATAGCCGCGTTGTTAGTGGCATCGCGTTGCACAGTCGAAGATAATTGGTTTGAGATCCCAATCTTCTTAAGAGATACGAAAACAACAATGACTCAAGTATTGTTACTTACAACATATATTATTTGGACGTTTTAGCAAATCTGACGCGATTTTGATGGTAACTGTCGTTTATGCTCTTCCTTGTCACAAATATTTAACTTTTTGAAAAGATGTGGGGGAGTACTACGCAGACGTCTTACCGCTAGACCACCGCATCACTAGCGATTAAGGGGCCTCGGAACAGTCTAAGCATGATTTCCCTCCACGTCACAAACTTTAATGCAGCTTCTGTGTTTCTATGAAATATTGACGTGGAGGGAAATCATGCTTAGACTATTCCGAGGCGCCTTAATCGCTAGTGATGCGGTGGTCTAGCGGTAAGACGTCTGTCTAGTAAGCACGGAGGTTCGGTTTAGATTCCCGGCTGCATCACAAGTATCAATTCAATGCTTCGCCTTTATCATTAATATCTCTGACGTTATCGAGACGAGAAACAGTCTCAAGGTGTGTAAATTTCTATTCATAAATAAAGATTGTTATAAAATTGCTATTGCTATTGCTGTACCTGAGTGGCATCTTAAGGAATCGTGGCGTATGTTGTTGTGTGTGTTATGGGTAATTGTTAATGAATCTGAGCTTTAAATAAAACTTCGGTAATCTGACTCAAAAGTTTCAAAGTGACTCGACGTGACATTGAACAAAAACCAAATATATAATAAAAAAAATTCTAACCCAGTGGCTTTATCAATTGAATGCAAGCAATTGAAACTGTAAATCTGAGAAATCGTATCGTATTTCACATTGTGTACCTCAAATACCAACTCTTTCATTGACGTTTAGGAGCATAAGAACGGTGAAGCTAATCTCTCTTTTACGTTGATCGGGTGAAGGGGAACGGGAGACTAATGCCACACAGTGGCAATAACGGGAACATTGCAGTTTGAACAACAATTGTAGAAAATGCGTTTTTTAATCACTGGTGGGTCGATGACTTAATTTTCAGGATTGTGACACGAATCTAGCAGCTCCTGCCTCGTTTAAAGAAAGACATTCTCTGCCTCACAATGATTTACTGATTGTATTGTCAGTTTAATTCTTTGTTTTTTCTGACTTTACTAAATGGTGGTTCCAATTTGGAACAGGCTTACATGTTACGGAAACGTCACGGCCTTTTTGTACACATGTATTACAAGGCGCGTCCAGAAAGTAAGTTCCGTTTGGTAATAAAATGAAATTATACACAGATACAGAAGAACTTTTTATTGCACAAAATTCTACAACTCTTAAACTACTTTTCCACATAACTGCCGAAATTTTACAGGCATTTGTCATAGCGTGGTACCAGGTTTTGTATACCTTCTTCATAGAAATCTGCCGCCTGTGTCTTTAACCAGTAATGACCGTCAAGGAAAGACTTGAGATGTAAGAAATCAAATGTTCAAATGTTTGTATAGTCTATGGGACTTAACTATGGGGTCATCAGTCCCTAAACTTACAAACTACTTATGAACTACTTACGCACTAGGACGGAACAAATATCCATGGCCGAGGAGGGATTCGAACCCCCGACCGTAGTGGCCGTGCGGACCGTGACTGGAGCGCCTTAGTCTCCTCGGCCACCGCGGCCGGCTGAGATGTAAGAACAGATGAAAGTCGCTAGGAGCGAGGTCAGGGGTGTCCGGAGGATGGTCAAACCCGTGCCAGCCAAATGATTGTAGGAGGTTTCTCGCCACATTTGCAGTGTGATCGTGAAATTTGGGGGGAAGTCCATAGAGAGAGGCCGGTCGCGGTGGCCGCGGGGACTGAGGCGCTCCAGTCACGGTCCGCACGGCCACTACGGTCGGGGGTTCGAATCCCCCCTCGGGCATGTATATTTGTGCCGTCCTTAGGATTAGCTAGTTCATAAGTAGTTTGTAAGTTTAGGGACTGATGACCCCGTAGTTACGTCCCATAGACTCTACAAACATTTGAACATTTGATCCATAGAGAGAGCACTAACTGTAAACCTAAGGTTTTCCTGGATCTTGTCATCAATCGCGTGAACCAGTTCTTCTGTAACCAAAGTGGACGCCCACTTCGTTCTTCAACGTGCACATCACTACGCCCGCCATTGAACTGTCGGACCCATCTTCTCACCATCGAATCACTCATCGCATTTGGTCCGTAAACATCGCAAATTTGCCGATAAATTTCACTTGGTTTCGCTTTCCTCGCATTCAGAAACCGTATCACCGACCTGATTTCACAGGCGGCGGGATTTTCAATCAACGCCGACATTTCAAACACGCACAACAAAGTGTGCGTAACTGACAGCGATCTCCAAATGGTGCACGTTCTTCACCTTGATACACATCGTCTACAGCGCATGTGCGGAACGCGCTGCAGCGGAGATAAAATGAAACGGATCTTACTTTCTGAACGCGCCTCGTACTTTAAGTACGCTTTATCAAACTTTAACAACAATATTTCAAAGTTCCGTTAAACTAGAATTTGGATCGTCTGCCACATTGATAAGCGTTTTAAAAGGTGCGTCTCGCCTTGTCGCGACGCTTCTAAATTAAAGTTGCTATTGGTGTAACGCTGAGAGCACGTTACAGAAATAATAAATTGCGCCAACTTGCGTCATTTTTATTTACAACTGTATAAATACCACGAAACTGTATTTCATGTGGGCCGATGTTAAAAATTAATTTATTACTGAACATCTAGTCTTTATAACTGATGGAAACATAGAGAACCTTATTACTACCGTCGTAGCAGTAGACGAGATTCTTATTGTGTGGTTTCTTTTCTTTTTTTCTTTTTTTCTTTCGTTCTTTTTTTTTTCTTTTCTTTCTTTCTTTTTTTTTTTTTTTAAATTGAATAAAGTGGAAAAAAGAATGCTCAACGTAATTACACAAGTAACATGAAGCATGGTTTAAAAATACTTATTACAGGGAAACAGAAATTCTATTGTGATGGATGTATGGAATCTGCCGACATTTACCAGTAACAACCCCATTCGACTTTTCATTCTCAAATGCAGAAATAATAGCCTAATAAGTCTTACTTCAGCTAAACGCTGGAGTTCGCTCTAGTAGCGTATTTTATTTTATTTTTATTTTATTTTCTTTTTCTTTTTTTCGGTTTCTCGCAGTGACAGCTAAACGGCACTGGTTTGCTAAGTCATCTAATCAGCAAAGAATTTCTACGGAAAGATACTCAGGAGCGTTGTGGCGCTATTAAAATTTATTTATTTATTATTTGTTATTTTATGTGTTGTTTTAGTTTTTGAGCCAATGCTTTCAGTAGTTCCTTAGATAAGATTTACAAATTTACTGCTGTACTGAAGTTGACTCATGTTTCGGTATCCAGTCACTCAAATTGAAAAAGCAATTTTCTAGGTTAGTCTTATACAAACTAATTAAACAATCTGCGGGTAGATCAGTGCATGAGAAGATGAAGAGCGTAGAAAACAAAGTTGCTGAAGTAAAAGTAGTGCCCAAATGCTGAGAGAGGTTCACTAAAACGTTCTCAAATATTTCACATCTGTATTTAAGAAAACATGGATTTAAGCTAAGTATGAAGAGATATAGTTCCAGAGATTGTTTTAAAATATTAATGCATGAAATTACGGGAAACCAGTTAATTATGGAACAATCACGAGCGTGAGGAGTCATGTGGCTACTTAAGAGAAATGTGTCTATCACCACATCTTCACAAAAATCCACACAAATAATTATGGTTATCTCAAAAGTCAAAGTTGCTATTTTCAAGCCAAAATACCTTAAATTGTGGAGAGAAGCATGGTACGGACTGGAAGAGAGGAAGACAAACTAACAAGTGCATACCGACTCGTACATGGCGTCTCATTACGGTTGTAAATGAAGTGGTTTACGGGTATTTACAACTACAATTAAGTTAAAAGCGAATAGAAGGTCTTTAAATACTTAAAACTACGAAAACTAATTTTGACCAGGATTTCGGTACTGTGCGCCAGTTGGACGTCGATTATTGTTCATCTAGTTATAACTCCGAGTAAAATTCTAAACGAGAATGTGCTGTATTGGCCGTATTGCCATGCAAACGACCTGATCGATAAACAAAGCAAACTACTGAAATTTTAGTGCAACATATTCACTGATTGCACGGTGATGGCACAAACGTGTGTTTTTGGGAATACTCTGAGGTGATTAAAGTCATCGTAAGCGATATTCACAGATAAGAGACCGCGGTAGTGTCGCGTACGCAACGTATAAACTCGCAGTACACTGGCAGAGTTGTTATTTGTACTCTGGTGATTCATGTAGAAAGGTTTCCTACCTGACTACAGATGCAGGGCAGGAATTAATAAAATTTCAACACGGATGACAGTACGTGGGAAATCACACTTCGGAATCGTAACGGAATTTAGTATTCCGATATCCACGGTGTCAAGAGTGTGGCATGAATAAAAGATATCAGGAGTTGCCTGTAACCACGGACACCGCTAAGCAGCAGAGTTTCCGAATAGCTGTCAATGCTAACAGGCAGTTCTGGTATGCAACACTACGTAAAGATCAATGCGGGACGTACAATGAACATATCCGTTAGGAGAGTTTGGCACAATTTGGCATTAATGGGGAACAGCAGCGATGTATATCGCCCGCTTATAACGCCATTGCCCAATTTTGATCATTTTTTGGTAATAATATTTCATTTTTATGCGTGAGATACTAAATTTCATTCACGTTACAATCGATTCCACTATTGTATGGTATGTGATGTCTGTACTTCATGTGCTTTGTATGTTTATGAATATCTACATCATGTTTGTTTTTGCATATTATTATTGTAATTTTAATTGGCTTTGATAATGTCAATTTTATTTTTGAATCGTTTTATGTATGTAAATATTATATAAAATTTGTAATATCTCACGACCAGCATGATGTGTAAAAGATATAGTGATTCCAATGTGAACGGAATTTCGTTGTAAATGAAAAGGTGGTGTTGGCGCGCAGCTAACGGAGAGAGAGAAGTCAGTTTGAGTTGGAAATTGAGAGCAGTAGAGTCGAAGGTGGCTTTCGTAGCAGTCAGTCTGTGGTGGGAGCTCACAGCAGTAGTGAGCCTGAGTTTGGAGTGCACAGCATCAAGACGTAGTGGCAGACTTGTGCTACGGTATTCTGGGCCAAATATTTGTTTCACTTGAGGCAGAAGACCAATCTACTTACAATGGCCTCGGTGAACGTGCAGATGCAATGGTAACACTTATACTGTCTGCATACGGAGCTAAATGGAAGCTACTGGAAACTGATGTTATGATGTCGGCTCACAAACTGCATAAAGATGAATCTGAGCTGTATACGCTGCGCCGCCACCTCGCCACTTTTAACAGTCATAATATTTATTGTAACTGTTTATAAACTATTCGTTGAGAGATTTAACTTGTGTTTTGAATGTTTTTCAAAAGAGGTTACATTTCTTTTAAAAGTAGTGTGTATGTCAGCCTAATTTACCCCAAGTCGCATAACCTAATAGGGATCCTCTCCTGTAAAGAATTATTAACCGAGTCATCCTATTTTTTAAGCAGCAATCAATTTTAATAATGAAAACTTTTTTGTGAATTTTCTTAGTACAATATACAGTCCTGCAACTATAAATTTCATTGCTCTTGCACAATAGTATTGGTAGGAATAAGTTACTGTTTTGCCACATAACTAATTTTAATCATTTCATATAATTGAAATAGTTCAGACACGAACTTCTATTTGTGGTATTAATACTGCATTGCAATACTACATTCCACGCTATACTCTATAGCAACAGAAAGTAACTGATGAGGTGAATCTTACCGTTACAATAATTTAAATAATTACTGCTTTCATTTAAATCTTTATTATTTTTTTGATTGGTATTTTTTATCTCTTATGAAACTGGTGACAAAGTTTTTCCACTCTATATTTATTCTGCACCAAGCTTCTAAATGTAATTGCATTTTTAATTTATCACTGCTTGGTATTCTTATGCCTCATTAAGCTGGTGACCGTGTATAAATTTTTATGAAAAAAAAAAAATGTTCAAATGTCTGTAAATCTATCGGATCAAACTGCGTGGTCATCAGTCCGTAGCTTACAAACTACTTAAACCTAGGTAAACTAACCTACGGACAAACTTATGCCCATACACATGCCCCAGGGAGGACTCGAACCTCCACGGCGAGCAACCGCGCGCTCCGCAGCGAGGTGCTTTAGACCGCTCGGTTACTCCACCGCGTCAAATTTTTATTAATAAAACATTTTGTTAATAATTTTAATTAGCACAATAATACTATTGCAAGATGACCTAAATTAATTTTTTGTTTCATAGTAATCAGATTTCTTTTACTGCTGTAGCCTACAACTATTTCAAACCCAGTTATCGCATTCCACAATTTATTTCGTGTTTGGATAAATCTTTGGGGAGTTTCGGTCCAAGTCTTGTCCTTAGGCTAGCACGGGTGCCACACTTAGTGGCCCATAACTGTTCTATTAGTCGCGGTTGTGTCACACGCTCTAACGCCGCTATTTCGATGCCTAGCAGAAGGCGTGCTAGAGTAGTCGGTGGTAGTGTAGATATGGTGCCTAGTAAACTTGGGTTCGAAACGCGGAAATTCCCCGCATGACAATTCGATGAACTTGCTGAATAGCAAGAAAAGTAAGCGCAGAGTAAATCGTAAAAAAATTTAAGGGGGAACCAAGTAGTATTTATATTTTGCACTGTGAAAGTGTGCATACGTAGTAAATTGGGAGAAATAATAGTTCTGGACATTTCTGATTCGCTAAGAACATGCCCTTCTGGAAAGTGCATTTCATTAAATAATGTGTCTCTTTTTCTCTCACCGCCCCTCACTCTCCATTGCTGTTTGCCGCTCTACCCTCTCAAACTGTTGTACGTCCGCTAATGTCTGTATTTTCTTACATTAAATAAGTACATTTGCTGTAAGTTGTTACATTGAGAAACACAATAAGTGCTGAAAATCGTAAACTTTCTTTCGATAGAGTGCCTCTTTAGGGTCTGCTGAAAGTTTCTTGGTCACATTTTATAATCGACGACACAGGTTAAGCAGGCAATGATGACAACAGCTCTAGAATCACGAGAATGAAGCCTGCCAATCCTGTCGAAGTATGAGATAGATAATGAAATTTTAGACAGCAACAGCTTTTTACTGTTCAAATTAAATAGTATTATTTTCAAAATAAGCATAATAACTTGTTTTCATACACATTACAATTGTCGCGGAAGATGGTGTTTTCATTGTATACGAGTGAAATGCAGAATCTGTGTGGAAATAGTCTTAGAAAACGTCACCAGAAGAAATATTAGTGTTTTCCGTAAACGAAACACGTAATACTACTCTCCCAGGGCACTGTTATTTACTTACCACATCGCGATATAGTAAATAGTCTTCGTAAGTGAGAAGACGTAAAGAAGAAAACACTAAAACCTTTGCGACGGCCAACGTTACAATCAACAAACAACTAGAAATTCATAGCAACATTACGACACCCTTTGGAAATCGGATCGGTAATTTAGAAGAAGCGTTGCGAATGGCATTGACGGCCTACTGTCGATAGTGGCTTACTATCGATAATAGCCTGCTATCAATTTGTATCGAAAACGGAGCACCTGAACGGTATCGTAGCTTGTTTACTCGCATTAATTTAAGTCGTACTCTTACGTTCCTGCCTAATCACACCCTTTAAAATGACGACATACTCGTAGAAAATAGTAAAATACTGCTATCAGTCGGAATATACATGTACAATCTAGCTTGCCGAAAATACTTCGTGGTTCCCTACTAATATGTCATATTAGGCCGGGGTGAAGTACTTTTGGCCAGCTAGACTGTAGACGCATATTGCGACTGACAGAAGTTCTTTACTATTTTCTACGAATATGTCATGATTTTAAAGGATGTTAGGGAGGAACATAAGAGTACAGTATCAATTCCCTTAAGGAAACAAGCAAAGAAACAGCAAAGTACTTTTTAAGAGCTATATGTAGCCAAACGATTATCTTTTTACGTTTCTGTCTGCGTCATTACCAACATTAGGGATAAAATCGTGTGACCGATACTATTCGTCGGCTTTGAACAATGACATCATACTTTGTCCAGAGACGTTACGGTCACGATACTTTTCATACAAGGCTCGCATTATAATAAACAATTCAATGTATTAATTGCCGTTTTTCAATGGAGTCACAGACACAATGTATGTCTGGGAATGGAGCATAAAAATGTGTATACGACTCTAATTAAATGAAAGTGAGATTACATAACATTAAACGAAACGTAACGTTAAAGAACAACAACGAATATTAGATAACAAATAAAATATGCAGCGAAATTATAGATTTCTTACATGTTTCAAGTATGTAATATAATGATTATTACTCGTATTATTGTGAACCAGAAAATATGAAGAACTGGTATCGGTAACTAGACTTGACGTATATAGGTCAAGCCTCGATAGCGATACCACATCTTCATATTTTGTCATATACAAACAGTATACAAACGGACATATCGTAATTGGATACGCAATATCTATATGTGAAAGAAAAATATGAAGGGCTGGTATCGCTATCTACACTTGACCTATATAGGTCAAGTCTAGTTACCGATACCAGCCCTTCGTATTGTGATTCACCAATACTTATTAGTTATCGGTATCTGGAATTGAGCTATAAAGGTCAAGTCCAGGTACCGATAGCAGCCCTTAATAATTTCTAGTTCACCAGTATTTATTAGATAACACTATCTATGCTTCACCTATGTAAGTAAAGTCCATTTTTATTTCAAATATAGATCGTAAATATCGGTGTCTAGACTTGACCTGTATTGGTATATAGCTGAAAAAATTCGGATAGCTGGTATCGGGAACTAAAGTATCCGTATGTACGCATTTAGTAGGTGTCGATATCTGCACATGCCCTACAAAATTAGGTCTAGTTACCAGTACCAAATCCTCGCACTTTTGTTTCACTTATATATGCCGCTCACAATGATCCCTAGATCAGTTAAATTTTACTTCCAGACGTGGTACCGAAAGTTGTTAATGTTGGCAATCATGTGAGTTCCCCATTAGACAACCGCGCACAAATGAAATGTTTTGTTAGAATATCGTTATTTTACGAGAACAGATGCGTATTTTATGATAATAACAATGACGTCTAAATAAATGCATTGTTTATAAAAAATCAAACTCACAGTATACAAATGGCCATATCGTAATTGGAATTAAAATTTTCTAACGGAATTGAAATTATTATACAAGGACTAAACAAAAAAGGTATAAATCGATATTGTAGCAAATAAGAAAATTAAACATCATTGACACTAAACATAAAAAACTTCAAAATACACGTAACATAGACATAAAACAATTTACGCTCAAATAAATGGACATTCCCATGTGTTATCTGTAGAACAGGTTTATCAGCGAAAATATAAATAGAAACGTTGATGGAAATAATGACGTAATAATTGACGTCCTTAGTCAAAGCCGACGTCTGTAAGTAAAATTTAACTGATCTGGGGATCATTGTGAGTGGCATATATAAGTGAAACAAAAGTGCGAGGATTTGGTACTGGTAACCAGACCTAATTTTGTAGGGAATGTGCAGATATCGACACCTACTAAATGTGTACATATGGATACTTTAGTTCCCGATACCAGCTATCCGAATTTTTTCAGCTATATACCAATACAGGTCAAGTCTAGACACCGATATTTAAGATCTATATTTGAAATAAAAATGGACTTTACTTACATAGGTGAAGCATAGATAGTGTTATCTAATAAATACTGGTGAACTAGAAAATATTAAGGGCTGCTATCAGTACCTGGTCTTGACCTTTATAGCTCAATTCCAGATACCGATACCTAATAAGTATTGGTGACTCACAATACGAAGGGCTGGTATCGGTAACTAGACTTGACCTATATTGGTCAAGTCTAGATAGCGATACTAACCCTTCATATTTTACTTACACATATGTTGTTGTTGTGGTCTACAGTCCGGAGACTGGTTTGATGCAGCTCTCCACAATTCCCTATCCTGAGCAAGCCTCTTCATCTCCTCATAAGAACGGCAACCTACGTCTGTCTGAATCTGCTTACTGTATCCATCTCTTGGTCTTCCTCTGCGATTTTTTCCCCACACACTTCCCTCCAACGCTAAATTCACAATTCCTTGATGTCTAAGAATGTGTCCTACCAATCTATCCCTTCTTTTAGACAAGGTATGCCAGAAATTTCTTTTCTCCCCAATCCTGTTCAGTACCTCCTCATTAGTTACGCGATCCACCCACCTAATCTTCAGCATTGTTCTTTAGCACCATATTTCAAAAGCCTCAATCCTCTTCCTGTCCGCATTGTTTATCGTCCATGTCTCACTCCCATACAAGGCAACACTCCATACCAATGCCTACAGAAAGGACTTCCTTAGGCTTAAATCAATATTCGATGTTAACAAATTTCTCTTTTTCAAGAACGCTTTTCTACCCCATTGCCATTCTGCATTTTATATCCTCTGTACTGCGACAATCATTTGTTATTTTACTGACCAAGTAACAAAACTCATCTACCTCCTTTATTGCTTCGTTTCCCAACCTAATTCCTTCAGCATCACCTCATTTTCTTACACTGCACTCCATTACCCTAGTTTTGCTCTTGTTAATGTTCATCTTATATGCACCTTTCAGCACACTGTCCATTCCGTTCAATTGCTCTTCCAGCTCCTTTGCTGTATCTGACAGAATAACTATGTCATCGGCAAAACGCAATGTTTTTAATTCTTCACCCTGAACTTTAATTCCTTCTCTAAATTTCTCCTTGCTTTCCTTTATAGCTTGCTCAATGTACAAATTGAATAACAATGGAGAAAGACTACAACCCTGTCTTACTCCCTTTCCAACCACTGCATCCCTTTCATGACCTTCAACTCTGATAACCGCTGTCTGGTTTTTGTACAAGTTGTAAATAACCTTACGCTCTCTATATTTTACTCCTGCTTGCTTCAGAACTTGAAAGAGTTTATTCCAATCAACATTGTCAAAAGCCTTCTCCAAATCTACAAAAGCTAGAAATATAGGTTTGCCTTTTCTTAATCTATCTTCTAGGATAAACCGAGCGAGGTGGCGCAGTGGTAACGCACTGGACTCGCATTCGGGAGGATGGTGGTTCAAATCCACCTCCGGCCATCCAGATTTAGGTTTTCCGTGATTTCCCTAAATCACTCCAGGCATATGCCGGGATGGTTCCTTTCAAAGGGCACGGCCGATTTTCCTTCCTCATCCTATCCCTAAAACTCCGAGCGTTAGCTCCGTCTCTAATGACCACGCTGTCGACGGGACGTTAAACCCTAAGCATCCATCCATCTTCTAGGATAAGCCGTAAAGTGAGTATTGCCTCCCGTGTTCCTACATTTCTCCTGAACCCAAACTGATCTTCCCCGAGGTCCGCTTCTACCAGCTTTTCCATCCTTCTGTATATAATTCGTGTTAATATTTTGCAACCATGACTTATTAAACTGATGGTTCTGTAGTTTTCACACCTGTCTGCACCTGCTTTCTTTGGAATGGGGATTATAACATTTTTCTTAAAGTCTGAGGGTACTTCTCCTGTCTCATACATCTTACGCACCAGGTGAAATAGGTTTGTCATGGCTGGTTCTCCCAGAGACTTCAGTAGCTCTGAGGGAATATCATCTACTCCAGGGGCCTTGTTTCGACTTAGGTCTTTCAGGGCTCTGTCAAATTCTTCTCTCAGTACAGTATCTCCTATTTCATCTTCATCTACCTCCAAATGTTTCTTTTATTTTCCTGTAGGCAGTATCTATTTTTCCCCTATTTATACATTCTTCTACATCCTTGCATTTGCCTTGTAGCCACTCCTGCTTAGCAATTTTGCACTTCCTGTCAATCTCATTTCTTAGGCGTCTGTACTCCATTTTACCTGTTTCATTTACTGCATTTTTGTATTTTCTCCTTTCATCGATTAAACTTAGTATCTCCTGTAATATCCAAGGATTTTTTGTAGGTCTTGCCTTCCTACCTAAAGTCCTCTGCTACCATCACTATTTCATCTCTCAATTTTACCCATTCCTCCTCTACTGTTTTATTTTCCCCTGTTTCTGTCAATTGTTGCCTAAAGCTCCCTCTGAAATTCTTAAGACCTTCAGGTTCCTTCAATTTATCCAGGTCCCATCTCCTTATTTTCCTACCTTTTTGTAGTTTCTTCAGTTTCAGCCTACAGTTCATAACCAACAAGTTATGGCCAGAGTCTATATTTGCCCCTGGGTATGTCTTACACTGTAAAACCTGGTTCCGAAATCTATGTCTTACCATTATAAAATCTATCTGGTATCTCCCGGTGTCTCCTGGTCTCTTCCACGTATACAACCTTCTTTTGTGATTCTTGAACCAGGTGTTTGTAATAACTAAATTATGTTCTGTGCAAAATTCCACCAGGCGGCTTCCTCTTTCATTCCTTTTGCTCAGATCATATTCACCTACTATCTTCTCTTCCTTGTCCTACTACCGAATTCCAGTCTCCAATAACAATTAAGTTTTCCTCGCCGTTAATTGTCTGAATAATTTCCTTTAGCTCCTCATATGTTTCTTCGATTTCCTCATCATCGGCAGAGCTAGTTGGCATATAAACCTGTACTACTGTTGTCGGTGTTGGCTTCGTATCTATCTTGACTACGATAATTCGATCACTGTGCTGGTCATAGTAGTTTACCCGCATTCCTATTTTCTTATTCATTATCAATCCTACTCCTGTGATCCCCCCAATTGATTTTGTATTTATAATCCTGTACTCACCTGACCAGAAATCCTGTTCATCCTGCCACCGAACTTCACTAATCCCCACTATATCTAACTTCAACCTATCCATTTCCCTTTTTAAATTTTCTAATTTTCCTACTCGATTAAGGGATCTAACATTCCACGCTCCGACCCGTAGAATGCCAGTATTGTCTTTCCTGATGATCACATACTCCTGAGTAGTCCCCGCCCGGAGATCGGAATGGGGGACTATTTTACCTCAGGAGTATTTTACCCGAGAGGATGCCATCATCATATGTGCATACAGTAGAGCTGCATGTCCTCGGGAAAAATAACGGCTGTAGTTTCCCCTTGCTTTCAGCCGTTCGCAGTAATTGTGTGGCAAAGCCACAGCCGGCCGCGGTGGCCGAGGAGACTGAGGAGCTCCAGTCACGGTCTGCACGGCCACTACGGTCGGGGATTCGAATCCCCCCTCGGGCATGGATATTTGTGCCGTCTTTAGTATGAGGCAGTTGATAAGTAGTTTGTAAGTTTAGGGACTGATGACCCCGTAGTTAAGTCCCATAAGCTTAACAAACATTTGAACATTTGCAAAGCCACATTAGCTGATGTTACAAGGCCAGCTCAGTCAATAATCCAAACTGTTCCCCAGTAACTACTGAAAAGGCTGCTGCCCCTCTTCAGGAACCACGCGTTTGTCTGGCCTCTCCACAGATACCCCTCCGCTGTGGTTGCACCTACGGTACGGCTATCTGTATCGTTGAGGCACCCAAGTCACCCCACCTCGGCAATGTCTGTGGTTCATGGGAGTTATCTAATACCCGGTATTGCATATAAGTGGATGTATGACAAAATATGAAGATCTGGTATCGCTATCTAGACTTGACCTATATAGGTCAAGTCTAGTTACCGATACCAGTCCTTTATACTTTTGGTGAACGAGAAAATATAAAGGTCAATTTAATAAATATTTAATAAATACTGGTGAACCATAAAATATTAACGGCTGGTATCGGTAACTAGACTTGACCTATATAGGTCAAGTGTAGATAGCGATACCAGACCTTCATATTTTTCTTTTACATATAGATATTGCGTATCCAATTACGATATGTCCTTTTTTATACTGTTTGTATATGGCAAAATATGAAGATGTGGTATCGCTATCTAGGCTTGACCTATATACGTCAAGTCTAGTTACCGATACCAGTTCTTCATATTTTCTAGTTCACAATAATAGGAGTAATAATCATTATGTTACATATTTTAAACATGTAAGAAATCTATAATTTCGCTGCATATTTCATTTGTTATCTAATATTCGTTGTCGCTTTTTAACGTTACGTTACGTTTCATGTTACGTAATCTCACTTTCATTTATTTTTAGTCGTATACACATTTTTATACTCCAACCCCAGAGATACATTGTGTCTGTGACTACATTGAAAAACGGCAATTAATACATTCAATTGTTTATTATAATGCGATCCTTGTATCAAAAGTATCGTGACCGTAACGTCTCTGGACAAAGTATGACGTCATTGTTCAAAGCCGATGAATGGTATCGGACACACGACTTTATCCAAGAAATCGGTAAGTTCGTAGTATATCATATATTATCGGCTGATTGTCTAGCAAAATTCCCGCGAATCAACTGTAATTGCACGCTACGCCTGAGTCGTCTATTGCAAAATTAAACCGGTTTCTCGGCCTAGAGGCATAAGACTTCGATTAAGACTGTGAATAGCAGCCGCGGTGCAGTAGCTGAGCGATCTAAAGCGTCTCGCTGCGGAGCGCGCGGTTGCTAGTCGTGGAGGTTCGAGTCATCCCTGGAGGATGGGTGTGTGTGTGTTTGTCCTTAGGTTAATTTACCTAGGTTTATGTAGTTTGTAAGGGCTTAACTTTACTATCCGGGCCGCCGGGCAGTATCGAGTGTTTAGATGTTGGCTAAGGTGACGTCATCTGACCAGCCAATCAGGTGGTAGTATACGGCAGCCAAGGAAATTAGTTGTTTTATACTGGCGCAACATTCGAATGTATTCCCTTCGAATGTATTGAGTATTTACAGTCAATTTACTGAGCGGACAAGGGTACATCGAGAACCTGTCAACCATAGAGCAGGAACAGCATTAATTACTTACTTGATCGTCAGCGCAAAATATTAATCATTTATTACGTCAATTTATATTTAGGTAAGTTGTCATTCGCAATGTGGTAGTACTTTCTATTCTCAAAGAAATTGTACTGATTTCTATAGTGATGTTTTGCATATATGTATCATTGAGCTGTTTATCTGCTTAGGGATTACAAGTTACAGTAAAAATTTCATTCTGAATGGATATTCAGCGAAAGATAATGACGAAGAATGTTTCTTGATTGTCATTGCAGTTTTTTTTCTTCGAAAGCTGCTTCTTGGCCATACTACCTTGTCAAGATAGTGTTCACAAGTGATTTTAATTATGGTGATTGTAAGATTTTTGCCGCTTTTTTGTATGGACATAACGTTGAGTGTTACAACATATGGCTTCCTTTACGAGAGTTGAATGACAGTTTCAATAAGTTGCATTATGAGCGTATCCAAAGGCATTGGAAAAATTTTCATCATTCATATCATTTAAGAGAAAGACACGCTTATTTCGATTTGCGTTACAGGAAAGTACTGAATTTAAACAAGAAACCTGTCCATGTACAGAAACGTAATTCTGGAGTTAGCGGTGTTCCGCATTCGAATAGTGTTATTCATTTTAAAAATAAGGTAATTGAAACTTGATGTTAACACCTGTTTTTCACATGTTGTGATCATAGTGTGTTACGGTCAAAGTCAGGAAGTTTTAAACAACAATCATTACGCTAACATAAAATACGATTCTTATTTCGTGATACTAATTATAACAGTGTTTAACATGTATCATTTGCAGTTACTGATAAATTTTTCGTATGATGTTCATTATAAATTGCGTAATATTTCAATGCTTTCTCAGTGTTTTTTCACTTACGTCATAATTATTACTACGTTTTCCGTACATTACAACAGGCTATATTTCATCTCGTCTTGATGTGCGTGTTTGACATTACTATCAATATCATCTATCGTCAAAGCAACACATAGGCTATATTACGCGATATCTGATTGGCTGTGACCGTCTGTGCTACGATTGGTTGGCCGCGGCCGCCACCAACATCTGAACATTCGATACTGCGCGGCGGCCCCTGATTGTAAAGTTTTACCGTTTGTAAGCTACGGACTGATGACCACGCAGTTTGGTCCGATAGATTTACAAACATTTGAACATTTGTGAATAGCAGAAAAAATGTGAGCTGAGAAAAAGGAAAGAAAAGTAAAGGGGGATGCAAACAGCACTCTCTGTCTTTCAGTGCTTCATAATAGCAATCATACCTGATTTGCCAAGGCGAAGTTCTATGCTTCTGACCCGGGTATTACAGCCATGAATGTCTAAATAACGGTGTCAAAAGACCACCGTGTGCCATTATAAGAGTTCGCTGTGCCATGACTGGCCTAAACATGGTTTACCTCGGTTGCGGCAGATCGTAAACTCGCTGACGCCTGGCTCACACTCTTCGACACGTACCGTACAGTCTGCGGCACACAGCGTAGTATCGCCGACACGAAGTGCGGTCTCGTGGGCGTGCAGCGTAGAGTCTTGGACTCGTGGAGGCGAAGCGGAGATTCATGGATACGAAGCGTAGAGTTATGTTTCCCTCTCCTCGTGCTGGACTCGAATGAATTTCCAGCAACAGCAGCACCTCTCGTTACATAGCAAAAAATGTTCAAATGTTTGTATAGCTTATGGGACTTAACTACGGGGTCATCAGTCCCTAAACTTACAAACTACGTATGAACTAGCTAACATTAAGGACGGTACAAATATCCATGCCCGAGGGGGGATTCGAACCTCCAACCGTTGTGGCCGTGCAGACCGTGATTGACGTGCCTCAGTCCTCTCGGCCACCGCGGCCGGCGTTACATAGCCACTGCGGTTTTATTGAGCTGCCATTTCCGGTGAAACCGTGTAAGTATTGTTGACCTGCTCCTAACAGGCATCTCGGTAATCGGTAATAATTTATTAAGACACTTTATATCAAACGTACCGTCTCTCTTACCTGTCAAGACATTTGAAATTACTGGTTTGCAACCTATCAGGAATCACACAAACGAAATTTCTAATATTGATTATCATGAAGGATTCTTTGCAGTTACTAATTTTTTATCGCCGACACCTGCAAACTTTCGAATATTTGGCTTGTGTGCTTCTCCGTAGCTATGAACTGTAAAATGCATTTAGAAAAATAACCATCAGAGCTGCGTTTATTGTATTTTTTTATTGATTGCGCTAGCGGTTTGATCACCGAGCACTACACTACTACCCTCATGTCATCGTCGGCGTGATTGTAAGCTGACCGAAGTACTATCTTCCAAGCAAAACACGACTGTGTAGACATCTGTTGAGAGTTCTGATAACCAACGCGCAATAGCAATATATTAGACCTTATAGCCACGAACAGGCCTGACCTTATTAACGATGTTTGTGTACAGACAGGAGTTAGTGATCATGATATCGTCATAGAGTCGATGACCAAAGTTCATAAACCAGTCAAGAAGGCTAGGAGCGTGTTTTTGCTGGGAAGAGCCGATAAGCAATTGTTAGGATCGCACTTAGAAAATGAATGGGAATCGTTCAGTTCCAGTACTATGGATGTAGAGGAATTGTGGACTAAATTTAAATGCATTGTACATAAAGGGTTAGAGAAATATATGCCAGTAAAGACGATTAAGGATGGAAAAGATCCACCGCGGTATAATAATAAAGTTAGAAAGCTACTGAGGAAGCAAAGACTGTTGCACTCCTGGTTCAAAAAAGAAAACGCAAACGATGACGGGCAAAAGTTAGTAGAAGATCGATGCGCGAAGCATTCAATAATTACCACAGCCATACCTTAGCAAAGGATCTTTCCGAGAACCCGAAAATATACTGATCGTATCTAAAATCGATAAGTGGGTCAAAGCCCACTATCCAGTCACTCGTTGATCATTCCAAGAAAGTAACTGCAAAAAGTGAACGGAAAGCTGAAGTTCTAAATTTAACCTTTAATAAATCTTTCGCCCAGGAGGTTCGTACAATTTACCAACATACTGAAATGGATGGCATAGTAATAAATATCACCGATGTAGAGAAGCACCTGAGGGAGCTACATACAAAAAAGTCTCCTCGTCCGGGTGGAATACCAGTTCGATTAATCAGCAGCATTCGCTCCTTACTTAGCTTGCACTTATCGCGAATCTTTAATTCAGCGCACAGTTTATAGTTATTGGAGAAAAGCGCAGGTGGCTTCCGTTTATAAGAAAGGAAAGAGAACTGATGCACACAATTAAAGGCCAATTTCGTTGACATCAGTTTCATGTAGAATTTTGGAGCATATTCTCTGTTCGAATATAGTAAATTTCATTGAAACGGAAAAGCTTCTATCTGTGAATCAGCACGAGTTTAGGAAACTTCGTTCATGTGAAACTCAGCTTGCTCTTTTCTCACATGTCATCTTGCGAGCCATGGATGAAGGGCAAAAGGCGGATTGTGTTTTTCTCGACTTCAAAATGGCGTTCGGCGCGGTGCCACATTGCAGACTGCTAACGAAGATACGAGCTTATGGAATAGGTTCACAAATTTGTTACTGCCTGGAAGACTTCCTAAGTAATAGAACGCAGTACGTTGTTCTCGACGGCGAGTGTTCATCAGAGACGAGTGTATCGTCTGATATCAACGGCACATAGATACAAGGCCTGTGGGCTTCCTGCCAAGATTAGCAAACTATTTGTCTTACGTTGCTTTGCGCTGAGTTTGGGAATACGTACACGTTGAAGACTGTGTTTCAATGTGTTCGTAATATTATTTATGTGATTCACAAAGAAATTTATTTTGATTTAAGATATTTATGAACTATTAGTGAAATATCGTACCGATATTGGAATCGGACGATTCATATTAGGCGTTATGTCTCATATCAGCAAAAAATCGGCACGGAGAATCACATAAATAACATTAAAAACATTCTGGAATACAGTGTACAAGGTGTACGTATTCCCAGACTCAGCACAACGCAACATAAGACAAATTGTTTGCTTGTGTTTTGACTACTCTTGGCAGGCAGTGCACAGGCCTTGTATCTATGTGGCGTTGCTGACATGCCCCAGGGGAGTGTGATAGGACCGCTATTATTTTCTATCTATACACATAAATGATCAGATGGACAGAGTAACTTGTAATTTCCGTCTGTTTGCTGATGATGTTGTGGTGTATCGGAGGGTATCGTCATTAATTTACTGTAATAGCATACAGGATGACATAGACAAAATTTCTAGTTGGTGCGAAGTATGGCAGCTAGCTCTAAGTGCAGAAAAATGTAAGGTGATGCGCATGAGTAGGAAAAACAATCCCATATCGTTCAAATACAGCATTAATAGTGAATTTTTGACGCAATCGTGTCATTCAAATATCTAAGCGTAAAATTGCAGAACGATATGAAATGGAACGAACAAGTGAACCGGTCGCGGCGGCCGAGCGGTCTGTGGCGTACCAGTCACGGTCTGCACGGCCACTACGGTCGGGGGTTCGAATCCCCCCTCGGACATGGATATTTGTGCCGTCTTTAGTATTAGATAGTTCATAAGTAGTTTGTAAGTTTAGGGACTGATGACCCCGCAGTTAAGTCTCATAAGCTCTACAAACATTTGAACATTTTTTGAACAAGTGAGGACCGTTGTGAGTAAGGCGGACAGTCGACTTCGGTTTATTGGAAGAATTATGGGAAGATGTACTTCATCTGTAAAGTAGACCGCGTATAACACGCTTGTACGACCACGTCTTAAGTATTGCTCAAGTGCTTGGGACCCAAAGCAGAACAGTTTAAAGGAAGACATAGAAGCAGTCCAGAAATGAAATGGCCCATGCCATTTCGAAAGAACGCTTTCGGCTCTTGTGTACAAGTACTTTGTTAAACCTCGGGAAGCCCTGACCTGGATGCCCGGAGGTGGTTGTAAAAGGTGCGTTTGTAAAGTTCGTTGAATGGTCCCATACTTTACAAACCGCGTTGCGAGGGTGAGATGCCCGCTCGTACACTGCACTATGGGACATGTCAATGAGCACCACCCCTCCCCCCAATCGTGCAAAGCACTGCAGTAAAGCGGTTGTACACGCTACGACCCAGCTAACTCGTCTCATTGCAACATGGAGCACACATGAGGCAATGACGCAAAGCGTTTCGTCACGTTTTACTTCAAAATTAAATGAAATGACTGTGGAGACCCATGTGATGTTAGTGAAAGTGTATGGTATTGAAGCAGAGAGTAAAACGAGTGTGTTTAAGTAGTTGCGGAGACGTGTGACCTCAGCGCTTCGAGTAATACCACATGAAGCGTTTTACTGACCAGTTCCAACAGCTGTACAACCGATGCCAGAAGTGTGCTGTAGACAGTGGTGATTACTTTGAAGGCCAGTAAAGGTATTTTGTTTGTAACTCTTGTTTCCGATATTTGCGGATACCAAGCATCGCACTTTTCAGACGCATCTTGTAGTTTGTGTGGTGCCCGTAAAACGTAGTCAATTTTTTTTATTTCTTTATTTTTGTCTTTGGGCAGTTGGGTAAGTTCAGTATCGTTTTGATACATTATCTTTATTTAGATTTGTTACCACTTCTGTTTCTATTGGGGCATTTCGTCTAAGGAAAAGTCCTTAGCAGTTTCTTAATGAATTTTTCTACGATTCTTTCCGATACCTGCTGTCCAGTGGACAGGCTGGCGACGGCAATCGGACGGCTGGTGTGCTATCTCTCGCTTAGCCTCGGCAGTTGGCATATTGGGGTCCATAAATTAGAGTGTTTGGGCATTTGCCTCCGTAGAATTTCTCTGTTGCAAGACTGCGACTCGGCTGTGGAATGGAGAGCGTCCTGTCATGCCCTGCTACCTGTGAGGTCCCGTTTGGTGGGCAATGGATGGATAGGGTGGTCGACGAAGGCCGAGCGTGGCTACCTGCGAGGAATTTTTCAAATTAGTGATAGAGGAGGACTATGCTCTGCATACGCACTGCAGGTTGCCTGCCATACTGTCGCACTGCAACACAATCGGTCGTCCCTCCTCAGGGCGAAGTTCTCAGAAATATGAATAGCACCCTCGCCAGAGCGGCGGTCTTTTTCACGGTTATGCATGCCTAGGCGGTTTCTCAGAATATGCCGAGGCGGGTGGTTGTGGAACGTTCTTCTGCGTGACGGATGTTAAGCAGTTTGATGGGCGCATAGTCGGTCGTCTGGGCCAGGGGAGGCTTGGTGCCTATGGTCATAACATTTATGTATTTTGAGGCCTGGGAACGAAAGAGAGCGTCCGAAACTTCCGAAGAGGTCGTGGACCTGTGTACGATAAAATTTCTGTGAGAACATGTCTCGTGTGGCAGGAGCTCGCAGGGGCGTCTGCAGAATGCTCTGTGATTCGCCAAAGCTTAGTAGCCGGCCACGGTGGCCGAGGGGACTGAGGCGCTCCAGTCACGGTCTGCACGGCCACTACGGTCGGGGGTTCGAATCCCCCGGGCATGAATATTTGTGCCGTCCTTAGGATTAGCTAGTTCATAAGTAGTTTGTAAGTTTAGGGACTGATGACCCCGTAGTTAAGTCCCATAAGCTTTACAAACATTTGAACATTTGATTTGAAAGCTTAGTATTGCGACAGTTTTGTAATTTGTCAGCAGCTTCTCGCGATATCATTGGGCAGGCTGTTAGCGGTATGTGATAATTGGAGCTCTCTGGCCGCGTAGGCGGGCTTGCCGGTCGCGACCAGGAACTCTGGCGTGGAGAGAAATTTTGGGGATTTGATTGTAGATCTCCACAGTGTGCGGATAGACTTAGGTCTCGCCGTTTACTTTTGCTGTTGTCTGAACTCTGACTTTTGTGCTGTAAGTTCGCTTCCGGCGGACACAGTGGACTTAGATATTTTGGAAGTCTCACTTTTAGTATTTGCACTTTGCGAATCGCGCATATATTAAGATTTTATGTCGCAACAGATTTGCACTTGTGAACATTGTTTCCCAACTACACTACGATCGACTTGTCTGCTCGTGGTATAAATTTGTGCCTCTATTGTCTGTCTAGTAGCACCGACGCTAGAGAGACTGTTAGTTTAAATATCGTTTCTGCTTCACAGAACGAAGTGAGAAAACGGCCGCGTTTTATTTCAGCTTTGATCTCTGCAGTCATCACCTGCCGCTGCCGACCCATGAAATAGGTGGACACTACATTGATATGTTATAAAAAATTGTTACATTCAGCTAATTTGGCATATGATTATGCATAGCTGATATTACGATGACTGGTGCATTGAGGATGATCACTATGTGATCGAAATAGATCTGCAAAAACATTAATAAAAACCTACCAATGCTGCATACTATAGTTATTGTATTCATTGTTTTGTGGTCGCTGAGCACACCGTTCCAACAAATGGAATCAAACCTCAAAAAATTATTATTATACCAATTTTAATATTTCCACCCTTAATCGACTTTACTGGCACTTATTTCTCTAATCCTTTATTTAAAATGCATTTAAATTTAGTCCACAATTCTTCAGCATCCATTGTACCGCAACTAAAAGATGCCAACTAATTTTCTAAGTGCGATCCTAACAATTGCTTATCGGCTCTTCGTAACGAAAACACGCTCCTAGCCTTCTTGACTGGTTTATGAACTTTGGTCATCATTGACGCTATGACGATATCATGATCACTAACTCCTGTCTGTATACAGACATCGTTAATAAGGTCAGGCCTGTTCGTAGCAGATGTTAGATGTGGAATTTTGAGATAACAAGAGTGACATAAGAGAGGGCAAGATGGGGGCAGCACCTAACAAATAAAAAAATACAATAGATCTCTTATGGTTGAAATAAGGAGGGCTTACAAAACTTTTAAACAAAGTGAAGACAGAAGAGTTTATCGGTTAAAGGTAGATGAGAACCAAAAGTGTTTATGATTAGTAGACAGAACTACTTGCGGAGTCTTACAGTTTGAAAATGAACGATTATGAGCAGATAGTCAGAAACTTTAGCTAGCGCCAAGAAAAAATAATTCACGTAATTAATTTTCAGTGGGACTCTAGGTACTGGTACTTTGTTCTTGGATAAATTGTAAAAGAAGAACTGAAAGGTGCATAAACTGATGGAATGACAAACCATTTCTTACCAAAAACGTGGAAGCAAGATTAGGGTTTAACGTCTAGTCGACATCGTGGTGATTAGAGACGGATAATGTCTTACCAGAAGTTCTAGGAAGTCCAACTAAATCTCTGTTATAAAAAGACAGAATATAATTACGTAGGCTTCCGCGGCCAGAGTCAGATGACATAAACGTTTTGTGGGTGTTGTACCGCGTCATGATGTAAGGCTATTACTTAAATAACCGACGTTTCGGCCGATGTTACAGTGGCCTTCATCTGGGTATACTGATGTGAGCTGGTTGGTACTACACTTTACACCCTAATAACATGAATAGAGAAGATGGACTCAGGCTTGTCCCCTCTTGGCTACCAGCCACCACAGCAAAATAGGCCGCACTGGCGACACAACACGCGAGCGTCACTAGTAAGCAACTGCCGCCGCGCGGCCCACGGCCAGCAGGAGAGAAACGGAAGCCCTCACCCGATTCCCCGATGAACACCATCATGTCTCGCTATGCAAGAAGCAACGGCTAACCCCCACTCCCTCCACCTCAGTATCCTATCAAAATAAAGTTCCATTCTTCCGCCAAAAATTCACGAATAATATCGCTTATTTTTAAAAATTATGACTTAATGTCTAAATGAAAGTAATATAAAGTGTAGTAACAACCAGCTCACATCAGTATACCAAGATGAAGGCCACTGTAACGTCAGCCGAAACGTCGGTTATTTAAGTAATAGCCGTACATCATGACGCGGTACAACACCCAGAAAACTTTTATGTCAAAAAGACAGAAGTTACTATGCTACTTGGTAAGAATGATACGTATTCAAAGAGTCAGTCAAAAGGAACCAATTTTATTTTGTTTTCCCTGAACACAATTTCTCTGAATACACCCTGGTCATCAGTTCGTGACCGACAACGTCTGTTTTACAGTGTCTGCTAATGGACGCTCCGTGCCACTGTATGGCCAGGTTCCCAGCGTAATTAATGTTACCACCTGGCGGGTGAAAGGAAATTCCACGAATATCACAATGAAGCCCTTTATGTTTCTACCTCTCATATAACTTCTCTTTCCAGTTAGACTTTTGAATTTGGTCCAATACAATGCCCTACGTAATGGCAAACTCCCACATCTCTCATTCAACTTCGTTTCCTTTTTTTTTTTTTTTTTTTTTTTTTATTGTGCAGTTCTGAGCGGTGTAGTTCAGAATAATTTTTATCTGACCTTTCTGCCACCATGGACACAATGTCATTTGTATTTAAGCGTTGGACATATTTTAAGGATGTTTAATAATTCATGGAACTTACAATTTCATCCCCACTCTGCCGGTGCGTATTGGAGCGGCAAAATATTCTCCTTTCATGTTTCACTATACTGTAATTCAATTTGAGCCTCAATTTATGTAATGTTCTATTGTATAAACGCATTATGGTTTTTTTCTTTATTTAAGCCTGAAAGTTGGAATATGTCTTTTATGAGTACCAAGGAGTTGTCTACATGTTTTACAAATTTTCGTGTACAATTCTCGACCCAGGGAAACTGAACAACAAGAGAAGAGGTCTACCTCTTTATCATACAGGTATCAAAACATTCCACTACAATCTTCATTTCTGATAATGTACCAGTGAGATCATCTCTCGCTCTCTCTCTCTGTCTCCTCTTCTTATCTCTTGATAAATTTTGTACGCTCAATAATATGCTTCTTTGACAAACTGTTTCGTATAGCCGCACGGAAATTGCCGAGTGGTTCCAGGATCCATGTCAGGGACTGCTATCCAGCTCCCGTCGACGGTTCGAGTCCTCCCTCGGGCATAAGTGAACGTATTGTCCGTAGGTTAGTTTGAGTTGAAATAGAGTGTAAGTCCAGGAAATAATGACCACAGTAGTTTGGTCCTATATATTTACAAACATTTGAACGTTTTGTTTTGTATTCGTTTTTTAGATTCTGCGTATTAAGTGTCAATAGGATAATTCTTAAAAGAAAAGTCCATAAAGCTCAGACGGTTAACTATTAAAAAAAAAAAAAAACAAAAAAAAAAAAAAAACAGTAAAACTAATCTAAGAAGTACATGTACACACTTCGATTTAGTTTTAAAAACGGCCAAATTCAGTGATTAATATCAAAGTCGGCCATGTCTACCTTTTAACCCATTTTCGTTACTGGAAGTCATTTTTGACATAACTTGAGAATATTTTGATGATGTACCTTTGCGTATTCTGCCATTACTTTAAAAATATCGTAAGTGGATTGCACTCTGCTGTATGTTACGCTGCTAAAATGTTTTGTGTTTCCTATAGATCCATTTTTGTTCCCAGATGTGCAGTTCTTAGCCCGAAGCAAATCGACGGCGACGAAAGCCTTTCTGATAGGCTCCAAAATACAGAAATCACGTAGTAATAGATCCGGACTGTATGGCGGATTGTGGAGGTTTCTCAGCTAACGTTGTGCAGCACAGTCGAAACGGGATCACGCCGAAGCGTAATACATAGCCTCGTTATGCAACATTTGTTATATCTACATTGCTAAAATTTCGTTGGACGGCCGTCACCCATCCTTCATACAGTTCTCATCTCTCACCATAAAATTTCCACATTTTTAAAGCCCTGAAGTGCGACGTTTCTGGCCATCAATTTTCTTTAGGCGTAAAACAGTCTACCTGGGTACGATCTTGGTTCTGTAAATATCCACAAAAGTTTATTCATGAATGCAATGAGCACCTTGTCTGATAGTGGGATAAGCTCAATGAACATCTTGTGTCAGAGTGGGATAAACACGTTGATCACATTGTCTCACAGTAGGGATGAACACATTGACGCTGTTGTGTCACAATGAGATAAATACATTGATTATTGGTGTCAAAGTGGAATAAACACATTGAACATCTTGTCTCACAGTGGGATAAACACAATGAAATAGTGAAATGCTTACATACTTTTCTTTGCATTTGTCAGGTTTTCATTTGTCTGATCCTAATAGCTGAGTAGTTCCGGATGAAGTCGTGTATATCTGCTTACAGACTATTAATATCTCAGGTGAAGTATTAATGAAGCCGATAATGAGACGCGATATCTACATTTCTTACTATGACGTTCATAATATTCTTTTAATTTTTAACTGAAGTACTCACGTAGTACTTTTGTAATTTATCTGCATAACAAGTTTAATAATCAATATGTTTTTCATTTTTCACATAAGCCGCATAGTGGGTTCCTCTTAGTTTTTCGTTGAATGCAATTAAAAAAATTAGTCGCAATTTTAGTTGAAGTTACAGTATTTCCCATAAATCCTTTTTGATTGCCGTTATTTGATAGATTACAATAGAAAAAGGTATGATTTCGTGACTGGCATTGTAGGCCGCGCAAAGCCACAGAACTAAAAGCATGAATTAAAGAGGATGAAAAGCAGCTATCGTGTTTTTAGATGGTATTTACACTAATGAAACTTTTCTACGAAAGAAAATTTGAAAGCTACTGAATAAAATAAACATTTGCTAAAAAGTGCCATAGAGTTCACAGGCATACAGTCAAATGTCACGCAGCATTTTGTTTAAAACTGGATGGTGACGTATGCCCAGTCTGTTTACTTTGATGAATAACTGCAATTTCTTTTATAGGTGTACCCTCTTCTCTATGAGGTTTAATCAGTGAAGTGCTCTACTGCGTGTATCTTGCCCATTCATGAACTGTCATATTTTAGTTGTGACAGCATATTTCATACTCTTATCAGCTCTGATTCCAATTCATGAAATACTCTTGTGTGGCTTTTATGATTTGGGCCTATTGAAAGAGTACTGTATTCATGGTTTCATTCTGATAGGTCAGCGTGAAATATCTTGAATGCACAATCCCAAAAATAATTAAAAAAAAATAGTACGACCTCTTAGAGTTTTCTAATTCACTCACAATTTATTGTAGAATCAGTGCTGATGTTGTACATGAAATGATTACATTTACAGCTCAATTGCTCAGCAAGTAATTTGGTATATGTTGTAAATATTTATGTGTCAATGTTAGTATGTGCTACCAGCCTCATGGGCGTCAATGCAACTGCCAGTAGGTACTGGCTGCATTCCATAATACAGTGTCGAATACTGTCTTGTGATACATTAATCCACGCTTCCTCAACCTGTTCACATAGTTCCAAAAGATTTGTGGGTTGACGAGATGCACTTGTCAGTTGTCATCGTATCATATCCCGTGCGTGCTCGATTGGAGACAAATCTGCAAATTGTGCTGACCAAGAAAGTTGCTACATCCCTTGCATTGTCCTATTGGAACAACTAATCAGCTCCGTCTTGCAACAATGACGAAAGAATGGTCCTTACAACATTCTGCACGTGATGAGCTCTGGTCAGCGTTTCCTCCACAAACACCGAATGTGAACGATAGTTTGTATCATATCCCAGACCATTAGGTCTGTGGTAGGAACAGTGTGTCTGAAAATCAAAATCACTCTGGAAGACAGACCTCACCAGGTCCAGGTTGTATATGCTTATATCTATCACTTGCATCCAGGTAGAATCTGATTTCATCAAGACAACAGCCCACCATTCCATCTTGCAAGTGTTACTCTGACGGCACAATTCAAGCCGTGTACGCGATGTTGTGACAAGAGTGGAAGATTGGCTAATCATGTGCGTGCCAACAGTCGCACTGCTCGTAAATGGTTGACTACAATTTGTGTTGACCCGGTATGGTACAAGGTGATTAACACATCCAAGACTGGAGGAAGGTACTGGATGGGGCAGCCTGACTGTTGTATTTAACAAGTTCTGAAAATTACATATTTTACATCTTTCTGACTATGAATGTAATAACTGAGTTTGCTGAATCATGTCAAACAATGAAACCTTGTGTCTATCCCAAAAATAATAATATTTAAATTAACAGATACGATTTTTATATTTTTATTTATTTATTTTAATTTTTAATTTTTATTTTTTATTTTATTTTACTATTATTATTATTGGTTTGTTTGTAAAACACGTTTTTATTCGGAAAAAAAAATTTACATGAGTCTCACAAATAACCAGCTTCTCCTTCTGAACCAGAATCGTTTATTTTCTCTTCTAGCGCACTGACAACATCGCTCTCATCCAAATTCGGCATGTCCAGAATATGCATAGTGCTAGCACTCAACAGACAGTAACACAAGAGAGTAGACGAAAACAGGGCGGAGTCCACAATGTGTTAACCCTTACATTTGAATACCTCTTTCCGACGAGATTAGAATGATATGTCACATGCTATACTTGGATTAATTGACAACTTTAATGCAGTTAAGTAATGCAGTATACTCAGTAAATAGTAGTACTAATCTATAAAAATTACAGCCCTGTACAATTTTTAAACACAGCACTGAAGTATAGAATGAGGAACAGGTGAACCAAGGTAACGACCGCACATAACAAAATAACACATTCTGTTGTTAGGGTTACGGATGAAACTCATTCATAGCCCACGGGAAACCGTGTAGTGACTCACTTAAGAGAGGTAAAACGAGATATCCATTGAGTGAATCATAGCAGATGAGGAAGTAGATACTTGTTTCAACAAAGAGACACGAGAAAACAACACCTCCCAAGCATTAGAGCATAACAAAGAACCTGTTAGTATATGCAAAGCCGTAAGGTACTGTAAAGATGCATCCGTTCAACAAACGTGTGTTCTTATTGAGGCATGAGAAAGGTATGGGGTTATAAATATCACATAAGCAAACACCTTCAGTCGTAAAATACTTTACCACGGGTTCTGTTAAATGGACTTTCTACTGATGGACATAAATGATTAATTTCATCTACCCCATACGCTTTATTTCACTGCAATCTATTGACCATTACTTTCATAAACGTGGCGCTGTTTCCATCATCGTTTCTATCCCATTGTACTTCAAAATATGATACATCAACGAACATTTCATCTACAATGAGCAACTCTTCAAAATACTCCCTGTATATGTACAAGCCATTCACAGTATTCACTAGCAGCTGTCTTGATCTATACCGAGAACTTGACTATTTCTTCGCCCTTACCTATCGATAACTTCTAATTATGCTCAAAGATGTGTTTTCCCGTGGCTTGACCCACAGCCTTCACATGATTTTTTCTTGGATTCTGCAGTTATATGTACAGATTTGTTTCTTACTTTAAGGTAACTTTCTATGCCTGAGTTCTAGTATGGAGACATTTTTGAAACGTCTTATTTTTCCTGTGACAAGCTGCCTTGGGTGTATCATTCCATCAGGCTGTCTTTTTCTTCCTGCCTTTACACACTACTGTTCCAAGACATTCTCAAGCCACTTATAGTAGTGTGTTCCTGTACCTTGTCCATTCCTCTTCCAATGATTGTAAATGACTATATTCAATTAACTAGTACCTTTCTGAGACTAATATTATGTATTGCTGCCTTCTTTTCTTTTCTTGAAGCTTCTATATCTTATCCTTTTACATATGAACCTGAATTTCTGCATTTTTGGGCTCGCAAAACAAGTTTAGTTACAGATAACATAATGATCGGTGTCACGAAAGAACCAACTTAAAACACATGTGTCCTTGACTGTCTTCCTGAATTCCTGATTTATTATTATATAGTCACTGACAGATTCCCAAGTATACCGGTGAATGGTCTTATGCTTAAAAAGGGAGTTTGTGATAACTAAGCCCATATTGGCACAAAAATCCAAGAGCTTTTTTCCGTTCTTGTTAGCCCCCATAGCTTCCAGAAACGTACCCATAACCTTTACATACCCTTCTGTTCCATTTCTTATCTTAGCACTGGTCAACCAGCAACTGCATCATTGTGGCGAAAATCTATCCATCTCATCTTGATCTTTCTTTTCACAAGGCGAATACACTAACACAATCCTAAGTTTCTTGCTGGCACTGACAAATCTATCCACATCAGTCGTACGTTTACATACCTTATTGCAGTTATGCTGGCTTCGACTGCTTTGCGGGTGGAAAGCCCGCTTTGCTCTTCCTGCTTTACCATTTCCTTATTTTTGAACTAAGTGTAAATTCACTTCAATTTCTGCTTCACCGCGTGATAACTTCGGTCATATGTGGGAGTTTATAGAAAAGTAGATTGCAAATTCAGTATCGTTTTTACTATTACAGTTTCTGTATTTGTCGTAGTAGTGTAGTAGAGATAAGGACAGTGCGTTACGATTCGCGATTTCGATTTTGAGGAAGAGCCCTGACCAATTATAGCAGATAGATTTAAGTTTCAGGATACTTAGATTTAAGTTCATCATGAAAGTAAATTTTTATGTTTGTAAATTGACATACTTTCTCATTGTGTTTATTGTGAAAGAAATTATTTCTGAATTTTACCAAGAAGTAAGTTATTACGGGTTAAAATTAAAAACAAAAAGTAGTTTTCTTCCGCCAATTTTTATTCACTTCAAGTGACAGAACAATCCACATGAAAAAGCAGATTAGTTTTTTTTTACTTTCTTTTTCCCAAGATAAAAGTTTTACTAGGGATTAGAACTTTAGGAATAGGCAATAAATTAATTTGCAGGGAATAGAGGAAGTAGGTAGCACCCCAATTCAGCTTCAGCCGTTGCAGTGAATCTCCTGTTCTGATTATGAGACTCCTCATTTTTAGGTAAAAATCTTACTTGTCAGGGCGGAATAATACCTAAATGGGCAATGATGTAGTCAGAGCGTAATACAGCAGGTAGGAAGATACCGCTTACCCGACTCGAAAAACAGTGTAGTTATAACATTTCAGGTCTCAAAAACGTTTCATTTAAAGTAGCGAGTCTCCTTCTCAATTTACAAGTGAGAGTGATTTTCCTCCCACCAGCTAAAATTCCAAACCTATTGGAATCGGTGAAGGACAATTTGTTATTGCGGAAGGTGGAAATTTACAAAATACCTTGCCAATGTGGAATGACTTACATAGGACAGACGGCGCGCTCAGTGAAATAACGCTGCACGGAACATGACTGACTGACTGTTTTCTTTAATTTATGGGACTTAACTACGGGGTCATCAGTCCCTAAGCTTACAAGCTACTTATCAACTACCTTATACTAAGGACGGCACAAATATCCATGACCGAGGGGGGATTCGAACCCCCGACCGTAGTGGGCGTGCAGACCGTGACTGGAGCGCCTCAGTGCACGGAACATGAATATTGCACCCACCTATTGCAACCCAGCAAGTCTGCAGTGGCAGAGCAGTGCATTCCGCTGGACATTCGACAAAGTACGGCAAAACATCAATTCTGGTCACAGCAATATCTTTTTGGGACTCCATCAGAAAAGAATCAGTGGAAATACGCGTAGGAGAAAATTTGATAAGCTGTGACAGCGGCTGCCAGCTGTACAATGCATGGCACCCCGTCATCTAGAAGACATGCCCCAGAAGAAGGTACCAGAGGACCCCGATGGCCGAGGCGAACGGCAGCGCCGAAGACGTCCTTCTCTGTGCGTCTACCAGCTTGGTCGCTGCTGCCAAGGAGGTTAGAATACAGGAAGACGCCCTTAGGCTGAAAAAGTGAAAAAGTGAGGGCCGCCCGCGGTGGCCGAGGGGACTGAGGCGCTTCAGTCACGGTCCGCACGGCCACTACGGTCGGGGGTTCGAATCCCCCCTCGGGCATGGATATTTGTGCCGTCCTAGTTCGTAAGTAGATCATAAGTAGTTTGTAAGTTTAGGGACTGATGACCTCCGTAGTTATGTCCCATAAGCTTTACAAACACTTGAACATTTGAAAAAGTGAGGCCTGCCTCCGCCATATTGCTAAGTTTTGGAGAAGTGTTTGTATTGTAGAGCTAATGTTATTGGTCACGTCTACATCTACATGTAGATCTGCAAATCACATTTAAGTGACTGGCAGAGGGTTCACCGAACCACCATGTGAGGATTCAGGGCTTTAGGTTAGTAACCTCTTTGGTACGCTTTGGTCAAACGATAGTTGTCGTTGGTGTGTAGCGAGAGCTGCTGGCAACAATGCTTAGGTTGGTATGTTCTTTGTTTGTTGGCCGGTGTGCGGCAGTCTCCCGCCGACCGTAAAGCGAGGCGGTAGCATGTCGGCAGTGAGTTCATAACCTGCGTTTAGTCGTGGCTAAAGTTTTTGCCATTCCGTCGTATCGCATACGGGATGGAGTTGCATATTGAAATGTTTCAGTGTGGGCTTGTAGACATTCATCGTAGTGGCACACAGTTATTTAATCGGTGTATTTAAAGGGAAGAGTTTTTAACATTTATCGTTCCATAATAAAGGAAGTTAAAGTTTATTGTTATGGATCAACCTAGTAATTGTCCGCATCCCATACCGTCAAATCATTGGAGCCATTATTAAATGATTAAGCATAAAATAGAATGTAACGGCAACTTCGCCCATCGAGGATTAGGTGGGCGCAGCTGTGACGTTACAACCATTATACTATTTATCTCTCATTCCATTCTCGAATAGCGCGCGGGAAGAAAGAACATCTGAATCTCTCCGTTCGAGCTCTGATTTCTCGTATTTTATTCTGATGATCATTTCTACCTATGTAACTGGGAGTCAACAATATATGTTTGCATTCGGAGTAGAATGTTGGCGATTGGAGTTTCTCAAGTAGCCCACGCCGCAGCGATAAGCGCCGTTGTTGTAGTGATTCCCATCCCAGATCCTGTATCATTTCCGTAACGCTGTCTCCCTTGTATGGTGACAATACGAAACGAGCTGCCCTTCTTTGGACTCTTTCGATGTCCTCCATCAAACCCACCTGATAAAGATCCCACACTGGGCACCAATACTCCAAAAATAGATGGACAAGCGTAGTGTATGCAGTTTCTTTTGTAGTTCTGTTGCCTATTTTAAGGGTTCTGCCAATAAAACGCAGTCTCTGGTTCGGCTTTCCCACGACCTTAAACAAAGTTTAACGGATTTCTTTTTGTACTCATGTGGACGACTTCACAGTTTTCATTACTTAGAGTCAATTGCCAATTTTAACACCATACCGATATCATATTCAGATCGTTCTGCAGTTGGTTTTGATCTTCAGATGATTTTACTAGACGGTAAATGACGGCGTCATTTGCAAACAACCTAAGAGAGCTACTTAGATTTTCCCCTCAATCATTTATGTTTTGCCTTGATGTACCCAACGTGTTAAACGAGTGAAAATTAGACGTTAAAAAGTAAGTTTTCAAATATAATATGCTGAGTATTTATTACTATTTATTCAAGAAACTATAATGTTTGAAAGTAAATTCTTCGCAGTGACTGTCATTCCAGTGCATTAACAGTAAGAGGATCGACTTAACGCATAGTTTTAACGGAGAAATAGCAATCCAGTACTGACCAAGATGGCGGACAGGCTTCAACTGACGTATGGGCTCTGCATAGATAATGCCACCTCCCTTTACTCTAATCTCCTTGGCTGCTGCAAGGTAGTGTTTTCCATCAGTCACTACAGTTTTCGCGCATGCGTGGGTTGCTCTTAAGCCCTTTTTAAGCGATGAATTAACTTGTAATAGACTGATAATAGGTTGCGTTAATGGCGGCCATCTGTCGTTCGAACGGGGCCATTAGAATTATCGCGTTACAATCGACGCGCGATAATCGTAGTTCTAAAGAAAGAGAACCAGTCCTAAATTCGGTAGCAGTGGGTTCACTGCGCAAGGGCGAGTTACTAGTAGCTGTCTACTGCAATCACACCACCTATCGGTCCACCATTTTGCTTTCTAGTTACGTCTATTTTGGCTTTTGTCAAAGCTTGCGGTTGTTTTATCGCCGCAAGGAACTTTCTGAGCAAGTGACTGTATTATATCATTCGTAAATTTTTGCATGAAGTTTCTTATACCTTTGTAAATTTCATAATTATTTGATGATGTGCTAGTGTCAAATCACGACTACTGCTGTTGCAGTTGTGGAATAGAACAAAGCCGCGGTGGAGTAGCCGAGCGGTCTAAAGCGTCTCGCTGCGAAGCGCACGGTTGCTCGCCGTGGAGGTTCGAGTCCTCCCTGGGGCATGGGTGTGTGTGTTTGTTCTTAGGTTAGTTTACCTTAGTTTAGGTAGTTTGTAAGCTACTGACTGATGACCACGCAGTTTGGTCCGATAGATTTACAAACATTTGAACATTTTTTTAAATTGAACAAAGAAACTATTACACTTTTAATAGAGGCGTATTCCGAATGTTGGGAATAGGCTGTACCAGAATAAGGTACTATTCTTTTCAGTCATAGTCACAGAAACTCGTAAATATTCGTTAATAAAGCTTGAGGTTATAGCAGCATCAGTTTTCTTTAGGTTGTTACAGCATGCCAGACTTACTTTACTTTATCGTGTCCGTACTATTTAAAGGTTATCTGACCAGTACTGGGCTACGTCTATTCCATTAGTATTCGCGAGCCACAAATCTTCGAGGGAACACCGGTTTGGACATTTTTCACATGTAAGAAGGTGTTCCATATCTTGACTTTCTCCACAGTCACAGTTTATATCGGTTTGGTCGATTATACCCCACTTAAGCATATTTACTTTTACTGGGGCGACCCCCGTTCTGAGCCTATTCAAGGTTCTCCAGGTTTTAAAATTTAGGTTTTGACCGGTCCACTGAACTGGGGGGAGAGGGAAATTTTCAGGCGGTTCGTCCTGGACGGTTACAAGGAAACTTCTCCTAGACTTCAGTCGTGTCTCTGGTGGTCGAGCTCTGTAGAGGACATGCCGCTCATCTGCGAGTTGTTTTACTTTCTCTACATGTTCTAAAGCGTTTCTGCGAGCTGTGGGATCTGCAAAACCAGCTGCCTTCTACAAGAGTCTGACCGGCGTTGGTTTCATGCACCCTGTCACTATCCTGCAGGTCTCATTGAGGACCACATCTACTTGTTTCGTGTGAGCGCATCTATTCCATACAGGGCACGCATACTCAGCCGTTGAGAAACAGAGCGCCTGTGCCGTTGTTCGTAGCACACCAGGACATGCACCCCATTTGCTACCCGTTAGCTTTCTAAGTATATTATTTCTCGTCGTTATTTTCTGTCTCGCTTTGATGCAGTGCTGTTTATAAGTTAGAGACCGATCCAGAATCACGCCAAGATATTTAGGGTGGTCTGTGTGTTCTAAGGTGTTCCCGTTCCACGTAATTTGGAGTTTCCATTTGGCTTCTTTCGTGCGAAGGTGGAAAGCGCAAACTTGAGTTTTGGAAGGGTTGGGTCTTAAGGAATTTTTATTATAGTACGCAGTCATTGATTTTAAGGCATTTTCAAGTTTTTCCTCTACTTCTTCAAATCTTTTTCCTTGAACGAATATTGCAAGGTCATCGGCGTAGATGAACTGCTTAGTGTGGGCCGGTCATTTGTGTATATGTTGAAGAGGATTGGAGCTAAGACGCTTCCCTGAGGAAGGCCATTCTTTTGGTCCCTCCATCTACTCATTTTGCCCTCCAACAATACAAAGAACCTTCTGTTCTGTAACAATGAATGTACGACCCTAACTAGTTGGTAATCACCGAGTGTCTCATAGATTTTATGGAGTAATATATTGTGCCTGTCTGTATCTTAGGCTGCTGTCAGATCTACGAAGGCTGCCCCTGTTATGAGCTTCCCTTCATACCCTTCTTCAATATGTTCTGTCAGTGCAAGGAATTGGCCGGTACAGGACTTGCCAGGTCTAAATCCTCCTTGTTGTGGAATGAGATGTTTGTCAACATATTTTCTTATTCTGGACAGGATAAGTCTCTCATAAAGTTTAAAAAAGTGACAGAGTAAGGAGATGGGTCGGTAGCTACTAGGATTCTCTGGATCCTTCCCTGGTTTAAGAAACGCTATTACTTTAGATTTTCTCCAGGGTTTTGGGATTTTGCAAGTTTTGCAGCACGTATTGAACAATTGTAAAATCCAACTCTTGGCCCTTTGCCCTAAATTCTTGATTTGTTCAGTGCATATGTCAGCCACACCAGCAGCTTTCCCGTTTTTTAACATGTTCATGCCATCTTGAAGTTCTTTCATAGTGAAAGGTGTCCCCAAGTGGTTGGTCTCCCGATTGATGTTTCTGGCAATTTTTGGGTACTTTTGTTGTTTCTTGATTTTCCCGTTCAACAGTATTTGGGTGGCTACTTGGTTTGCTGTAACCTTGCATGGTAATATTTGTTCCTTAAGGTTTCTTAATCAAGTTTCTTAATCAAGTTCCACGCTATTTTGCTACCGTGTGTCATGTCCATTTTTTCCAATGTTTCGGTCCATTTCTCCTTCCTTCCTTGGCTTAATTTTTGGAGTAGGGCTGTTCCACAGTCAACTGTTTCTTCGCTGAAAGGATCAGCAGTATAGAGTGTTTCCTATTTTTTGAGAAGTTCTTTGGATTCAGTGGACATTCCAGCGACATACTGTTGTCTGCACCCCCTGGGAATAACTTTCCTAGGCGTATTCTTTATTATTTCAATAAGTTGTTCATAATTTTCTGGTCTTGGTTCAACATGTTGTATCTCACAATCTATCATAGATGCATAGCTTTCCCAGTTTGCCTTCTTAAAGTTAAATCTCCTCCTGAATGGGATGGTCTGTGGTCTGACTGCTGGATAGATGTTAATACCAACTGGTCTATGCTGTGTCTTTGGTATGGGGCCATATACCACTTTGGTACATCGGTCCTCAAGATCGATATTTGAAAAACATATATCCGGATTGTATCCCTTTTTCCAGACATTACTTTGGAAGGATGGTGGGAGTTTTGGGTCATGAATTAGTGCTAGACCACTCGTTTCTGCGCAGGTCTCTACGGCATCACCATTTGCATCCGATTCTACATAACCCCATAGTATGCTGTGACTGTTGAAATCTTCCAGAATGAGCTGGTTGGGTTGTGACTGGAAGTTAGGTGGAGGCGAAAAGGTAAAGGGTTGGTTTGGGGGTTTATATACCGAGGTTATGGTGCATTTTCCAATTTCGATGGTAATAATTTCTATACCATTTAGGTTAGTTGTTCCCACAGAGGAGACCACAGTTTGAGATTTCACGAACACAGCGCTCCCATGCTTGTTGTGTGGTATTTCTGCCGTTAATTTCATACCTGAAATGTTCGGTCTTCTGGCAGTTAGGTCTCTGTGAGTCTCTTGAATGCACAATACATCGCACTTCGAGGTCTTACAGAATTCTGATAAGATTTCTTCTTTAGCTGTGGTGATACCCTCGATGTTTATGCTCGCTACTGTCAGTGTTGGTTCTGAGAAGAACCATTGTGGCTTTATGTTACTACGCGTCATCTTTAGTCCGGTATTGGAAGGATTGGCCGTCTACTAGTAGACGTTACCAGGGGACGCCGCCGATAGTGTTTGCTAACTGCAATTAATGTGGTGCTATCGGCCTCGTGGAGGCTACTTCCTTGTCCCCCAGCATGCCAGAAAAGAGATATAGCACTAATTTCGGAATGGAATTGGATCCTTCGGTGTTAATTCTCTCATTACGAAGCTGTATGCGTCGGGGTTTTCTTATTTTCTTCTCTGAAGCCACGGTAGCATCTAGTATCTATGATTTTTTCGGCGTTATACCCGCCTTCTAGCAACGAAAGCAAGTGAAAACGCAGCCGTCGCAATAGCTAAGTTACCGGTATTGAACCTATTTCGAGACAATGTGCTACTGGTGTACAACCCTGCAAAAGAACAACAAAGACTCGCGACGCATTCACTAACAGCGTTTACTCTCTGTTTACGATTATCGTCTCAACACGCTGCCGAAAGATCTTGCGTGAGTTTGTAGTTCGGGACAAGCGGTTAAGTAGGCTATCATCTATCTTGTCCACTTTCGTCCATCATTTAAAAAGGACTTTAGCGCGCTGTATGGGGCGGTACGGGGAACGTCTCCCTCAGTCTGTGTGGCTCACCACAAGATGGCTGGCAAGTGTACATCAGAAATATCGTGGATTGGATTGAACGATCACCTGCTGCAAGCCGTAAAGCTATTTGAATATTCTTCCATGTTGGTGAATACGGGTGCACTGAATTGACTATGAACGAGTGAATGAAACTTGATGACAGCGTCGCGACTGTGATCAGTATCAATTTCTAGAGAATAACTCGCTCACAAAAACGTCTCGTGAATTTATTCAGCGTCCAACGACAGTACTAGGCACGTTGCGCCGGTTGGAATGAATGTTACCTTTGTGTGTTTATCTCGAAATATGAACTGATCGCGTGAAAATGAATCCAGCAGTAGGAGAGAGATAGTTATTTTTCCATTATTCAAGAATACGTCTGCTCAGTTTGCCTGATTTTGAAGCCGTTATGTATATGTTGGCCGCTGCACTTCCACGAAAGCCAGAGAGTTTGGTCTGACTGACTACATTTCCAGTTGTATGTGATGCTTTTGATGCTCTCGACAGTGTTATTCGGAATACGGAAGATTCCGAGTTACTCAACACTTTACCTGGAAAGTAAACCATCAAGTATAAAAACTGTTTTCTCCTAACTGCACATGAAACGTCATAAATAAAACTTCCTTATACATTCACGAAATGAAAGCGAAAGTCAGAAAAATACCTCGCAGCGAATAGGTTCAAGGGGAACCGTTAACAGAGAGAGTCATGCGAAATTATAATATTTTTCTTAGTTCCGGTACAGATTTTGACAAATTTTGCAGCATGGTAAGTTATTTTTCTGACTTCCATGCTTATCTCGTGAATTTATAAGGAAGTTGTAATTATGACGATTCATATGCAATTAGGAGAATAAAATATTTTTATGTTTGAAGGTTTATTTTGCATGTGGTATAAGACTGACCATTCGACAGGTCAAACAACTGTACAGCGTAATTAAAAATTAATAGCCTGGCAGAATGATGTCGATTGTAACTTGGCGCAGAATATCGTCTCAACTGAGCTAAATGAAAGTTATTGCTGGTAAATGCAGAATTCTGGCAATAATGTCTGCTTCACATGACGAGTTCTCTGCGAAAAAAGCCCCCAGGTATTTAAATTCACGTACTCTCTTATAGTAGCACTGATCTCCCACCTGCAATGACTGTACATGTACAGCAGTTTACGCACGCGTCATAACGAGGTACTCTGTCTTGACTTCATTTATGAGTAGCCCAAATTCGTTGGTGGCCTCCTTTAGTGCTCTGGTCATTCGTTTCAACTCCTCTTCAGACCTAGATAGTAGACAAATATTGTCTGCATAATCCAAGCACGCCAGCCAATTTACTTCTATTTCAATCCCTTCGTTCCTTCCGAAGGTCTCGCGCACGTTCTACTGGAGAGTAAAATCGAACAGGATAGGAGAAAGCCATATCCTTGCCTTTGTCCTGTCACAATTTCAAACTCATGAGTTATGGGATTTCCCATTTTCACTTTAGCACGTGTTTCGATCAGACAGTTCCTTACCACGTTTCCTTACCAGTTTCTGTGCTATCCTAAATTCCCTTAAACAACTGACCAGGCTATTGCGTGTAGGCAGGGACTGATGACCAAGCAGTCTAGTCCCCTCTAAACAACAACAACAACAACAAATCTACAAATAAAATATGCAGTTCTTTACCATATTCATCCACTTTCTCAGTAAGCTGCTGGAGAGTGAAGATGTGATCTACTGTTGACCGCCCTGGCCGGAGACCTCCCTGGTCTTACACAATCACCAATTCTGCCACTGGATGAAGTCTATGAGTGAGGCAATTGCACACCGTCTTTTATCAGAGGTTAAGCAGGACGAATCCTCGGTAGTTGTCACATTTCAGCTAGTCGCACTTATGGATTGGGCAGATCAGAGCTGTTTTCCATTCTGCTGATAGTTATTCTTTGGTCCATATAGTTTGTATCAATCGGTGTTTTCTTTCTGTAAGTTTCTCGCCTCCTGCCAGGAGAATTTCAGCCTGTTTTACATCTTCACCTACAATATTTTTCTTTTTAAATAGTTTGATTCTGGTTTTGATCTCATCCAGGGCAGGTGCGGAGTAATCTGCATCGGCTGTAATTGGGGCTGGAAATTCAGCTGCTGTTCGGGTTCATCACAGTTTAACAACCGTCCAAAATTAAAGAAACCACTATTACCATGATCGAATTCACGATATAATTATACAAACTGCCTACAGATTTACTTCCATCAAAGGAAGAAAGACGCTTGTAAGGTACTGAGATGTTTCTCACCTTCGCCTATATAATAACATTCATTCCACCCACCACACATGTCACCATTTCCATATCGAAATCAGACAAGTACTGTAGCGTATGAACTGTCAGGGAGAGATTTTGTTCAGGGCGGCCTGACAGTCCTCACGGTAACAGCGAGGCCTGGGAACCACAATCGCGGAAACAGAATCAGCAGCGCTTTCACTCGCTGGAGCAGACGTTGAAGCCACGGAGTCTCTCTCCTTCGTGGAACGCAGCTTCTGAGAACGCTCCAGAGGCGGTAGGGAAATGTGAGAATGGCAACTCCCACCTAAAGTTAACGATGTTGCCGCGCGCGGAAGCGCAGGCCAATGATAGGCCAACTCTGGGTATTACTGCGCACTCCACGTGGAGTACAGCATCTGCTTCACAACTGGCTCCCGCCGAAAGCAAGGAGTCCATGTTGGATAGAACGAGGAGAGGTGGTAGGAAGTTGATTTGGGAGGAGACAGCAGTTTCTGGTAGAGGAGAGGTTTCGTATTTTCACTGTGGTAGAGGAAGGATATTGGCGCCTTCGCTCAAGTGGAAGGAAGAACATGGCGTTTCAAAAAAATGTTCAAATGTTTGTATAGTCTATGGGACTTAACTACGGGGTCATCAGTCCCTAAACTTACAAACTACTTATGAACTACTTACGAACTAGGACGGCACAAATATCCATGCCCGAGGGGGGATTCGAACCCCCGACCGTAGTGGCCGTGCAGACCGTGACTGCAGCGCCTCAGTCTCCTCGGCCACCGCGGCCGGCAACATGGCGTTTAGCCTCGGTCGAGTTTGGTACTTCGGCTGCGGTCTGACCTCAGTTCTTGTGAAGAGCTGGAGAGCAGGTTGAAATTAAGTGTACCGGAAGTTAAATAGTCAGTAACTTGTGCTACACCGTATTGACGGAAGGGCATACTAGTGTTAGGCTGCCAATAGCCTGGCTCTTCTTCCCTTTCTCTTGACAAGACGTGACATGCGAATTGTCTATAGGCAAAGGACGGTAAACAAGTGCGCCAGTTAATAATCTGCCTACCGAGGCCCTCATTACGGTAGACAGCTGCCTGCCGCCGCACACCAGTACGACGCGTCGACGCCGCCGCACGCCTGCAGTAAATGTAAAAATGTTTGTAAAGTTTAAGGGACTTAACTGCGAGTTCATCAGTCCCTAAACTTACAAACTACTTATGAACTACCTTATACTAATGACGGCACAAATATCCATACCCGAGGGGGCATTCGAACCCCCGACGGGAAACGGCCTCGCGCATCGGATCATAGCGCCGCACGGGGTATCCGCAGCTCGGCGATATATTAATGATCACAGCCAGTTTTTCCCGTCAAGTCGTATGAATGACACTTCGTTGTAAGGATCTGTAAAGGTCATGCGTTAGGAATCATTCCACGATCATTAAGAGATAGATTTTTTCACCGAGCGAGGTGGCGCAGTGGTAACGCACTGGAATCACATGCGGGAGGATGGTGGTTCAAATCCACCTCCGGCCATTCTCATTTAGGTTTTCCGTGATTTCCCTAAATCACTCCAGGCAAATGCCGGGATCGTTCCTTTAAAAGGGCACGGCCGATTTCCTTCCCAATCCTTACCCCAAAACTCCTAGCACTAGCTCCGTCTCTCATGACCAATCTGTCGACTGGACGTTAAACCCTAAGCTTCGTTCCTTAGATATTTTTCACTCCCCATTCCCAACATCGCCAAGTGAGGAATTAAAACCCTGTTTTATTCTTGTTTTAATTTTTATATTTCTGTGAACTGATTCAGTGCCAAATTTATTAAATAAATTAATCAAACCAGAAGGAACAGAAATTTATCAACCCCTTCCAGCATTAAGCGTAATAAATGTGACATTATCGTAATATATAAATCCAAGTTTGCTGCTAACAATATTTACTCAGCTTGTGCAAATTGTCTCCACTATAAGCTTGTTTCGGCTTTTGCCATTTTCAAGTGGACGTTTAAGTTTGAGACGTCCATAAAGCAAATTAAAGTAAGTGTCTTTTTGTGACAAGATGGCAAGGTCACGTTTTATCTCATTACTTTTTATATTTGACAGATATAGACAGAGTAAACAGTGTCTATATCTGTCATATATAAAAATTAATGAGATAAAACGTGACCTTACCATCTAGTCACAAAAAGACACTATAATATGCTTTATGGACGTCAGTCAAACTTAAACTTACACTTCAAAACGGCAAAAGCCGAAACATGCTTGTAGTGGAGTCAATTTGCACAAGCTGAATAAATATTGTTGATTTATATATTACAATAATGTCATATTTTGACCTTGTATATGCTGCGGGCCCAGTAGAGAAGAAACTATTGACCTTGTAATAAAGGTATTTCTTCCTACAGAGCAGCAGATTGCCGTACAGGTACCACCCTCTTCCTTAATAATTTAGCTTTAAGTCATCCCCCTAGTGTAAGCTCTCATTACAGTGTCGGAAACCTTCCGGAAATTTAGAAATATATCATCGATTTGAGACGCCTTGTCGACAGTACATCACGTTGGTGAACTGCTGTGTTTCACAACGATGGGCCGGCCGCAGTGGCCGCGGGGACAGAGGCGCTTCAGTCACGGTCTGCACGGCCACTGCGGTCGGGGTTCGAATCCCCCCCTCGGGCATGGATATTTGTGCCTTCCTTAGTATTAGTTAGGTCATAAGTAGTTTGTAAGTTTAGGGACTGATGACCCCGTAGTTAAGTCCCATAGACTCTACAAACATTTGAACATTTTCACAACGATGGAAGTTTCTGAATCCGTATTAACTATGGGTCAACAACTTATTCTCTTCCAGGTATTTCAGAAGCAGAGAGTGAGGAGCATATAATTAGTCCGTCGAGGGTGGGAAGTGGGGCGGGGGAGATGTGTTTGGGTAGCGGCAACAACGACAGCCACTACTGTTTCTTCCAGACAACAAACGAGAGCACGCCTCTCCGTTCAGTCCTGTTTGGTATGAATACAAGGCTGTCGTGGAACTCACGGTAGGGATGTTTGGCCGCATCTCGGTTCGCGGCTAACGAGTGACCATTTTATTTGGCGAGTTCTTCTTCCGCGCTCTCCTCCTCCTGCGAGGCGCGCGATGCCCCACGACATGGAACGGCGCTCCGACAGCCAATCTCGCGGCGCCCGCCTCCGAGGGCGCGCGCACCCTACAATCGATATTCCGGAGGGAGGGCAGCGGCTGTTTCCGGTAGAAGAGGCCGCTCCGCCCGCCGCGTCTCCTTGCCGCTAAAGCCCTGCCCTGTCCTGTCCTGTCCTGTGTCCTGGCGCGGCTCAAGTCTCCGCTCTAGGCAGCGGTCACCAACAACAAAGGGAGCGACGAGTGCTCTCGCGAGCTACGGATATCATAAGGGGCAGAGAGACAGTGCCAATTTACTGGACACGGAGTCCGTTGTGGCTTGGAACTTTCATATGGAAATGTCGAAAACACAACTCTGCCACAAACCGTTATGTTTGCTGATGATGCTGTGGTGTATGGGAGGGTATCGTCTTTAACTGACTGTAATAGCATACAGGATGACTTAGACAAAATTTCTAGTTGGTGCGAAGAATGGCAGATAGCTCTCAATGTAGAAAAATATAAGGTAATGCGCATGAGTAGGCAAAACAATCCCATAATGTTCGAATACAGCTTTAGTAGAATGAATCTTTCACTCTGCAGCGGAGTGTGCGCTGATATGAAACTTCCTTTTTTTTTTGTTTTTTTTTTTTTTTTGTTTTTTTTTTCTTTTTTTTTTTTTTTTTTTTTTTTTTTTTTTTTTTTTTTTTTTTTTTTTCACGCCCGCCCCCGCACTTAACACGCAGTACACATGTAGCATTCATTTTTTTTTTCCTTGTTGTAAATGAATATAATGCAGTTTCTTGCAATAAATAAAACAAATGAAAGCTGGCAGATTAAAAGTGTGTGCCGGAACCGGGACTCGAACCTGGGACCTTTGCCTTTCGGGGGCAAGCGCACTACCGACTGTGCTATCACGACACGACTCACGATGCCCCCTCACAACTTTACTTCCGCCAGTACCTCGCCTCCTACTTTCCAAACTTCACAGAAGCTCTCCTGCGAAGTAAAGTTGTGAGGCGGCATCGTGAATTGTGTCGGGATAGCACAGTCGGTAGTGCGCTTACACGCGAAAGGCAAAGGTCCCAGGTTCGAGTCCAGGTTCCGGCAAACAATTTCAATCTGCCAGGAAGTTTCATATCAGCGCACACTCCGCTGCAGAGCGAAAGATTCATTCTGGAAACATCCCTTACGCTGTGGCTAAACCATGTCTCCACCATGTACTATCTTCCAGGAGTGCTAGTCTTGCATGGTTCGCAGGAGAGCTTCTGTGAAGTTTGGAAAGTAGGAGGCGAGGTACTGGCGGAAGTAAAGTTGTGAGGCGGCATCGTGAGTCGTGTCGGGATAGCACAGTCGGTAGTGCGCTTGCCCGCGAAAGGCAAAGGTCCCAGGTTCGAGTCCCGGTTCGGGTGCACAATTTTAATCTGCTAAGAAGTTTCACAGCATTAGTAGTGAGTTTCTTGATGTTGTCGCGTCGTTCAAAAATCTAGGCGTAACATTGCAGAGCAGTATCAAATGGGACGAACATTTAAGGACAGTTGTTAGGCGGACAGCCGACTCCGGTTTATTAGGAGAATTTTGGGAAGATATACTTCATCTGTAAAGGAGACCGCGTACAAAACGCTTGTACGAACACGTCTTGAGTATTGTTCAAGTGTTTGGGACCCGCAGCAGATCAGTTTAAAGGAAGACATAGAAGCAGTTCAGAGGCAAGCAGCTAGGTTTGTTACTGGTAGGTTCGACCAATGAGCGAACGACACGGAAATGCTCCGTCAACTCAATTGGGGATCGTTGGAGGAAAAACGACGTTCTTTTCAAGAAATTCTGTTGAGGAAAATTTAGAGGGCCGGAATTTGAAGCTGAGTGTAGTACGATATTTCTGCCGCCTACTTAAATTCCGCATAGTGATCATAAAGACAAGATAAAAGAAATTAGTGCTCGTACGGAGGCATATAGGCATTCTTTTTTCCTCGTTCTATTTGGGAGTGGAATAGGAAAGTAAATGCCTAGTAGTGGTACAGTGTACCCTCCGCCACGCACCTTACAGTGGATTGCGGAGTATGTATGTAGTTGTAGATGTGTGTAGCTCTGGTGTCTCTCATATCGTTGATTAGTAGGTATCATAATCAAGGGATCTCAGAGAGGTTTCAATTGTTTTTTGTGGGCATTGAGTTAAGGGGAAACGTTGATGAAATTGACAAAAAAATGGCAATTTTTTATTTCATGGAACAATAAATTCCCAAAGTTTCAATGTTGAAATCGCATCCGAAGTGCCTGAAAATTTATTACAAGTATGACGCGGCCTCCCAGCCACGCCCACGTTTTGAAGCAGCACTTCAATACCAGCTCAATGAATAACGATTCCGTGTATTAGTTTCAACCAAACATGTGCGGAATACATTTAGAAGGCCGTGATACATTCTCTTTGGTTTTATAGATCATCTTTGACTCTGTTCCGTATCTTATAAGCAATAACAATCTAGCTGCATCGTTTATGACGAAGCAATTCTTTTTTTGCCTTGTGATACTGACGCAGATTTATACAAGTGTTCGATTTTTTTTCTTCATTCAGTTAGCCCACGATCACAAAGAGTATATAAAAAAACTGAATAAACTGCGTTTGAATAATTTAGTGAATAGAAAACATGAGGAACAACAGAAACCAGCATTGAGGCTACGTCCGAAGTAAGAACATCTGCTGAAAATGTGAACGCGTCTCCTAGCAGCTCCAAGCGAAAAATTAGTGAGGAATCTCGGTTTCTGGCCGATCCTGCACTTCTAAAAAAGTGTGTTCATGGGAAAACCCAGAATCCAAATGAGTCTCTGAATTCACTCATATGGAAACGATGCCCTAAAACAACATTTGCATCGGCTACAGTTGTCAGAATTGCAACGTATGATGCAGTTCTTGTATTTAATGATAGGAACGTCGGGACGATGAAGGTATTAGAAAGAATAGTTTTCAAAGTAGGAAATTATTAGTCAAGGCATCTAGAGAAAAATAAATTTACACCGCGTCTTTGCAGCTGAAAAATCGGTTGATGCCTTAGTAAAGGAAAGAAGACAGACAACAAGAAAGCAGAAGAGAAGCCTTGAAGGGAAAGACGACCCAGAGTACAAATCTGGTGCCTTCTGAATAACTGATGTAAGGAAAAAAGTTAGGTAGAACTTTAAATTGCGTTTCCTGATTTTTTTTAAGTTCATGTGCCTTTTCCTAAGATTCTATGAATGATAAAAGTATGAAATTTTGTACAAATTATTTCTGTATACCTAATAAATGTTGTATCTAGAGAAAATTTTGAAATTGCTATTTCAAGCTGAGATATTGGGGCAAAGACCTCGGAATTTTGCAGGAATTGAAAATTGTGGAAGTATAACTACAAAATTATAAAAATTTTATTCGACCTATTTCGAAAACCTCATCAGAGAAGCTTACATCATGTAAATAGATGAAAAAAAAAATTTCTAGAATCTCTTGAATACTTTCTGGAAAAAAGTAACATACATTTTTTTTAAATAAAGGAACATACATTTTTTTAAATAAAACTTCAAATTTCATTAAAAAGAGTTGAATATCTATAATCAAAGGATTTTATATGTAAATGTCAGCCGGCCGCGGTGGCCGAGGTGACTGAGGCGCTCCAGTCACGGTTAGCACGGCCACTACGGTCGGGGGTTCGAATCCCCCCTCGGGCATGGATATTTGTGCCGTCCTAGTTTGTAAGTAGTTCATAAGTAGTTTGTAAGTTTAGGGACTGATGACCCTGTAGTTAAGTCCCATAAGCTTAACAAACATTTGAACATTTTTTTTTGTAAATGTCATACCTTCATGTAAAGTGTGGTACGAAATTTCATTGCCATTTCTTCAAAACTGTGCATTATTGAAATTGTGTGTGTTATTCACCAACGTCCACCCATAAATTCAGTAAAGCGGTGGTAAATTTTTCATCAGAGAAGGGGATCGAACCCGGTTTCTCTGCTCACGAGGGAGGATGACGCACCTGATTGGTAGAGTCTCGATGTCACTGTCGTCATTTTCATCCTGAATTAACATTCCGACTCCGTTGTTGCAGTTTTCCTTGCAGTTCAGGCATGTAACAGAACAGTGTAACAACGCTTTCTGCAACCACATCTGCCATTGTCACATCTTTTCGTGCATCGACAAAAAATCATCTTCAAGATTTCGTCAGGGGCAGCATCTAACTCTGCGACATTCGGAACTAGTTGGCCATTCGAACCCCAATTCGGCGGTCCACCTTTAGGTTGCTCTCCTAACCAAAGGCGTTCTTGGTGGTAAGTTCGGAATGCATGCTGATTAACAGCTCCTTCAGCTGGAGGAGGAGTTGAGAGATTAGGCTTTATGTTCCCAGCTGCTTTTATAGATGATTTGTAGCGGAACACGATGAGGGATTCTGTGATGGCTGGAGCTCCATACCATTATAGAGTACTCGTGATTCCCACTGTCTCAACGGAGTCGGCGGAAGAAGAACTATTGGCAGTATCTCAGCAGCATGTTGTATGATTTTGGACTTCTGGTGCATTTTGACAAACCCCACTTTACTCTTGAAATACGCTACGGATGTTATGTCACAGCCTGTAAATGCATGTAAGAATAACAAATGGGCATTGACCTTCATTTTCAACTCCTGATGCAGCTATTGTGAAGAATATAAACACGTCTTAACCTTTGCTCTTTCTGGTTCTACAAGCAGAATGTTACGATCAGTTAGAGATTTTGCTGTTAAGAGAACAGCTAAATCGACATCCTTTCCAATAATGGCAATCGAGGAATTATGTTATCTGTTGATAGCTGTCTCCACAATATCAACGTCAGCATCACCTGAAGCTTGAAGGCTATTTATTCCATTTTTCTCTGGTTGCATCATCAACAGGTTTATCAGCTGATTCTTATTGTTAAATTTGGAGAGGAAATCCTCTTGCTTCACTGTAATTTTAGTTTCTAGACTGACATTCATTTCCCCCACACGTCCTGAGCCGATATCGTGGACTGTTCAGCTGCTTTCATCCTCTTTGATATGTCAGAGTACCCACTAAAAACCACTGTACAAAATCTCCCTAGACAATTGGTCTTCAAAAATCTAACATAGACATTGAAACCTGATGTAATTTTTTCGACATTCAGTATGAATCAGAAGGCTGTCCAAACCTTCTAAAGATGAACTATTGCTATCTCTCCTTTCTATTCTGGCTTTGATCAGTGATAGTATTCCTTTCTTTGTCACTGTGGAAACATCTGGTCCATCTATTTTTTCATCACATACAAAACACCGAGTAGCCATTGCGCGCACTACACAGTCAACATTTTCATAAATAAATAAAAAAAAAATATCTCGAAAAGCTGACACACAATACCGACACACAAACTTTCTCTGCGGTTGGCGAACTTTTGAAGTGAACTGAAATAAGAAGCGAGTGAGAACACTCCATCCCACCCCCCAGTCAGTGACAGGCCGTCGATGTTCGTCGTGGGGCTTCCCCATCGTTAACCCTCTCCCGGGCGTTAGGCACTGACGACCTTGATGACATATCCACTGAAGACTACAATAAATGAGTCAACTCAGAAAAACGAAGATATTGCGTTGAATGCAATTTTTTTTCATCCTGAATTACATTCAGTGCTTGTAAATACTTTAATTGTATGATTCATAATATTATCAGAAAAACTACATTTATAAAAAGGTGTTCTGTTTCAATTGCAAGTACCTTCTCGTCATTGTTAAACTGTTGTTATTTACCATGCTAGCACGTTTCATAAGGTAAAAAGGTCACAGCCCCTCAAAACACTCATTTATGGAGGGACATCGAAACTGAGAGCACATCTTATAAATGATGTAACTTCTGATAGGCTGAAGATAAGGTAGCAAATGTGCATATCAAATTGAAGGAAATTTAATGCTTTACAACTTTCTTTAAGACAAATCTTATGTGAAACGATCGAGTGAGAAACTAGAAGCAAATGTTTGACAAAATTAGTGAGATAAAGATGGTATTTTCCGAAATTGTCGATTTTCAATAACGTATATTTCGAATACCGTTGGGAATTCAAGGTATATTATCGAAACAATTTTATAGCAAATTCAATTATCTTTCCTTTTTATTTGGAACAATTTTTTCCTAAAGCCGTCCGTTTTCGAGATATAAGCGGAAAACCAAAAAATGGTACCTTTCCACCCCCTCCCCGCTTTAGCTCACCCCTCAGGGACGGCGACTTTTAGTATGTTCACCTCCTAATTATTCCAAACAAAGTCCTGAAGTCAAAAATTCTCGCATATTCCATGCACTCTAAAATGCATTCATTGACTAGACTAATTCCCAAATCTCTGACGTGTTTTGACACTACCTATGGTAGTGCCCATTTCGGGTCTTGTACATCCGCCACTCAGCTTAGTTAATAATTCACAGTATGGGGAAGTTACTAACAAGAAGACAAACGTTTGTCGGTTGCAATTATGATACTGGGGTCAAAGTTGTTATTGTATTCATCTGGCTACTGCTCGTTTGAACGGGAGAAACGAAACGCCACCCATACACATGTTTCTCCGAGACGTGTACATAAACGTTTACTCCATTCCCCTTTTATGATAATAATTACGGAAACATATTCAGGCTAGTTTTTTCTTCAACAGAGGACAGAGTAGGGAAGTGAATCGTGCTCTCTGATGTGAGCTGCCGTTTCCACAGCGCAAGCTTTCTGGTGAAAGCTTCCACCTTTTTCTCTTATTTCCCAAACCAGTTGATTTCCGCCTTGCAAACTAGTGTTCAATTTATTCATATGTGAAGTAATGTCCACTGAAACTGCAAGTCCGGCAACCCATTCTGGATTTTCTAATTTGGGGTCCACCGTTAAAATCCCCAAAATTTTAGTGCTAACAAACTACCTGTTCGTTGTGATTGAACTTGATGTAAGAAGTCACCGAATGGCGTAACACTTTGTGTCGCCCTAGTATACGCATTGAATAACGCCGTAAGCACTTTAAATTACAAGGAAAGTGACCTTACGACAACAGAGCAGCGTTGTTTCCATAAAAATTGCGTCGGATCTTTACCACTGATAATAGAAAATGAAAATAAAAAAAAGCTTCTGTTAATTCCACTTTCAAGTTTAAAAGAAATGCTTAACGAAGCTTTTACATTCAAACATCGCGAAATTAATCTTCTTAGATACACTACACTACACTACAAACGGGAAATAATGAAACAACTTCTGTTTTATTGGCTTTCATTTGAGAAGAGCTATATCACTCTATTCGGGAACGGCAACTGCTACCTGTACAGGCTTTAATAGCCGTCAATATTTGTCATTGCAGTGGAGCAATTTACTATATGAAGGATCCCGTGAAATATATTCCCTTTTCGTCATAAAAATTTTTCGCAGTACCCGCTGTGGGTACAACTTCCAATCGATATGAAACTCTATAATTTTAAACACATTTATGCCATATTTTCTGTGTATACAGGAGTCATGCGTATTGATACTTTCAGATCGTGATACTGCAGATAAATTCCTGAAATATGGCCAACCATATATTCTGTCTGTTGCGTAAATACATTTCATTGAGATTACTGTTAGATTTGCTGTTAAAATGATTTATACTTTTTCTGCAATCTTTTGTTCTAAAAATTTGTGTGTGCTTCTTCATACAGGGTGAGGCATTCAAAACTGTTTTTCCTGATATTTGGAAAAATACAAATCAGATTAAAAATGTTGCAATAAAATTCGTCCACATCGGAGAGAAACATCCATTAACATAAAGCTCGAATCCCTTACAACACTCCCTGGGTCGGCGGGGGCGGGGGGTAACGTTGAAATATTAAGTGGTAACCCTTATATTTTACTGCAGATTTGGATACTCCGTAAAAAAATGTTAATTTTGTATGAAACATTTTTTTTTTTTTAATTTGATGACAGAATTCGCTGTAAACGAAAAAAATAAAAATTTGTTGGAAATTCTTAAAACAAGGTAATATCTCAAACAAATAATCGTCAGACTCTTTCTCCAGGTTTAACACTTACAGTTTCAGCAAACAGTTGGACAATACTGTGAAAAGTCTGAGCAGAAGAAACATTCTTATCAGGGAAGAGACATGCATACCTTTGACAAGCTCCTTCAACATTTCTGTGAGCCTTAAATTACGAGAAAATTATATCTAATCTCTGCAATTGTTAACTTTGTGGAGCAATTGCGTAGCTATGTGTACAGTCCGAATCATTGAAGTACAATGAACAGTCTAACCACAGACTAAGTGCATGATCAAGGTATGAGCTTCATTCGATAGTGGGAGGTTTCTTGTATTGCATTATCGAAAATATCAAAAAGTGTATTTTGATTACATTAATCCGATGTGTATTTGTTTGAGATATTACTATTTTTCAATAATTTTGAACTCAGTTTCATTTTTACCGATTACAGCGCCATCTATCATGAATAGGAAAACATGTTTCATACAAAAGTTACACTTTTTTTTCACGAAAAATTCAAATCTGCAGCTAAAAGAAAAAAAAAAATATTTAAGACTTAAAAAACAGTCCTTTCCCACTCCCAGGAGTGGTACAGGGAGCTCTAGCTTGATGTTAGTGGATGTCCCTCTTCGAGGTGAACAACCTTTACTTCAATTTTTTAAATCTCATTTGTATTTTTCCAAATATCCTGAAAAACAGTTCTAAGCGCCTCATACTGTATAAGCAAAGGATTCTGGTATTTTTACTAACTCCAATCTGTTTCGGCTATGAAAACTTCGGCTGTTGTTACTTTTCCAGTAAATTTCGATAAATAAATATTTCATTTCTTTTTTGCACGGCATAATTTCGTTTGAGAAACCGTTTCCTACTTCGAGTGTATGGTGCACTTGGAAAAGAAGTAAAGCAATACTTGCAAGTACTAATTTTCTTTTCAAATCAAGAGTAGAGGATTTTGTTATCTATAAATAGGTCATAATGTCTCAGATGCAGTGATACTGCATCTGCTCTTGTGCAATTTTAATAAGCATGTATTTTCTGCAGTTAATGGTCTAATTTTGTCAGTGTAAACTTAAATTGCGTTAAAGTCAATATTTTTTATATTACCTCCTAGTGCAGTATTTTTTCCCGTTTTGTAAGGGTATCACTTTTGGTAAGCGTCTCACTCGTGGCCTGGTGTCACATTTTCAGTTTTGATATACTATGGTGACTTCGCGGTAGTGATGCAAGTTTTTGCTTAGTCCAAACCCATATTCCGGGTGCATGGTGACTAGCGAACCGATGAGTAGGAGTCTCCTCTTAGTTTCACTTACCACAATTCGGTAAATCTGCAAGATGGACGGAGAATTACTTTGCTCACACGGGAATCGATTCATTGAGAATTAATACTACTCTCTCCTAATAGCTAAAGTGCCCCATCGTTTTGAATGTTCTTCCCAAATTCAGTGCAATTTACATATGGATATTCAGTCTTTTATTCTTTTAAGACCTGAGCGTTTCTTGATATGATAGGGTGGAGAGCTGCATCAAACCAGTCTCCGGACTGAAGACCATAACAACAATAACAACTCATTTTGTCTCCCTGTGTCACGTAGCTGTTCTCTATTTCGGATATTCTGTAAATGCTAAGATTTGAATGTGTTTTATTATTCTTACTGGTGCAACTTGGCTTTGTGGCTATTAGAAGAATACTAGTTAAGAGGATTCGGTTGCCTGAACATCTGCAACTGAGTATACTGAGTACTGTAGAGGAAAAATTCAGTTCAGCTGCACACTTTTTTTATTATATTACATACGATCTGTTTGGGGTATCTTACATCCCATTATTAGGTTACATAAAAGCACTTGATGTAACCTTATGATGGGGCTACCTGTTTGGGTTACGGAATTTTTTTAAAGTTCAAGTCCTTGCAAAAGATCGCGAATAAAATTTTGGAAATATATATATATATATATATATATATATATATATATATATATATATATATATATATATATATATAGAGAGAGAGAGAGAGAGAGAGAGAGAGAGAGAGCTGTAAATAAGGCTTGCAACTGATAACAGATTACAATTTGGTATATAAATTGAACATGAAGGTCGTAAATAAGTCGGCTATAGGACTATAAAAATTAGCAATGAAGTTACCTTAATAATGTTTAAGATTTCAGTTGTAAAATTATTTATTATGTCAATCTTTCAATGTAAGTTGCAATACGAAACGTGTATGTTGTTATTGTGAAACAAAATGATTGTTTCACAAGATATAAAAACAAAGCCACGGAGGCTGTGAGTGACTTATATATTTTGTTATTGTCAATGATTGTCAGCGTAGTTATTCTGTCAGCCAGTGCAGTGGAAATTTGTATCATTTACTTTGGTGGAATGAATGTCAGACGGAATCTGATACGACGAGTATTTATTTTACCACGTCTTCCCGTTACATATCACAAAAAACAAAAACAAAAAAAACCTAATTATCTGTAGCAATAAGAATATACCAATTACATCTACCAATGGAAGGAAGCATATAGTTATAATTATCAGGATATATAGATCTGACGATATCTACTACAAGCTTAGGAACAGTAATAATTAACAATGTGGTAGAATGTGTAATATTCTGCAAATTTATTGTTTTCACTAACTGGTTTTCGGTTGTTACGCAATCATCAGCTAATCACTACAGAGATATGGCGATGCAGCTGGGAGTTTACATTCAAAGATCTTTGAATGTAAACTCCCAGCTGCATCGCTATATCTCTGTAGTGATTACCTGTTGATGGCGTAACAGCCGAAAATCTGTTAGTAAAAGCAATAAATCTGCAGAATACTGCGCATTTATCTCGTGTGTTTGATACAATACGAATGAAATATTCTGTCAAGAACCGACGGTTCAGTCAGTGAGTTCAGTGTGATAGAAGATTAATCATTGCATCGTAAATTTGACATATAACTAGTAGCAGGTTTAGAAAAGTCGTCAGAATGTGCAGTGCATCAGGTCGAGTTGGTCTCGGTTTAGCTGTGGTTATTCGTTCGTGTTGACAGTAACGTGACAAACAAACAGTTTGCAGAGGCTTAGAAGGGTTAAATCGGAACTGGTGGATATGACATTTAGTGAAAAGTGTAGGTTCCTAGTCACTGAGTTTTCCTGGGCGAAGCTATACTTACTTCTTGTGTAGTGACGACAATATTCTTCTAGTCTCCTTTGAGACATGGGGATCCGCCTTTCATGTCATTTCAGGTCAATTTCACATTACGTACGATGTGTAGATACTTTGGTTGAGATAGTATACGTGAGACCTTTAGAATGACACCGTAGCTTTGTATATTTCTTGGGAGCTTTGAGTAACCCACTATTTTATAGTGTATCATTTGAGAATGAAATATTCTCCTATGCATCGTAGCCAGCTGTTACAGCAGCCAATACAAATTGATTCTAATAAAAAACGTCTTGATTGCAACTGTTATATTTATAGATGCATTTAGCCCCTTTGGGACATCGTCAAAAACCTAATAGATCAAATTACTTCAAAATGACTCAGTACTATAGCCTGCTAGTGTCATATTCCTTGAAACAGTATTGAGTCCAGAGAACCTCTCGAAACCATAACAAAGGGCTTTATAAATATATTCTGTTGGCATTTAATCTCCATACACTATTTTCCCGTTTCCAAACTCTTTTATCCATTACACCCGAAAAAGTATGTTGTTTGGGTACGAATAAAGATTTTGAATTCGAAACAATGGTATTTAAAGATAAATATCTACAGAATATATTGTTAAATTCTGAGCCATTTGCTACCGTTTTGACGAGATCCCTCCACCCAATAGTATTTTTAAGAATTTAACAGTGCCTGGCAATGGCATGGAGTGTGCAAGCCGATTAACATGACAGCAATATTTTCTGTTACAAAACGGCGAAACGCGTCAATATATGCAACATCTGCAATCAAGACGGTGTTCCGTCAGAAGTCGCATGAGAATAACTTAAAAGCAAAATAATTTATATATTGCAGATTGTGAGAATGAACGAACAGATACAGAAATTTACAACCTACTTCAAATAACAGTCTCATAACTGATTGTTCTTTAAACTATTTCCTGATAGTATAAATTTCGTTAATACTGCGATAGCTAAACGAAATTTTGTCATTGTTTTCATGCAAACTGCTGCTTTGAAACGAGTATTACATTATTTGCTGCCATTCTCTACCTTCGCGTAAGTTAACCGAGTAAAATTTCTATTTACACTTTCCTAAAGCGGGTTAGCAAAGCCTTTGATGGAAGCGTAACATTATTATTGAGGAAATTGCTTTCCTGCAGTTGTAAAAGCTCTTTAACTTCAGGTCCACGAATATCGCAGTTTGTGACAGGGGACCGTTATGTTTAATGTAATGGCAAATAGTAATCTCCTGGAGATATTTAATAACACTTCTTTGGATTGTCTTCATGAATTTCAAGGAGATTCGCTCTGAAAATACTGGGACTAGGGCGCTGAAGACCTCGATGAACGAGTGAGAAATAAAATGAAGGAGGAAGTTAGATGGAGTTTTTCAGCTAGGATAGGTGGGCTCTAAAACTATATTTTCCTTTTCTTTTTTACAAAACTAATAGAACCCTAGAAACAACAGTGCCAACAGTGGTCTACATTATTTATGTTTGTGAAGTTCATTGTGGAAAATACTGCAATCATCCCTACGTTTGTCGAAAATTTATATTATCGCTCCATTACTAGTTTCCACCCTAACAATTTGGTGAGAGTGTAATGTCTACTTATTTTACGGTCTTGCATTTATGTCTTAAATAATAATAAAGTTTTTACGGTTACATAATTTACAAACTTGTGTTTTCATACTTTACAAAAGGTTTTACATTCTATTGAAGCCTTAGACATTACATTTACTTCAAACTCTCGCTTATGTGTCTTAAGACAGAGAAATGAATTCCAATGTCGCTCCATGTTTTCTTACAGTTCAGCTACATACAAGACGGCGGACATATATATATTTCCACTGGTACCTGAACTGATGTGCCAAGAAAACCGGTTTTTGTACAGATATGGTTATTTCTAGACCTAGTGCACAAGAGAGTAGTTACTTCTTCACATTGCAAGATTATTATTAAAACCATGCATTTAATTCTTGTAGTTTGAAAGCTGCCGGTTATGGCCAGTTAAGAACAGTATCTCTATTACTAAAATTTTAAGTTCGGAGTTATGAGTGAAATGAAATATTGAAGGTAAATTTGATTTCTTTATTCTATTTGTTCGTAGTTGTTCATTCTGGATGCACTGAGGTTTACTGTGAATGAAGGTATATATCCATGAAACAAATACAATTGAGCAACTTTTTTGAAAAAAATGTAATGTTTGTATACGTTCTTCGATGCTTATCTATGTTCTTACACGTTGAGACAAGTGAGCAGCGAGAATTAATTTGCCTATGTTGATACTACGAGAATCCATGTGTTCTCGATGTTATATGTTGAAACTGATACCAATTTGACCAAAGTAAAATATGGGGCACACAGAGCAAATTATTTTATACATGCCAGACTTATGGAGTACTTTTTTTTTAGATTTAAGTTTTGAATAATTTTGTCTTTCTTTTCATTGTTTGTCGAAAAATTAATTTTGATATTTGTTGCACAGAACAAATCTGAAATTCGATATGACGCCTTACAAATGAACGGTATTCAGGCATATTTCCCAGAGATTTGAGATTTTTGAAAAAGTGATGTCTGATATGGATTTCTGTGTTATCGTATATGTTTTTAATGAGTTGTGAGAGCTGTACCCATTATTATGAGTAATTAGTTTGATAGTATTTAGTTTGTGCAATTTGTCGGCAAGAATCCTAAACACCACAACATTGACGGTGAGTATCCACCTAACAACTGTATTTCTCGATAAATCACAAATGTTGCTGTTCATCATTTTTTTCCTGGCTTCGAAGGCACTCAGAGGTAGGACCTACCATCTGTAATCCTGACAGTAGACTGGACTTCTGCAAAGCTCGGCTCATCCTACAGCTGAAGGCAGACGTGACTTCCGCCTGTGAATAGCACTCGATGCCAATTCTGACGAGTACCTTCACCATGCTGCTGGCCGCATCTCACTGCGCTGCATGGTGTCTAGAACCTGGATCTCGCCATGGATGTCTGGAGTGACGTTGCATGTCATGCAGCCTATTACTCACAGTTCGAGGCCAAACACGATGTTCTTGGCTGACGAAATTACTATTCAACATGGTGACGTGACTGACAGGGTTCCTCCGAGCTTAAATCCGTAAGCAGCGGTCAGCATATGCTGTGGTAGTCTTTGGACGGCCAGTGCGATGAAGGTCTGACACCTGTATTTCTCTCTCTCCTCTACGTCGAACAAGACCGCTTTCGTCCACTCCGAGCCTTCATGAGAGCCCAAAATGTTTAAATGTTTGTATAGTCTATGGGACTTAACTACGGGGTCATCAGTCCCTAAACTTACAAAATACTTATGAACTACTTACGAACTAGGACGGCACAAATATCCATGCCCGAGGGGGGATTCGAACCCCCGACCGTAGTGGCCGTGCAGAGCGTGACTGGCCACCGCGGCCGGCTCATAAGAGTCCCTCATGACACAAGTAACAATGCAGATACGATCATATGTCGGAACTGGCCTTCTAGGTGTGGCAGAAATACTGTCTTCAATGTTGTTGATGTTGTTGTGATCTTCAGTCCGCAGACTGGTTTGATGCAGCTCTCCACGCTTCCCTGTCCTGTGCAGGTCTCTTCATCTGAGAATACGTTCGGCAACTTACATCCTTTTGAATCTGCTTACTATATTCGTCCCTCGGTCTCCCTCTACGATTTTTAACCCACACACTTCCTTCTAATGCTAAGTTGGCAATTCCTTGACGTCTCAGAATGTGTCCATCCAATCTATCCCTTCTCTTAGTTAGGATATGCCACAAAACTCCTTTTCTCCCCGATTCGGTTAAGCACCTCCTCATTAGTTACGTGATCTACCTATCTAATTTTCATCATTCGTCTGTAGCACCACATTTCAAAAGCTTGTATCATATTTTTATCTGAATTCCTAACGTTCACGTTTCACTCCCATACAATGCTACACTCCAGATAAATGCTTTCAGAAAGGACTTCCTAACATTTAAATTAATATTGGATGTTAACAAGTTTCGCTTCTTCAGAAACGCTTTCCTCCCCATAGCCATTCTGTATTTTACATTTTCTTTACTTCGGCCATCAGAAGTTATCTTGCTACCCAAATAACAAAATTCATCTACTACTTTTATTGTGTCATTACCTAATCTAATTCCTTCAGCATAGCCTGATTTGCTGACATTGCATTCCATTACTTTCGTTTTACTTTTGTTAATGTTCATCTTATATCTTCCTTCCCATTCAGTTGCTCTTCCGGATATTTTGCGGTCTCTGACAGAATTACTATGTCATCGGCAAACCGCAAAGTTTTTATTTCTTCTCCCTGCACTTTAATACCCTCTCCAAATTTCTCCTTCCATTCCTTCACTGCCTGCTCAATGTACAGATTGAACAACATTGGAGAATGGCTACAACCCTGTCTCACTCCCTTCCCAACCTCTGCGTCCCTTTCTTGCCCATCGACTCTAATAACCGCTGTCTGGTTTTTGTATAGGTTGAATATAACTCTTCGCTCCCTATATTTTACCCCTGCTACCTCAGAATTTGGAAGAGTGTATTCCAGTCGACTTTGTCAAAATCTTTCTCCACATCAACAAACGCCAAAAAACGTAGGAATAAAAACAAAAAACTATCTAGATCGCTGAATTTGTTTTTATTTATTACGACGCTTCTGCATCTTCGATCAGCATATCTGTAAGATGGAGAGAGCAATTGTTCCTTGTACAATCGAATTTCACAAAAAGTTTTAAATACAAATAGAAATTAAAAAAGTTTTACAAAGTATTTAAATTGTTCACTCACCTTAAAACCCCTGAACTTGCGAAGTAAAGTTCAGCGTCAGTAGTAAAATCTCTAGCGACTAGGGCCGTCAGCCACAGCCTTAAATAAAAATTACGCACACAATTAAATTTCTAGCTTGCGGGTGGCTCTAGTGTGGAACATTACCAATCAATTTTTACATTTAATATTGTACGTTTATTATCATTTGAATATGTAAAAATAAGCACAGATAAATTTTATAATTGATGAGTCAACAATTTAAATACCTTGCAAAAAGTATTTATTTTTTAATTTGTATCTGAAACTTTCTGTGGAATTCGATTGTACAACAAAGACTTGTTTCTTTTATCTTACAGATCTCATGACAGCAGATGCCGGAAAGTCGTAATAAACAAATACGAATTTAGTCATCTAGGCGGTTTTTTTCTTATTAAAAAGGAAGGAAGCTTAGGGTAACCTCCCGTCGACAGCATGGTCATTAGAGACGGAACGCACGCTCGGATATTTGGGTAAGAATACGGAAGGAAATCAGCCGTGTCCTTTCAAAGGAACCATCCCGGCATTTGCCTGGAGTGATTTAGGAAAATCACGGAAAACCTAAATCTGGATGGCCGGAGACGGATTTGAACCACCGTCCTCCAGAACGCGAGTCAAGTGTGTTCCTACTACGCCACCTCGCTCTGTTTATTTTTATTGGAGGAAATGAAGATCGCGGACTCCTACAGGAAATTAGTTTCATTTATACAGAAGAAGTATTTTCATCCTCGGGCATGAGTGTGTGTGTGTGTGTGTGTGTGTGTGTGTGTGTGTGTGTGTGTTTCCCTTAGTGTATTTAGTTTAAATAGTTTGTAAGTCTAGGGACTGATGACTAGCAGTTTGGTCCAACAGGTTTACGATCATTTGAGCATATTTGATAACTACTGCCATCAGAAGGAGATGGTGTTATGACTGGAGCTGACGGACGTCTTAGCCACTCCGTTGCAATGTCATTGGAATTTACATCTTCGTGCGGGTTGGTTAACATCTACAATATAAATAACTGTGTTCTTGATGCATTATACACATTCAATGTCAATGTTCAAAGACCTTGGAACCAAGGTTGTAAAGATTGTGGATGTTGAGCACATTCTTCATATAAAAATTAGTGCCAACATTACTCGAAAGTTACGAAGAGGCCAATACTAGATTTCACCAGTTATTTCAACGTTACAAGACAAATGAACAGACTGAGTATATACGAATGTCTGAAGTAGATATATATATCTGGTAACATTAAAAAACTAAAATTGAAACAATACGAAACCCGTAGTTAAAATATACAAATCCAAATCAAACTAACATCCTGAAATAAAAAACATTTACGATATTAGTTATACAACTTAATATCTGCCAAAATATAAAATTGCTGAAACATAGGTATAAAATATTTCGAGTCTTTTTGCACAGAGGTATGTTTAAAAATTATTATGAATAGTATTAGTTATGTTAGCGTACCAGCAGTCGAACACACTGAACACGATACAGTCACTCATTTGGCATATAACAACGTAATATACATATATAGAGTAAAACAGACGATTTAATATTCATTAGTTAAGTTACTGTAAATTCTTTTTTGAAATATTTGCTCAGAAAATCTAATACATTTTAGTAACAAGATTTATAGTACGTTCAGGTAATTCTGTTAGTTGTGAAAAAAACTATACCTTTAATTTTTTTTTATTTAGAACTTCCGAAAAATAAGTCAAATACAGAAATGGCAACCATATAAAATAAATATTTGATACCAGAATGAGTTATAATCTACCAAAAGAATTAAATGTTGTAAAATTAAACTGTTAAAGGTTATTAGCAGTCTCTGAACAGAAGTATAATGTTTAAACTAAAAGTCGTCAGTAAAATGTTTCTCCGATTAGTACGCTACTGGGGGTCTTGATGGAAGGCTGCCATGTTAAAATCACTGTTTAACCGGGTGTCACTGTAGAGAGACGTGTTTAAGTCGTCTCTTCGAAAATGTCTGCAAAATTATCTGAAGCTACAGATTCAAATGTTTGTAAATCTAAGGGACTTAACTACGTTGGCCATTAGTCCCTAGGCCTACAAACTACCTACACTAACTTAAAGTAACTTATAACAAGGACAACAGAAACACCCATGCTTGAATGAGGACTCGACCCCCGACGGTGAACGGCCGCACGCGCCGCAGCTGGGCGCCTTAGCCCGCACGGCTATTCTGTCGTGGCTGATACTACAGAAAGATGACCAATAAATGAAATACAAAATAAGTGGAAGCGTCTGACTTGTCATTTAAATGGATCAAACGCCTGAAATTTACATCAAACTGGTTTCATGGAGTAGGTCTCCGTAAACTAGAAGACAACCAATAATGAAGCATAGTTGGCCAACAAGAGTTTGAAGTTAGAAGGTGACGCATCATTTTTTTTATGTGCGTATTTTGTGCACTCTGTGTCACTTCCACCAAACACCGTGAGGCGCCCTCTGAGTACAGAAGTAGACGATAACCCTCGCAATACCGAGCCATTTTTAGTAACGTGTATTACCAAGGGGGTGAAGGGGTGGGGGTGGGGGTACTTTGTTCCACCAAAAAAAAAAAAAAAATAATAAAAAAAAAAATAAAAAAAAAAAAAATAAAAAAAAATTTCATTAGTCGTTCTTGAATTACATTAATGATATACTTTTGAAAGATCTATTAATACTTAATCAGATCCAGAACCTGAATGTTTCATGTAAAACTGTTTCCAATAACGCATTTCATATCGTTCATCTATCACTGTCCACAATCTCGCGCACAACACATTCCTCTTCAGGTTCACTCACTACATTGTCAGTCTCATCAAATTCTGTTTCAGAATCTGTAGATTTTTCCAAAATCTGTGATACTTCCTGTCAGTAGTTGACTGTCGATACATTTTAAATCGCAGTTGTATTTAACAGTGCCATTGCCATTGAACAGGAAACAAAGGGAAATGAATCGTTATTGAGACCACTGTTGCTGTCAAACCAGAGAAATGTAATGTTTATGTATTCTAAGGTCCCGTAATGCTGTTATCTGTGAAGTAAGATGACCGTTGTGAGTGGTCGCATTTACTACGAAGGGGGGAGGTGGGTACTTCATGACCACCTCCCTTAAACTTAAATTTTCCAATTAAGCTTAAACTGCAATCTAACATATACAGTCATGACACTTCCAAGGTTTTTGTTATACATCACGACAGCAGCGGTCCAAGAGGATGAGTGTTAATAGTGCCGTTAAAATGGATTTGAACATACTTTTTACAACGGGGAAGGTATGTAGCGCCATAAAAAAGTTAATAACCAAAAAATAACTTCACATTTGTGTTTATGAGGTTTCCTAAGAACCATTGGAGGGTATTGCAAGACAGATTATTGAATATTATCTTGAAATCTACGACTTTTTAATTAAGAATTTCAGTTTCTATTAAGAGCCAAAATTGCACGTCAAAGAAAGTTCCTGACATATAGAAACAGACCACAACAAGAATGAATGTTTCTTGTTTATTTATATTCTCTCACTTTCAGAGGAGTAGGCTACAAAATATACACGTATTCGTGTTTCCTCCTAAATCAATTGTTGTTTATATAAGGGAAATTCCGCTGTTTTGTATTTATTTCAACGTTATTTAAGTCTCTCGACATTTTACTCATGTTTGGAATGCAAAAATTACAGAAAATATTTGGTTAATTACGTAGAAAAGTAATTACAAACAAACATTTCTCTTATGATAATGAAATAAATCGCAACTTGCAATCATTTATGGCTTCACTGTACTAGGTTTAGATTTTTACGGTTTCTTTTTACCTTTGTTGAGGTCTAATATTGGTAACAGAGAGGTCTATATCTACCCTGTCTAAAGTTGGTGCACCTATCCCCGTTCGACATAAGCAAATAATGTTTATATTTGGCCCTAAATTCCCTTATTAATGTTTTACAATTTGGTTTATAATACCACATTTCTCCGTCATCAAAAAATATATAATTGTATACAAACCGAGGCTGGGCTTCTGACGACAATTACTTGTGTCTCGATACCTCAAGGTCTGTTCTCCCTGATATGGGAATACAGTATTGTGGCTGCGAGCATTACAGAACAAATAGTCTGTGGTAACAGCAAAGAGACATCGTTGCGAATGGAGATTTGGGTGTGGCGGGAGACGTGCAGGGAAGAGTCCTCTGCAGTCGGTCTGGTAACTGTGTCCTCGGTGGCGGAGTGGTCAATGCGTCTGCCTAGTAAGCAGGAAATCCCGGGTTCGAATCCTGGCCGGAAACAAAATTCCATTCGGCGCACATTGGTATTCCATCTAAAGCTAGTACAGTGAAGCCATAACTATCGCAAATTGCAATTTATTTCATTAAAAATGAACTCTGTAACGTCGTCAAATATGTAATTGTCTCTTATGGTACCCTGCCCACCACTAGGAGCGGTAGTGTCGTTGCAATTGTCAGTTGCTAACGACTTTCACAGCAGAGAGTTTCATGACTGTGTATGCTAGACTGTGCTTCAACGAAAAATGTAAAAGAATCATATAATCCGGAAGGAGATTTCATTAAAGACAATAATTTTTGTTGAGTTTCTCTATGTTCTAGGAGGCGATCCAATTATGATATTGTAGAGAGATATAAAAAAGCCAAGATCGCTGTTCATCAATGTTTATTTAAGACGACCGGTTTCGCTGAACTATGTCAGCATCATCTGGTCCCATAAAATCATTTTACAAGGCCATAATCTTGTAATGTCAATCAGTTGCTTTATAATAAAACATAATTATCACAGTGAGTGACAATAGTTTGCTTTTGTCACTCACTGTGATAATTATGATATATTATAATGACATAGCGTACCTATGCACTGAAAATTATGTTACATAGACACTGATTTGCATTACAAGATTATGGCCTTGTAAAATGATTTTATTGGACCAGATGATGCTGACATAGTTCAGCGAAACCGGTTTTTTTAAATAAAAATCAATGATCAGCGATCTTGGCTTTGTTTATATCTTTCTACAATAATTTTTGTGCAAAATTTTCTAAAAGAAAGTACCTGAGTTGATTTAATTATTTTCAACAGGTGGACACGAAGTACCCTCCCTTCCCCCCTTGGTATTGCATGGGTTGAAGCACAACACGTTCCCCCTCATCGGCTGCCAAAGAACTGCTTGCGCCTCTCAGCACCCCCCTCTCGCTCTAGTGGTTTCCACGCTCGCGTGCCGGCTGGGCGCAACTGCAGGCAGCGAGGCGTCAGTGGGGTGCCTGGCCGATCGCGCTTGGTTTCGGCGGCGCTGCCCGCGACAGGGGCCACTGGCCACTGGCCCGTGGAAGAAGCGCAGGCCCCGCTGCCCACTGGAGCGCGGACCGCTAACCGCCGCTTAATGAGGTGCGAGCGCCAGCCCCAATCAATACCGCATAATGAGCACGCTGCACGCAGCACGCGGTACGCGGCACACCGCAGCCGAAGCCGCCGTGCCCGCCATTTGCCACCGCTCAACCACCACTGCTGCAGCCCGCCAGCTGTCCGATCACTGACGTCCTCATATCAGCTGCAGAGACATGGGCCAAGGACTTAGCCAAAGGGGGGGGGGGGGTATTGGGGGTCAGGACACCCCCCCCCTATCACCTAAACGATAAAATACTAGCCGGCCGCAGTGGCCGTGCCGTCTGCGGCGTGCAAATCACGGTCTGCCGGCCGCGGTAGCCGAGGGGACTGAGGCGCTCCAGTCACGGTCTGCACGGCCGGTACGGTCGGGGGTTCGAATCCCTTCTCGGGCATGGATGTTTGTGCCGTCTTTAGCATAAGCTAATTCATAAGTGCCGGCCGCGGTGGCCGAGGTGACTGAGGCGCTCCAGTCACGCTCAGCACGGCCACTACGGTCGGGGGTTCGAATCCCCCCTCGGGCATGGATATTTGTGTCGTCCTAGTTCGTAAGTAGTTCATAAGTAGTTTGTAAGTTTAGGGACTGATGACCCCGTAGTTAAGTCCCATAAGCTTAACAAACATTTGAACATTTGAACATTTAATTCATAAGTAGTTTGTGAGTTTACGGACTGATGACCCCGTACATAAGTCACACAACCTCTACAAGCATATTTTTGATAAAATACTACTCAAACTTATGCTAAGGACAACACGCACACCCATCCTCTATGGTGAACTCGAACCTCCGAAGGGACTATATGAAATAAGACATGACCTAGCTATGGACTGAAACTCAATGATACTATCAGTCATACGCCGAAAAAGGGATAGGCACTATCGACAGTCAACAAAGCCATCTACAGAGTTTAATTATCGATAACAGCATCGGCTAATGCCCAGTCCTCTTTAGCCCTTGTCCATTGTTGGCCTTACTCCATTATTGCTATATCTATATCTATAAATGTGAATGTCTGTTTGGTGTACGTTTATCACGTCTGAACTATAAGACATAAAGAGCTAAAAATTTGTACAGTTACTGATGTCTACCCGCGAGAGACTTTAGGCACGGTTTTATGGCGATCGGATAGTTATTTGTCTATATATATTAATGTGAATGTCTGTTCAGTGTACGCTTATCACGTCCGAACGACAAGACGCAGGGACTTAAATATTTGTACAATTACTAATTTATGCCTCAGGAAGGTTTTAGGCACGGTTTTATATCGATCTGATAAATATTTAATTATTTGAAGAATATAACGTGAAATGCGGAAGAATAATTACTCTTTGAAAATTATATTTACTCTTTGAAAATGGTTTTATTGCTTGCGTTGTTCGTTGAGGGTTGATAATGATAAAAGGGTGGAGTATATTGGTATGGAAAGTTATCGGTGTACATAAAATTCTACGTGTGTGTGTATGTTAATATTTCGCTCTGCAGCGAAAACTACAGAACGCAAACGAATAGTGTGTGTGTGTGTAATTGTCGTCCGAAGCCTCCCGTTATACACAATAGCGGTTCCATGCCGATAGCTATAAGGGGTGGAAGATACGGTGGTTGAATGTCGTCAAATTATTAAAAAAAATCAGACTAAAGGCCAGCGATGACGTTTGCGGCTGTATAGAAAGAAGGTTCCATACAGCGAAATGTGATGCCACAGACAATATCTTTGGTCTATTGCGTGCTACAATGTCTTCAGCTTTATCTCTGTAAGGATAAGCATACGAATAAGGAAATATAAGAATAAATAAATAAAGCAGTAAAAACCATCAAGAGAACAGGCTCCGCTAACAGTATACTACGCCTTCCACATCGCTTCAACGGGTTCTACACAAATCTATAGTTTTGTTCCGATATTGATGACATTTAGCATACTCTACGTCAAAAACAGGAGGAATGTCACTGTCTGTATAAAATTTCGTTCGGTGCATGGTGGAGGGTACTTAACATACGGAATTTTACAAAATACATAGTTTTGCTCCAATCATTATAAATTTTGCACACATGACCTTTGAACCAAGAGGAAGCTCACTGCGTACATAAATGTGTGTATGGTACATGACAGAGGGTACATTGAAGAAAACTTTGCCCAGAGAGGAAAAGGTGGAAAAGGACAGAGACATTGGAGAGAAGAGGTGGATGCAGAGGGAGGGCGGAAGGGGATGTGGACTACGAGAGTGTAGGATAAATAAACACCCGGGCAACGCCGAGTTTACAGCTAGTCTAATATATGAAACAGACTGTCCGTACGTTTGTACGTGTTGCATACAAATCTACAGTTTTGTTCCAATCTTTATGAAATTTTGTACACGTAAGCTTCAATCATGAGGACGGTCGCCGTAAGTGTAACGATCACGTACTATATATAGTTTACAAAATATGACGTCATAAACAATGAGCTGTGTCAAAAACTGCTGCATTTTGCGACAATGCTGTTCATTTTCTCCTAAACCATTGGACCGATTTCAACCAAATTTGGTACACACATTCCTTAGCGTGAGGTAACAATTGCTGCATGGTTAAGAATCACATACAGCTCAAGGTTCAGAAGACATTACGTCATAACCAATAGAAATCGCTAAAAACTAGTACATAATACGACGAGACTTTCGAAATACACCGTATGAGAATGACAGTATTTAGCGACTTGCAACAAACTTTAAACATAATATCAAACCTTTATTAAACTTTTTTTCCAGTAAAATGATGAAAGGAAAAAAGTTTCTCGCTTACTACTTTTCCGATGTTTGTGGAGTAAAACTACGGCTCTCGGAATGACGTTACAATTTATAATTTGAACACTACAAATTGTAGGCGCAGGAAATTTTACAAACAGTATACACACATGTAGTGGAATGTACCTTCTAAATTGTATCACAGTACTAGACGTAGTTCATGAGATATGAGCACATACACAGTAACGTTCATGGAAAACCGCCCCATCACGAACCAAGTTATAAGATATTACTCCTTTACTACTAATTATATTCCCAAGAGATTTTGCAGACATACAGCTCTTACACAAATGAATATATACCTGAAAAATGGCAAGAATAAATAAATAAATACCCGGGCAACGCCGGGTTTTCAGCTAGTTAAGCACTACAGTGGAATGCTTATATTCAGCCAATTATCAGACAAGCTGATAGTGGGGCCAAGGGGTATCCCAATTGGGAATCAGTGGGAGGGGCTTACCAGTTGCGGCATACGCCTTACAACCAAGGAAAACCTCCCGAAAACCTTGGTGGGAACCGGGGGATTGGGGCCAATTTAATTTATCTCTGGGATGTTGCCCCAGACTACAAATGGTTTATCGGGAGAGCACGAGTGAACTCACGACAATCAAGGATCGGACGCCCGAGTTATTCTCGTAAACTCTTACAGATCATCTCGACCAACAGTGGACAAGCATCCCCCTACAGGGACCGCACCCGTGAGCACGGTATCCTCTGAGTCCTCGATGCTGCCGCTGCTGTTTATTTCTTTTGTGCTGTTAAGATAAGTTTCCAACTATGACTAAGTTCATAACAAGAAAAAAAGGGAGGAACCGACTTTCATTTGTCCACTAGCGTTATGGCAAGTTAAAATACGTACTACTACAACAGTTTATTTATCTATTTACAGCAGTGGAGTCGAATGAATGTTCGAATGTTTGTAAAGCTTATGGAACATAACTGCGTGGTCATCAGTCCCTAAATTTACAAACTATTTGTGAACTAGCTTATGCTAAAGACGGCACAAACATCCATGCCCGATGGGGGATTAGAACCCACGACGGGCAACGCCCAGGTTTTAGGTGTAAGAAGAAAGTCCTTAGGAGCGAGACTGTACGGAGGATGATCAAACACGTCCCAGTGAAATTCCCATAAGAGTTGTTTGGTCACATTCGCCTTGTGAGGTCGGGCGGCAACGTAAAGAGAAGAAGAAGACTCCTTTCATCTCTTCTTACACCTAAAATCTGTTCTTGGTGGTCAACACTTCAACGATGATGAGCTGAAAGAACATGTTTGCCACTTGGTCTTCTACGAAGAAACACAAAAACTTGTCCCACGCTATGACAAGTGCCTACAAAATTTCGGAAGTTATGTAGAAAAATAGTTGAACAGTTGCAGATTTTTATACAATCAATATTTTTTCTGTATCTGTTCACGTTTGGTTTATATTACCAAACGGAACTTACTTTGTGGTCATACCTCGTATAAAGAGGAGGAAGATGCAATACATATGCAGCCGGCCGCGGTGGCCGAGGGGACTGAGGCGCTTCAGTCACGGTCTGCACGGCCACTACGGTAGGGGGTTCGACTCCTCCCTCGGGCATGGATATTTGTGCCGTCTTAGTTCGTAAGTAGTTCATAAGTAGTTTGTAAGTTTAGGGACTGATGACCCCGTAGTTAAGTCCATAAACTGTCCAAACATTTGAACATTTGAATACATATGCAGTTCTAAGGGAGCAATAGGACGCGTTAACTAACAAGGGGTAGTCACTTCATTGGTCGCAGATCATAGCTGCATGGGTTTTAGCTGTGTATGAACAGAACCTGCGTACCCTCCCTCTGACGGCGCTAATTTTCCATGCTTGAACGCGAGTGGCCTGCAATTGCAGAGCGACACGCCACTGCGTGGGCAGGAGTGCATGAGCTACTTCTCAGCTGCGACTGTAGCAAAGAACAGGGGTGTAAATACTCTGCAGGAAAAAAACAGTACATCTAGAAAGATAACAGTTGACAATAGGTGTCATCGCAGGATTGGTAGGTCGTAGTGTAGATCTTGACAATAGGTAGTAGTGGCACTGGCCTAACGGAACTTCCACAACCCTTAGAGACATTCTGTATTTGTTTTATGCAATTATACGTAACTAGCAATGTCTAATGGGTTAATGTGTTGTAGACTATATTACTAGTCTTGTGTTAGTTTCGCACGAGAAGTACAGTTAATGCTCAAGTGCAGGGGTGGCCACAGCCAACGCCGTCAGGAGGCAAGGCTCCACAACAGCCCATGTCACGTCAAACATTAGGCTGGGTTCGTTAGCTGACTGGCTGACCGCTGGAGCAGAACTCGCTGCCTTGTAGTGGCCAGCCAGTCAGCTAACGATCCCGGCCTACTGTTTGGCATCACACGGGCTGTTGTGAGGCCTTGCTTCCAGATGGCGTTGCCACAATGGGCCAAATGGCCCACCGGCCAACTGGGCGGGCCACGGGCAGGTCGCGTGGACTGCCTCAGCCTTGCCCAGTACACCTTGGAAGTAGAGTCTGCGCAGGATAAGGTGGACGAAGTGCAGAAATCCTTTATAGTCCGAAGCGCCGGGGGACTTCATTACTTCATTCGGAAGGGGAGGCCTCAGTCCACTTCCGCCTGCAGGCCAGTAAGCTGGTCACTTGGCCTCCAGCGCTCGATCACTGCTGGGGCCGCCACCCCCACCACTGCCGCTCTCCCCACCCTTGAACAGCGGCCAATTTATCCTGCGTGTACTCTACTCGCATTGGCGTGACATTTCATGTTGCAGTGCAATGCTGTTCAGTTTCTTGTGGCTTATGGTACTATATATTCCCAGCTGCCAGTGTCTTTTCCATAAGCTATCTGGTATTACATAAAATGAAAATGATCCAAAATACATTTCAGTTTTGGAAGAAATACAGGATTCTACCTATTTTGCATCTGTTTTTGAGATTTTTGAAGACGATTTGCTGCATTAATTGCCCCTGTCCATTTGCATGTGGAACTTACAGATTTGAAATTTAATTCTTGATTGAAAGAGAAATAACATTACTTTAAAAGTGTTCAGGGGCAATGTGATGGATTTATTTGCAAAGAGTTTACATGTCTTACATGATGAAACTGAAAAAGTTAGATCCATATTTGGTTCAACGTGTATGTGTGATAAAGATTTTTTTAAAATAATGAATGTGAATAAGTTACCATTACGAGACAATGTGAGTGATGACACTCTGACAAAATGCCTCCGCTTCTCAGAGAGCAAACTGCAAGCATAACATAATTAAATTTTTTCTCATCTATTTTGTTAAGAAAATGGTACTGTTGATATAGAAATGCAGTTTTTTTATTGTTTCTTTCACATATATGTGTGATAATTTATTCTATCACTAACATCATTCTATGGAAAGTACATTTTGTATTTGCCCCTATTTCTATACCTCAGTTAAAATGCAAGAATTTTACGTGGACCAGCACAATATTATTACTATATTGCAATTGCAAAACAAATGATACATTTTTATTTCTTATTTACTTTTTTAAGATCTTTTTTTAGAGCTTTATCTTCAACTTTCGAATTTCATAATATGGCACAATATAAAACCTACCGTATGCATAGCAGTCTTGGGTCCCATACGCACCGTTCTGCAGTTTACAGCTGATACATTGTCCCTCAGACAGCACAGCAGCGCGGTCGAGCAGTCAGGCGAGAAGCGATGGCCCAGGGCCAACAGGTGGCCCACATGGCAATTTCATGGCCGCCTCTGCTGAACTGTAAAACATATTACGTAATCCTTCTTTTTTTTATTTCCTTCTCATGAAGACATCCATACTTTACGAAGAAACGTAGTCAAGGTTATACTATTTTACTACGCAACTTGTTGATATTTAATTTTATTTTACAATTTCACTTGGACCATGTCATGAAATACTGATGCGGCATCTTGGAATGTATCGTGTTGCGGCCAAAGGCATGCCAGGTTTATGAATCTAGGAAGACCATCGCATCGCAGTCTGTGACGAGCTATTGAATCAAGCAAATGAGAATGACCTGTCCTTTAAGAGAACCCTAAACGGTGCATGTTCGTGCCGAGGTTGTCTTCACAACGGTTCGGGACAGGTTATTCAAGACCAAAAAAAACGTTGTCATATCACGTCAATTGTCAAAGCCGTACTGATAGTTTTCTTTGACTTTGAATGATTAGTTCATCATGAATTCGTGCCACAGGCAGAAACGTGGCACACCGATAGTTTTCTCTGATTCTGAAGGATTAGTTCACAATGAATTCGTGCCATACGGAGAATCTGTTATTCCATGGTACTATCTGGACGTGTTACAAAGGAAACGGCCTGAAATACCGTGAACAATTCATGGCTCTTGCACCTGATAACGCAGCCGTCTATTCATCCCTGTTGCTTCGTGACTGTTGCACAAAATACGAAATCACTATGCTGTCTCATTCTCCGTACCCTCCAGACCTGTGTAGCGTCCCCTGGAGAAACGATATTAATACTGAGTGACGCCGTATTGAATTCTTATCAAAATCATAAGTACAGTGATGTCCAAGATAAAGTGTTACTCAAGGAGATTAAGAACTGTTTTTTTTACAACAAAGGAATTTTAATATCGTCGTGAATGTTATTTCAGATCTTTGTTTGAGTACTCTTTTAACAATTGTACAATGTGTAATCTTTTTTGTCTTGTCTTGTTCTTGTACATGTCATGTCATGACTTGAAAGGACGATATTATCATAATTTTGCAAGAGTCCCTGTAAGATTGATTGTTTTTACCTCTTCCCAGTAATAATCAAGGTCTGTTAAATGATTGTAAAATGTCAGATATGATCTTCAACAGAAATGTTAAACAGTATATCGTGTTCTGCACGTTAACAGCAACCATACAAACATTTTAAGCATTTTCAGGATTTTAGCTGCAGTTGTAGCATCTTCGACTTCGGCCGCTGATCTGTAGTCACCGGTCAATATTTATTAGTTAAATGATTGAGGGACAAGTGATGTAATAAAATATGACTTTTAAGAATTATTTTTCTGCTTGGTCGACGATCCTGGACGGCAGTGGAATAAATAGTAATTATTCAGATCTTAATGAAATTTACATAAGGTGGTCTACGGACCAAATGGGAGTCATAGAATTGTTTTTCTGTATTGTGGCGTGGACAAATCTTGAGTTGACAACCGTTATACAACTGATAGGCAATTCTCAAGCTTAAAAATATTACGATTGAGACTAGCCAGTGATTAGTGAAATCTTTCATTTATTTTTTTTCCACATAAAAATTTCATCAGCTTTAAATATTTATATTAAATTCTGTTCTTTGATTAGTGCATTCTATTTGAAACAATAAGGATATCATAACTTAATGCAGCAAATTTCAGTTTAAGTATCAGTGCAGGATAGAATTTTTTAATTTCATTTGCTAGGACGCCACACTTGGTCCCTGTGGATGTTTTCTATTCGCAAACTTGAAAATCCCGTAGAAAGGGCGATCCAGCAAGGCCTATCGAGTCTGCTTCCAGAAGTAGAAACCGCACTGAAAGCCGCGTAGTAATTGTGAGAGGACACTATTTCGAGGGAGACCATGCACAGTTTGTAAAAGGGAATCATAGAACTTACTTTTTTTTTGGCAATGTTCCTGTATTTTCTGAACAGACGTCGTAGCCTTCCTTCTTATCACTGAGGTGCTTACTTTCAATTCGATGGAAACGACCACCGATATTAGCCACCCCGGTTGCGGAATTCAAAGGAGGTCACTGAAATCAAACATTTTGATGGTTTGAGAACTCACCACTATTAACCCCACAGGGAACAGAAAACTACGTGACCGTACTTGGCAGAACAGCCCAAATTTGGAACATTGAAGCACATTCGAAAACAACTATAAACCCTCGAAATAGGAACATTTATAGTTACATCGTAAATAAAGTTCCAGTTTACATTTAACATTCTTTCTACTTCCGCCACCATAAGTTATTTTGCTGTTCAAAGAAGAATATTCATCTACAGATTCTATTGTCTCGTTTTCTAATTTAATTTCTCAGCTTCACTTAATTCAACTACATTCAGTTACTTTCGTTTTTCTTTAGTTAATGTTCTTCAAGACACTATCCTCTCCGTTCAACTGCTCTTCCAAGCAGCTTTGCTGTTTCTAACATAATTACTATGTTATTAAATTTTTGTTACTTGTCCGTGATCTTCAATTTATTTCGTTTTCATTACTGCTTGTTGAATGTACAGAGTGAATAACATTGTAGAAAAGCTATAACCATGTGTTTCTTCCTTCCCAGTCACACATGGTAGGAAGCTTAGGGTTCAACGCTCTGCCGACAACGTGGTCATTAGGGACGGAGCAAAATCTCGGATTGTTTCTGTTAAAGAAGGGAAAAGACTGTGCCGTTTGAAAACATCAATCTAGCATTTGCTTGCAGTGACTTAGGAAAGAACCCAGAAACCTCAAAGCGGGATGGCTGAAGGCGGGTTCGAACCGCGAACCGCGTCGTCCCGCCTGCAAATCCAGTATTCCGTCTGTTTTTTTTTTTTTTTTTTTTTTTTTTTTTTTTTTTTTTTTTAAAAAGGACCGAGCGAATATTCCGTTTTGGTCGCAGTTCCGATTTCGGCCAAAAATCAGCCGAATCTTCAGCTTTGCCGAAAGTAGGGTTCTCGAATTTACTGATGAAGTCGGGTTGTTTTCGAGATGGATCCCGTCAACAGTAACGCTTTACCTCAGTTGACGGCACACCGTTTAACTGCTAGGAGTGTCTCATCGCACCTTAAAATTCTGGATATTTTGTTGTCAAGCACAATATAACGCAATCGTATCTTATAGTGATATTCTTAGACCAAGTTGTTCTCAATTTAACTCATTCAGTCTTGTACGTAATGGAACGGGTTATCATACTGTAATGCTGAAAAGTTTTATCAATGTGTTTCCTTCAAAGCGGGGAGTTTTTTAATAACTAATATAGGTTTAGGAAACATAACATTGATCATATGGTACACAGCTTTTCCTGTTCAGTATGCGTAAATTTATACTGACGACAATCATATTGTTAGTCGGAATTGTGACCTCATTTTTCTAAATACTTTCTGCAGGACTGATTGAAGATGATTTACTGGTTGTAACTTATATGCATTATATATTTGGGAGTGCCAAAAAGGAGATATGTAAAGTTGTTTGTAGATTGAAAAAATGGAAGTGAAGATGGCAATAGAAAGCTAGCGCTCCCAAGGTCATTTTATGTTTTAAAGCGGGTGCTTACGGAAGCAAACAAATGAAGTGCCAGTCTGCATTTTACATTCTTTCTACTTCCGCCACCATATGTTATTTTGCTGTCCAAAGAAGAATATTCATCTACAGATTCTATTGTCTCGTTTTCTAATTCAATTCCGTCAGCATCATTCAATTCAACTATATTCAGTTACTTTCCTTTCGCTTTTGTTAATTTTCTTCAAGACAGTCCTTTCCTGCGGTTTTTTTTTTTTTTTTGTATTGTGGTAATCATGTCCAGTTTCTAGCATTTCGTAGTATCTTCTTAGCATGTCTGTTGTGTACCTAAAGAGTATCTTCCAACAAAAAGATATGCAGGACTGTGAATTTTTTGTGGTGGCTCTACAGTAGAATCTCTTTAATTCGAAGTAAACCGGTACCACCTCGAACTATCGGCATTTATGTACAAGAAAAAAGTTGAAAAGAATACACGTGTCAAAAAATAAGAACTTATTTTTAAAAAAAAAGTCTTTAAATAGGCGTTTACATTGGCAGCCTAAAGGATTTAAAGTCTTTAATCTTTTTACTTCGCGATATGATGGTGGAGTGCCTTTCCCGGTGAAGATAGAATATACCCGCAGTTTTTTCTTTGTTTTATGACGCTCGGATTTATGGCAACCTCGTAATTCCGAGACTCGAAATATAGAGACTACAGTGTATTGAGTTCAGTTTACTTCCCTAACTTAATGAAAATGATAGAAAATGTCACAATGAGGAAAACAGAATCAAATTTGAAAGTACTTTAATAAAACTACCTTCGATTTGTCTAAATCTGTTCGCCTTCCATGACATATTCTACGGACTCCTAGTTAGGTTTATACACACTCAAATGAGCTTAATACAGGGAAGTGATTTTGCGAAATGTGCAAAAAATAATGATTTTTGGTGTAATGTAAATTTATTACCCGAGTTTTAACTTAAATACGCAAGATTCGGTTACGGATTCAGTTTCGCCCGAAACTAGGAGCCGAATATTCGGTTTCGGTTTCGTTTCGGCCGTAATTCATATTTTGCACACCAGATGATTTTTATTATACCTGGTTCTCCTAATGATAACAGTGGGTCTGAGAAAATATCTGCTACTGCAAGGGCCTTGTTTCACTTAAATCTATCAGTGCTCTGTTAAATTCTTCTCGCAATATCGTTTATACTACCTCATCTTCGTCTACAATCTCTTCCTTTTCTGTACTACTTATTGTCAAATGCCTTGAACCCGCAGTATTACAGATATAGTAAATAAATATATATTACAGTGTCCTGGTTCAACCTAATGTAATTATGTCAATCTTCTTACTGCAAACTTCACTTGGATAGCCTCCCCGTAAACACCTTCAATTTAATATGATTAGCAGGTAATATTGTTATTTTACACAACCACTTATAACCTTCTACTTTACTACGTTTATGTCCTTATGATCTTTTCACATTATGAGAATGATTCAGCTTAAGAGATTACGACGATATGTCGTGCCTGATGGTGATACTCGTTGAATAAAATAATTTTATACTAATATGAGGGTGCTTCTACAATGAGTCGAAATTAGTAATCATTTTTAAAGATAGTTTTACCACTTTGACTGCGGACTTTTCGATCTACGCATTTTAACCTACCAGATCACTCACCTCTCAATTTGATAGTATCAAATAACACCAAAAATCTACAACAGTACACACCTGATTCCAAAAATATTACATCATATGCCAAACTATGGCAAGATATTATTACTGGGTAAACCCTAACATTACAGTTAATTTTTATACCATTTGATGCATAATCATACATTATTAAAAAAAAAAAAAAAAAAAAAAAAAAAAAAAAAAAAAAAAAAAAAAAAAAAAAAAAAACGCAGTGTGTTAGAGAACCATGCTTATAGCCGGCCGCGGTGGCCGAGGGGACTGTGGCGCGCCAGTCACGGTCTGCACGGCCACTACGGTCGGGTGTTCGAATCCCCCCTCGGGCATGGATATTTGTGCCGCCCTTAGTGTTAGCTAATTCATAAGTAGTTTGTAAGTTTAGGGACTGATGACCCCGTAGTTAAGTCCCATAAGCTATACAAACATTTGAATACAAACCATGCTTATACATTCTTTAAGGTGTATCTGCAACATACAGTAAATATGGCAGACTTTTCGTCTTTTTTGGTGTTGACATCGACAGTGAACTGATCAATGAAGAGTCTATCCTTCCGCCACATTTCGATACCTCAGAGTTTATACCTTGTATTAGTGTTTTATCAGTAAGTGAGACTTTATTTGTCAGAACAGGAAATGGATTTTTTCTCCTATCCAACGTGTTCGGAGTCCTCAGACGCCCCCCCCCCCCTCAAGCCTCAACTCCTGGCCGAAGAATGCCAGAGCCCGTTGAGGCTCACTTGAGAGGAATGTGCAAAGTAGCAGCCCCACCTCGTCCGCTCCCCCTGTAAGGAATGCGCCCTGGCGTCGCTCGATATGCTCCCCTCGGGCTCGTCTCCACCGAGCGGCTCCTTCGTAGCTCCAACCAACTTGCCAAACAGCCATTTTAAGTCACATTCCTCTTTGGCAGCTGTAGTACATCACGTGCTTTACAAGAAAATGTGCAAATTTCCGCACAGCCATTATAATTTCAGGTTATAGTAATTTAAATCACGTTATTCTGTTCAACAAGACAAGGAGTGATTTCCTTCTTCTGTAACTCAGCTCCGTTTCTAGTGACCGCAGTTTGACCCTGAAATTACAGTTGTAGACATCCAGGCGGACCAGTGGTTGGAGCGCTTGACAGAAACTGACGGATCAAATACCTGTGCCTAAATACTTCTTTACACTTATCTTAGTTTCTCTTAAGAATACTGAGTGATAGTTTCATAAACAATTCCAACACAATGATTTTATTTCTAATTGAAGTTTGCACTGTACGATAATGCATGTATACGAAACGATACAAAGTAGGTAGAGGTAACGCCCTACATATCATTATGTTGCAGTGGTTTGACGAAAATGAAGGTAGAGAAAAATACAAGGCTATGTAACAGAATTAAAGTACTTAGAATGGTACAACTTGTCTCTGTTTCATCAGACTTTTCATTTTTCATACATTTCAGCTTCTTTATCTTCCGCTTTAATTTCCGTGCGTATATTGTCATTCTTTGGAACCGGTCACTCTCTTATTGACAATACAGTCTCCGCGCTATTTGTTCCACCTGTGAAGGCCAGCGACTGTAAAATGACTCAGTCAAATTCGACACACAAGTCTGAGGCAATTCTTTACCTACTTAAGTCCTTAATTCCTAAAAAATCATACCTTGTGTCATGTCGTAATACACACGAATCATAATTAATCCAAATCCACAAACATTGTCTCCATCAATGCAAGTATAAATAAACGCCCAATGTTGAAGTTCCTTCTGTAAAGTAAATGCAAATACAGCCACAGCCATACATTTCACATTGACAACTTCATAATAATAATAGCAAGGAAGTCTTCTATTTTCAGGAGTGTTTTTCTTAAAATGTTACTTGTGGCCTGTAAAACAACACTCAAAGGATTGGGAAACCCATGTTTTATATGATACAGTCTACTTTGCCAGGTAACAAATGAAAGTTCAAAAATGTTTGTAAAGCTTATGGGACTTAAGTGCGGGGACATCAGTCCCTAAACTTACAAACTACTTATGTACTAACTTATACTAAAGACAACACAAACATCCATGCCCGAGGGAGGATTCGAACGTCCGACGCGGAAGCCATGCGATTCGCAACGTGGTGCTGCAGACCGCTCGATACTCCCGCGCGGCCATACGAAAGTAAATACCTGTATTGCATCTCTCTATATAAATAATCTATGCCTTATTTTATTTCTTGTGTTCCAGAGTGCTTTTAAACGACTTTTCCAGTGGGAAGTAAGTCAGATCATGGAGATGCCATAGGAGGAATTAACTAGTTGCGTAGACAACAAATGTATTAATGTACGAGAAAGGACTAAAAATAGTATATACACTCATATTATTTGTTGCCCGTTTGTGATACCAAAGTATTGCGAGTGAAAAATACGTTAAATAATTCTTTGTTTCGAAATTATGGACGTGACGCGAGAAAACTATGTCGACGCATATATTTACAGATTTGCGTAATGCTAAAAGTGTACATACATGCAAAATTTGCTTGTGAATAAAAATATTCTCCACTTGTTCCAGTTTATTTAACAGTTTTTTTTCGCAAAATGTGGCGCATTAATACAAACTATCACTTTTGCATATCTATTATGTTTTCACGAATACAAATACTTGTATATTGATCCTGTAACGTTGTAGTTTACTGGAGAACATCCCGCACGCACTAACGGGTTACACACTCAGAGTCGATTACTCACAAAAAGCAATCAGGTCACAAAATGTCATGGCTAAAAATTTCCATTTTTCGGTTACGTATCGATGACCTAGATCGTTTTCAAATCAAACGAGTTGTCATAGAACATGTGGACTCTGAGTTGACAGTGATTGAATTGGTTTCCAGGCACGTGATCGATGTAGTCACTTCCATCACGTTTTTCTGTCGTTCAATTTTTTTTCCTTTTTTCTGATCTCCTAGAACAGTTTCCCAAACTGTGCTTCACAGAGCACATGGTGCTTCGCGAAACAATTCCAAGTGTTCCGTGAAGACTTAAAGATTTTTTTAAATTAAAATTATTACTTTTTTATTTTTAAGAAATAAATAGGGCAAAGATTTCAACATAGCGATTATTTTCGCTCTTGAGTGGCGTGTAGAAAAGTATCGAGCAGAGTAGAGAATTATATTTAGCATCTTCCATGTCTGAATTACGTCAAAAATGATTGCATGAAAACAGTAGAATGTTTTGGATTTTAAGTCCATAGTATTTATCGAACAATCCAGCCTCTGACGTCAAAGCAATATGCTTGATTTGTTTGACAATAAATTCCGAGTAATCACCAAGTCTCACAGTAAGCAACTGATCTTGGGTTTTTGATGTACACTAAACATGAGTTTAAAATCTTATTAGATTAATCTAAACTTATTCTCCTGCTTTTAACAGTCACTTATTTATGTAAATCAGGGTTTCTGCAAACATTTGTACTATAAGAAAATTAAGGTCTCAATGCAGAGCAAGATATTTGTTTGCAACTGTTCAAAATTCAACAAGATACCGTCTCAGTGTTCAAATTAAAATAGTCCTATCCTTCTCATTTAAATTCCTGTTCTTTTTCCTAAACCAAGAAAAAGCTTGTAACAATGTTTTTAAACACCTCTTTGTCTGTGTGAAAAAAAAAAAAAAAAAAACTGTTCTTCTGTAATACTTGTTATACTGAATTCATGGCCGAGTCCGTCTCTAATGACCATGCTGTCGACGGGGCGTTAAAACCTACGATTCCTTCCTTCCTTCCATGGCCGAGTGGTCTGCGGCATGCCAGTCACAGTCAGCACGGCCGCTACGGGCCGGCCGCGGTGGCCGAGGGGACTGAGGCGCTCCAGTCACGGTCTGCACGGCCATTACGGTCGGGGGTTCGAATACCCCCTCGGGCATGGATATTTGTGTCGTCCTAGTTCGTAAGTAGTTCATAAGTAGTTTGTAAGTTTAGGGACTGATGACCCCGCAGTTAAGTTCCTTAAGCTTAACAAACATTTGAACATTTGAACTGAATTCATTCTCAGATGTTTTGTATTGCTACAGTCTTGTTACGGTTTTTTGTTTATGCATAGAGTTCTGTGAATTATGAAACTGGTGCACAAAATAAACATTTACACTCATTATTAAAGTTGATGCCTCGTGTGCTTAAATTGTGAAACTACCTAACTTTCTCAATAGTATTGTCACTTTGTTTGCCATATATAGTATATACGTACGATATAAAATTTAGTCTTCCGCCTTGAATTCCATTTTTTAAAGGTACTCCTTAACTAAAAGTGTTTGATAATCCCTGGCCTAGACTACAGATACCAACAAGTCAAAACCGATAGAAATGCATGTTTGAATACAAACGCGAATGGTAGACAAGCTTGCAGGTGGCGCCGTTGTATTTTAGCGTGACGGAAACCTGTGCAATGAACTCAATAAATTGCAATTTAGGTGTTTTCTATAGCTGTGAGTGTAGTATCTTAGGTGCTAGTTACATCAAACATGGGGAAATTGTTGGTATTCCATTGGAGGATGCTTTTCTACGCAAGGTAGCCGAAGTGTTTGTTATTTCAAGAGGCACCGTATTAAAGTTTTGTACAGTTTACAGGGAAAGCGGGAAACATAATCCCCTGAATCACAACACTGAAGTGTTGTCTGAGTGATCGTGACGGACAGTTATTGCGTTCTGTGGGTGCTGAAAGAGTCACTACAGAACTGAATGCCGCATTCGCTAATCCTGTCAGCTCCAAAACAACACACAGCAGAGCGGCCTGGAATTGCAAAACCGCCGACAGTGATGCAAATGCCGGTAACGGAAAAATGATGCGCCGAGGCCATAAAACACGGACTGGACCAGAGACAAATACCCACTTGATCGGATGAGTCTTGCAACACATTGTTTTTAACGTAAGCCCGTTTTACACGATCGACTTTGTGGTGAAAATTGATTACTCGAAGTGCGTGTGCCTTTTGTGCCAACCCCCATCGTGAGTGCGTCTATGACGTCAATGATTGTGCCGAGAGTGGAGATCTAAATTTTCAAGTGTGCTGCAAAATGCGCATGCCCAGAAGCAAGAAACTTTAATGTGTCAGCTAACATTGGAAGGTAACTTATTCTGCTCGAGCTCATTCATGTTACAGAAATACTTTCGCGTATTCTTTAACTTTATTCTGTTGTTTGCTTTTTGTTTCCATTATACCGAAAATGTTGCACCAGAGCTTAGCATTCTTTCTTCTACGGGTGTTCTCCTACAAAAGAGACGAAATATCTGCAAGCGAAAAGTATTTGCTTTCTCACGGGCCAAAAACCGACACTATGTATACATACGTAAGTAAATAAATGTGTTTCAATGAAAATTACTTCAACAGTGAAAGAGTCAGAATTATTTGATGATAAAATTCTTTATGGTCTTATTTTGACCATGAGCAAGAAAACAATAGATTCGTATTCACGGAATGTACGATATTAACTGCCAATGTGTAAATTTAAAAATATGTACCCAGCCGGGACCCGAACTTAGGTCCCCTACAACACTGGGGACACAGTGTTCACAGCATCTGCATGGATTACTGAAGGACGCCTCCCGTCAGATACAAATTCTGAACTTTACCTTGCCCATTTTACTAAAACTCTTAGTTTTGAACTAATTCCCGTAAGAGTAAGGGCTTAGGAGTACAAGTTATACGTATCTGGCGTCTTTTCTTTCGGACATGTCCGACAGAATAGACACCGCATATAGGAGGGCCACTCCGAATGAAATGCTCCCTATTTTGTTTTAAATACTGTTTTTATTCTACATGTTTGAAAGTTTTACAGTGAGTAGATACATCCTTTAGGAACAATATTTTCATTTCTCCGCTGTCAGCAGTCACCAATTCGATAACTCTCTGCAAATTGTCTGAAGTGTGTGCGGTACTAGGCCTGCCGCTGCGAGGGCAATCCTCAGTATTGCCGTGCCCGCTTTCATCACATAACCTGCTTGCCCACCGACTAACTCTACTGCGATCGGCAGCAACATCTCCATACACCTTTTTCAACCTCTTGTGGATGTTTCCCACTGTTTCGTTTCCACAGCACAGGAATTCAATGACAGCATGTTGCTTGAAGACATGCTGTGACGGTGCCACTCACGGGAATAGGTTGAACTAAGATTGAAAACAAGCGGGAAGGATGTATCTACACACTGTACAACTTTCAAACATGCAGAAGGAATAAAAAGTTATCGCCGCGATATAACGCATTCCTACAAGCAGAAGGAAAACTGTATTTTTCTTTTTAATAGTGTGCATTTCTTTTGGAATAATCTTTGTATATAACTTATAAAACAAGATGTGAAACTTAAAACAAATAGTCCCCTTTTTTACTGAATTTTCGTTGTTTTTCAATGTGTGTGCCAGTATAAATTTTCAAATTCAAATGTTTCAATAGCTTATGGGACTTAACTACGGGGTCATCAGTGATGGAGCGCCTCAGTCCCCTCGGCTACCGCGGCCGGTGACGGAAGATATTGAGAAGGTTCACAGAAGGACAGCTCGTTTTGTTTTATTACGTTACGGAAATGTTGCACGCAATGGGGGTGGAAATCATTAAAAGAAAGACGTTATTCATTGCGACGTGATCTGTTTGCGAAGTTTCAATCACCGACTTTAACTTGTGAGTGTGAAAATATTTTGCTAGCACCCACCTACTTAGGGAGACATGACCATCGCAATAAAATAAGAGAAATCAGACCGAAAACGGAATGATTTAGGTGTTCTTTCTTCCCGCGCACTATTAGAGAATGGAACGCTAAAGAAAAGTTATGGAAGTGGATAATGAACCCTCTGCCAGGCACTTAAAAGTGATTTGCAGAGTACATATGTAGATGTAGATATAAAATGACAGGAGCAATCTACTTCAATTTCGCTACAGGATAAATCGCCTGTGACAACAATAAATACGCCACCATGTATTTTATCCAGTATATATTTTCTGAACACCATTTGCCCCTTTGTAAATATTTCAGCTGAACTTATCCCCGGCTTTAGCCACCTCTAGGTACCTATAATAATTTGAGATTCAGTATTTTCTATTAGTGCCTGGAGCTCTGGTACTTTTCCCACACAGCTATCATAAATTTCTCCTTCCACTACTTAAGATATCTTCGGAAGCTTTTTAGACACTGCTTCACACTTGTGTCAGCTCGAAAGCATATCCATGCAACAGTCGGTTTAGAGCTCCAAAAATACAGGCTGTCGCATCCACCATTGTTTCCCAACGAGTTCTAAACACAGTACGTAGCTTATTCGTACCGTGTTGTTTCGTTCCAGTTTTATAGAAATAATTTAGAAGTGTCCTACATAGAGCTTAGAACGTGCTATTTTGAGCTTCGGATTCCATTATTGTTTACATTCATTTGTGGATTAGACACAAAAATCTTGACTTTTCTTTGTTTAATTTACTTAGTACTGCTTTTCTTTGCGCCGGAATAAAGGGTTCAAATCTTCAAATGTTTGTAAAGCTTAAGGTACTTAAGGTACTAAACAAACTACTTATGAACTACCTTATATTAAAGACGACACAAACATCCATGTCCGAGAGGGGATTCGAACCCCCGACGGGAAACGGCCGCGCTGCGGTTGAATAAAGAGTAAACGTGGAAGAAACATATATATATTTTTGTGACCAAATCGTGTACTATATTGATATTTCATTTTCTTCGCAGAATTCAAAATGAACATCCTGGCTTGTATTTAAATACTGACTTACAATATGCGGGGTTTGTTGGCCGTGTTGCAATAAGTGTTTGCTGTCCACTGTGATAAATACACCATATCCGATTTTTGTACTCACACTGCTGAATATACGTCGTTCACGTCATTGAGAACGTTACAGAATGTATTACAAACACTGAAACTAAAAAGAATATTTGTATACACCTTAAAAGTTTACATACGGTAGTGGATACGTACAGTGGTAAAGTCGGCAACAATCGGTTAATGCTATTTGAAACCCGTTTACATAGAATGAGATGAATAATCCTTTGTGTTGACCATGAAATAAAAGAATAATGTCGTGTGGGAGTTCCGGTGTGCTCAAAGGCGCCTTGCTGTTGTGTGCGCGTCTGCCGCCTGTCGGAGGCTCGAGTCCTCCCTCGGGTATGGGTGAGTGTGTTGTCCTTGGCATAATTTAGTTTAAGTAGTTTGTAAGTCTAGGAACTGATGACCACTACAGTATTGTGTATAATGTGTTTCACCAAACAGACAGCAATTTCTTGTGAACCTTTAGATTCAGTCACTTCAACCCAACAATATATGATTCCTGCTTTTCATGACAGTTCATGACAACCTCTGTACACGTATAATTACGTTCGTAGTAAGCTAGCTGACATGCCAGTTTTCGGAAAGGCAGAAAGTTTCGCTTATCACAGGTAAACGCATAGTAATAGTTGTCATTGGCTAATTGTTCTGTTTCCTCTTTCATCGGTTCTCGTGCTGTTCTTTTAATGACTTTATATTCCTGTTTAAGCCTTCTTTTATCCTCTTCGTTTGTTGTGTGTTTGAGTGTATAGACAAAACGCACGTTTAAAATTTCTAACCATACAAATATTTTGGCTCGTGATTTATACTTAGTATGAAGAGTATTCAATGAAAAATACACGAAATAAACAACTTTTTCCTGCAGAACTCTGTAAGTCTGACTCTGATGTAAATATTACCTGCAGTTCAATTACCTGCAAAAATACTTAGCACAGCAATACTCCCTTCGTCCCTGGAGTCCATGGTAAAACACCTTTGAACAAAACAACATCACAAAACTACCCAGTGCATGAACACAACTGGATTAACGCTATGCGTCTAGTGGAGTAACTCCCGGTTGCTCCACTTGCACTGTCGTCAAACAGAGCAATGGCCTTGGAAAACGTGTGCTATTAGCTGTTTGGTTGGTAAGTGAACTAAAACGCACATCGTTGATTAAATGAACAGAGCTATTTATTGTGACCAAGATCAAATTGCTAACTTAAAGAAAAACAAAAGTGGAGCTACACCATTTGTTCTTTAAGGAGCTCATATATCAAATGATGTGTGATTTGGGTCTCTTCGTTCGTCTAAGGGTTGCTTTTACATTTGATACATACACAAAATATAAATAAGTACTAACGACTTGTCAACACTGTAATAATTAACATATTGGAGATAGATGTTCTTACAAATTATGCATCACGCTACAGTTGATTTATAATGTCAAATGAAACATTTTGTTAATCTTTTTATGATAATCAGTAAACTGGTTATCGGTCTAAATAGTTCAAACCCCAAGATAGTAAATACAAGGCACTATACAGGGTGAATCTAAATTCGCGCACTCGGGCTTCGCAGCGTGATTCCTCACCTGCCAACAATGAAAAATGTCTCCCACAAAATTTTATCCTGCGCATGTTTCCGCCGGTAAATGGACGTCAGAGACTGAGATGGCTGTGTGTTCCATACGTCAGTGTGTTTCATGATTACACCTACAAACTTGTAAGGGCTATATTAGGTGTCTTAAGGAACAACATGAGTATGGAAACCCACGCCCAAAAAATTCATTCAATGACGATACGGACAGTCCAAGTTACAGGCATCGCCTCCTGGCGGTAGACATCCCCTCCAGCAAATTCGACGCTCTGTAGCGTCATTGGATTACATTTCCCGGCATGTGTTTCTATGCTCACTTTCTTCCTCGAGACACATCCCCCATCTACATCTACAATTACATGGGACACTCTGCAAATCTCATTTAAATGCCTGGCAGAGGGTTCATGGAATCACCGTTATACTATTTATCTCCCATTCCATTCTCGAATACCCCGCGGGAAGAAGGAATATCCGAATATCTCCGTTCCAGCTCTGATTTCTCGTATTTTATTCTGATGATCGTCTATACCCATGTAAATGGGAGTCAACAACATATTTTCGCATTCGGAGGAGAATGTTGGCGATTGGAGTTTCGTAAGTAGCCCACCCCTGGTCCTGTAACATTTCCGTAACGCTGTCTCCCCTGTATTGCGACAATACGGATCGAGCCACCCTTCTTTGGACTCTTTCGATGTCCTCCGTCAAACCCACCTGATAAGGATCCCACACTGGGCAGCAATATTCCGAAAATGGACGGACAAGCGTAGTGTATGCAGTTTCTTTTGTAGTTCTGTTGCATCTTTAAGAGTTCTGCCAATAAAACGCAGTCTCTGGTTCGCCTTTCCCATTATCTACGTGTTCTTTCCAATTTAAGTCTGTATAATAGTAATGCCTAGGTATTTTGTGTACTTTACGGCCTTCACGTTTGATTGATTTATCTTGTAAACAAAGTTTAACGGATTTCTTTTCATGCTCATGAGGACGACTTCACACTTTTCATTATTTAGAGTCAATTGCCAATTTTTACACCATACTGATATCTTATGCAGATCGTTCTGCAGTTCGTTTTGATCTTCAGATGATTTTACTAGACGGTAAGTGACGGCGTCATCTTCAAACAACCTAAGAGAGCTACTTAGATTTTCCCCTAAATCGTTTACGTAAATAAGGAACAGCAGAGGACCAGTAACACTACCCTGTGGAACGCCCGATATCACGTCTGTTTTAGTTGATGCCTTACCATCGATTACTACAAACTTTATCCTCTCTGACAGGAAATCCCCCATCCAGTCGCAAATTTGAGGCGATATGCCATAACCATGCAATTTGATTAAATGCCGTTTGTGATGTACGATGTCAAAAACCTTCTGGAAATCAATCAATAAGGAATCAATTTGAGATCCCTTGTCGTTAGCACTCATCATTTCGTTAAATAAAGAACTAGTTGTGTTTCACATGAACGATATTTTCAGAATCCGTCTTGACCTTGGGGTAGTAGATCATTCTGTTCCAAATAATTCATAATAATTGAATACAGGATATGTTACAAACCCCTTCTGCAAATTGACGTCAATGAAATAGGCCTATAGTTTATTGGTATACTCCTACTGCCTTTCTTGAACATAGGTGTGACCTGTGCAACTTTACAATCTTTTTGTACAGATTCTTCGAGAGAGTGGTTGCATATGGCTGTTAAGTAAGGAGCTATCTATAGTGACCGAAGGTCCAACTGGGTCGGGAGCGACTAGCGACGACCGACCGATCAAGCGTCGCCGCTAACGAGAAACACTACACGAGACCACAGAGACGACAAACAATGACAACAACTAATCGAAAACAAAAACCAAAACGCAAGTCAATCTGAACCGTGATGGAGCAAGTACGGAGCCTGTTAACCACTGAATACCGAAAGTAAACTGAGCGCATTCAACACAAGACTGAGGAGCGAGCTGTGGCTCCGGCCCTATATAGTGCGGCTCTCTGCGCAGAGAGGCGTAGGTTGTGCGCGCCGCCAAACGACTGCTGTCATAGTCCATGTGGTCTGGCGGGCTCTCAAACATATCGTGTCGGGATACTAGACTATCGCTTCAGCATAATCAGATAGAAATCTAATGGATATGCAGTCCGGACCAGAAGACTTGTTCTTGTTAAGTGATTTAAGTTGCTTCACTACTCCGAGGATATCTACTTCAGCGATACTCATTGTGGCCTCTTTTTGTAATTCTAAATCTGGAAATATGAGCAAAATTGCAAATTCTCTTCGTACCCCAAATTAATAATTTAGAATGAAGTTAGACATTTTATACTTCATGTGGAGCAAACTTCAGCTCTTCTGGGCCACATAAGGTCCTCGGACCACAGCTGGGAACCAGTGCGCTACGAACTCTCTGGCTACTCCGCCGGCTGCTAGCCGCCAGCAGTGACGTCACGTGTACGTGGCCGTTCCGCCGCGGCCCTGCGTCTGACCAGCACACACAGAGTATTCTGGACGGCGCATTAGACGGGGTTTGCGGTGGCGCGATTACGGCGTGTCGTCGCCGCTGTTGCATTGTGGAGCGCCGCTGCATTGTGGGCGGCTAATGGCGCCTCATTACGCCGTAATGCGCCACGTGGCTGCCTGCCCCACAGCGCACTCCGCCTCTCCAGGCGCAGCGCTCAATTTACCCCGACTTGTTGCGCGCGCCGAACGCTCCTTCCACGCGAGAGAGGGGGGCTGTTTATCTCGCACTTTGCACTCTAACGCGATGGTGAGAGTGCTCATAGCTACTTTCACTTTGCGTTACTAGCAATGACGTACCCAAAGGGGGGGGGGGGGGTTGGGGGTACGGACGCCCCCTATCACCTAAACGATAAAATACATCTACATACATACACCGCAATCCACCGTAAGGTGCGTGGCGGAGGGTACACTTTACCATTACTAGGCATTTCCTTTTCTATTCCACTGCCAAATAGAAATAGGAATAGGAAAAAAAGAATGCCTATATGCCTCTATACGAGCCCTAATTTCCCTTATTTTGTCTTTGTGATCACTACGCGAAATGTAAGTAGGCGGCAGCAACATCGTGCTACACTCAGCTTTAAATTTCGGCATCTAAATTTCCTCAACAGAATTTCACGAAAAGAACATCGTCTTTCCTCCAACGAACCCCAATTGAGTCGCCGGAGCATTTCCGTGACACTCGCGCATTGATCGAACCTACCAGTAACAAACCTAGCCGCTCCCCTCTGAACTGCTTCGATGTCTTCCTTTAAACTGATCTGCTGCGGGTCCCAAACACTTGAGCAGTACTCAAGACGTGGCCGTACAAGCGTTTTATACGTGGTCTCCTTTATAGATGAAGTGCATCTTCCAAAAATTCTACCAATAAATCGATGTCGGCTGTCCGCCTAACTCATAACTGCCCGTATATGTTCGTTCCGTTTCACATTGGTCTGCAATGTTACGCCTAGATATATGAACGACGCGACTGCATCAAGAAGCTCACTACTAATGCTGTATTCGAACATTATGGGATTGTTTTTCCTACTCATTCGCATCACCTTACATTTTTCTACATTGAAAGCTAGCTGCCATTCTTCGCACCAACTAGAAATTTTTTCTTAGTCATCCTGTATGCTATTACAGTCAGTTAAAGACGACACCCTCCCATACACCACAGCATCATCAGCAAACAGCCGCAAATTACAACTTACTCTGTCCATCAGATCATTTATATAGATAGAAAATAATAGCGGTCCTATCACACTCCCCTAGGGCACGCCTGACGATACAATCGTCTCAAACTTATGCTAAGGACAACACACACACACACACACCCATGCTCGATGGTGGACTCGAACCTGCAAAGGGACAAAATGAAATAAGACACGACCTAGCTACCGCGTACTGAAACTGAATCATATTGTTATCAGTCATACGCCGATAAAGTGAAACGCCCTATCGACAGTCAACAAAGCCATCTATTGATTTTAATTATCGATACATCGATAAGAGCATCGGCTATTGCCCAGGCCTCCTTTAGCCGTTGTCCACTGTTGGCCTTGCTCCATTACTGCTATGTTAAGCACTACAGTGGAATGCTGCCACTGCCGTTTATTTCTTTTCAGCTGTTGAGATATGTTTCCAATTATGAGTAAGTTCATAACAAGGGGAAAAAAAAAGAAGAAAAACCGACTGTCATTTGTCTACTAGAGTTATTGTAAGTAAAAATACGTATTACTATAATACCTTATTTATCTATTTACAGCAGTGAAGGCCGGCTGTGATGGCCGAGACGACTGCGGCGCTTCAGTCACGGTCTGCACGGCCACTACGGTCGGGGGTTCGAATCCTCCTTCGGTCATGGATATTTGTGCCGTCCTTAGTATTAGTTAGTTCATAAGTAGTTTGTAAGTTTAGGGACTGATGACCCCATAGTTAAGACCCATAAGCTATACAAACATTTGAACACTATGAAGAGGAATTTCGTTACGCGTATTGCCAAATGCATTGAAGTTGAAGGACATCACTTTGAGTATTTATTGAAGTCATGAGGTAATTACAGGTAATGACGCTGTAACAGCATGCGTTCTTATAATATATGATAGTTTCACAAAAGTACATGTATCACATTGGAACAACCGAAATAAAATTCAGACGTACCTACGTACTGTGTTTTAATTTAAAAAACCTAGCTGTTACCCAATGTTCGTCTAAAATTGTGAGCAATATGTTTGTGAACATTACAGCGCCATTATCACAAAGCGAAAAAGTGTTCGAAACAAAAAATTCATGTTTATTTACGTACTAGACGAACATGTAATAAAAACGGGGGTACTTTTTTTTTTAAATGCAGTTGATATCCGTTTGACCTATGGCAGCGCCATCTAGCGGGCCAACCATCGCGGCGTCTGTTTTTTCCCCTTCAAGGTAGAAAAGTTTTGTTCTATGTAGTGTTTGCGGTTGAAGCTTCACATATAAAAATTATGACTCACCATTGCGCCATATACAGTGGATAAATCAGTTGAGATGTGTAGGTTCTGAGCAGTGGCGGCTGGTGCTTCAGAATGACTGAGGGGTTCACCTCTTTCAGGGCTAGATCTTTATAGTGGCGCCGTGCCCCCTCCTCCCCCTACCCCCTCCGCTCGGTCAATGCAGATACCTTGGCTTGTTTCAGCTCAACTCGACCTGAGGAGTCGGCCTACCAAGTTTCTTCATTTCACACTTATCTTGCAACCTTAAAGCTGAGTAATTTGTTTCTAAGAGATACTAAACGTTGTTCATTTTTCTTTGATAATAAACACCAACAACATATGAATATACACATGAACACTAAAATACAGTAACGGATTACACTGTTAAGTAACTGTAACAAAATTAATCTGTGAGTATGGAGGGACAAGCTACCTTCGGGTCACGTGACACTATCAGCAGCACCCCCTCCTAACCTTATATATACGCAACGGCTGCCCTTCCCCACATATTTTCAAACAGTTAAGTATTTGTTACAACGAAGATTATAAATATAATTTAGCCTCAATATCGCGACACTTTTGCAAAAACGTCCAAAGTATATGAGGCAAGTAATAATACAAAAGTCATTCTTCCTATATCTGTTAAAAAGAAGATTGGGTTTAAAAAAATTGCTTGCAGTCGGTCTCGAACCCATTACCTTCGACAATGTATAGTGATTCCGCTAACCACAAAGCTATTCTTACTAGGTGGAGAGTAGTGACTTCATTATTATTCATGACGATATCATCCGAAGGCTTTTTCAGTTGATGTGTCTTTAATTTATAGTTATAAGATATTTTTGACGAATTTTAAATGCTCCAGAAACAAATATGAAGGGCGGAAGTCGCCTTCATGGAGGATTTGCGTATGAGCAAGGCGAAGTGCGCTTATAGCTCCATTGCCTTTGCTTTGGGACTATTCGTGTGCAACCGCCAGTGCTCGAGTAGTCAGGAGCTGTTGTCTCTACCAGCTTCAATGCCAATGTTAAAAGCGGCCTTTCCCCTCGCACCTCTCTGCCGCGGGAGGAACCATATGCTGCCAAAAGGGGTTCAGAAGAGAATTTGAACCTCAGCCGCGCATGCGCATTGTAACGCTGCGGCCACTGCCGTCTACATTAAGCGGCTGCGCTACGACTCGCATACGTGCGGTCCGCGACGTAAAACGTTTCTCAGGCGATAAAAATACTTTGAATTTGCTTATAAAATGATATGACAGAAGAGAGAAACGAATAATGATACTTTAAAAAACACTTTTAGTTAATTTATTTATTTTCTTTTTTCACGATGAGCTTTTGTCCGTTTTATGGAGTGGAGACAACAACATTAGGGCAACCGAGATAGCGGAGATAACAAAAAGTTGCTGTGATGCGGTTGGTGTTGACTTGTGTTTACTCTGCCAAACGAATTACAATAGCAGGTGTTTTCAGATAGTGTAGTGAGCATGTAGTGCAATGCAACAACTGTGAGGTTGGAAGCGGGACAGGCACAGAGATAGGTGGCTGCAGCCATTGGAGTGTCCCAAAGTGTAATTTCCAGGACCTGGACGCGATTTCAGACATCAGAAACCGTGAAAAAGAAGGCAAGGCCACAGTCGTCAATGGGTATCATTAGCAACAGAGGACCTTTAGCTCCGTTTAACAGCCCTTCGATACAGGATGCTCAGTGCAACTCAATGTCAACGCACCATCCAGGCAGCAACAGGATGCACAATATCAACACAAATCGCCTTCCGGAGTGTGTCCTCTACGCTCAGAGGCCTATCGTGTGCCAATTAAAACCACGACACCGTTTAGACCGCAAAAACTGGGCGGAGGAACAACAGGATTGCAGTCGTAAGGAAAAGCGCCGGGTTTCGTTCATAGCCAGACAACCGCCGTTCCTCATCCCGAGAGAAGATGGAACTCGAAACAATCCTTCTTTTATAAAGAAAACATCACCATGTCGTGGCGGGGGTCGAATGGTGTGGCCATACGGGCCGTGGACGTACGGGCCCCTGTCGTTCAGAATGCCGCTTTGACCGCTCAGAGGTTTAGAGACGAGATCCTTCGACATTTTGTTGTGACCTATGCTGGTGCCATAGGAGATGGCTCCTTTTGGTTGTCGATAACGCTCGTCCCCACACAGCTGCACTGTTGGTCAATATGCTGGAAGCTGAGGGAATGGAGGAATGGAGTAGTCAGCTTATTCACCGGGTGACTGATCATGCCTGCGATGCACTTGGCAGAAGCATTGCAGCCAGACCAACACCTCCCAAAACGGTTGCAGAGTTGGATATGCAAGAAGAATGGCGAAATATTCCTCAAGAGCTGATTGATAACCTTATACTGTCAATGCCACGCAAGTTTGCAACTGGACTGGCCGTCTGATCACACAGAATATTAGGGGCAGCGAGAATTACTTTCTCAGTATTATAGTAGCCCCGCGATAACTCACTGTACGTAAACACCATATACACCTCAAGTAAAGAATTCAGACAGCAAAATATTGTATCGCAAAAAATTACTGTTGCATCCAATATTTACATAAAAACAGTTACCATATGTATATTTTGTATGGTATCTCAACTGATCCCGTTATTGTTTTGAGCAGTGTATCTGTGTACATATGAGTCGAGAGGCATCTCGAATATTAAAAATGTATTAATTACGATTCATTGTTTCTTATCGTATAAGCGTCTTAAAGCACAAATTTTGTAGTAAAAAAAGCCAAGACACACCCGGTAGTGTACCCGATATTACAGTGAAGGGAATGTTGCTTTATTATGGAGGAAGTCAAACCAGAAGTCTTGTTTATGAAATCACTACAGATTTTGTCTAAATCCCATCGAAATTGTTGTACATAATTTAAGATGTACACACACACACACACACACACACACACACACACACACACACACACATACATACATACACACACATACACTCATACACACAAACACTACTATATTCAAAATAAACACTTTTACGAATTATCATTTGTAACACTTGAGGCAAAACGTTCGTCTGCTATTACTTACTTACTTATCCGTGGCTCGGGCCTTAGTGACCATATGCCTGTTCTACACTCATCCTCCAACGCTCCCGGTTGCGAGCCTCTTGCAACCAATCACCTGTTCCTAATCTCATGTGCTCGGTGTCTCTGTCAATACTGTCTTTCCATCTTGTCCGTGGTCCAGATACCGTTCCCAGCAACACATCATGGGGTATCCACCCTTCGCTCATCCTTCCTCATCCCAGGAATTCTCCATTCTCCTGTTTGTGGATCTATCACAGGACCATAGAGTTTTCGGAAGATTTTTCGTTCGAAAACCAGTGGTTCCTCTTCATCTTTTATTCTGAGGGTGAGGCTTTCACAACCCTTCACAACCGTACATAACCACTGGCATAATCATACTTTGATACAACCTGGTCTTCGAACTGCAAAACACAAACTCTTATGTAGTCAACTCTGTTAATGTCAAAGAAACATCTGTCTTTATTTGACGTGTAACGACCTTCCTACCGGTACTCACCAATAAGAATTGGGCCATACATAACTCAGGGCTCAGGTTTATGGCTCGTTGTCTCTGTTCATAGGGGTGAGTTATGTATGTCAGTTACCCAATCTGTTTAAACAAGATCAATAAATAATCTGTAGTTTAGCCGTTTTGTCAATCTGCATATGATGACGAGAAAATATATTTTAACAAACATAAACTTCTGAATAACCAACAAAATGGATTCTAAGATAAAGAAGTGGTTCACTCACGAAGTAATTCTTTATAAATGAAGTTTATTACTTAATTTGGACATGAAAATGCGGAGGTGGTCCGACTTTATACATCGGTAAATAACTGAATATTTCCCCAACTATTGCTCATGAGAGGCATCATAAGTATCACACGCACTCGAGAGTAAAAGTTCCAAATTGTCACTCGTAAAATTAATATAGTCCATCGAACATTGCAATTAATCCCCGATTAAAATATTTGTTATAACACACAGTTTGTCATCACACGAGTACACGATTGCTGGATTATCACAGATCCACAGCCCTACTACCGTGCATAGTTTATCACTTTTCAAGCAGAGACCAAGTTCTGCAGTCACAGTCCCGTAAATTTACTAAGTCCACACATGCCTATCTCTTCAAATCACAAGTTCGTAATGCGGCTTCAGACCGCCCAGCGTCACAACCTTTCACCACCGCATCCAAGTTACGAGTCCCTTCCCAAGCGTTCGAAAGCGTGCTCCACCTGCTCCCCAATTTGTATCCTTCTGCGCATCCTAACGCCTCATCTTTAAAATACAATTTCCCTTCCAAAATATTATAAACTTGAATATCACAGAATTAAATGCTTTGACCACCTCCCTGTAAATATTGTTTACACTTAACAAACAAATATATATTTAACAATACTAAAAACGCTTGAGACTGAAGTTCTTTGCTCAGGTAGCCATTAAGACTGCCGTCTCACTGTTCGAATATACTGCCGCCGTCGAAATATATGTACACAATTAATATTTAATTTATCATTGCTTTTTATACAAATACATTCAGTTCTTATCCACAAATACTTATAATTGTTTATATATAAATTATCTGCTGCATATTTACTGTTTTTAGTCGGCCATGAAATATTTAAGTGGCAGTCTACAACATAAAGCGAACGTTACTAAAAATAATATTAAATATAATAAAATACTTATATAAATGTAACGCGCTTTGATGGGTTCATGTTTTGTGTTTCTGTGGTGGAATCTATGTTCTGACACAAGAATATTACTACCTCAACGAAAAGCAGAACAAGAGAGTAAAATAAAGTTTATTGAAAGAATACGGAAATAAAGTGGTACATCTTTTAAGTAGGGAGTGTGGTGCAATGCTGACCATTTGTTTCTTAAACTGTTACTGATAAACACTACGTATCAATAATTGTAAATGTAAGACTTATAATGTTATTATCATAGTACTGAGGCGTATTGGCTTTTTATCTGTAAGATATTTAAATTGTAATTAAGGCGTTTGATTCTCCCAAGTCTCCTGAATCCATTCATATAATTATATTTGCCATATGATCATTCCCTGATTTTTATTGGATTTTTAGAATAATGTTTGTGGCTATATTGTATTTCAGTTGCAATCTGGAATTGCCGCCCTCGCTCAGCCAATTGCATTTCCAGTTTCCGAGCAGATTAGGGAAACCCTGACTACCTGTATTCCATTCACTAGGTCCAAGCTGTTAGCCGGCCGGCTGGGGAACCCAACATCCTAGCAAAACCTGCCTTTCACATGGGAACAATCAGCTTCGTCCTGTATCTGTAATGTCACAGTGTTAATTTATGTATTTATAATATTTAGTGTCCATGATTCTATTCTCATTTCGCTACTGTTACAGAAGCAGTAGAGCAAAGCACTTAGGAGCAGGTGTGTGGAGTCAGCCAGTGGCATATATAAAGGAGGGGGGCGGGGGTGGATATAAAGAAGAATGAAGAAGGACGGTATCTGACTTATTTTAATGAATGATGTGTGAAGGCATCGCTGTATTTGCGAGTCACACTTCTCTGTACGGGTGACGGGAGTGACGTGTTATTGGTGTGAAGTTATTGCGAGTTTCTTTTAACAGCTATATTTTTATGCTTTAATGTCAACAATAAAAATGCTTGATCTCAGAAGAGTTAAACGGGTTTCAGTGCAAATTTTCCTTCTAATATGAGCAGCTAAACTAATATAAAATATTATGGGGTGACTACTTAAAACTACTTAATTTAGCTTTATATTAATCTTGACCTTCCGCCCCTCCACCTGAAAATATATGCTATATTGCCACTGCAGTTGTCCGTAACTCATATTGTAAAAAAGCTAGAACGTTATGATTAGATTACAAAGAGGTTGGTGAGTAAGGCAGGTTGGTCTTTGCGTTAAGATGGCTACCACTTTCGTTTTGTGAATGATCTGTGCAGACGACTTATTTGTGAAATAAATGCACACTTCTCAATAAGTTATTACTAACTTGGTGGTATCGCAATCCCCTTTTAGGACACTGATTTTTTCTCAGACAACAAGATCATCATTGCTACTTCGAGACTGATGAGAAGTCCTAGATATGATCATTCATTATTTTGGATCAGTGCGTTCCACTGCTCTGTGATGTAAAGTGCCAAGATTACATAATATTTTTAAACAGCATATTCTGTACGAGATGGCACTACAACATAAGACAAAAATTGAGATATCTTCGATGTAGTTGCAGTGTTACAATGTTGAAAAAAATCTGTGGAGAGGCCAGACAAACGTGTGGTTCCTGAAGAGGGGCAGCAGCCTTTTCAGTAGTTACAGGGGCAACAGTCTGGATGATTGACTGAGCTGGCCTTGTAACATCAGCTAATGTGGCTTTGCCACACAGCTACTGCGAACGGCTGAAAGCAAGGGGAAACTACAGCCGTTACTTTTCCCGAGGACATGCATCTCTACTGTATGAACATATGATGATGGCATCCTCTCGGGTAAAATATTCCGGAGGTAAAATAGTCCCCCATTCGGATCTCCGGGCGGGGACTACTCAGGAGGATGTTGTCATCAGGAAAGACAATACTGGCATTCTACGGATCGGAGCGTGGAATGTTAGATCCCTTAATCGGGTAGGAAAATTAGAAAATTTAAAAAGGGAAATGGATAGGTTGAAATTAGACATAGTGGGGAATAGTGAAGTTCGGTGGCAGGATGAACATGATTTCTGGTCAGGTGAGTACAGGATTATAAATACAAAATCAGTTGGGGGTATCACAGGAGTAGGACTGATAATGAATAAGAAAATAGGAATGCGGGTAAACTACTATGAGCAGCACAGTGATCGCATTATCATTGTCAAGATAGATACGAAGCCAACACCAATATATGAGGAGCTAAAGGAAATTATTCAAACAGTTAAGGGAGAGGAAGACTTAATTGTGATGGAAGACTGGAATTCGGTAGTAGGAAAAGGAAGAGAAGGAAAAATAGTAGGTGAATATGGACTGGGCAGGAGGAATGAAAGAGGAAGTCGCCTGGTAGAATTTTACACGGAACATGATTTAATCGTAACAAACACCTGGTTTAAGAATCACAAAAGAAGGTTGTATACTTGGAAGAGACCAGGAGACACCGGAAGGTATCAGATAGATTTTATAATGGTAAGACAGATTCCGGAACCAGGTTATAAACTGCAAGACGTACCCAGGGGCAGATATAGACTCTGACCATAACTTGTTAGTCATGAACTGTAGGCTGAAACTGAAAAAATTGCAGAAAGGTAGGAAAATAAGGAGATGGGACTTAGATAAATTGAAGGAAAGTGAAGTTGTGGAGAATTTCAGAGGGAGATTTAGGCAACAATTGACAGAAACAGGGGGAAATAAAACAATAGAAGAGGAATGGGTAGTATTGAGAGATGAAATAGTGAAGGCAGCAGAGGACAAAATAGGTAGGAAAGCAAGACCTACAAAAAATCCTTGGATATCACAGGAGATACTAAATTTAATCGATGAAAGGAGAAAATATAAAAATGCAGTAAACGAAACAGGCAAAATGGAGTACAGACGACTAAGAAATGAGATGGACAGAAGTGCAAAATGGCTAAGCAGGAGTGGCTAGAAGCCAAATGCAAATCTGTAGAAGAATGTATAAGAAGGGGAAAAGTAGATACCGCCTACAGGAAAATAAGAGAGACATTTGGGGAAAAGAAAAGCAACTCTACAAATATCAAGAACTCGGATGGGAAACCAGTTCTCAGCAAAGAAGGGAAAGCTGAAAGGTGGAAAGAGTACATAGAGCAGCTCTACAAAGGAAATGAACTTACAGACAATATGGTAGGAAGGGAAGAGGGCGTAGATCAAGATGAAATAGGAGATGCTATACTGAGAGATGAATTTGACAGAGCCTTGAAAGACCTAGGTCGGAACAAGGCCCCAGGAGTAGATGACATACCCTCAGAGCTACTAAAGTCTCTGGGAGAGCCAGCCATGACAAGACTATTTGAACTGGTGTGTAGGATTTATGAGACAGACGAAATACCCTCAGACTTTAAGAAAAATGTAATAATCCCCATTCCAAAGAAATCAGGCGCAGACAGGTGTGAAAATTACAGAACCATCAGTTTGATAAGTCATGGTTGCAAAATTTTAACACGAATTATCTACAGGAGAATGGAAAAGCTGGTAGAAGCTGACATCGGGGAAGATCAGTTTGGATTCAGGAGGAACATAGGAACCCGGGAGGCAATATTCACTTTACGTCTTATCTTAGAATATAGATTAAGGAAAGGCAAACCTACATTTTTAGCTTTTGTAGATTTGGAGAAAGCATTTGACAATATTGACTGTAATACACTCTTTCAAATTCTGAAGTCAGCAGGGGTAAAATATAGGGAAAGGAGAGTTATTTATAACTTGTACAAAAGCCAGACCGCAGTTATTAGACTCGAAGGGCGTGAAAGGGAAGCATCAGTTGGGAAGGGAGTAAGACAGGTTTGTAGCCTTTCTCCGATGTTATTCAATTTGTACATCGAGCAGGCGATAAAGGAAAGCAAGGAAAAATTTGGAATAGGGATTAAAGTACAGGGGGAAGAAATAAAAACATTGCGTTTTGCTGATGACATTGTAATTCTGTCAGAGACAGCAAAGGACCTGGAAGAACAGTTGAATGGAATGGACAGTGTGTTGAAGAGAGCATATAAAATGAACATTAACAAGAGCAAAACAAAAATAATGGAATGCGGTCTTAGAAAATCGGGCGATGCTGAAGGAATTAGATTAGGTAACGAAACAATGAAGGTGGTAGATGAGTTTCGTTACTTTGGTAGTAAAATAACATGTGATGGTCGTAGTACAGAGGATATAAAATGCAGAATGGCAATGGGAAGAAAAGCATTTTTGAAAAAGAGAAATTTGCTAACATCGAATATTAATTTAAGTGTAAGGAAGTCTTTTCTGAAGGCATTTGTGTGGAGTGTAGCCTTGTACGGGAGTGAAACATGGACGATAAGCAGTGCGGACAGGAAGAGAATAGAGGCTTTTGAAATGTGGTGTTACAGAAGAATGCTGAAGATTAGGTGGGTAGATCGCATAACCAATGAAGAAGTACTGAACAAAATTGGCGAGAAAAGGAATTTTTGGCATATCCTGGCTAAAAGAAGGGATCGCTTGGTAGGACACATTCTTAGACATCGGGGAATCGTAAATTTAGCATTGGAGGGAAGTGTGTGGGGTAAAAATCGCAGAGGGAGACCAAGAGACGCGTATAGTAACCAGATTCAAGTGGATGTGGGTTGCCGTTCTTATGAGGAGATGAAAAGGCTTGCTCAGGATAGAGTAGGGTGGAGAGCTGCATCAAACCAGTCTCCGGACTAAAGACCATAACAACAACAACTTGATTCCAGAATGAAACTTCACTCTGCAGCGGAGTGTGCGCTGATATGAAACTTCCTGGCAGATTAAAATTGTGTTATTTGTGGTAGTAGACGTGGGTTCTGAATTAAAAGGTCTTCAAAATTTCTGTACGAAAAATTAAGGCTTGACTTACGATAACTTTAGTGTACTTAATTTAGAGGTTACTAGAATTAAAACATAAACAACGAAACGATTGTTGAATCTTATTCTATATTATATATAGAATGTCCTTGTGTTTATATATACAGTTTTGGATCGATCTTGATGCAATTTTGCATACTTAAACTTTATACCAAGATGGAGATCACTGTGGGTGTAAGGATCGCCTACAACATATATTTCAGGTGATATGACGTCATAATCAATTGAAGGTGCGTAAAACTGCTGCAACGTGCGACAATTTTGCATATATCCTACTAAACCATTGGATCGAATTCAACCAAATTTGGTGCACATATTCCTTACTGTGAGGTAACAATTGATGATGGGGTAAGAACCACCTACGACGTTATAATCGACATAAAGTCGTAAGTAATGACACGCGTGATAAACCACCCACTCTGGCAAACTTTTGTAACATCTTCACTACGAAATATTTTTGCAAAACATTTCGCTTGCAGTTTCACAATATTCTCTGAACTCCTGAAAAATTACGTTTTTGTGTGACGCATAGTTCAGCAGAAATGACGTCATAAGAAAAGAAACTATAGGCTGTATACAAATCAACAGTTTTCTTTCACTCTTCATGAAATTTTACTCACTTGAAAACTAGAGGAAGTTTCATGTCTAACATACAGTTTCGTATGGTGCATGGTGAAGGGCACCTTGCGATAAGCTCAATCAGTTCACTGATCGCCATGAAATTTGACAGTTATATATTTTTTTTCACAGATGAAGGAGACAGTGGACTGAGGGGGAGGAGTTCACCAGAAAGAGAGGTGGTGACTGGCAGACAAAGGGAACGGTGGTGGTGTTGGGCAGAGAGGGGGTAGGAGGAGGTGAACACACAGGTTGGAGATGAGGAGATGAAGAGAGAGAGGGAGGAGGGGGACAGGAAAGAAAAAGGTGGACAGACAGAGAAAAGGGAAGGAGATGTGGGCTATCGCAAGACTGGAATAAATAAATAGCGGGAAAACGCGACGCCTGGTTTTCAGATAATAATATACAGGGTGTTTATAAATGAATATCGGGGTTTTACGCTTTATAATGTTTATTATATTGACGTTATGTCAAATGAAAGAGCAACTCAAACTGTTTTACCGAGAAATGAATGTTCAATGCGAGCACCATTTGTCTCACGGCACACGTCAGGCCTATAAGCCGAGTTCTTCCTAAGCGTCATTAAGTGTGTCTTCAGTGACTGTAGCAACAGCTACTTCAATCGTGTTTCTTAATTCAGAGTACACATGCTCCTTCATGAAGCCCCAGAGGAAGAAATCGCTTGGCCCTGCCTTTGGGCCCCTTGCCGCTGTCTAGAGGACTGCGGTGGAAATATTGCGCGCTGTGCATGCGCACTGGAACCAAACAAAACTGTTTGAGTTGCTTTTTCATTTGACACATCATTTATAAGTGTATGTTTAATATAATAAATACAAAGTGTTAAAACCCCAATATTACACCCTGTAAAACTAACAGAATATAATGTAGTACTCCATCACTATCTGGACGACAAACGAGTCTCACCACGTGGTGAATGATTAATATATTTTTAAAAGTAGTTTTGACTTTCTCCACCTTCGTGCAAAGTTTTAACCTGTTCCTACAAGCTTAAAGTCTAAAAGCGACATATAAGTTAGTTTAAGTAACTTGTAAGTCTAGGACATGATGACCATAGCAGTTTTATTCAATAGGTATACCAACATATGAATGTAAATTATGTGTGGTTGATCTTCAGGTCAAGCTGTAAATAGTTGAGTGCAAAAAATACCATCTTTCGTAATGTCTATATTGAATTTCACTGTTAAATGTTGTTTTAGTGTAAAGAACTGCCAGGTAACGCTTGGCAGCATAAATGTTGTGATTTATCCTTATTCTATTATAGTAAATATAAAGGATAAAATGTAGTGACATCAAAATAAGATTCAAATAATATTTTGAATTTGTCTCGTTATTTAACCAGGGTGTTGAGAAATTTCCGTTTTGTTCTTCAAGGACTTGCATAGTGGAGTGTCTACATCTTATTTTCAAAGGAATCAGTGTCAGAAAATGTCATCCACTGACACTGTCACAACTTTCATTTTTCCTTCACTCTGAAGTAAATCTCTTCCAATGCAAGCTCTTTGCTTGCCGTGTTTTTATAGTAAGTAGAATGGACCAAATTTCTAGTTAACATGGACGCTAGATTGCACATCCTTACGCTATTTCCAGATGATGCTGTCTAGAAAATACTAATTGCAAAATGATCTAGACAGCATATCTTTCCTGGGTGAAATGTGTAAACTGGCAGTAAATAAAGGTAAGTGTGAGGTCATTCACACGAATACTAAAAGAAATCCTTCAAAATTCGGCTATGCGATTAATCAGAAGAATCTCAAGGCTCACTTCATCAAGTACCTGGGAATTAGAATTACGAACAGCTTTAATTGGGAAGTCTACATTGATGACACAATGGGATAAGACGCACCAAAGGCTGCGTTTTGTTGGTAAAACACTTCGTTGCAACAAATCTGAAGGGACTGAATACACTACGCTTGTTCGTCTTCTGCGGGAATATTGTTGTGACGTATGCTATCCTTTCCAGATGGGATGGACAGATGAAACTGAGACATTCCAAAGATCATCTCATTTTGTATTACCTACATCTACATAAATACCCTTTAAATTATATTCATGTGCATGATTTTATAATATCTCTTTACAACCGCGCAGGAGAAAGGAACACCGAAATCTTTCCGTTTTAGATTGATTTATTTTATTATGATGATCGTGTCTCCATATGTAGGTAAGGGCTAACAAAATATATTCGTATTCGGAAGAGAAATTTGGCGAAAAAAAAAAAATTCACAAACAAATCTCGCCATAACGAATAACGATATTCTTTCAATGATTTCGACCCCAAAGCCAATAATCGCACGGACTGAGGTCTGGCGAGCTGGGAGGCCAAGCATGACGAAACTGGCGGCAGAGCACACGATCATCAGCAAACGACGCGCGCAAGAGATCTGTCACGCGTCTAGCAATATGGGGTGGAGCGGCATCCTGCATAAAAATCGTGCGTTCCAGCAGGTGTTTATCAGCCAGGCTGGAGATGATGCGATTCTGTAACATATCGGCGTACCTCTCACCCATCACGAAAGCAGTTACAAAACCAGAAGCTCGCGCCATCTGTTGGATATTTTTTGAACTTTGAGTTTTTTCCGGTTGTTTTTTAATTTTTCTTCTTCTAATAAAACCCCATGTCATTCCAAGCATGTGATTCAATTTTTACCTCTCTATCTACATTATTCCGTGATTTATTAAGTTTTCAAATTTATACTGCCTTTTTTTATCACCTGGTAGATTAGATTAATACTTTTTCTATACATCATGAATACGATACTTTGTAATGATGTGGAACGTGTTAGGTTAATAAATGGAATCTGTACAAAATATTACATTACACAAAATATTACATGAAATTTTTTTAAAATTTATTTCACTTTTCTATTTCTATTTTTATATTTGCTACTTTATATCTAAAAATTCATCCAATGAGTAGAGAAATTCTTTTAATTAATTTTTAAATGCTAGTTGGCTATCTGTCACGCTTTTGATGCTGATTGATAGGTGACCGAAGACTTTTGTGGCAGCATAATTCACCCCTTTCTGCTCAAAAATCAGATTTAACCCTGCATAGCGAAGATCGTCCTTTCTCCTGGTATTATAGCTATGTACGCCGTTATTACTTTTGAACAGGGTTGGATTATTAACAACAAATTTCATAAGTGAATATATATACTGTGAAGGTACCTAAATCATAAAATAAATGTCTGCATGATGATCTTGGGTGGACTCCAGCAATTATTCTGATTACACGCTTTTGTGCAATGAATACTTTTTTACTCTATGATGAATTACCCCTGATTATAATGTAATATGAAAGCATTGAATGAAAATAGGTATAGTAAGCTAATTTACTGAGATTCTTATCGCCCAAATTCGCTATAAACCTAATAGCGAACATAGGTGAAGTCAAACGTTTCAGCAGACCTTCAGTCCGTTGTTTCCAGTTTAATCACTCATCAGTGTACACACCCAAAATTTTGAAAATTCTACCGTAGCTACAGACTTCTATACAAAGTCTATATTTGTTACTGGAGTTGTGCCATTTACTGTATGGAACTGTATACACTGTGTTTATCAACATTTATTGAGATTCCGTTTGCTCAGAACCACTTAATATTTTTGTGAATAAACATCATTTACGATTAAATCACTTAGTTATTTTTTGTATCATTATCGAAAAGCACAAACCTTTGAATCTTCATCAATGTAGAATGGCAAGTCGTTAATGTATACCAGGAACAGTAAAGGACCTAAGACTGAACCCTGCAGGACCCCATTCTTGATACCCTCGCAGCCTGAGGAATCAGTTGATGTTTTGACATTAGATGAACCACTTATTTTAAATTTCTGCATTCTGCCAGTTAAACATGAATTAACCCATTTGTGCATTGCCCTACTCAAACCGTAAAGATTAATATATATACATGTGGGGTCTGTTCCGAAAGAACAGACGTCACTTCTGATCCTGCAGTTGTTATTATTTAATATTCGCAGAATATATGACATCAACTGCGATTGGGCAAAGCTGAAAATGTGTACCCAGCCGGGATTCGAACCCGGGTTTCCCGCTTTCTAGGCAGTTGCGCTGACCCCTATACCACTGGGGACACAGTGATCACCTCAACTGCCTAGAAAGCGGGAGACCCGGGTTCGAATCCCGGCTGGGTACACTTTTTCAGCTTTGCCCAATTTCAGTTGATGTCATATATTCTGTGAATATTAAATAATAACAACTGCAGGATCAGAAGTGACGTCTGTTCTTTCGGAACAGACGCCACATGTATATATATATATATATATATATATATATATATATATATAAATCTGGGTACACATTTTCAGCTTTGCCCAATCGCACGTAAAGATTAAGCTGATCTAGAAGAATTCCATGATTTACAAAATCAAAGGCCTTTGAGAAATCACAAACAAAGATACCAATGGATGTTGTTCGGTTATTCAGAGCACTTAATATTTCTAAGTAAAAGCATATATAGCATTTTCTGTTGAAAAGCCTTTCTGGAAACCAAACTGACATTTTGTTAGTACTTCCGTTTTACAAATATGGAAGGCTACTCTTTAATACATTACTCTCTCAATAAATTTGTATAAAACTTTCAGAAGACATATGGGCGGTAGTTGTTGGCGTCTGATGTATCTCCTTTTTTATGCATATTTCAGTCTATCAGGGGAAATACCCTGCTTCAGAAAGCTATTACATATGTGACTGAGAATCATACTTATCTGTCGGAGATAAGCTTTAAGTACCCTGCTGGAAATACCATCAATTCCGTAAGAGCTTTTACTTCTCACTGAGCTTGTTATTTTACTGATTTCAAAAGAAACGCCAGATATCATTTTTGATGACTTTCTCTCACTTTCTGTCACTTTTGACAGGACATCACGAATCCAGTCACACAACTGTGACGGTGTTCCACAAGCACGCAATAGTCTCAAGCATACGATAAACCGATCTGGGGTGGCTTTCATAAAGGCGCCTTAAACCGTAGGGTAAACCATGCGGGTGACATTGAGACTACGTTTATTTGTTCAATAATGTTTGAATACTGTTTTATACTGATACAGCCAAATTGACACACTTACATATTTATAATTACACGATATTATAGGGTAGCAGTATTAACCTAAAATAATTGTATATTAAACTTATGGCACAGTTCAGAGTATTTCGCTCGTAATTCGGATCCTTAATGTGTCTCTCTAGTCCTGCTGCAGCCGCGCACTAACGAACAGCTAAGATTTCGTTGTCAAGCGCACCATTAATACAGACCGTGAATAATTAATCTTCTAAGAGCGCCCGAAGCCCGCTAGAACTAATTAATGAGTTTTACTTTAGGGATCAGTGGGGCTTTGCCAACGCATTAATTATCTAGAATAAAAACCAGAGCTTTAAACAATTGCGCTCCGTAAGCACGAAAATACAGATTTCGCAGTTTTCTACCAACATGACAGAAATTTTGTCTGGGATGACAGACACTGTTCTACCTGAGTTACAGTTTTCAGATTATTCGCATAATTGGCAACTATCTGAAAACTATTCCAAACTTCGAAATGTGAAAGGCTCAGTCTCTGCTACATTATTACACATTTAACTTCAGTTGCTTTATTATTTCTTTTACTTGTATGATACCTTCCACCTTTATTCGCATAATTGTGAACTGAGGTGGAAAATATCATACATGTAAGAAATAAAAAAGCAAACGTAGTAAAATTTGCAATAATGTTATAGAGACTTAGCCTTTCACATTTCGAAGATTGGAACAGTTCATTATTTGATGATACTGCGTTATGAAATATCACCAACATAATTGACAGGACGCACTGGAAGGGGAAATGCCTATAATTGCTCGCAGATCAACATAAATAACCGTCAGTTGGCTACGAGTATGGGCTCCTTTAGTACCAAACAAGAGAAGGATAATTTAAGTGCTAGTATTCATTTTTCGTTGGTGAGATTCACTAAATGATTTTCTTTGAATCATGTCTGATGTTTATTATACAGCTTTCTTCTATTTTAGTATTTCTCTAGAGAGTATTTCTTAACGCAGAAACTATAAGAATGATACATTATTTACAATGGAAAAATATATAGTTTCAAAAGAATCTTTTACAGACTGAATTTTAAAACAGAAGTGCAGTGTCATTTCTTTAATACGAATACAACAGATATTTTATATGATTAAATATTAAAATCATGCACTTAACCACCAATGTGAAAGTACAATATTTTGCGCTATCTGAATGACATAGAATTACTGATCCTTGATATACAAAGTCAGCATAAAAATATTTGAAAAAAACTTGCAAAAGTCACTATTAAAAAAAATTACACTCCCATGAACTAGGTCCCATGCCACTGCTTGTTCATCATCAGTGTGTTTAATCTACGGAACCATAACTTCATGAATCAGGCATAGATCTTCGTCGAGTTGTGGCGGTAGAAACATTTATCTTTGGAAAGAGGCTACCAGAATACGGACAAAAAATGAAAACAATGGGGTCTTACTTGTTTATATTGCTGACATTTCGTAAGAATCTGATTGCTCTCTATTATTTCGTGATATCGTACGAAAAGGTATTATGTGATAATATGCACCAGTGTCGACACAGACAGCTAAAATGAATGCGATTTTCCAAGTGCTAAAATTCATCTTTAGTATTACGGCTGTACGATAATGAGAAGAATAACCCCTATTCAGACGCTACGTTTGAGATGTTGGGTAGATTATCTTTCTATGTTATCTGCAATCACGATAAAAGGTTGTGTAGACAACAAAAGAAACGTCCATTAGGGCAGTGGCACGTAGGAAGTAAGAAAGTAATTTCAGTTAAACGATTGATTTTTCCTTCTCAGACATCCTTGAGTAGCAACGCTATCAGACTGTTCTACAAACTTAAAAAAGAATCCATACCACTATTTGATAGTGAGACAGTAAATGTGACACGCTGCACTATGTTACTTGAAATTAGTAATAAAATTTCGTTTTCAAACTTAGTATATATCAGGTTTGTTGCGTCGTTTGTTTGATTTGATAATATTTTCTCATCAGATTGCGAAGTATGCTTTAACTACTCATAAGTTGTTCTCGCACGAATAAATAATAATTTAACATTTCAGTGAAAACAACTCACACACACACACACACACACACACACACACACACACACACACACACAATTCTTCATTTTGTTGCAGTAGCGTTTTCTGACACCCTGATGCGTATAGTTCCTAAACTCTTTGTCTTAAGGGTACTTTTTATCCAAGTGAAGTCACTGTGCTTAGAGTTTATGAAAAGTTTTAGGAAGAGTATAATCACTACTGTGCGGTCCAGTTTGTTAACCGTTTTCTCCATTGCTTTGCACAGCGCACATTTAAACTTGTTTAGAATGTAGAATAACCGTCGATCATTAAAGAAAATATTAAAAAATCTGTTGTCTGTGTCTTTTTACATTTTACCAAAGTGGCATTTTTCAGAAAGAAACAAAGTAAAAATATATCAGCATCATAGAAGAAAAGCTATACGTCTGCCTAATACAATGTCGGCGTCTCTATATATTTTGAGTCAACAGTTCCAAAAACCCTGTCATTGAATTAATTATTATAGAGCAAGAGACACACATCTTATATGTCTGATTTTGTTTATATTAGTACAGATGCGGGATTGTGATGTAGTAGAACGTTGAGCAGAAGAATGTGCACATGTTAGTAAAACTACGTTTTTACGTTCAAATTCACTTGTCATTCAAACAGTCCAGTATGAAAAGCGACACTATTATATTCTCGAATGATGATATGCTTCTGTCAGCACCATAACCTGCCTTTCGCTAAGCATAGATAAACACAGACTAATACTTTGGCGCAGAAAATTGGTTACAGATCATAGAGTGAAGTTTGATTTCGCAGTAATTGTCATGTTTCGTTTTCAGTTTCTTTTAAGAACTTAATTGAAATCCGCATTGGCACTTCGAGGACTAATGCAGTATAAACACTATCGTATTTGAAAATGTTCAAATGTTTGTAAAGCTTATGGGACTTAACTACGGGGTCATCAGTCCCTAAACTTACAAACTACTTATGAACTACTTACGAACTAGGACGGCAAAAATCCATGGCCGAGGCGGCATTCGAACCCCCGACCGTAGTGGCCGTGCAGACCGTGACTGAAGCGCCTCAGTCCCCGCGGCCACCGCGGCCGGCTATCGTATTTGTACGAGAGAATATGTTACCTTACACTATTACAATAAATGTAAGAAGTTAATTTTGGCAATATCGGTTGAAAATGTAATGAAACACTGACGTCAATTAAATAGATATAATCTCCCTCCTATGGTACTAATATCATGTTACTTTGTTTCTTTCCATTAGAAGTTCATTTGTTGTAGCATGCAACATTTTGTATGGAAATGACAAAGAGAATGGCGCTTCTGAGCGTGCGAGGTCAAGAGTCCCTTGTGAGTGTTTTACAGTACAGGAACGTTTATCGCTTTTTACATTGAAATTCAGTATGAAGTCAGTATTTACCACATGAAACAGTATTGAATGGAGCAAGTGAAGCAGTCAAAATAGAGTGCAAACAGCTAAAAATGAGGTTGATTGGCTACGCTGGAGTAACTGACAATAAATGAAAGTTCTACAGGAAACTAAAAGACAGGAGTAATTAGAGAATACATCTTACAGGAAAACAAAAGACCGTCCTGGAGACAAGAAGAACAGCTGCATGACTGTCAAAAGCTCAGATAGAAAACCATTACCAAGGAAAGAAGAAAATGCTGAAAACTGGAACGAATATATACAGAGCCTATACAAAGGAAATTAAGGCAGTATTGTGGAAATGGAAAAGGAAGTACGTCAAGATTAGATATGAGACACTATACTGTTAGAAGAATGTAACAGAGTATTAAAATATCAGAGTTGAAGAAGCCTGGAGAGGATGATGTTCCATCTGAACTGCTGATATCGTTGGGAGAGCCAGTCATGAAGAAACGGTTTCACCACAAGTCCAGACTTCAAGAAAAATATAATAATTCGAATTCCAAAGAAAGGAAGTGAAAATTATAGAACTCCCAGTGTAATGAGTGATGGTTGCAAAATTCTAACCCGAATTATTTACCGACAAATGGAATAATTGGTAGAAACCAATCTCGGAAAAGATCAGTGTGGATTTAGGAGATTTGTAGGAACACGAGAGGAGAAAGCGTTTGACAATGTTGACTGGAATGCATTCTTTCCAATTCTGAAATTAGCAGGAGTAAAATATAGACAAAGTTATTTGCAACCTGCAAAAAACCATATAGCAGTTATAAGTGTCTAAAGGCACGAAATCCACTCTGTGGTTTGGAAGAGAGTAAGAAGTGTTGCGGCCTATCCCAAATTTTATTCAGGTGGAAAAAGAAAACCGGAAATGATGACTTATTACAATGCAACTAAAGCCTGTTGCAGATGAACTCAGTGCCACTTATCACTTATGATGTTTCCCGCAACAGCAAACGTTGGCCTATGACAATAAAGGAAAAAGACTGACAATCCGGCTGCTATAAGAGATATTTTTGATAATTTTGTTCAAAATATTAAAAAACTATGCCGTTTGAGAGATGAGATGTTATCTTTCTGAGGGAGATGTCCTCTCCGTGTATACATGCCAAGCAAACCAGCCAAATACGGCATAATAATATATGCTCTTGTAGATGTGAAGACGTTCTAAATCCTCAGACTGGTAGTATATTCAGGAAAGCAACTTCCAGGAACTTAGCAGCTTAATAATGAAGCATATGATATTGTAAACCGTTTAGTGGATCCAATAACGAAAACAAATAGGAATTTGACGTCCGATAATTGATTTTCCAGTTTCCCCCTTATGATCCATCTCTTGAAAGTACATTCATTGACTTCTGTCGGCACAGTCCGAAAAAAAAAAGACAACTGTACCTGAGATTTTCAGAAAAGGAAGTATATAGTTCTCGATTTGAGAACATTGCAGATCACTCCTTGTGCGTAATACAAGGTGGAAGAAATCGGCTGTCCAGTTTTTAAGACAGGCCGGCGGTACGTAAAGTACAACGGCTTATAATATCTTGACTGAAGGAGGTGTCGACTGAAACGCATTCTGAGACATCGTGGAATCGTCAGGAAAGCACTGGAGGGAAGTGTAAAATGAAATTCGCAGAGCGAGACCGACAGACCAATACAGGAAGCACGATCAAAAGGATGTAGGTTGCTGTTGTTATTCGGAGATGAAGAGGCTTTCACAGGACAGGGTAGCGTGGAGAGCTGCATCAAACCAGTCTATAGACTGAAGGCCACAGCTACAGTAACCATAGATAATGGAGTATAGAATTAAAAAAAATATCTAAAGTGAGACCAAGGCTCGGATACAGTATGCAGGTTTTATTGGCTCGCGTTATTTTTGCAGATATAAAAACTTATATAAGATACGTGAAGAACTGCATGAAACCAATATTCCCACGGAAGACCACAATTGTTACTAAACTCTGACGCTACCGTCAACTGAAAACCACAGTAAGATTACGGCATAAGCTGAATGCTAGCGATAAGTGAAACATCGCGTGGTATAAATGTCAACTGTTGTATAGCTACGGGTACAGACGTAGTTATACAGGTCATTTTATTTCCTCCAGAAACAACGTTAACACAGCCTCAGAAGTACACTACACTTGGGTGAGAGAATACATGTCACGTGCAAATGAATTTATTTTTGATTTCTTTATGTTTATTTGAAACCATCTATGTTCAGTAATGAACTGACTGCAGCAGTCGAGGATAAATGGTGTTACCTCAGATCGGAAACAGATAGGATACGCAAAGAGGACTATTTAAGTGAGAAATCTTTGTTTTGGGCACAAAAACATGGCTTCTGTGGCTTGGCTTGCCTGTTACCAGTATATATAACCCCAGGGTTGGAATACTTGCACGGAGTGACATTTACACGGAGTGACATAAACGGAGAACGGGGCCCTTGCCGGGCAAAACGGCTTTTCACTGTTACAGTCACACGACCAAGTCCAGCAGTTCAGCACAGCCGCTCCTGCGAACTGGCTGGCGCTCACGCCACAGCAGGAAGCGACCATGCATCGCTTCAACGTGGCTCATTAACGCGTTCTGTGGCAAATTTATTTGTTACGACTGTTGTGGTAATCAGAACTGACAATGAAATTCAGCACAATGACAACTGATAATGAAATTCGTAATTTGTTGTAACATCATGATGGTGCAAAGATCAGGGGGCAGCCAAGACGGTATTTATTACGACTGTGACAGGCTTATGATAACTGCCGTTTTAGGACGAAATTAAAACTGACAAATTTATATTTCATTTTAATTTAATTTAAATATGAAACTTAAAAAAAAAAAAAAGAAACACAGAATATCAATCCCTATTGATTTCGTTTTCATTAAAATATCAATGTCTGATACCACTACTGCAGAAATGTTAAATCGGAGACAAGCTCTTGATATCTGCCAGTTAGCTTCTATATGTGAATTTAGTATTTTTAGTAAAAAAAAAACAAAAACGCATGTACATACAAATGTAATCATCGACATAATCGTAGCTGCAAATTTTCATAGAAAAACTTAACTAAATTAATTTTGCAATGAAACTAATTGCGCAAACTTCACGCTTTAGGCCTATAACTTCTAGTTGTAACCAAGTTTCCACACTGTGAACATAACGAAAAACTCAGCGAAACGGCACAACCTTTTTCCAGCTGTAGAGCAGTATAATAACTTGATCTAACTACAGAATAATTCGATAAGTATTCCTCCCGAAAACAAAAATGCATTTTCACAGTGAAAAGTTTGAAAAATTAATGAGACGTTTACTTCACTGCTGTTATGTAATGATGACTTTCTTCAGACATACTTTCTAAAAGCATTTTATTTAGAACACTATCATATCAGTACTCCTCTGCACAGAATAAATATATTAGGCATACTGCACAGAAATGTTAACGTGTCTGACCGCTTTGTAGTTACATAACCATCTTGCTACTTTCAACTCTTCAAAACAGCTCCTTTTCATTTTAACGGGAGACTCCACCTAAAGCTTCAATTAAAGAAAATAGAATGTCTCACATATTTGAAGCGTTTACTCTTAGATCACAAAACGATTTGTTTGTATTAGAATCTCCTTCTTTTATTTATATATAAAGCAGCTAGTGTTTGTTTGTGTGTACGTATTGCATACAAATCTAGTTTTGTTCCACTCTCAATGAAATTTTTCTTACACGACCTTCAGACCAAGAGGACGGTCGCCGAAAGTGTAAGATTCACGTGCAACACATAGTTCAGTAGATATGACGTCATAAACGATGGCATGCGCGGAAAACTGTTGCATCGTGCGACAATGTAGCACATTTCCTCCTAAAACAATGGACCGATTTTAACCATATTCCTTACCGTGAAGTAACAATTGCAGTATGGGTAAGAACCTCATACAACATTTATGCAGGACATATAACGTCATAAACAATAGAAGTTCCAAGATACTGCGACATAATTCGACGGGTCTTTCAAAATACACTATATGAGAATGAGAGTATTAGCGACTTGCAAAAAGCTTTAAATATAATTTCAAACCTTTATTAAACTTTTTATTGCTTACAGCTATTCACCTGCTCATTCAGTAAAACTACGGCATTCGGGATGGCGTTACATTTTATAATTTCTACAATAGAGTTGTACAACACATAATTCAATAAATACATCTCATCATGCATCACGTTTTAATCCATTTTCTATTTAGTACTATGACATTCCTGCCACCATAAGAAAATTTCTGAAAGCTGACTGTGCTGTTGACAAGCTCACGTGGTTACAGGCGAAAGCAGTGGACTTATATAGAGCTACAAGGAAAGGAAGGGACTGAAATAGTGTACATCCAATGAGTACCCATATTTACGGCAAATCTACTTTTTAACTTCAGGAGACTGCAGTTTCCAGTGAGGCTTGCACTTTCTATTGTGATTAATAAATCACAGGGCACAGTATTAAATACTGCGGAGTGAATTTGATATCTCCTCACACGGACAATTTTATGTCGCTTGCTAAGCGGTGAGCTCACCAAAGACTTTATTCATACGAGATCCTGGAAAAGTAATAAGAAATATTGTTTACAGTCAAATTTTGAATGACATATGTATGAATGTTACAAGTCATTGTATTTTGATTAATACATTTCTTGCTTATAATTTTGTACATTATGCAGGACGGCTTTTTTTTCTTATATATTTTGTCATAAATATAACATGTTATTAAAAAAAAGGGGATGGACAAACAGAGAAGGGATAAGAATAATACTAACTCAAGGCTCAGGCAGGGGTGTGCGTGTTGTCCTTAGCATAAATTAGTTTTAGTAGTTTGTAAGTCTAGCGACTGATGACTACTGCAGTTTGCTCACATAGCTTTACAAACATATGATTTTTTTTTTTTTTTTTTTTTTTTAATCGATCAATCAGACTAACTTAAGGCTTTAAGAAATAAATAAAGAAAAACCCGGGTAACTCAGTGTTTTTAGCTAGCTACAAATCTGTTTAAGAAAAATTTTAAATACTACCTGTGTAAGGTACTGTGGCATACCGAAAGATGCCAAAGATATTTGCTGATTTCTATCACCAACAAACAGAACCGTTTTTGCTCCGAACTTGGTGTAAACTCAAACAGGGAGAAACAAGTAGCATGACTGCCAGGAAAACCGACGAAATAACTGGCAGCTTATCGTCGAATTTCAATTACTTTGCCTGTTTACTGTGTAAATTTCTATTATGAAATACACTGAACTCTTGTTCAGTACAATCAAAGAACTCCAAAGAAATAAGCAACGACTTTCAATCAAATACCTGTACCACTGCTCCTCCTCCAGCATGTGTCTTTTAAATTCCAACCAAGTATGCAAATATAATTTTTTGTAATTCCGGGTTCAAAATTGGCTTAATAGAAATGTATTTTGGAAAACACGTTTCATACCTATTACACACCCCTAAATGATAAATTTTCTGAAAACACCGAAACACGTATCTTTTTAATTCTGACGAAGGAAACATATACTAATTTATGTGATTGTAGCTTCAAAATTACCTGAATACCAAAAGATTTTCGAAAAACATCCCCTATTCAATTTAACGCCCTTTATGGTTGAATTTCCAAAAATACCGAAATACGTATTTCTTTTAAATTCTAACCAACAATACAAATATCAATTTTTGCAGCAGTATCTTCAAAATTGTCTGAATAGAAACGTATTTTATAAAAGAATTTTTCATCCCCTATTTTCGCCACTTCTTGAATTTCCAAAATTACTGAAACTCGATTTTTTTTTAATCCTGACCAAGATTCCATATCCGAAGTTTCGTAGTTGTAGCTTAAAGTTTGAGTGAACAGCAGCATATTTTTAAATATCAATTTTTTGCGTCTCCTATTTTACCCCCTTATAGGTTGAATTTCAAAAAATGTCGAATCACGTATCTTTTAAATTCGAACCCTGAATTAAAATCCGAAATTTTGTAGTTGTAACTACAAGATTGCCTAAATAGCAACGTATTTTCAAAAAACCTTTCATCCCCTATTTCATTCTCTTAAGGACGGAATATCGAAAAATCGCTTCTTAAATGACGCCTACAGAGTAAGCTCAACACACTCTACAAATTTCAAGTGTCTATCTTCAGTGGTTTGGGCTAGGGTATGATGAGTCAGTCAATCAATCAGTCAATCGGGACATTGCCTTTTATATATAGAGATTTTGCTGATATGTGTGGTGTGCTGTACTGGCAGGTTTTGTTGTGTTTTATGAATGTATAATGAAAGTTACGGTTTGTTTGACATATTAACTGAGCTAGGCATCAACTACATGTAATTTTATTTTTGCCAAAGTTCGCAATTTAATAACGTAATTTGGGTATTTCTGTTTTATTCCCTGCTACTCCTGATTACACATTTCATGCACTATCTGTTGACTCGAACGAGTCAACAAATAGCATTCACGGTAAGTACACCAGCGGATGAGCTTAGTAATCCGCATGTAACCTCTCCGCAGAAGCTTTGCACGGGGAAATATACTCCACCCTCTGCCACCAGCATAAAGTAAATGTTTATTTCATTCCGCTGTGAAACGTGATATGGACGGGTGAGGAAAAAATCCGAATCCGCTCGACCACTTCTGCTAGCCCGGAAATCAGAGCCTGGGATTTTCTCTTTTATACCCAGCACCTCTCGCCACGCGCGGGTTCAGTAAATCTCTACTAGCACCGCGCGGCATTATTTATTCCATGCATTATATATTGTCGTATCTTTACCCACTCGTCCACCGGAGCCTCACTTGCGCCTCCTGAAATATGTGTGCGCTGCGGTTTGAGAGATATATGGAAACGTATGCAGAACGCCAACGCCGCGTGCACTGCAACCCGTACCCCTCATACTTACAGATATATATCAGCTAGACCTGACAACCCAACACGTTTCCCACTTCTACAACAATGGAAAAACAACTATCTTTGTACAGATGAAGATACCGTCCGACAGAAAAGTGAGTTATAAATCTGAGCGTAATTTCAAGAAACAATGTGGACGTTATCACCTCCCTTTGTAGAAATAAATTCAGCAAAAGAAACTTCATAATCAGAATACATTTTCCTCCTAGAAACACATGAATTAAATAAAAAGCTACTGAAAAGCAAATTCAAAATGTTTTGCAGAATAGTGTTGAAAATACTATAGTGCTCCACAATCCCGAAAAAATCAAAAGGGAAAGATAAAAAATGTTCATCTACATCTACATACATACTCCACAATTTACCGTAAGGTCCGTAGCGGAGGGTACACTGTACCACTACTAGCATTTCCTTTCCTATTCCACTCCCAAATAGAACGAGGAAAAAAAGAATGCCTATATGCCTCCGTACGAGCCCTAAATCTCTTACCTTGTCTTTGTGATCTTTACGCGAAATGTAAGTAGGCGGCAGCAAGATCGTACTACACTGAGCTTCAAATTTCGGCCCTCTAAATTTCGTCAACAGAAATTCACGAAAAGAACGTCGTCTTTCCTCCAACGATCCCCAACTGGGTTGCCGGAGCATTTCCGTGATACTCGCGCATTGGTCGAACCTACCAGTAACGAACCAGCTGCTCGCCTTTGAACTGCCTCTATGTCTTCCTTTAAACTGATCTGCTGCGGGTCCCAAACACTTGAGCAATATTCAAGGCGAGGTCGTACAAGCGTTTTATACGCGGTCTCCTTTACAGGTGAAGTACATCTTCCCAAAATTCTCCCAATAAACCGAAGTCGGCTGTCTGCCTTACAACCGTCCTCACATGCTCGTTCCATTCATATCGCTCTGCAATGTTACGCCTAGATATTTGAACGACGCGACAGCATCAAGAAACTCGCTACTAATGCAGTATTCGAACATTTTGGGATTGTTTTTCCTACTCATGCGCATCACCTTACATTTTTCTACATTGAGAGCTAGCTGCCATTCATCGCACCAACTCGTAATTTTGTCTAAGTCATCCTGTATGCTATTACAGTCAGTTAACGACGACACCCTCCCATACACCACAGCATCATCAGCAAACAGCCGCAAATTACAACTTACTCTGTCCATCAGATCATTTATATAGATAGAAAATAATAGCATTCCTATCAAACTCCCCTGGGAACGCCTGACGATACACTCGTCTCTGATGAACACTCGCCGTCGAGAACAACGTACTGCGTTCTATTACTTAGGAAGTCTTCCAGCCAGTCACAAATCTCTAAACCTATTCCATAAGCTCGTATCTTCGTTAGCAGTCTGCAGTGTGGCACCGCGTCGAACGCCTTTTTGAAGTCGAGATAAACACAATCCGCCTGTTGCCCTTCATCCATAGCTCGCAAGATGTCATGTGAGAAAAGGACAAGCTGAGTTTCACATGAACGATGTTCCCTATACCCGTGCTGATTCATGGAAAGAAGCTTTTCCGTTTCAAGGAAATTTACTATATTCGAACTGAGAATATGCTCTAAAATTCTACATGAAACTGATGTCAACGATATTGGCCTGTAATTGTGTGGGTCAGTTCTCTTTCCTTTCTTATAAACGGGAGTCACCTGCGCTTTTTTCCAATCACTAGGAACTTTGCGCTGAATTAAGGATTCGCGATAAATGTAAGCTAATTAGGGGGCCAATGCCGCAGAATAGTCTTTGTAAAACCGAACTGGTATTCCATCCGGACCAGCAGACTTTTTTGTATTTAGCTCCCTCAGCTGCTTCTCTACACCGGAAATACCTATTATTATGTCCCGCATTTCGTAATTAGTACGTTGATCAAATGATGGTACATTTATGCGGTTCTCCAGCGTGAAAGATTTCTTAAAGGTTAAATTCAGAACTTCAGCTTTCCGTTTGCTTTCTTCTATTACTGCTCCGCAATGATCAACGAGTGACTGGACAGTGGGCTTTGACCCACTTATCGATTTTACATAGGACCAGAAGTTTTTCGGGTTTGTAAACATCTTGATCCACACTGCTACGGTCAAATTACTAGCAAACTACATAAACTAACTTACAGTAAGGGAGCGTGTACGCTGCCATATCGCAACTCTCACCTCGCTGCTGGCACATGGTAGCTCGCAGATCGTTGTTTGTTATGGTGTGTTTACGCTGTACTCTCGCTGCTGGCAAATCGCTACTGACTTGCAACAGGCGGTATTTACACCCCGCAGCTCTTCACATCGATTGCAGTAGTGTGAAGCATCAAACATGTTCCTTGCATCGTGTGTGGCAATGAGCCGGCCGCGCTGGCCGAGGGGACTGAGGCGCTTCAGTCATGGTCTGCAAGGCTACTACGGTCGGGGGTTGGAATCCCCCCTCGGGCATGGATTTTTGTGCCGTCCTTAGGATTATCTAGTTCATAAGTAGTTTGTAAGTTTAGGGACTGATGACCCTGTAGTTAAATCCCGTAAGCTATACAAACATTTGAACATTTTTTTGTGGCAATGAAAGTGTTCGTTCGCTCTAAAGAATAAATGAAATATACGAGCGTATGTCAATTATTATCCGCAAAGTAGTTATAAAATTTTATTGTAATAAAACACGAAACTTACAAGAACATCATTTTTCGACATAGTCTCCTTGCTTTTCAATGCACTTCGTCCATCGCTCTACAAGCTTTCTTATGCCCTCATAAAAGAAGGTTTTCGGTTGAGCTGCGAGACAGGAATGCACCGCTTCCTTCACTGCTTCGTCCGACGGCCCCTTAATGCCTGTTTGAGTGGACCAAACAAGTGATAGTCGGAAGGGGCAAGATCTGGACTATATGATGATCCGGTACTTCGAATTTGAGTTTCTGGAGCGTTTCAGCAGTGTGGACGGCAGAATGCGGACGGAAATTGTCGTGCAACAACACAACACTTTCTGACAGCAATCCTCGGTGTTTGCTTCAAATTGCAGGCTTTAGCCTGTCAGTAAGCATCTCACTGTAACGTACACTGTTTATTGTTGTGCCCCTTTCACCATAATGTTCTAGTACAGGACCTCGTGCATCCCAGAAAACCGTAAGCATCGGTTTTCCTGCGGACGGTTGGGTCTTGAACTTTATCTTGGACGGCGAATTTGGATGTTTCCATTCCATACTCTGCCGTTTACTCTGCGGCTCGTAATGATGGGTCCATGTTTCGTCACCAGTAATGATTCTGTCTACGAAGTTGTCTCCTTCGGTACCATAGCGATCCAAGTGTTTTTTGCAGATATCGAGGCGCGTTTGCTTATGCAACTGTTTGAGTTGTTTTGCGACCCATCTTTCACAAACTTTACGAAACCCAAGTCTGTTGTGAATAATTTCGTAGGCAGAACCATGACTAATTTGAAGACGTTGAGCCACTTCATCAATATTTAATCGTCTGTCCAAGAGAATCATTTCACGTGATCGCTCAATGGTTTGTTCATTTGTGGTAGTAAACGGTCGTCCGGCTCCTTCATCGTGCTTAACACTCGTGCGGCCATTTCGGAATTTTTCAACCCACACTTCGATGTGGCAAAACACTGCTCCCGTACTGTACTGAATGTCTTCTACGAATTTCGGCCCCTGATACACCTTTCCCCCCACAAAAAAAAACAACAAATAAACAAAGCATGCGTCACCAATGTAAAACGACAGTACTACTATCATAAACAAAAATATAACTAAATTGCGGATAATAATAGACTTACCCTCGTTCAAAAGAGCAGGAGATGATGAACTAAATTAATTGAAAGATCCAGTAAATAAAAAATTTCTGGATAACCTCAGTATGAACATCGAAATTATTAGAAATTACATTGAATATATTATTGAAGAAAATACGAAACATTTCACCAGGTCTACCAAGGACTTTTCATTATACAGGTTGTGCCATTTATCTTGACCACCCAAAATATCTCTGGAACAACAACAGCTATTGTAAAACGACTTTCACCGGTGTGAATGTAAGGCGTGGCTCATGAATGTAAATATTATGATACATTCTAGAACGAAAGCATACGTTTTTAACGCAAACTTGTGTGAAAACCATTTCTTTTTCTTTTTTCGTCACAGTTGCACTATTTAGAAGTTGCTAACTAGTTTCGGACTTGTTCTACCATTTTCAAACCATATGCCTTATTCCAACCGTAACAATACACTGCATGAAGCAAATGACTGATAAAATCTGTACGTTGTCCACTGTTAAAACATGATTACATTGAAATTTAAAATAGGTTAAAGTCGATGTTGCGTTCACGGGCCTCCAACGTGTACTAGTACACGTTGTAGGCCCGTGAACGTAACATCTATTTTAAATGGACACCTTACATTATTTCATCAGAAATCTTTAACATAACAAATCATATGAACAAAGGTCTTGTTTTCTTCGCAATACGCCAATTATATCTCGGGATATTGCGAAGCTAAGTTGACACTTGAAATACGCGAAACGCGCTGCTTGCACTCGTCCTGAGACTCAGGTGAGGATTGCGTGCCATATATATATATATATATATATATATTATATGTAATCTCGGTCACATTAAATGCATTATTTGGACGAAAAGGCATGTAAATGTACAAACGTTCGCCAACCCTGTTACAGAGCCTGAGATCTATCAGGTCCATTGCAACTCATCAGCCTCTACGGTGACACCTCCACACCGCTCTTGCCGAGGAACAGTATGGAATGCGGAGCATTCACATCTCTGTGGAGCATGTGCAATGTGCAATTTTTTTCACTTAAGCATATCCCCTATTAAGAGCTTGTTTCGTAGTAGAAAGTGTTCCACAGTTATTTTCTCACAAACGTATATCTTAGCTATGAAACTAATCATCTTAGTTCTAATTCCAACTGCGCATTCAGATATACGCAAACAAGTAATGATTGTTTCCTGAAGGGACTTTACCGAAAGTGCCTTGTTACGCACTTTTGTTATTATCGCCCCCGCTATTTATTATCTTTTAAAAATGTAAGCGGCTTAACTTCTGTGGTTACCAGTCCAAGGCATACAAATTACTTAAACTAACTTACAAATTAAGGACAACACACACACATATGTCCGAGGAGGACTCAAACCTCCGACGGCGAGCAAAAGCATGCTCCCAGCAAGGCGCCTTAGAGCGCTCGGCCACTGCACTACGGCCGAACTTTTTTTTCCATACATCCGGAAGGTGTCATATACACTGCTCAAAACAAATTTGGGAAGAGATGCCATATTCACAATACACATTTGGTAAAGTATTTTATTCAGATATGGGTTTCATTTGTAATTTGTGTGTGATACTGTACGATTTTTGCTGTCTCAACTCTTTACTTGAGGTTTACATGGCGTTTAGTTTGAGCGAGGGACCGTATTGCCTTCATATCAGTGCAAAAATTCTCGCTGCCTTCCAGTATGGTGTGTGATCACCTCGGATGACCAATACAGTTGGATACCTGCGTAGCATGGTCAGCATGAGGTTATCAATTTGTTCTTCAGAAATATTTGGCCATTTTTCTATCAGTACAACATCCAGCTCTGAAACCGTTGTGGGAGGTGCTGGTGTGGCTGCAATGCATCCTAGACATGCTCAATTAGGTTTGCTTAACAAACTGGCCACTCCAATCGTTCAATTCCCCGAGTTTCAAGCATGTTGTCCACCAGTAAAGCTCAGTTGGAACCCAAAAGAAACCCATTTACTAAGGCACCAGCTTAGGCCACAATAAAAGGTCGAAGGATCTCCTTTATATACTGTTGAGCAGTGAAAGCGCCATTCTGAACGGCAGAGAGGTCCGTACGTCCTCCAATACTGTCTCCTGCGCACATCATTCGTCAACCATCATCATCATGATGTTTCCTTCAAATGAGCAGGATTGTTCAACGTTGTCTCCAGATGAGAACGACGATTGTTCGTCTGAACACAAAATCTTGACTCATCTATGAACGGAACCCAGCGTCATTGTTTCTGACTCCAATCTTGAAGTTCCTCCATCCAGTGTCTGCGGTGTAAACGATTTCGTAATTTTAATGAGATACACATCATAGGCCTCCGTGCGAAGAGGCCACATTGCCGAAGGCGATTGCGGAATGTCTGTGTTGATACAGTGCGTCCAGTTGCTGCCTGGAGGGTGCGTTGCAGCTGGGTTGCATTCAGCCTCCTGTCTCGACGGTCTGTTAACTGGAGGTAACGGTCGTTTCTTGCTGATGTTACTTGTTGACGATCGTGGCTTTGCCATCTTTTAACGGTTCCTGTTGTATGAAATCGCGTCCAGGTCCTGGAAATTACACTTTGGGACACTCTAAAAGCTGCAGCGACCTCCCTCTGTCCGTCCCGCTCCAAACCTTCCTATGGCTGTCCATGCCATAGCTTCAAGTAAGTCACCTTGTTGCATTGCACTACCCGCTCACTCCACTTTCTGAACCCAAACGCTTGTGTTATTCGATTGGTAAACAAGTCAACACCACCCTCTTCTGCAGCAAATTTCTATTATTTCATTCCGGTTGCCGTAATGTTGTTCTATTCACTCCGTAGATCACACAGAAAGATGTCGAACCACTTTAGTTCGTTCTGACTATGATAATCAGAACCTCGATATCTCAACTGCTCCCCTAATTGTAGAATGTCATTATGTTAAACACAGCTGTTTAATTATTGGCCCAATGCTAACGGTTTCGGATTTTACACCACTTTCAAGCGCCACCAGAGCTTTAACAGTTTCTTAAAGTGACATGTTACAATCTTGAAAAATTTGAAAAAAAAAATCTCACATTATACTTGGCGCTTCAAAATGGTGTAAAAACCGAAACCGGTGGTATTGGACCAATAATTAAACAGTTGTGGTCAACATAATGACATTCTACAAGTATATGCTTGCATAAAAAATACACTTTCTAAATATTTTTACAATCTGTTTATTGGCTAACAATACGAGTCCTTGACTGCCAATCCATTCCGTTTCCGCAATATTAGCGATGCAAGTGTTAGGTTATTCACCCTGTAGATATATATGCAACCGGACAGTCAAAATGGCTATTGTTTTTATCAATTATGTACTGTAAAAGATGAACAAAGTAAAAAGCGACATAACTCTCTCAACAAAAATCATAAAACAACATTATATTTCAGTTAACTTTTAGCTACTGTCATTAACACGTCGGTAAGGGTTTTGCGAACTGTGATGAAGTCATTATTGAGTCTCTGAGTTGAGTGCGATTTGCCCTAAACGCTCAAGTGAAATATTTGTACACAGGGCGTTCCGTAATTAGTAGCGAAAACGGATACGGGAGAAAGTGTACGCTAATGGAAGCTAAAAGGTTAGAGTAAACATGCGTACGAAAACGAGCCGTTTGGTAGACAACTGCGTGCGGGTATATGAACTGGCACTGACTTCGGCATCAGATATCGTCTTAGTTAGTAAACACAAATTTGAAATATACACTCCTGGCCATTTAAATTATTACACCACGAAGATGACGTGCTACAGACCCGAAATTTAACTGACAGGAAGAAGATGCTGTGATATGCAAATGATTAACTTTTCAGAGTATTCACATAAGGTTGGGGCTGGTGGCGACACCTACAACGTGATGACATGAGGAAAGTTTCCAACCGATTTCTCAAACACAAACAGCAGTTGACCGGCGTTGCCTGGTGAAAGGTTGTTGTGATGCCTCGTGTAAAGAGGAGAAATGCGTACCATCAAGTTTCCGACTTTGTTAAAGGTTGGATTGTAGCCTATTGCGATTGTGCTTTATCGTATCGCGACACGGCTGCTCGCGTTGGTCGCGATCCAATGACTGTTAGCAGAATATGGAATCGCTGGGTTCAGGACGGCAATACGGAACGCCGTGCTGGATCCCAACGACCTCGTATCACTAGCAGTCGAGATGACAGGCATCTTATCCACATGGCTGCAACGGATCGTGCAGCCACGTCTCGATCCCTGAGTCCACAGATGGGGACTTTTGCAAGACAACAACCATCTGCACGAACAGTTCGACGACGTTTGCAGCAGCTTGGACAATCAGCTCGGAGACCATGGCTGCGGTTACCCCTGACGCTACATCACAGACTGGAGTGCCTGCGATGGTGTATGCAACGGCGAAGCTGGATGCACGAATGGCAAAACGTCATTTTTTCGTATGAATCCAGGTTCTGTTTGGCGACATCGTGGTGAACGTACATTGGAAGCGTGTATTCGTCATCGCCATACTGGCGTAACACCTGGTGTTATGGTATGGCGTGCCGTTGTTTACACGTCTAGGTCACCTCTTGTTCGCATCGACGGCACTTTGAACAGTGTCCGTTAGATATCGGGTTGTGTTGCTACCCGTGGTTCTACCCTCTATTCGATCGCTGCGAAACCCTACATTTCAGCAGGATAATGCACGACCGCACGTGAAAATGTTCAAAAAAAATATTCAAATGTTTGTATAGTCTATGGGACTGGAGCGCCTTAGTCCCCTCGGCCACCGCGGCCGGCTGAAAATGTAATCACAAGTCAGTTCTAGTATATTTGACCAATGAATACCCGTTTATGATCTGCATTTCTTCTTTGTGTAGCAATTTTAATGGCCAGTAGTGTAGATTTTTCCATTACTCTCAAAACATAACTGAACTCGAATTTCATGAACGCCTTTCTTAACAATTTTATTTAAGCAAGTTATAACTTCATGCACGCTAGTACCTATTAAAGGTTATTTCCATGTATTATTCCCGCATTCTCATGTAACACTGTACTCTTATCTGTAGTGGGCTATGATTTATTTCACTTACCTACCGAATCATCTCGTAATCTTGTCAATGCGTTTTTTAGATCTGCCGATTCTATTGTACAACCGTACGCTTTTCAGACATTCTGCCGGAGAGAAAATTAGACAGTTGAGGTAGGACGTTGCTGGGTAAGATGATGTGTAAGACCAAAGAGTGTACTGTGCATTGTCCGTCTACGTATTTACTACAGTCTAGCCAAAATCAATTACACCGCTGCCTTGTTGCTCGTGTCATATAGCCGCTATTTACAGGGCAAATCTGGTTATAGTAAACTATGTCAAATATTTGGCAGAAAGTTACATACACATTAACCTAAGAGATACAAATAAAGTTCATGATGACTCTAAAGTACGATAACACTGTAGAATGGAAATTTCTTCGTCGTTGTGTACACCATCGCAGGCGCTCCTGTCAGTGATTCATTGTCAAGGTTAACCGCAGTCATGGTCTCCGAGCTGATGGTCCATGCTGCTGCAAACGTCGCCGAACATAAAATAAAAATAATGGTACAATATAGATACATGGCAGATGTGATGAGTTATTAAACGAAAACTAGAGTGAAAAAATTTGTCATACGACAATAAATAGAAGTAGGAAATAAGGAGGAGGGACAGACGTAAAGTGTTTCTCAGGGAATACCTAACAGGAATGATTTTAAAAAGTCCCGATGTCTCTACTTTATCAGTATCACGCAATTAACAGAAAACTTGACACGTTTTCACACCTTCGTAAAGAAACGCCACATTCTTCAGTAGTTCCCTGTAACTTTTCGTTTCTTGTTGTAGGTCTAATTCAGAAAACGAGGATGTTAAATACATTTCAGAAACACTTGATTACTCGATTCGTAAAATTACTGCCGTTACTGTGCACTAATGGTGTCTCCGAAAAGAACAGACACCATATCGATAAACCTATCAACAATAGTTTAAAGAGTTTTTAGAGGTAACAACAATTGCATAGACTCTGCGAATAGTTGATCTGAGGTCACTTCAGAGAAGGTATGAATCTGTATTTGAAATTGAGAGCACAACTTCACGACATTGTGTCCTCTTATCCTGCGGAAGAATCCGTTAGGTTTTCCAGATTCCACCTAAGCGGTCTTGACCGCCTTTAAGGAGTATTTATAATTTCATTTCAAGAAAACTGTTTTGTAAATACATTCAACTTTCGACGGCGTACAGGCTTATCCGTAAGAAGCGCACCCTGCCGTATCAATAAAAAGAGGGCAACCTGTTGGTAATGCTCCTGTCGAAGCACAAGAAGAGCAAAGACATCCATACATCTCAGTCTCTGACAGAAAAGTGGGCAACCAGCTGCCTCAGTCCTCACTCCATCTTCCTCATGAAAACGTTTGCCTTTCGAACATACTATAACACTTCTTTCTCAAAGAAAATGGTATGGGTTGGCTGCGGAAAGGAAGAGAAACAGTGGGACAGGAAGAGAGAGTAGTCAGACACAGTGAAAGGGAGTAAAAGTGATAAAAGGGTGTAGAGGTTAACAGTAAGAGGAAATAGGGACGAGACAGAGATAATTCTTAAGAGAAACGAACAAACTTACATATGCTTTTAAGCACTACATCCTCGAGACTGGTGATCTTCACCACGAAAATATTTTTCCACTGCACACGTTAATATTCCCCTGTCTAGTTTTTACTTCATACCAGAATGTGTTCTCAACGACACAATGCTGGGTTTGAATTAATTTGTTTATCTTTTTTAATGCCGCGACGGATTAGCCGTGCGCACTGGGGCGCCGTGCTGCGGTGAGCGCGGTCGTTCGCCGTCGGGGGTTCGAGTCCCCCCTCGCCCCCTAGGCATATATGTTTGTTTTGTTCTTAGTTTACTTTACCTTAGTTTAAGTAGATTATGTAACAGTTGATGTCTTCGTTACTTGTGTGTTAACGTACACACAAAATATTTCGTTTTCTAGTTTTCCAGAAGGCTTTTTTGACACTGTACCTCAAAAGCGTTTTCAAATCAAATTGCGTGTTTATGGAATATCGCTATAATTGTGCGATTGGATTGGTGATTTCCAGTCAGAAAGGACACAGTACGTTGTAACTGGCGGAAAGTCATAGAGTAGAACAGAAGTGATATCTGGTGATATCTGGCGTTCCTCAGGGAAGTGTTATAGGGCCCCTACTGTTCCTTATTTTTATAAACGATTTACGAGACAATCTGGGAAGCGCTCTAAGGCTGTTCGCGACTGATGCTGTCATTTATCGGTAATAAGTTGAAAATTGGGGGAGGGGGGAATGGCTGGTATCAGAGATAATTACTCGTGATTACAAAATATTTATTTCAAACAACAAGGCTGACCTGATTAAAAATCACACAGAGCTGGCAAAATTGAAAATAATTTATAATACTTGAGGTAGTATAAAAAGAAAAGTCAGTTAGAATAAGCCATATATTAGTCCACCACACAAAGCAGAAAGTCATAATTAAGACGGTAGCCCACAGGTAACAAATTGGAGCTACCGGTAGAATAAGCATGCTACAATTAAACTTAATTTCAAAGGTGCAAGATTCACGCTGATTGCGTAGTGTCAGCAATCTAATGAAGCACAAAGTCATTAACAATAACGTGCACTTAAATAATCCACTATAAATATGATAGCTAAAACAGAAATTTGAATAAGGGCAAGCTCATTAACGAACAGTTTACCACAACAGTAAAAGCGGTTGCCAAACCCTTTAAGTAACCACACACAAACAATTTAAAATAATACACAGTTAAGAGAGATTGAGGCTCCAATTAATTATGTAACATACGCAAGTTAACTTGGTAATGCTGTCAAGAAACACAAGACATAATCTTGACCGATAATGCACAGATTTTATATTTAACAAATGCAACAAATTATTAGAATATTTGACTGACATGACTTGAGGCAATAATGGCGCCAATGAACTAGCCACACTTAAAATTAAATTTCGAAGAACACCGAGTTCTAGCTGATTGGATAGAGCCACTACTGCAACAAATCTAATTAAGCATAAAGTTATTAACAATAACGTGCACTTAGACAATCCCATGAATATGACGGCTAAACTCAAAAGGTGCAAGCTCATTTTACTAACAGTTCACGACCACAGTTAAACTGGTTGCCGCAACCTCTAGGTAACACCACAGCTAAACAATTTAAAAATAAGGCACAATTTAAAAACCTGAGAGAGTAATGCTCCAATTAATCGAGCGACATAAACAGGTTAAATTAGACAAGCAGTCAAGAAATACAAGAACTGAGCTTTACTAATGATCTTGAAAACTGATTTACAATTATCAAATGTCATTTGAACAGGAATGTCAGCGAGATAAACTTACGTCGGAAGGAAATGAAGGGAAGGAATAAGCTGTAATCAGAAGATAAACTGCACAAATATATCCACAGGCGGCAGTAATTCCTCGTGGAAGGAATACGCCCTACCAAAATAGAACACTTGCTCCTGGGGCAAGGCAACGCAGTAACAAAATAAAATCAAATGTTTGTAATCCTATGGGACCAAAGTACGTTGGTCATCAGTCCCTAATCTTACAAACTACTTAAACTAAGTTAAACCTACCTAAGGACAACACATCCATGCCCGACAGAGGATTCGAACCTCGGACGCGGGAGGCCGCGAGATTCGTAACATGGCGCTCCAGATCGCTCGGCTACTCCCGCGCGGCACGCGGTAACAAACGGCCACTTAGCAATGTAAGCAATAGTAAGTTTAAATATATTAATTCAAATAGGATTAGTATAGACCCGTCGTGAACGGGATTGCATATTTCATGATCAGTAACACATATGTCACATGGACATCAGACCAAAGTAACGAGGACTTGTCAAACCGACAAACACACATATATAAAATCAGATCATCAAGGGAAAATGGAACAAAGCAGAACACTGACACCACCAACAGAATCGTATCGGCTGCAAGGAAACAGTACCTGCACCTTGAAACTCGCCCGCTGTTCTTTTGACTGTTAACTAGCCGTGTTTGTGAAGTTAACAATTGACTGCTTCCTCACAAAATCTAATTACGGCGATATTCACACAGCGGCGGAAGTACACAGTTCCCTCAAGCAAAACTCTGATTCTATAAGTTAAGCAAACAGTTCTAGTTTTACTGTAACCTTTAGAGGAAACTGCACACAATTAAATAATGATCCACAGTTATGGATCTAAATCAGAAATCAGAAATGTTGGCGACGGGAACGCAAATATTCTCTGCTCCAGAAGGGAGCAGAGACACAAGACACATGACCAAATTACCCCGTATTAATCCAAAATAAATGATGAGGGGAGAATTTAAATTAGTACAAAAGGATTATAGTTTAACAAATTAATTTAATGTTCAAAACAAGAACAAAAAGGGGGAAGACCATTTTTTTACAATTACAACAGCGTTTATACACCTTACAAAATATTCAACATATCCACAATTAAATGGCCCTAAAATTGCCCACCTGCAAAGTTGAGTACAGGTTAATTACGATCACGTTTCATAGGGGGGAACGGAGGAATTGCAGCACATTAAAAAAACCAATTTCGAAGAGAATAAGATCGCGAAATATATCGTGTAACCATTGTTTCTGGTCAGAGGAATGATACCTATTAGATAAGCAAGGTTACAGACTGCTACAGCACAATACAGAGTTTGGTCACAAAAATTCAGATAAGTGAAATAATTCTATTTCCTGAAAATTATACACATGATATACGTCGTGCAACGGTTCTTTCTACACAGAGGAAAAAGATCTATTTAATGGTAATAACCACGACAGGGAACACGCTAATCAGCGCAAACATGGGTCGACAAGTACACAGATTACAAGTTAGAATGGACAATTTTCGGGGAAAATTATCACGCTACACTCACTAGGAAACACCTTAGCAAATTAGCTATACAATTATTAACCACTCATGTGCACTGAATGATGGAAAAACTGGAGGCTTAGTCTGATATCGTCCACGTGTTCTGTCGATAAAGTACGAACAGTATAGGCACCGCGAATCCCCGAAAATATTACAATTCAACTACGATAAAAATGCGAAAGACACTGAACACATTTAAACAGGCGAATAAATGATTTAAAAGTTATAAAGTGCAAGAACTATGCTAACAAAACACCATCAGAGCTTCGGAGTCAGATTCCAGCAAAAATCGACATATAATTTGCAATCCTGTACGAAATTAAGCAAAATCTCACTACTACACATAGTATAGCTGCTACTCCCAGAATTGATCTCGCGAAAAGGCATAAGTACGACTATGGAGCCTGAACTAACTCGAGCCACGAGGCCACAACAGAACCAAACCCAGAGGTACTTACCATACCAGGAACCAAGAAGCGAATGAATCTGTTCAAAGCGCCGTCGATGCGAACAAGAGGTGACCAAGACGTGTAACCAATGGCAACACAGACCAACACGCAGCTGATACGCCAGTATGGCGATGACAAATACACGTTTGCAATGTGCGTTCCCCGAGATGTCGCAAAACACGGATGTGACCATCATGATGCTGTAAACAGAACCTGGACGTTTTGCCATTCGTGCACCCAGATACGTCGTTGCGTACACCACCACATGTGCTCCTGTCTGTGATGTAGCGTCATGGGTAACCGCAGTCATGGTCTTCGAGCTGATAGTCCATGCTGCATGAAACCATGCGGATAAGATGCTTGTCATCTCGACTGCTAGTGATACGAGGCCGTTGGGATTCAGCACGGCGTACCGTATTGCCTCTTGACCCCTGCTTAACCGTTAGAGGAGGGGTAGTGGAGGGGAGCCCAGAGAGCATCACCGTTCGTCAGGCAGGTAACCTGACCAACTCCCAGCCAAGGAGGTTAAGAGCAAGCTAAATTAGGAATTTTTGCTATGACTGGGTTCAGCTCAGCAGTTGGCAAACCTACCTCTCGCCCAGAGACATTCAATGCCCAGCATTTGAAAGAAACGACGACACAAAACACATGAGGTGCACCTAGCACTTACTAAACTTTATTACATACAAAGATTCATTCATTCTGTGGAAGCGAGGGCCAGTGGGAGTACATCACAGTACACAGTAATAGCTATTTGGGGCTTCATGTACAACATAGACACTTAGAATTTTACATACAGATAAAACTAAATCAATATATCATGCCTGGTATCTCTCATATTGCGAGTGGAGTGTCTTGATACACTCAAAAAAAAAAATGTCTGAAGCTCGTCAACATTTGTTCATGGGGAGTCAATTAAATGGAACACGTTATGTGGACGTGTTTCAACCACACACCAAGAGGAGTAGGCAAGCACATGTCAAAACGGTAAAAATACTCAATTTAAAGTCATCGTCACCACAGCTGGACGTGCTGCACTGCAATGACTTAAATAACCATCTGGGTCTTCCGATGATGAATACACAAGCCGGTTGTCCCATCATTTACTCTTTAGGGTAAGATGAGGAACCAGAGAACTCTTGGAATAATACCAGAACGGCCGCGCCGCGACCATACGCCGGCTGTTTTCAAAGCGGGCTCCCCATCATGACTTGCATCGGCCCACGTGGAATGCTTGTCAATACGGCCGGCGGGAACTACGTGCCCTCGCCGGTGGTGACACTACTGAACTCGCAAAGCCGCGGTCTCCTCGCGACTGCAGACTCACTCGCTGTTTGTTCACCGCAAGAAGTGGCAACTCCCCCTGCGCTGTGAGCAGGCGCCTCCAGATGCCCAGAACGCCACACTAGCGCCGGCCGCGAGACAATAGAGATAGAAAACTAGACACGCCACCCGTGGTGAAGTGATGAATTGATATCGATACTCATATGACCGGCACGCCTCAATCAGTTAGTAAAGTCACCAGAAGATAAAAAGCAACTGCGGTATGATTTAGATAAGATGTCAGCATGGTGCAAACATTGGTAATTGACCCTTAATAGACGCTGTGGAGTGACCGAGGTTCCAAGGCGCCCAGCTGACGAGCGGAGTGTGGCGCTGCTCTCCGTCGTAGGGTCGAGTCCTCTCTCGGACATGGGTGTATTTGTTGTCCTTAGCATAAGTTAGTTTAAGTAGTTTGTAACCTAGGGACTGATGACCAGAGTAGTTACGTCCCACAGATTTACGAACATCTGAACATTTTTGTCCCTTAATAAGGATAAGTGTGAAGTCATTCTTATGACCACTAAAAGAAATGCGTTAAACTTCATTTGCACGATAAATCATTCAAATCTACAGGCCATAAATTCAACTAAATACCTAGGAGTAACAATTAAGAACCACTTAAATTGGAAAGAACACATAGAAAATGTTGTAGCGAAGGCGAACTAAAGACTACATTTTATTAGCAGAACACTTGGAAGATGCAACAGTTTTACTAAAGAAACGTCCTACACCACACTTGTGCGTCCTATTTTGGAGTATTGCTGGACATTGTGTGATGCCCGACAAAGTAGGACTGGCGGACGACTTAGAAAAATTTCAGAGAAGGGCGCCTCGTTTTGTGTTATTGCGGTATAGGGGAGACAGTGTCGCGGAAACGATGTATAGAAAGAAAGGCGTTATTCGTTGCGACGAGATATATTTGCGAAATTTCTTTAACCAACTTTTTCTGCCGTATAGGAACACATTTTGTTAAAACCCACTTACATAGGGAGCCGGCCGCGGTGGCCGAGGAGACTGAGGCGCTTCAGTCACAGTCTGCACGACCACTACGGTCGGGGGTTCGAATCCCCCCTCGGGCATGGATATTTGTGCCGTCCTAGTTCGTAAGTAGTTGATAAGTAGTTTGTAAGTTTAGGGACTGATGACCCCGTAGTTAAGTCCCATAAGCTGTACAAACATTTGAACATTTACATAGGGAGACATGATCACCAAAATAAAATAAGAGAAATCAGCTCGAAAACGAAAGGATCTAAGTGTTTCTTTTTCCGCGCGAGCAGTTAGAGATTGGAACTGTAGAGAAACATAATAAAAGCGATTCGATGAACCCTCTGCCATGCACTTCAATGTGACTTGCAGAGTGTTTATATAGATATTGATCCATAAAAACTTAAACATGCTGTCGATTTAATCATTTCTACCAGATCATTGAATATGATTTTTTAATAAAGGCTAAATGAATCTGACAGTATAATTAAAAGTAGAAATTTCGACTTAGAATTATTTGCACCAGTGCAGCATTGCACAAAGAAGACGTGCTACAGACGCGAAATTTAACAGACGGGAAGAAGATGTTATGATATGCCAATGATTAGCTTTTCAGAGCATTCACACAAGGTTGGCGACTGTGGCGACAACTACAACGTGCTGACATGAGGAAATTTACCAGCCGATTTCTCATACACAAACAGCAGTTGACCGGCTTGCGTGGTGAAACGTTGTTGTGATGCCTCGTGTAAGGAGAAATGCGTACCATCACGTTTCCGACTTTGATAAAGATCGGATAGTAGCCTATCACGATTGCGGTTTATCGTAATGCGACATTGCTTATCGCGTTGGTCGCGATCCAATGACTGTTATCAGAATATGGAATCGATGGCTTCAGGAAGGCAATACGGAACGCCGTGCAGGATCCCAACGACCTCGTATCACTAGCAGTCGAGATGACAAGCATCTTATCCGTATGGTTGCACGCAGCATGGACTATCAGCTCGGAGACCATGACTGCGGTTACCCATGACGCTGCATCACAGACAGGAGCACATGCGATGGTGTACGCAACGACGAATCTGGGTGCACGAATGGCAAAACGTCCAGGTTCTGTTTACAGCATCATGATGGTCGCATCCGTGTTTTGTGACATCTCGGGGGACGCACATTCAAAATGTTCAAATGTTTGTAAAGTCTATGGGACTTAACTATGGGATCATCAGTCCCTAAACTTACAAACTACTTATGAACTAACTAAGACTAAGGACGGCACAAATATCCATGCCCGAGGGGTGATTCGAACCCCCGACCGTAGTGGCCGTGCAGACAGTGACTGGAGGGCCTCAGGCTCCTCGGTCACCACGGCCGGAGGAACGCACATTGCAAACGTGTATTCGTCATCGCCCTACTGGCGTATCAGCTGGCGTGATGGTATGGGGTGCCATTGGTTACACGTCTCGGTCACCTCTTGTTCGCATCGACGGCGCTTTGTACAGTCGCCGTTACATTTCAGACATATTACGACCCGTTGCTCTACCCTTCACCCGATCCCTGCGAAACCCTGCATTTCATCAGGATAATGCACGACCGCATGTTGCAGCTCCTGTACGGGCCTTTCTGGATACGGAAAACGTTCGACTGCTGCCCTGGCCAGCACATTCTCCAGATCTCTCACCAACTAAAAACATCTGGTCAATGGTGGCCGAGTAACTTGCTCACAATACGCCAGTCACTACTCTTGACGATCTGTGGTATCGTGTTCAAGCTGCATGGGCATCTGTCTGTACCTGTACACGCCATCCAAGCCCTGTTTGACTCAATGCCCAAGCGTATCAAGGCCGTTATTACGGCCAGAGGTGGTTGTTCTGGGTACTGATTTCTCAGCATCTCTGTACCCAAATCGCGTGAAAATGTAATCACATGTCAGTTCTAGTATAATATATTTGTCCAACGAATAGCCCTTTATCATCTGTATTTCTTGTTGGTGTAGCAATTTTAATGGCCAGTAGTGTATAAGCTTATTATCAGGCCATTGTAATTGAACCTAACTTGCCTTCTCTTAAGTAGAATCATAATTCAGAGAAATATTTTTTACAAGTCTTGGTCGATCAGATTCGTAGTCAGGTATTTTAATCAGGTCAATTGTAGTTACACGACAACACAAACTCAGACGACCAGTATTGTAGACCCATTCATTGATTTGGTAGATAACATCATTAATTGATTTCGAATGGTCACGTATACAAACATTCAACCAAACACAGACAAGCACAATTTTCATTAGTTAACTTTCAGTACACTGACAAGAAATATACAGTTGCATGTGCAATTTTGAAGAAGAAGAATAAGTGTTTCAGGACGCAATAGAGAAAAATGCGATCTGTCAATGGAAGATAAACATATACAATATGTCTGAAAATTAATATTAACGTTTATTTCAAAACTTTGGGGATTCGGCTCGTTATCGCTGGTAATTTGAAAAATAGCCTGTAACGGACAGTATCGGTGATACTGTGCAGACAATGGCTACTACTGATCGATAGTATTACACGTCGCAGGCTATAGCTTGTTTCTCTTCGCAGGGCTAATTATCAGTATTGACCCAGCATTGAGAGGACAACTGGTAAGCTATCCAGCTAATTAGCCTATACAACTGATACCTGAAAATCAAACCGCAGCACAAGCTGGAATGACACAGTACAATCGGCTGAAATGTACGGAATAAAATGAAGAACCAGTTGTGTCTCTGTGGGACGATGGAATCTTCGTGGCTCTCCCTCTCCCTGTTTGTGTGGGACAGAGGTATTCCTCATAATTTAATTTCAACGGATACAAATAAGCATTTTCCGTCTTCGTCAGTTTCACCTTTTTCGCTGCTTCCATTATCAAGATTCTAGTCACTCTGCCACTAATAATTAAGTCGCAATGTTCTTCTGGAATCTAAGATCTTCAGTAATGAAAAGAGAGTTCTTTGTAAAGTGAAACGAAGATTTAAAAAAATTAATAAAATAATTTTAAGACATTATGAATAACAATGATGTTACAAGTAATTATTAATTCATGTAGCAAGGCAGGTCGACATTAAACCTTAAGTCAGCTCCAGCTGTAAACAGCCGGTGGCCAACATTACAGTTGTGGTTTGATGATGGTCATGCAAATGAGCGCAACCGGTTAGAAGGGAAATAAAGGAAACTGCAGTCTAGACTGCCTTGCTACATGATTTAATAGATAACATAATGTTTCGATACAATTTATTCTCCACTGTATAAGTGCGCTGTCACGGTATTATTAGAACAAGTTACAATCTCTGAAGTAGTAACATAAATGATAGTCACGAGGGAAGAAGTAGTAGCTACGTTACAAACTTATTTGCAGGCAGCAGATAGTACACTATCGATATCAGTTGTTTCAGTCTATAATGACGTTAAATTGAGTTGTAATTATTATAGTACGACACGGCACTGAATACTAAGGACGCAGTAACTACAACTTGTGAACAGCATGCAAGGAAGTTTGCCCTTAACGAACAGTATAACGGTGTACAGATGTACCATCGAATGAGAACATTTAACAGCTCATAACACTTATACCCGAAGAAGATGAAATGAATTTACGTTAGACTGCCTGCTTTTATACGCCGTCTCTTCGTGTCAATTATTAGACTGGAATGAAACTTTCACTCTGCAGTGGAGTGTGCGCTGATATGAAACTTCCTCGCAAATTAAAATTGTGTGCCGGAACCGGGACTCGAACCTGGGACCTTTGCATTTCACAGGCAAGCGCACTACCGACTGTGCTATCCCGACAAGACTCGCGATGCCGCCTCACAACTTTACTCCCGCCAGTACCTCGCCTTCTACTTTCCAAACTTCACAGAAGCTCTCCTGTGAAACTTGCAAGACTAGCACTCCTGGAAGAGCCATTTCGAGGAGCGTCTGCCTGCTAGATTACATAGTTCAGTGCTACATAATTTCTGTTTTGAAGTATTCTGCACTCTGCAATATCCGACTAATAATTTCCATAATGCCAAGATATAGAGATAACTATAAACATAAACACGAGAAATTATCCACAAACTGTTCCTTTTGGTTTGCGTGATATCGTTAACGACTCAAGTAGTTAGGTGGGGGAACCACGCGCAGACCACGCCGCTCGGCCGTCACTATGAGCGGACAAACTAAAAGAACGAACTAGTTCGCGGCAGAGTCGCGAACTAAAGTGAGCGCTCCCGATCGCCAACTATTATGCTCAAGTCTAATAGACTGCAAAGACATTGTATTCTTGAAAAGTCACTGAGATACGTGGATCTGTTTGTTTCTCGATATATTGGTTACTTAAGAAATTTGTACCTGTTGTAGTTTATACTATCCGCTTTAACTTCAGATCCTGGATAAATAGTTTTAATACCATACGAATGATGCTTCTATCTTCTTTGGAAATTGTACAGGCTACCACTTACGAAAAAATATATAAGTTTATTTGCGTAAATTTACATTACAGACTAATTTATACTGTGATAAATAATGGTTGGAATTATATGTAACTTATCGTCATAGAGGAATTCTTAACTACAAATAGCTAAATGAACTGCATCTATTAAAATGCCAAATAAGAAACATGAATTTAACAACCACTCAGAAGACTGAACTCAAATACATTATAATCTGGGCTTGTGCCCAAGACAGCTGATTGGAGATCTATTGTTAATGTGTGGGTTCGTCCAAAATGAGAGGTGAGGGGCAGATGGCGTCGCTCTAGAGTGACGAAGGGTATGAGCTGGGCCCGCCTGAGGTAGTCCCAAGCTGTGCTTATGAGGAGGAGGGAGCCAGCAAACGGCTCGCTGACGTCACCGTCACTGCACTTTAGAGAGCGGGAGGTTTTGAGGGAGTAAAGGGGCCACTTGACATTGGCTCTTTGGGCTGAATGATGGGTGGGAAAACGGTTTCGTCACGGTGGCAGGATGTGCTGACGAGATTCACAGCAAGATCTTGCCCGGAAATGTCAGGTCAGAGACACAAAGCGTGTCTCTGTGGTGGGACACAGATGTTACTCTTGCACTACAGCAAAAGTGATTGATATGATGCTGAATAAAGTATTGGCCATAAAAGTTGAAAGATGACCCTATTTCGTCTTCGATATATTTTTTGTATATTTCTGTAAAGTTATAATTTATTTAATGTCGCTAGATTATCATTTTGTTAAAACTTGAACCCCACTTGAGGAATAGCTTTTTTTAATTTCAGGTGATAAAATATTAGTTAATATTGCTAGGTTTTTTTATTTTGTTTAGTTAATAATTTATTATTATATTAATTAATGTGGTATAAATGCGACTTCTCGGCTACGCCACTGTCCCTGTAAGAATTTGTACTTCTCTTCTTTTAAGTGGATGTGCGAGAATCTAGGGCTGTCTGAATGTGGGGAGTGATAGCTCGCTTTGCATCGTTCTCTCTGGCTCATTGTCGATAGCTGCTGATACTACCAAAGAGGTTTCTACACCCTGCAGACTGCAACTTAAGAATCCACCGTAATTTTGTATAATGAATCCGATTTTCAACCTCTCCACTTTCTGTGGAGTGCGTTCGTGTAACGTAGCCGTGTGTCGCCGTTAGCGTGTTTGCTTGCGGTCCAATTAAGATGTAATTTAACTTGGCTATACACACGCACCATCTCAAAACAGGCACGATAGACTAGAGCCACCTTGAAAGTGTTTTTGTATATTGTGTTTTGTGCTACCTCCGACTTGCTGAATTTCGCCTACCATAGCGGCGCCTGCTTCCGCCTTGTCTCAGCACGCTGATTTTGATGAGTTTCGCTGTGGAATTGCGCGTGTGTGAGCGAATGAGTATTGTTTATGAATCCTTCCCCCCAGTAGCGTTAAATCATGTATAATTTAGGCTGGGCACCGTCCGCATTAATCCATGTAAGGATTGCATTTTTTATTGTATTAACAAAATTAATTACCCATTTTGTTTGTTTTCTATCTGAATAAACAAGTTTAAGTTCAGCATAATCCGTAAGTTGCCTATAAATTGTAGTTTTAGAGCACCTTCCCTCTTTTATTTAATATTGTTTTTCACAAATGCTGAGAACAAGCTCAGATGCAATTTTTCTTATGTCTAAATTCCGTTGCGCCATAAATGTTTTCTTAGCCACCTTTCTAAGATACCTTTAATTGTAGTGGCTTGCTGATTAATGTCTGTGTCTAATAACATGTGAACTGCTATGTATATTGGCCACTGTAGTACTAACTTATGTTATTGAAGTAATTTGAAACGCGTCAGTTCTCAGTTTGGGCCAGGAAACAAGGTTTGTAGCAGGGAGTAATCGGTAGTTCACACGGATTTTATATGATAATTTTAGTGATAAAACAAAGCTCTTGTTTGGTACAGTGGTCGACTTTTAAAGTACACAACAGATATTCACTTCTGGACTTCTGGTGAAGCTGGTCTCCACTGGTCCTTAAGCAGGAGCTTGAAGCACCTCCCCCCCCCCCCTCCCCCGATTCCCGGTTGTGCGTGTGTTACTGTATAAGATGCAGCGCACTCACAGAGTAGGAAGTTTACAGAAAGAAAACTCCGCTGCAATCTGTAAGCCAAAATTTAGTGCTCTTGCGCGAAGTTTGCCACGTTGAAACCGACTAAAGTGTTATGTTTGACCCGAAATTGTGTATGTTTTGCTTACTTTGTTAACCCTGCATTGCACAAGAATAATTTAAGTTAGAATTTTCCAATAACAACATTGGAATTATACAACATGGTGCCCTTGAATGGAAGATATATCTTCATAAACTTTCTATTATACAGGGTGTTAAATAAGGTACGGCCAAACTTTCAGGAAACATTCTTCACACACAAAAAAAGAAAATATGTTATGTGGACATGTGTCCGGAAACGCTTAATTTCCATGTTAGAGCTCATTTTAGTATTTCTCTTTAAACATAAATTGAAATAATCCGTGCAGACAATTGTCAAAGTACCCAGATGTTTCGTTAGTATGTACTGTACTTCCACCGCCAGTTGGCCCAGTTGAAGGAAGGTAATGTTGAGTTCAGTGCTAGTGTTGACATGCGACTAATTGCTCTTCAGTACTAGCATCAATCACATCAGTACGTAGCATCAACTGGTTAGTGTTCATCACGAATGTGGTTTTGCAGTCAATGCAATGTTTACAAATGCGGTGAATCGAGGAAGTGCAGTACATACTAACGAAACAATTGGGTATTTTGACAGTACTAAAATGAGCTCTAACGTGGAAGCGTTTCCGGACACATGTCCACATTACACATTTTGTACACATTACTTTTGCTATTTTTTGACATTTATTATGTTTACATCTGGTAGATTTTCCACAGTACTTAGGCGAGTGATCGTTTTGGACCTTCCTGCATTGGGCTGCCTTCTCTTTTCCTGACCAGCATAAGGATTCAGCAATATCAACCTTGAAATCAAACAAAGCCATCTGGATTAAGCAGAAACTCATGTCAAGTACGTACTCTTGAGGCACTCGTGCGTTCTACACGTTAGGTCTGTCGTGTAATTGGACGGAAGAAAACTTTTTTTTCCCTTTATTGTATTTTCATACCAGCGATTACAGCCAGTAGGCTGGCAGCAGCTCCATAGGCTGCTCTTCAGCCGAGAGAATAAAATAGTGGATGTGATATGACAGGCGATAAAACAACGGAGAAATAGTGACATAGAGAAGGTGACAATTCGGAGTACAAACAGTTGACAAATGGTTAAAATCACATTCAGTCAGCTAAAAACGAGGAGTGACAGTGACATATAAACCATATAGTACGACAATAACACATAACGGCGAGTACACGGAGACACTAATAAAACACACGGTGCGACACTTGTTTGTTAGCGGGGAACGCAGATAAAAAACACACACTTTTCTGGAGCACTGCACACAATACTGATCGTAGCACTGTTAAAACTGTCGATCCAGGACCCTGCGGGGTGGGGGGAGGCGGGAAGCGTGGGGGAGGAGGAGAAGGTGGGGGAAGAGGCGGTGGGGAGGATCCGTAGGGACTCCAGGGTAGGGAGGGGGTTAGCAAGCGGGCGAGGGGAAGGGGAGTGGGGCGGGAGAGGGGGCTCTATATCTACGGAGTGGGATCAGGGTTGGTAGGACGGAGGACGTCAGGAAGGGGGAGTCGGCGGAAGTTACCCTGGGAAAGGATATGGTGGGTGTGGAGATGAAGGGAGGGGGCTATACAGCGGTAGAGGCGTGGCAGAGGCCCGGGGTCGGTAAGGATAGGATGGACCAGGGGGTTTCGGGATTCTATTTTGCGGTTGGTTTAGAGGATACAGATATGTTCTAGGTATTCAAGGGATCCGCGTGGAAGAAGGGAGCCGGATGCGATAGGCGAGGCGGAGGGCGTGGCGCTCAAGGACTTGGATGGTTTTATAATAGGAAGGGGAAGCGAAAATCCAGGTGAGATGGAAGCTGCAGGTGTAGAGGATGATGGAGGGGCTGAGACCCCACATCCAGTCTGTGAGGAGTTTCAGGAGATTAAGGCAGGAGAGAGCTCTCTGTTGGACGGTGCAGAGGTGTGGGGTCCAGGAAAGGTGGCGGTCGAGGGTTAGGCCAAGGTACTTCAGAGTGGGGGTGTGGTGGATGGGATGATTGTGGAGGGTAAGGTAGCAATCATGGAGACAGAAGGAGGGGGTGGTGCAACCTATGATGATTGCCTGGGATTTGTCAGGATTGACAGAGCGGAGCCACTGGTTACACCATGAAGCGAACTTGGTGAGGTGGGACTGGAGCAAAACCTCGGAACGGGCAAGGGAGGGGGCGAGCGCTAGGAAGGCGGTGTCGTCAGCATATTGAAGGCTGTGTTTGCAAGAGAGCTTCTGTGAAGTTTGGAAAGTAGGAGGCGAGGTACTGGCGGAAGTAAAGTTGTGAGGCGGCATCGTGAATCGTGTCGGGATAGCACAGTCGGTAGTGCGCTTGCCCGCGAAAGGCAAAGGTCCCAGGTTCGAGTCCCGGTTCCGGCACACAATTTTAATCTGCCAGGAAGTTTCATATCAGCGCACACTCCGCTGCAGAGTGAAAGTTTCATTCTGGAAACATCCCCTAGGCGGTGGCTAAGCCATGTCTCCACCATATCCTTTCTTCCAGGAGTGCTAGTCTTGCGTGTTTGCAAGAGAGCTTCTGTGAAGTTTGGAAAGTAGGAGGCGAGGTACTGGTGGAAGTAAAGTTGTGAGGCGGCGTCGTGAATCGTGTCGGGATAGCACAGTCGGTAGTGCGCTTGCCCGTGAAAGGCAAAGGTCCCAGGTTCGAGTCCCGGTTCCGGCACACAATTTTAATCTGCCAGGAAGTTTCATAACAGCGCACACTCCGCTGCAGAGTGAAAGTTTCATTCTGGAAACATCCCTTAGGCTGTCGCTAAGCCATGTCTCCACCATATCCTTTCTTCCAGGAGTGCTAGTCTTGCGTGTTTGCAAGAGAGCTTCTGTGAAGTTTGGAAAGTAGGAGGCGAGGTACTGGCGGAAGTAAAGTTGTGAGGCGGCATCGTGAATCGTGTCGGGATAGCACAGTCGTTAGTGCGCTTGCCCGCGAAAGGCAAAGGTCCCAGGTTCGGGTCCCGGTTCCGGCACACAATTTTAATCTGCCAGGAAGTTTCGTTGATAGGTGTGTTCAATTCTGAAGGGGGAGGGATGTGGTCCAAGTACTGGAAGCCAAGGGTGAGCGAGCGGAGGAGAGGAGGTATCAGTTCGCGCATGGACATCAGGCAAAAGAGAGTAGTCAAAGGTAGGATCGTCAGGAATGGAAAAGACTTCAGAGAGGTAGGAGGAAAAGTGTTCTGTCTTACTGGTGTTGTCAGGAAAAGGACGGTAATTATGGAGAAGCGGGTATTGTGGGGAGCAGTGACTGCCAGTAAGGCGGCGGAATGCATGCCAGTACTTGGAGGAGTTGACAGGGAGCAATTTAGGCGGGTGCAAGTCTGGCGCCACTCCGGCGCATTTTCTTGGACGAGAGGTTTGTGATGTGTCTTTGGAGTTGCTGGTGGTGTTGGAGTGTATCCCGGTCACGGGACCGGAGGAAGGAGTGGTAAAGATGAGGGGATTCGTGGAGGAGGACGGCCTGTGGAGGAAAGGGTAGAATGGTGAGGATAAATCGCCTGGGTGGGGATGTGGGTATGGAGCGCAACAGTCTGCTGGAGGAAGGAGGAGGCATGGTTAATATCGTCGGAAGTTTGGAGAGGTAGTGGGTGGCTTGCGACCGATGTGTCGATGGAGCGACGGTAGGCATCCCAGTCAGCACGGGAATACTCGTGGACAAGTTTAGGAGGGAGCATAGGACGGGGAGCGCAGGCAGGACGGGGGCGGTGGTCAAGGATAAGTAGGACAGGGGGGTGGTCACTGCCTGGTAAGGTCAAGGACATCCGCCGTAATGCGCCCAAGGAGGTTGGGAGACGCCAGAACGACATCAGGTGTGGTGTTGCTTTCAGGATGGGTTAGGTGGGGAAGGGGGAGAATGTCGGCCCGGGGCGAGGTGGTGACGAACTGACGCCACCGCCGGAGTTAGAAAACGTTGCCAGTTCCTGACCTATAAAGATGTGCCAGATTGACTCAGGTGCTGTAAGCAGATGCTGCCATCTGCCGTGTTACACGGGAAGCACAGTTGTATATCGAAGTGTTCACTGTGCTTCGATTGCACAGGTACATTACGTGATCTAGTATAGAGTTCTCAAAATATGTATATTTAAATATACACAATGCAACAGAGGGTTAATTCTCCACCTTAGCTAGAGAATAGAGGGGATACTAATGGGAAAGCAAAGGGTTGCTCCTTTGACCTGTATGCAGTCAAGCGCTCGACGCCATAATGAAATGATGTTTACTGCTACGGTTAGAAATGGACATTTTTGCTAAACAGAGCTAATATGACCGACTAAATGAGGCATTTTAGTGATATTGTCCATTTCGAACTTTAGCGGTAAACAGGTATGACACAGCGTTTACTCGGTTTCTATATGGTGTCGAGCGCAACGCTTGGCTGCATACAGATCAAAGTAGCCGGCCGCGGTGGCCGAAGGGACTGAGGCGCTTCAGTCACGGTCTGCACGGCCACTACCGTCGGGGGTTCGAATGCCCCCTCGGGCATGGATATTTGTGCCTCCTTAGTCTTAGGTAGTTCATAAGTAGTTTGTAAGCTTAGGGACTGATGACCCCGAAGGTAAGTCCCGTAAGTTGTACAAACATTTGAACATTTTTTTAGATCAAAGTAGCAGTGTCCGTCCTGGCTGTTGTGCGACGTGAGTGGAGGCGAGGCGGGCAGCGGCAGGTCGTCAGCTTGCGGCTCGTGGCCATGTGCGGCAGGTGCGTCGGCTGCTTCCGGCCTCTCAAAGGAAGCCTCCTTGTGCTCGCCTCAGCAGCTGGTGTCTCCGCGTGTCCTCCGCTTCCTGCCCGGACAAAGCGCCGCCACACATGGCCCTCCTCCCGTCACCATTGTCGACGCAAGCCGTGCGTCTCAGCAGTCGTCTCGCTACCGTCCGCTCCTTGCAACATTCACTCATTAGTACACACTTCATGTGAAATTTAAAAACTTAAAAGCTGTGTGATTGTTGTTTAATGTTGAACCTATCGTTAAATCAGACAACAAATTGTTCATTAACGCAGTAATTTGGTTTAATTATGGCCCTGATATTGATGTATATACTGTTAAATAAGTAACAGTGCATTAAAATGATTATGTGCGCAACGGATCTTTTAACAAAACAACTATGGCAAGTCACCATTAGAAACAAACACTGACTATGCTCAATAAATTTGACTGCGAGAAAGTTATTAAAAACCACAAACCACTTTGTTAATGTTTGACTGCGAGAATTTTATGCAGATCAGTACCTCATTATTGAAATTTAGTATCATAATAACTGCAGTATTGCATGACAATCATTTACTATGGCACCAATACGAAATCTGTTCAACAGGATTACAAAATAAATACTGCACTTTAAATCCTCAAATAATTAATTATCAAATAAAGGAAGTAGGTTAATCTTCTAACTACGTAAATGAAACAGGAAAGAAAGGTCAACTTTGTTACTTATTATTAATAATCACCATTACATTACCTACATAATACAACTTTTTCCTAATGACATCAAATGCAATTACCTTCATTCCAGCGATGGTATAACGTTTTCACAGTAATAAAAAATACAATATATATTCCAAATACAATCAAATCAACTTGCTGGCACAGCAGCCTCTGCTCTTTATCGGAGCCATACACACAACTCAATCGCTCTCTAAGCGAGCTAAACCACAAGTGCTACTCTCTCTCTGCGCGAGCTACAATGCTATGCGGCCCATAATCTTTGCCAGAGATGAAACTTTACAGACTCAAGTACATATATCGATACACACAGTAGAAGCAACATTATACATTTTCTTGCAAGCATGTTACTCGACACAAAACAGGAGGCACAATATTAGACATTTTCTCTACAGACACGTTTCAAACTTTCCAGACGTACAGCGTACAGTTTACTTGTTAAATTTCGGGAGCAGTAGAAAAGTTTCCGTCCAATAGAAATGGGAAAGGGTTCGCCGTTTCTTTCTTTCTTTCTTTCTTTTTTTTTCAAACAATAATATTATGTTGTTATTTACTTACTCCCTTACGTGTTTCGGAACCTTTTACATTTTATGTTCCAGAGTGAAACATTCCAGTATTTCATAGCCTGTCATAGTTGTTCTTGGGGAATCTTGCTCTCTTCTGTGGTAAATTCGTCCTCACTTATCTCAACACATTTTCGTCACTTTAGTGCACTTTTTACTTCACTTTTCACTGTTCTGGCGATTTATTGTGCGTGATGTCGCTACCGATGTTGTTACACTTCAAAGTGAAGTGTAACAACAGCAGCGAGGCGCCTTAGACCGCTCGGCTACTCCACCGCGGTATGTGCGAAAGAAACGACTACGTAATTGTAATTTCAAATCATACTGGCAGCTGACGTTGCTCTTTAGACTTCTTCAGAAATCGACATTTCAGGTATTCCACTGCGTTCCTTTCCGGGTGCCCCAGCTCTCTCATCTTTATGCAAGACGTCAATACAATCTCCAAGAAACCAAGATATTTCAACAGAGATGGCGAGTGTAGGAATTTACAGCTTCATGACACTCCGCCATCTCTGAGGAAAAGTTCAATTCTATATATCTGTTTCTATCAGATACCTAATAATGATGGCCTACGACTATTGGCCTGGTGCATTTTACTGAATAACTCCACTTCTGTATACATTTTTTGCAATATTCATTTATAATTGAACGCGACACATTACTCACAGTGTGCAGCCACACAGCAGACACCATAAGACACCTGCAAATGACTTCTGAATGTGGTTCAGACTCTTGAGTTTGCGGTCTTGTTTCTGCGTTGTGTAGCTGGAGTCAGCCCAAACGAGCACTGCTCATTATGTCTTCCATGCGCAATAAATGTCGACGGAAAACATCTGCTTGTTTCCTCTTATGGAGAAAACTGTGGTATGACGAGCGTCCTCTTAGACCCATGGTTTGTTGTCGCCGGTCCGGGCTTTTGGATTACGACCTCCAGCCATTCCTACGGTGCGGATAGACTCGTGGCTCTACGAGCCATATCGTGGAGTACGCAAAACGGCGGTGGAGTGGGCGAGCGCTCAGAGACACCTTCCTACGGAGCGCGCGGTTGCTCCCGTTGTAGGTTCGAGTCCTCCCACGGACATCGTGTGAATGTTGTCCTTAGGTTAGTTTAGTTTAATTAGTTTGTGAACCTAGGGACTGATGACTAAACAAGTTAAGTCCAGTAGATTTACAATCTGAACATCTTTTAAAGTGCGCAATGTATTTTCGGCTACCGGGTTATCTCGTGCGTGAAATGTTAATGAAAATGTTTTTTGGATAATGGTATTTGTTTTCCAGGCGAAGAAGATGTTTTACTTCTCCAGTACGTCTGAGACTGAATTAGATGGTAAACAATTCCAGGATGTTGGAAATCTGACCAAAAAGAAATTACTTCTTTAAAGAATTTACCCATAAAGTCGGGATAAGTAAAGGGTTAACACGGCTCCTTCGTTGTGTATTTCACAAGTGGCAAGTTACCTCGTCGAGGTAAGTATCATTGTCGCGATGAAACCTGCAGGTGGTCCGGGATTCGAAGGTTGGTTTTTAATAGACCACAACACTTTACACTTAGAACACGTTTATTGCTAATACAAGCGTACACTCGCGACAGACTGCCTCCTTATTGGAGAACAAAATTTTTGAACGTTTGTACAGCTTATGGTAGTTAACTGCGGGGTCACCAGTACCTAAGCTTACAAACTACTTATGAACTACTAACTTATACTAAAGACAGCACAAACATCCTTGCCCGAGGGAGGATTCGGAGCCCCGACGCGGGATGCCGCGCGATCTGCAACGTGGCGCTCCAGATCGCTCGGCTACTCCCGCGCGGGTATTGGAGTACTCCACTATTTATATATATTGGAAGAATTTTCTGGAACTTAAAATAACATCAATAAAAAGGAACACATAGAACGTTCTAGAAATATTATATACAAATAAATTAATTTTGTTTGCCAATGGCACGAATTGAACTGGAGATCACCAGAACAGTAATCTGCGGTGCTAATCATTGCACCACGCATTCTATAGGTAAACGTGTGGCACTATTACATAATTTAGTGTAAGGAAGTTAAAATAAGTTGATCATCTACGCGAACTAAGTTCACTTGGACATCCTACTGCCTTTCATTATATAGATTTGAATAGAAGGATGACTTACAAATGAGAAAAACTGTTCATGAGAAAAAAAGCTTTGAATTATCCATACAAGTGTTTACATTATCCGATGTTTCCGTTTCTTTGGCAAGTGGATACTGTGTAAAATGATATAACTTTCTCGTATGCAAACCATTTCGGCCTTTACACTTCAACACTTCATTAGTACCAACCCCAGTTTTCTACTGTTCTTAATTATTAAAGTCAGCTTCCTGTAAGTCGCAATCAAATAGTTGTTTTCTTTCAGCTGCTTTAAAGAACAGCGAACGCTAATACTACCTTCAGATCTCTTCCAAGCGCGGGTTGCAGGTCGGTTCTCCTTCATATTAATCTAAAAACTTATAAATGCTTTAGGGTTGAAAGCAAACAATTTGTTTTTGTTCTACTAATTTATGTTTATTTACGAACTAGTTTTCGGCTTATTAGGCCATCTTCAGGTAAACATTTGACAGTGGTTGACAAAAACGTTAGTGCTTATTGTTGCAAACATGCATTGGCGTATCAAGGGGGGGGGGGGGGGCGGGGGGAGCTGTCGGGCTACAGCCCAAAGCCCCCCCACCCCCCAAGCCCTCATATGGACCCCTACCGCCCCCCCCCCTCAGACCTTGTTGCAGCCTCTCCTAGAGAGAGAGAGAGAGAGAGATAAAGGAGCGGGAGTGCGAGAGGGGCGGAAAAAGAAGTGGGATCAATTCTCCCAAATGAGTAAAGGCGCAACCCCCCTCCGTTTTTAGAAATCACGTCAGCTCGGTGACTGACCTCTGCTCCCACCAGACGACGATCCTGGATACGCCACTGCAAACATGTTAAATAAAGTATTTAAGTAATAGCCTTACATCATGACGCGGTACCATACCCAGAAAACTTTTATGTCATGTTAAATAAAGATACTACACAACCAGAACTTTAGTTCTTTGCTGATGACATCAGTTGAAGTTGTCAAATTGATCTCTGACCATATAGTTCGTAAATAAACATAAATTAGTAGAACAAAAACACGTTGTTTGTTTTCAACCCTCAATACGGAACTGTTGTACCAAGAAGTGTCGCAAAAATCCATTTATTAAAAAAAATATAATTACTTTACTGGATCACTCCATAATTATTAGGCACTGAAAACGGTCAAAGAAGTGATTGTCTTCAAACTGCACTGCACCATAAAAGACCGTGGGAACGGCTGCTGCAGCCGTGCTGAGGCCTGCCATCTGTCGAACCACGCGCCTTTGCTGGCAGCAGGGTTTGCCGACAATTCACGGGCGAGGTCCAGCCTGCTCGAGTCACCGCGAACCGCGCTGTCAAGTCGATGCGTTTGAAAAGCGCATTGCAGCATCTTCCTCTATCTGTCATCCCTCACTGGATTTGTCCCCTGTCGTTCTAGTAGGTAGAGGTCATGCTATAGCTTTCAGTTTCTTTATGTACGTTTTAAGGCTCTCTCAATGCTTACCTGTTACCAGGGTATCGCTTATTCTGATTCACTTTTCGATGCAGAGTGCACTTATCTTTCGTTGTATGACACTGGAGTCATTAAGTCAGAGACGCTTTCATTAATTTATTAGGAACGATTGAACAAAGAAATACAAAAAAGGAAAAAAATGTAACTCATTTTTTTTTAAAGGCGCTAAATATGCGAAACTTCAGACGAGGCTCGTCAAACCACAGGCAGTGGGATGAGGCTTTATGCCTGTTACGATTCACTCCCTGTATATTGTTTACTTTTTGTCACCATCCAGGCATCGGGAAAGTGATGGGATTTTCGCTGTCGTTCTGAGCTGTTTAACAGTAAGAGAATGTTAGATCAATTTCCCTCGATCCGTCAAGCTGTAACATCATTCGTTCTAATTTTACTACAGAACCCGCAATACTTTGCAATTGCGAAATGTGGGTGGGAAGTGGACCTCCATACTACACTCATTCACTCTTTGCCCATCACTTCCCCCATCTAATGACCACTTCTTACCTTTTTCATTGTCCTCGCAAGCTTTTTCTGCATTAGCTATTGAATTATACCAATCTGCCCACGTTTTCCGCCCTTATCATTCTGTCCATTCCCTCCTCCCTCCTCTCTCCCACACTCCCCCGCTCTCTCTCTCTCTCTCTCTCTCTCTGTCTTCATCCTTCTTGTCTCTCCCCTCTACTCACCCATCCATACTCCTGAGCTCACCTCCACGTCCTGTCGCCTTTCTCCTCCTGTCACACATCACTGTTTATGCCCTCCCTCCCTTGTATATCAAACATTACATACGAGTATATCTGACAAATTTAATGTTGACGGGTCACAGGGTGTCGAAGATTGTTGTCACGTACCCTCCACCATGCACCATAGAAAATCTTGTGTAGACATTGTCCTTTCTTTTGTTTTGAAGGTCCTATGTTTAAAATTTCGTCAAGATAAAAAAAAAAAAAAAAAAAAAAAAAAAAGAGAGAGAGAGAGAGAGAGAGAGAGAGAGAGAGAGAGACTGTTGATTGGTGTTGTAGTCGGTTATAAAGTACCTTCCGCCCATTCATCGCACGAATTGTTATGCAGACAGAGCCGTTCCTCTTGTCTGAAAGGTAACGTCGGTGAAATTTTATCGCAGTCGGATGAACGGTATGGTAGCGTATGTAGCACGAATATAATCCAAAATGACGGTGTGCGACGCATAGGCTACCTCGCTCCCAGGTGCGGTTTCCCTAGGAACACGGTCGTCCGTTGCGATTTGGTCGAACTGATCTCTGCGAGTTTTTACGGGTAATGTTTGCTTGTCAGGAGTGCAGTTGCGCACCCCTGATGATTAATTTTTTGTCGGGGACAAAGTGCCAGGTAAACGTTATATTAATCTCCCGGTTCCGACCAAGGTTTTCCTTGTTTGTAAGACGTATCCCGGAAGTGGTAAACTCCTCCCACTTATTCCCAGTTCGGGTCTCCCTTTGCCCCACTATCAGCTTGTCTGATAATTGACTGAATAGAACCGGACGGACCAGCCGGATTCCAAACAGCCCGCTCCACTCCTCGAAGTGGAGAACGAAATGAATAAAGTAAGGGGCACTATGCTCTAGACAGAACGCTGAAAGACATAACCTGTGGCGATGATAACCCATGTGGTAAAAAGAAGAGAACCAAAAAGTAAATATTCAAATCGGTCAAGCCATATCAAAGTTTTAGCGAGACAACCGCACACCAATAGTAAGTGTTGTATGTGAATGCATGTTCGTGTGCTTGCGTAGTTGGCGACGTGAAATTCTACGGTGACAAAGCTGCATTAGGATTAGAAACTAGTAACAGAAGATGAGCTGCTCGCAGAGGAAAATTGAATGTGAACATCTGAGTAGGATTGTTAGAGAAGAAGGAAGTTGCAAGAGACATGAGACCGATTGCCTGAGAATAGAACTCTACCTTGACGGTTGCGCCTGCGTTTCTCCATTCTCAGAAGAATTTACCATTAAATCTGGTTTGCTTGTCAAAGATTTCGATCAAATTTCTCGGAGGCGTTCGCCTCTACAGAATATTTTTCTCATTTACATCAAAATTCACCCAAATGTCTTATTTCAAGTTCTTGCAGAACTCAGTTGTCACAGGGTGACAATTTGCGGTAGGGACTACAGTAAATGTAGGACAGGTAGACCTAATTGATTAATAACACTCATTACAGGGAAACAAAAGTATCTGAAAAATTGGAGGAAGACCACAAAAACACGTGGAGAACGAATACTTAGTTCATTACCCTCCACGCTTTCTGGTTCATAAACCAAGAAAGGGACATAATGTGCTTGTGATTGAACTGGAAATTTGTACAAAACACAAATCTCTTTACAGCGTATTACGTCACTAAAGAAAAGACAATTCTCACACATTTATATCGAGGTTTCTCCAATGTTCTTATTCAGATATACATTGTGCGCTGCAGATATGTTTTGTGCTGAATTCATAAATCTGTGGACAAACGCAATCTTGATATTGTTGTCATGTCCAGCGGAATTTATGAAGTTTGTCATCTGGTGGATAACAAAGCAGTTCTAATTGTCCATTCATTAAGCTCTACTTTTCCCTATCATGAAGTGTGCGTTTTGAAAATGATGCCAAAACGTCCTCTTGTTCGACCGAGATTTCATAATTCAGCCATCAGGTAAATTGTTAAATGGTAGTCACCTCACTACCACACCGTAACCGCTCTGTGTTGGTTAAAATAAAAAAAAAAGATTAATTAAATATGTAGTAATATTGATAACGGTAATGAATACTATAATTCCAGTAATTTACGTTTTCTGTTTATTTAATTATTATGTGCAACTGAACGTATAAATTGGGAGAGTAATTACATTTTAACACAGACCTAAAATCAGTGAAATTGCCTGTAAAAACCGAGCAGTAGAAGGCTGAAGTCAGCATTATGGAATTTAAACTGTACAACGACAGAAAGATATGTGGCTCCAATTTTGTAACTGATTAATAAAGTCGTAACGCACGTGAATATTCAGTAGCAGGTGCCATGTGACTTCCATGTTGACAACACAAATGGATATTAAGTAAAATGAAGACTGCAAGAGAGTTCCACTCAAACATTAAGGAAGTAGTTCACAAACCTTTTTGTTTGCGTTTTTATTACAGTATCCCATAAGTATTTACTGTGCGTTTAAATAACTTCTTTGTGGTGAATCTTTCGTATTTATTTTCAGTTTAACGAAACTGGATAGCAGTAAAACCGTTTTTTGCAGATGATTCCTACAGAGATGCTTTGTCTCCTTTATACGTTAGAGTTTTCTCTCGTGCAGGGATGTAAATAAAGGAGTAACCAGAGATTTCTATTCTACCTATATGATCCTCAGTGGCTGTCACTGATTTATCTCACAAATTACTCCCCCCCCCCCCCCGTTTCGGTCCTCTGTGTTTAATGCTCCCTCTGAAACCCTTGACAAACTCGGGTTTCTTAAACACCCAGGTTCCATCTCATTTCATTTCTACCTTTCTTGCAGCATCTAAAGATCTATGTACCGTTCATAGCCAATAAGTTATGGTCATACATTTGTCTCTCGATGGGTCTTACATTTTGAAACCTGATTTCTGAATCTATGCCTTACCATTATACAGTGAATCTGGCGCCTTCCGGTGTCTCTTGGTCTCTTCCACGTATAAAACCTTTTTTTATTGATCCTTAAGACGTTTTGTGATGATTAAATTGTGATCTGTGCTAAATTCTACCAGACGACCTCCTCTCCTTTTTCTCAGTACATAGTCACCTATTATTTTTCCTTCTCTTCCTCCTAAAAAGCTCCAATCAAAATGTTGAAATGGTGCCCGAGCGTTCCAAGGCGCCTGGCAGCGGAGCGCGCCGCTGCTTTTCGTCGGAGGTTCGAGTCTTCCCTCGGGCAGAGGTGTGTTTGTTATCCTTACCATACGTTAGTTTAGGAAGTTTGTAAGCCTAGAGTCTGATGACCAGAGTACTTAAGTCCCATAGATTTACAAACATTTGAATTTCTAAATCTGATGGAATTAATTAACTGCTACAGTTATCAGTCACTAGGTTTACAAACTACTTAAACTTATTCTAAAAACAACACACACACACATACAATCATGCTCGATGGAGGACTCGAACCTCCGAAGGTGAGCAATCGCTCCTTCCTCAGCAAGACGCCTTACACTGGGCCACGCCACCGCAGCTAGCTTCAATCTCCCATGACAATCAAGCTTTCCTCTGCCTTAACTGTTTGAATAATTTCTTAATTTCTTTTATCTCATCTCCTGTCATCCTCTCATCCTTGACGGAGCTAGTTCGCATATAAACTTGTACTACAGGGATTGGTATTAGCTTCTCGTCTATCTTTGCTACAATAATATGTTCAATGTGCTGTTCATAGTACATTATTATACCTATTTATAATCAAGTACTCACCTGATCAAAAATCCTTCTTCGCCTGTCACCGAAGTTCACTAATCTCCACCATATCTAACTCCAACCTATCCATTTTCCTTTTCAACTTTTCTAACTTACCTACCATATTAAGGAATAGAACACTCTACGCTCGAGCGCGCGGCTGCTCCACGTCGAAGGCTCCTCTCTTAAGTATGGGTGTGCATGTTGAACTATTTTAAAACCAGAATACAATCTCTGGCAATAAATTATTATATTGGTGATATTGGTGTTGTGTCTGTTCTTTCGGACACAAACTTCCAAACTTCCAAAAGTCGAACGCCATGCCTATAGGGCCGCTATAGTTCATGCCCCCTTATACTCGCCGTTACTGATTCCCTTGTGAGGTCCAACGTATGACCGCATCTGCGGTGAGGTAAATGAAGCAAACGCCGTCTTCGCTGTACTCATCGTTTCTAGAGTGCAATAAATAAAAGATTGCGACTTATCGTATAGGTCCAGGGGCATATTCTTCTTCTGCGTGGAGTTAATTGCCGAATATTACGGACGGAGGTTCGAGTCCCCCCTCAGGAATGTGTGTGTGTTGTCCTTAGCGTAAGTTAGCTTACGTAGTTTGTAAGTGTAGGGACTGATGACTATAGCAGCTAGGTCCAAAAAGTTTACCGACAGTTTAACATTTATGTGGCCTAGTATTGTTGACATGTATCAGTCTTTCTCTGCCTTGGCTCATCTAGTGTTTTCCTCATTTTGAACCACAAATTCTGAAGTTTTCTGTTTTTCGTCAAGCGCTACTATGCGCTGTTTGCTCAAACCAAGACTACAAGACATCTCACATTTGAAATATGCTCTCTTGTACACTACAATTCGGATTTTCTAAACTTTATTTTCGAATTTCATGTGTATCATTTTTGCAAGTGTTGTATGATGTCTGTAGTGCGTGTCTCACTTTACCCTTTCACAACTGTCGTATTATGATCTCATACATAATTTTCATATGATTGCCCCATTACCTCTGAATTAGCTGCGAATCCGTTTACGTTACGTTATTTGGTATCTCTTTATTCACTAAGAAAATTACAAATAATTAACAATAACTGCATGACTACTTTACCAGCACAGCAATGTAAATCTTCAGACATAGACAACAGTACAAACATTAACATTTTTAAAAAAGGAACAAAAGTGACGTTTAGCCACTAAAGTAGACTCACATTCAGTGCCGTTGTGATACTCAACAACAACAGTTGCTGCTTTCAGTATATTCAGTTACACATGATTTTCGCAGTTGCAAAATCCCTTAAGGACTGCTATCTTGGCGCTAAATACTATGACTGCAGTTCCCATATTACGACTTAATTTAGGAGTCTTTCATACATGAATTTTTCTTGCTATTTCATAAGATACACAGTAATCTTAATTTCTGGTTAATTTGTATGTGGATCGTTTGTGAATATACTACATGCAGCTGTCTGTTTTGAATTTGTACAATCACTTTCAGCTATTGGCTACGTTTCGCCATCACGAGGGCTCTGAACAAACGTAATAACAGGCCAAATACAAATAAACTAACCGTGTTTGCGCTGTTATTACGTTTGTTCTGGGGTGCCGGAACGCTCAAAGCGCAATTCGGCATTTCGTTCTCTGGTTGAGAGCTGTGGCCAAGTTCAGACTATTGAAAAGTAACAGTGAATGTTGTGTTCTCGGCCGAGTATTTCCCGCGTTGACTGTAAATTTGTGGCCACAGATCCATAAGATGATACAGCAATGTGCGGTAGACAAAACCCCTTTCATGTGCCGTCCACATGTTGGCAGCTACTTTTTTTTAGAATATCCCGTCTCTGATAGTGGAACTTGTTCTCTTCCGACAAATCGGCTTCATCCCCCTGTAGTAATTCCTGGTCTTTCTTTCTCTTTGGCCACGTTCTCGCACATGCATGGTCGGCTTTGTTAAATCCGGATTTGACTTGTTAATTTTTACGGTGTGCCCTTAAAAAAAATGTTCAAATGTTTGTAAATCTATCGGACCAAACTGCGTGATCATCAGTCCGTAGCTTACAAACTACTTACACCTAGGTAAACTAACCTAAGGACAACGCACACAGCCATGCCCCAGGGAGGACTCGAACCTCCACGGCGAGCAACCGCGCGCTCCGCAGCGAGACGCTTTAAAGCGCTCGGCTACTCCACCGCGGCTGGGTGTCCTTCCTGTCCCCATCCATACCGCCTCCCCCCCCCCCCTCCGGGAGGAAATGTGTACCCCAAATGTACGCATATAGTGTTATATGTGTGAAAGTGGTACGAAATGTTTGTGAATCGTGTAACTGAGGCGACACTTGGGTACCAGCCCGGTATTCAGCTAGGGGAATGTGGAAAGCCACCTAAAAACCACGCCCAGGCCGTCCGGCATTTAAACCCCTTCGTTAAACCGCCAGGCGGATTCGAACTGCGGCCGTTAACGCCTCCCCGTCTCGTAAATCGGTTCCTGCGACATGTTCCTGTTTTAGACAATACATCGGTTTCATTGTGAGTACCGGTAGTATGATAGTTCGTGGTATTTATATTACAATAACTGACAGTACACGCTTCGAAGGAATTTGTCTGTTAGCAGTTTCATTAATTTAACTAAGGAACATGAAAAATGCAGTGAAAGACTTTTTTATTATATGGAGAAATAGGCTGTCTTAGATTTAAATTGTTCACATAAAATTATATTCTTCCTGTGAACGCGATAGTTGACGTTATGTTGTCGACACTGCTCTCAAGTTTTGCGGCCCGATTTTCCTTTTCTCTTCTTTGAATGTTATAATTAATATTAGTATCCCTTAATAGTACACTATATTTTTAACTCCCTCTTGGTTTAAAAAAATTGAATATCCTCCTATATTCACAGACATTTCAGATAAACAATTTTCACAAACATAAGCTGTGATCAGATTTTCGTACGCAAAATGCCTGTACATTTCCAGACAAGGGTTCTCTTCAGAAGATCGTTACCAGTACCTCCGTCGGAACAGTTGTCCTAATATATATCCATTGCGAAGAAGTTAAGCTATAAATCACTGCATTAATTGCTGTTTTAGAACAATTGAAGTAACGCATGATCGCTAATTTATCTTGTGTCAAATGTAATCCTTAGCAACTCATCAGTACGAGATGAGCTAGACTAGGGTGTCCATTCGCCCCTTTTTCCGGGACAATCCAGTTTTCTTCGATAATGTCCGGCTCTCCCGAAAGTTTTTGTGGGGACGCTCAAATTTCCCGCCGGCCGCGGTGGCCGAGGAGACTGAGGCGCGTCAGTCACGGTCTGCACGGCCACTACGGTCGGGGGTTCGAAACCCCCCTCAGGCATGGATATTTGTGCCGTCCTAGTTCGTAAGTAGTTCATAAGTAGTTTGTAAGTTTAGGGACTGATGACCCCGTAGTTAAGTCCCATAGACTATACAAACATTTGAAATTTGCTCAAATGTCCCGTTTTTTGTGGTTCCGATTGACTAAAGTATTTTATTCTATCAGATGTTTAATGTTCAATTAATTGTGCTAAATATATATTCTAAGAAGAACTGCCTGTACAAATCGTTATCATACTCGGTTTATTTCCTGTTACAATTAATTAAAGGTATAAAGACTTTTAGCACTCTATTTACTAGTTACCTAGAAAGAATTCAGACAGAACAATACGCAAAGAAAAAGCACTGTTGGTACTACTGTCAGTGGAAACTAAGTTGACACTCAACGCGGTAGCGGATGCAAGCAATCATAAAGAAAAATTCTTGAGTTTCTCATTTAAGGTCGCCCCCATGTCACCGCTTCGAGTATCCAGTTAGTTCGCATAGATAGTATCGATTCATGTTAACTTTCACTTTCGAATGGTTGTGGTAAGCAGTCTGAAGACGCTATAGTGGATAAGTGAAAGTTGTAAATCTGTGCAGTCACTGTTTCATCATGCCAAAACGAAAATGTACTTTTAACAGCAATAAAAAATGTAAATTTCCTTTTATTGCTGATAGCGGAGAAACTGCAAGATGTACGTTGTGCAAATAAAAATTTGCTATTGGGCATGTTGGAAGATCTGACATTGTGAATCACATTAGGACGAAGAAACATTCCATGAGTGTTCAAACGAAAAGCGCAAACAAAAGTGTGAGTGACTATTTCACAGTAGTAAAAGTAGCAGTATGAGAAACATGATTCATTTGGTGGAGTTTTCTCTGGCAATCCCTGGGTCAAATGCTGCTGTGGAACATGTTTTCCTTGGTGTACTCTTTTTAGTCAGTTTGACTCGGACAGTCAAAGATGTAGTCTACAGTACACTTACAAGATGTAGGTATCCAGTGCGCATGCGCAGAACGCCGATCGCAGCGCTGCGGCCGCGGTACGCCAAAACGGTACTTGCTTAAAAAAGCACGCCCCGTACACTAAACTAAGGACAATAAACACACCCATGCCCCAGGGAAGACACGAACCTCCAAGGCGAGCAACTGCACGTTCCGCAGCATGGAGCCTCAGAAGGCCTGACCACGGCAGGTACGTAAAATACCCTCCGCCATACACCGAGAGGTGTCTTACTGGACATGGATTTAGATGAAGATATGTGTTCAGTTTCTGACGGGCTACCAACTGCGCCAACCTGCCAAAAAATCTAAGTGGGGTCGTTCCCTTGTCGGAAGGAAACGGATACAGCTTTTTTAGTGTAACAATACCTAGCTGCCTTGTAGTAGATTGCTCTTAACAATTGTGTTTTTCCACGTTACAGCTAAAATAAATTATCTCAGGCGAGCTTCAGTAGTTTGTGAATCGGTATTGCTGCATCTCTGGCCACCAGTATAATAATGGGGTGACTATTTCAGGCGGCATGACGAACATCCTTAGATCAGGTACTGAGAAAGCTGTACCTGCGTTCTTGTGTAAATCGTTTTCGTATGAGGACCCATAATCTTTATGGAAAAGTTTTCGCGGACCAGTATTTACTCTATTGAAAATAATTATTCCATACAAGTTTAGCGGTGAAAGTCAGTGAGGTCTGTGGCATTTTTTAGTCTTGGTATTAATGACATTTTCTTTATCTGGATTGTAAGTTGCTAGCCATAAATCGTTTATCACGAAAAGCATATAAAATACGACAAAGTGCAACTATATACACTGATACACACACGCAGCTCTTAGTCAGACAACTCCTCGCCGGAGGAAGGAAACGCGTTGTTGCTGGGTCATCAATCAGGAATGATGATATTTTGTTTGAATTCGTCTTGCGACCCATCAGACTACACCAGTGGCCCGAAGTTTGGGAACCACTGCATTACAGTGATTTTCGAGTGAAGCTCAGTTAAGGATTATGCTGGTAACAGACAAATGCTTGACAGGAATCCTCAGAGTCCCAAGGTCGTTAAGGTAGCGTACTAATCTGTATCTATAAATGTAAATGTCTGTTCGGTGTACGCTTATCGCATCCGAACGACAGGACGCAGAGACTTGAATACTTGAATATTTGTACAGTTACGGATTTAAACCTGAGGAAGGATTTAGGCACGGTTTTTATAGGTATCTGATAGATATTTAGTAATTTGAAGAATATGACGCGAAATGCGGAACAATAATTACTCTTTGACAATTACACTTACTCTTTGAAAATGGTTTTATTGGTTGCATTGTTGTTTGAGGGTTGATAATGATAAAAGGGTGGAATATATTGCGATAGAAAGTTATCGTTGTCTATAACATTCTACGTGTGTGTGTGTGTGAGTGTGTGTGTGTGTGTGTGTGTGGTAATATTTCTCTCTGCAGCGAAAACTACAGAACGCAGACGAATGGTCTCTGTGTAAGTGTTGTCCGAAGTCTCCCGTTGTACACTATAGCAGTTTCATGCCGATAGCTATAAGGGGGTGGACGATATGGTGGTTGAAAGTCGTCAAATTATTAAAACAATCGTACTGAAGGCCAGCGATGACGTTTGCGACTCTATAGCAAGGAGGTTACATACGTGATGCCATAGACCATATCTTTGGGCTATGCGTCGTTCTCTGTAAGGATAAGCATACGAATAAGGAAATATAAGAATAAATAAATAAATCAGTAAAAAAGAAATTTCTTTTAATACATCTCTTTAACGAACACCGATTTGACGTTTCGCGCATTACATCAAGTGATCGACCTGTGATATTATTAGAATCATTATCGTTGAATTTCCTGATTGGATTCTTCGAAACTGGTGCATTTTCACGAGTGATTTGATCTACACTACTTACTCTCTTGATAAACGGTAACTACATAGACTTCTGCAATCTGATAGGAATATTTTTCAGTTCCATCGAAACCAGTTCCATAGCACACTACTGAAAGATAGCTGCTTATCGATCATCATCAAACTACACGCGAGCGGAGCCGCGGGTTTAAGCTAGTAGTTCATAAATATCTTACACCAACACAATTCTGTCATCTGATAATTGTACTAAAAACATTCTGAAATAGACTGTGTAATAGGCACGTATTCCCAAATTCAGTGCGATGCTACACTACAAATGACTAATCTTTGGCTCTTGTTACGACTAGCCTTGGCAGACAGCGTATAGTCCTTGTCGATGTGGTGGCGTTGGTAAAGGCTGCAGCAGGGGGCGTTAAGCGTGGGGAAAACATTGCTGCTGGCCTGTGAGAGGCAGTGGATAGCGGCCCAGTGCTGCCATGTTTATCAAGTTACGGTGCCGCCGTCGGGCAGTGCAGTAGTGCGTGTTGTTAACACGAGGCAGGGAAACACACCAGCAGCCTCATGCGTCACATAAACAGCGCAGAACAACGTAAGCAAACGGAGTTCAGTAATATCTTGCTAATGTATTCCTTTGCACAATATCTCTACCATTGAAAGGCTAATTCTGTGGTGCCGCACAAGTACAAAGTGCGCGCCACCTACTTTCGCCGTGCGCCGCCATGCACGCACGGCGCGGCGTTCTTACGACGACAGCCACGAGCGCCCTCTGCTACAACGCCGCTCGTGGCCACCACTGAACGACATCGTCACTTGGGACTGAGTTAGGAACCAGTAAAGACTTCGGAATCCGATAGGCACCAGTGAAGACTTGGCTATCAGTTAGGCACTAGGCAGGACTCTAGCTCAACTATGTATCAACATTCTGCAGTACTATGTAAAAGTTAAGTATTGTATAAATTCTGTGCAATATATATCTCGTTCTAATTTACTCTAGTGTTTCTAGTTTCTGGCTGCTCCCCTCCGTACCTGCACCAGCGTGCTATCTTTATTCCTGTGTCGGTCTCATTCCACTCGGCCACCGACACCTACGACGGAAACGAGACACAAAAGCGGCGACGAGGCTGGGACACAAAAAATTCAGTTCGTAGCAGCGAAAGCTTGATGAAGGCTACCGTCTGAAGGGGTGAAGTCGATCACAAAATTCAGTTTTTCTGTTGTTTTCGAGGGAAACTCTGGAAGAATTCGTTTCAAAAATAGTACGTGTAATCCTTAGGATTTCGACATTATAACTAATGTTGAATATAGAAATAGCCTATTGTGCTTTTCAAATTAACCTTTAATTTAAAGGTTAATCGGTTTCACGGGGACCCAGTGGGACGAAGCCGATCACGCAGTTTTTGAAGACCTGTAACGGCTTCACCCAGACAATGGGGTGAAATCGATCGTCTTTACATTGAAATATCTCCCAGAGTATGGTAGGCTATTTTTATATGAAGTTTTAAAGTAGTAGAGGGTCTTTCTCAGAGACCAAACATCTTTTAAAATTAACAAATAGACTATTTTATGGTTAGAACATTGTATTTTCCTTAAAAAAATAACCATTGTACATAAAATTATCTTGCATCATACAGAATTTTCACTCAATGTTTGAAATGTCTAAATCTGGGAAACAGTAGCGTCCACGACCAATACCCCTAGGCTTCATTTTTGTTACAATTTGTGTGAAGGGAGTCTTTTGTACACCAGGAACATCTGGAAATACACTTGATCAATCCATAAACTAAACATTCTTCGTCTACTGAACTAAGAACAGGCTGCCCACCATATTTATATCTACGTTTGCCCTTCACCCACTCATTTAACGTTGAATAGAGCACACCGCAACACTCAGATGCTTTACGAATACTCAACTTCCCTTTCTTCACTTCCTGAACGGCATTTTCCAGATGTACTGGATTGTAGTTCCTTTTTCCCCTCTCTTCCCACCTTCTTCACGTATGTTCGCGGCATGATCGTCTTCACCCTACAAAATACGACAATTCAATTTTTAGATCACTACTCGTCCATACAACAAACTTCTGCTTTTGCAAATACATAAATCAAATGACAATGAGTTAATTACCGATTAACAGTCCGAAAAAAGCAGAATTATACGACTATGAGGTCGTATTGTAACAGGTTTATTCTTGCTTCATTCACAGGCCACCAAAATGCATTTGTTATATCCCACAATCCCGCTGAACGGATACTCAGAGAGACAATTCTACAGGTAAACACTACTCTGCTACTCATTGTCTTCCAAGAAGTATGTGTAGCCTGAAGTTCCCGGATGAACCGCCAGGCGGAAGTAGTGTAAATTATAATGCTGTATTGACGGTCGACTTCCCCCCACCTGATCGACTTCACCCCTTCTGACGGTATCTAGCCAACAACATCCAGGGGCAACAAAAATTAGATTTTCAGTATGTCACATAATTACCCGCCAACCAATAATGTGACACGCTGCCATAGCTACTAAGATGTGTAAACATTTAACAGAGTGCTTTGTATTTTCTCTTGTAGGCAGTGCAACAGGTCAACCTAACCTACATGTACACAGATTAATGTTATTTCACCTGATGTTGGAGGTTCAAACCCTTGAAAACCTTTAACGTTGCGGGTAGGAATAAAGAAAGTGGAAAGTAAAATTTGGAATAAAATGATTAATGTTTAAATGAAAAAAAGTGGAACAAACAGGACACAGGGATTAATTTTTAAAAAATGAATAACTTATTGATTTAGGGTCGCCAGCTCGTTGTATGAGTAAGTAGTTTGGTGGGATCTCAATAATAGCAAAGTTAAATAACAAAGTGAAAAATTACGTAAAATTTGGGTGGGCAGGAAATCAGAGTATGCGCGTCAAATCCGGTACAAGCGACACTGACGATATACTAATTACTGAGAAATAGTTCATTAACACAGGGGTTGAATATAAGACAGTGAAATGTAAGCAATAGCCACGCAAATGCAACAGGCAGCAGATCATGCAAAACTCTCACCTACTTACTATTTACAGCTTCAAATATTTAACTGTTTATGTAAGTACCAGAAATTATTCAATAGCGAGTATGCCATGTGCTTTAGCAATAATCAAGTTGCAACTGAACTATTAACTCTACTAATAGCAAGTTCAAAAATTAATTAATGACTTGAACTGATGACACTGAATATTTAGAAATGAACTATTTAACCGTCTGATTAACTTTTGCTCTCTCTTTGACCAGGAATCATTAGCATTACAAACACTTGCGAACAATCACTATTCTCACTAATCAGTACTTGCAAGTAAAAATTTTACCTCAGAATAATATGCAATGGAAAACAATCTTTTGCACATTTATTGAAATATCTCTTGAAATTGAAAGTTAGTCTAGCCGTTTCATTCCACTTGGCATCCTATTGATAGTTTTTATAACTTCATGAATATTCTCAGTAAAACAATGGATGAGGGACGAACCTGTCTGGAAAATGACTATAGGTAATGATTTTTAAACACAGGTTCTCAAATAACAGTGTTCACTATTGAACAAATAACACTAATACGCTGGTTAGCTGTACATGCTAAGACAAACTGGACAAATCTTACGGATTTTGGTGTGCGACATGGTGCTGCTGATTGGATACTGTTGGCACTTAACAATTGGCAAACACAGGCTCTTCTTGGCGACGAATGTTAATTACAATTTTGGGCCCACAGCATTCCTCTTGATGCATTTATTAATTATTTGAGCTGTGCCTGTATGAACAAATAATATTGCCTGTTAGCCGTTTTCTTCACTAGTGCCAATCCAACACGCATTCTTTTGCCGTACACCATTGCGCGCACCGTCTCACTGATACGTCTGTCCGCTACTACGTCAGAACAACGACTCTTTCTCGCTGTGCGCCCCTGCCCTACCAGCGATAAAACTCCCTACTCAAAGATGATTCTATAAAATATCAAAGCCCTAGCTAAACCAGTGTGCCTACTACATTGATATAAATACCATTTCTTTCACCGTATTAAAATGAACATACAAAATTAACATCAATTACATAATAAATTACAAAAAAATACAAATAAAAAGGAAAAATACATAAAGCATCGTTTTATATTACTGTACGCACACATGACTGGAAAGAACGGTTGGTCACTGTGTTGTTGTGTCACCTATTCCCTACGTTTCATTGGTCTATATTGTCATATACATCCGAGGAAACATCCAGACTCAAACAGTGATCAACGACGTGCGAGAAAAACACAAAACAAATCAATTTAGTCCATATTAGATCAAGAGATTATCACACAGGATCATATTCAACTGTGTCCATTATTATCATCTACTCATTAAATGCAGCTCTTAGTTAAATTACTCACATAGGATGAAATCGCTATGTCCTCACATAATAACTAATCAATAAAAGGTCAAAAACCTTTCTCACACAGCAAAATTATTTGTGTCCTTTCTCACTAGTTATTAATTAACTGAAATACTTCATTAACCAACTCACATAGGATAAATTACTATGTTCTACACAATATTCAATTAACATCCAATTAAAATCTTATTCACACAGCATAAAGTTATCTGCGTCCTCAAATAATAACACCAATCATTTTTCTTTCAGGTACTGATTTGCATCTCAGTACTAAATTTCTCGCACGTTTTCATTACCATTGAAATAATTGGCATCAGCACTGTGTTGCGTCCCATTTTCATTTTATTTCTGTGCCCTCATGTGCACCTTGTCCAAAGGCACACAACCTCAAATTCAGCCTGGCTTGGTTCATTATATTGATGAACAACTTTGATTGAAATTTTGTAATTTTTATCAGTCAGTTGCAACTTAAATAACTAGTCTAAGTACATCTGAAGTCACAAACACTTCATACAGTTGAAATCAGAGAATAAAACAATTATTTACTATACATACTCTAATTAAGCACTTAAATTTGTTACTTACTTTAATGATGGGTCACTGAATAGTTTGCTGCAATCATTTTAAGCAGTCCATACTTAATTTCAGTGCCCCTAGGGAACACACAAACTTTAATCAGGCTACATCATTTCGCTAATGATCCTTCACAAATTACATTTCTTTATTCACTGGTTAATTATCCCTACTCTGGTATGGTTGTAAATCAGTGATGTTCCGCACACCGAATTTTTGCCTGATTGCGGATACACCAGATAATAAGCATTAGGGTGAGGAATACTTTGAATTTCAAACGGTCCATTATAAATAAATTTAAATTTTACAATCTCATTATCTATTTCACTAGATTTCTCGTGCATTTTCACGAGAACCTTGTCATGAATTTTGAATTTTACTGGTTTCAAATTCTCGTCGTACCTTTTGATCCGTGCTTGAGCACGCTTATTCATTTCCTCTCTCAACATTTCCTTCTTCCGCGCGAGATCTAATTCTTGCCGCGGTGGAAAATTAATAAGTTCCTCCACTACACTTTTCGGCCTCATTCTCAGCATAATCTCATAAGGAGTGAACCCAGTACTTTCGTGGGACAGCGAGTTCATAATTAGCTCAATGTCAGACACATATATGCCCCACGCTTTATGATTGTTGTGGCAGTACGTTCTGAAATATCTGCCAGCTCACGCATATAGTGTTCTGCGGGGTTACTTGAAGGGTGATAGACTGATATGTGGATGACATCCACCCCTTCACCTTTCATACCTTCCGTCCAAATCTTAGAAATGAATTGAGGCCCGTTGTCAGATAATATTGATTTTGGCTTTCCTATTTTTTGAAAATAGTCCATCAGCTTACTGTAAACTGCTTTAGCAGTAGCTTTACGTAAAGTGTACAGCTTAACAAATTTAGAAAACGTATCTAATACAACCAAAATGTACGCGAAATTCCCAGTTGTTTTCGGAAGAGGACCATATAAATCTGTAGCTAATATCTCCAGGCTATCCTTGGGCTGAATACTCTGCATCGGTCCTCGGTTTGTCAAATTAGCTACTTTTACTTCCTGGCATCTGTCACAAGTCCTCACGCGTTCTGTTACCCTCCTCATCACATTGTCGAAAACCACAGACTCAGTTATCTTGTCTGCGCACTATTTGAAAATAGTCTGTGAACTCCGTCACGTATTTATTTGGTCAACAGACGCGCCACTCTTCCGTATCTAAGTTCTTACGCCGGTACAGTATGCCGTCGTAAATCTTGTAATACTTGCGCAGTTATTCGCCTCTCTCATTTTTCGCGTCGAATTCGATTTTAATTAATTTCCAAATTTCGTCATCATTTTGATGTCTACGCATGTTATTACAAATGTTTTCTTTCTGACTTCAACCTCCTTCAAATACATCATTTTAAATAAGCCTTCTGATTGTTCTTCATTAACGACACCGTCCGGGTCGTACGGCATTTTCGACAGCGCTTCGGCCACGCAATTGTCTGCACCCTTGATATGGCAGATTTCATAATCAAGCTGTTGCATGAATAGCGCCCATCTCCTTAATCGGTCGTGCAACAATCGACAGGTTTTCAAAAACGTCAACGCCTTGTGGTCAGTGTGCACAATTACCTTGTGCCCCCACAAGAAACCTTTGAATTTTTTAAAGCCCCAGACAATAGCTACGGCTTCCTTTTCAGACACGCTATAATTTCTTTCATATTTTGTCAAAATCCTACTCGCGAAACTCTTTATTTTTGCCTTCTCCTAATTCTTGGAAAACATGAACTGCAACCCCATCATCAGACCAGTTCCCATATGAAAAGGTATTGCCAAATCCGGATGGTGCAAAATTTGATTCTGCCTTTAATCTTTCAAAAGCTACCTGGCACTTTTCCGTCCAAATAAATGCACTGTTTTTCTTCAACAAATTACACAAGTCAGCATCATTAAAAACTTGCCCCTTCGCGTATTTTCGATAGAAATTACAGAGACCGAGAAACGACTTCAATTGTTTCTTCGTTCTCGGTGGTGGGCTCTCCCTAATGGCTTCCAGTTTTAGTGTATCCTTAGTTATTCCAGAAGTTGTTATAATATGCCCCAGAAACTCTACTTCTTTCTTTACAAATTCACACTTCTTTATTTTCAAAGTCATTCCGCCGCGTATCAGCGCGTGTAATACTTTATTCAACAATTCGCAGTGCTCCTCCCACGAGGAAGTTGCAATTAACATGTCATCGACATAGATTGTAATCGTAGAACCAAGTTCTTTACCTAATACACTGTCTAACGCACGGATGAACACCGATACTGACGTGTTCAATCCGAACGGAATGACTTTATACTGATAACACTTTCCTGCAAATAGGAAGGCTGTCAGTTTCTTCGACTCTTCTTCCATGGCAATTTGCCAATATTCTGCCGTTAGATCAAGGCTAGTCATATACCTCACGTTGTGAAACTTTTGCAACACATCGTCTATACATTCTGGACGGTCAGTTTCACGTTTGACAACCTTGTTCAATTCTCTCGCATCTATCACTATTCCAACACTGCCATCTTTCTTAAAAACCAAAACCATGGTGTTGTTGTATGGACTTTTAGATCTTTCGATAATTCCTCATTCTTCCATTCTGTTTATTTCGTTTTGTACTGCTTCCTTCCAAGCTAACGGCACCTGATATACTGGTCCGAAAAACGGCTCATGCGGTACAGTTTCAATTTTATATTCAAATCCCCGTATTTTACCAGGTTTGTCTGAAAACAAAATCTGGTATAATTCTGCTTTCTGTACACTTGAAATATCCGAAACATTTTCTACTATGCTTTTAAAATCGTCAGTCGCTGGCAGTGCATTTTGATTTCTGATATGATAACGTTTTGAACCGTCACTTTATCCTCCATATACTTGCAACGTAACTAAACGTAACTGCAAATCTTCGTTCGTTATTACCCGGTCCATCTCATCAAAACCTATTTCCATTTTCCTGTCTTCCAAAGAAAACGATACAACCTTTCTGCCACAATCAATTACCACTTTATATTTCACCATCCAATCAATTCCTACTATCATATCAGTACTCAGTTGAGGTACTACTAAAAACTCCTTTTCAAATACACACCTTTTAATAGAAAATTGTAACAGAACTTGCGATTTAATTGATTTGCTGCATGCTCTGGTAGCACCTATCACTTTTACGACTCTTACAGGCATCTCAGTTAATTTCTTTAATTGCTCATAATATGACTGAGACATTGTACTAATTTTGCTTCCAGTATCGACTAAAACTTGTACGTTCGTTCCATGAACTTTAACGGGAACTACGATTTTTTCGTACCTTTTAGTTTCATCACCTTTGTCTTCCAACAACAAATCCTGTTCCACGTCTAAATTATCCCATAATAAACCGTCCTGTTCGAATTTTGCAACCTTCTTTTGCCTCCTACTATCGTTTTTTCTCTGACTGACATAACACACTTTTTATTTCACGCACCTCTTATAATTCAGCGAGTCCATCTTCACTTTCGTTCGGTCGTATCACGTCGGCTTTGACTTCGTACACATTGTAATCATTTGTTTCGCTCGTTAATGTCGTTCGATCATCAAAACGAGCAAGGACTCCCGACGCATCACCTCCGGCTGCCCGTCCAATTTGGTAGCTTTCGTCGCAGTCGAGAATGGCATCGATACAAGCTTCGTTTGTCGACACTTCCCGTGCCCCTTTTTCTTTTCTATATTCAATAACCTCATCATTATTTCCCATTATACGTTCATTAACTTTATTCATGTTGCGTGACACTTCTCTCAGCGTGCCCGCTACTTTCAAACAATCATTTTCAATATTGCAAAGCTTAACTTCATCTTTCTTCACTGCAAAATTTACTTTCCTACCTTCCTTTTTCCATGCTTCTATACCATCATACATCTTACCCGCTTGTATCAGCCAATCCCGGTTATCGACTTCCAAATCGAACACGCTAGACATGGCATTTGGCACTTTAGTGACCGGAAGCTGCATCGGAATCTGCGCCGCGCATAATCCCTTGCCGCTTCGATAACAATCCTGACTTCGCTAGCTACTACATCTGATTCCGTATGCGTACGAAGTACATTCCTTTCGCGCAGATGTTCGCTCCTGTTTCCTTTCGCGTGAACTCGCTCGCAGTCGTTTGTTTCAACTAGGCGGTTGCCGAGCACTTTGTCATTATTTTCGCGGCAACCGTTCCTTTGTTGATGGGGCCGCGCCTCGTTATCCGCAGTAGTTTGCCCCTCTACTGTTGCGGCTAATCGTTTTTTGGGAATTGATCGTCACACGGGTATGAGTGGTGACAACCTCTACCTCTACCTCTGCCCCTTCCTCTTCCCCTATCCACTTGTGACACCGTACTTCAAACTAGTTAGCTTGGTTGTTGTCATAATTCGGGTTACCGTAATTATTTCTGTTTTGATTGGAGTTATTGTTACCGTGGTACCGGTTGTCGTTACTTCGATACGACACATCCATATCGCCCACTTACCTTGAGAAAGAGGCTTTGTCTTTCTCGCTCATTAAGTAACCGCGAACACTCCACGGTAACTTTTCGCGCAGCACGGTCATCGTCTTCCTTTCGCTGACAGCTATGAGGCTACGTATACACACGTAGAACTACCTTCAGTTCCTTGTTATAGTGCTTCTGCTTAAGAACAGGTCTAAACGTAAAAACTATGATGTTTGTTAAATGGCGTATAATCTGTAATGTGACGACCATAAATAATGAAATAATAAGATTCAAATGACAAGAGAAACATTTAGTGTCTATCACCGCTCATTAAAAGCATATATCCTGAAAAATAAATTTATGAGAAATATAAAATTGTTCCTTTCGCATAATAGGGCCTATGTTAATGTATTAAAGAAAAATAATTTAGTTGCATCGAGAAATTCAAAATATGTTTTTCAATTAAACGGACCTACTAATAAACTAACGCTAAGCACAACGCACACACCCATGCCCAAGAGAGACTCGAATCTCGGCCGAGAGCAGCCTCGCAGTATTTGACAAGGCGCATAAATGTCACGGCTATTCTTTCACTAGTTAGTACACTTCCGGTATCACTATTTCTCTCATTACATTGGATGATACGGTCGGTGGTTCGAATCCCCCCTCGGACATGGATATTTGTGCCGTCCTTAGTTGTAGCTAGTTCATAAGTAGTTTGTAAGTTTAGGGACTGATGAAGCCGTAGTTAAGTCCCATAACCTCTACAAACATTTGAACATTGGATGAAGGATAATGTCAAGACAAACAATTAGACAACCCATGAATAGCTCCTTGAGGACAACACATAAGATTTCTTTGTTAATAAGTAGCGACGGGGAAGTGATTACAATGTAATATTTCATTTTTTCTTGATATTTTGGTACTTTATTTTTAATGCAAATTGGTAACTGAAAAAATTCACGAGAAAAGTGTTTCTGAAAAGTCACAATGAAGCGAGGTCACTGTTTCATAAGGAGCACAATGTCTTAAATACCTTGCACTATACTTTTACTAACAAAGAGACCAAATGGGTATAGGATTTTATAATTTATTTGATATTTATGGTACATTAAGTTCAGAGCTCAAATAAGAATAACCCAAAGCCATTCGACGCAACTCTCAAAAATTCTCGAGAATATCCGCTTTGAGGTTTTGCAAGTAACAGTGAGTATCAATCATGTTATGACTTGCTGCATCTGTCGATGTAGCTCGCAGGGCGCCGTGGCTCAGCGCCAAGGATAAGGACGTATCGAACAACAACGAAGAAACACGATTAATGAAAGCAAGGAAAAGAACTACCCATAGACAAAAAAGAAGTACCTCATGTGGTAGCGTTGCGGCTTTACAACCCGTAAGGTGGGTGCTTCTAATCCTCTCATGACATTTTATTTTTATTTATTTATTTTTTGATTTTGTGTGTTGGAATAGTTGCACAATTTTAATATCAAAAGGTAATTTCTATGAAAAGTACACGCATTTTTGTTTACTCGTAATTTTCTATATGTTGATAATAATGATGGTTTCAGTGGAAAAAAAAAAAAAAAAAAAAAAAAAAAAAAACATAGGTTCAATTTTTTAGATGTTGGCTTCACTAGCAGTTCACGACGGTAGTGTTTGAGTGTTCAGTTTCTGAAGGGCAATGTTTTTGGAAAGGCGTCTCTATAGCTACTAGTCGCTTTCCAAGCAGCTAACCTACTCAACCATAGTTTTACGTGACGGAAAGGTTTTCAGGTCTACATACACATAAAAAAACTGACACAACACGTGGTTTTAGAGACGCCAAAATCTTTTATATATATCAATTGGAAAACGATTAGAATCACCGGCTCTATGGTTGTTAGGTCAGAGCGCTGCCAACTGCGCTACACCGACAGATGCTGCAATTGTTTTCATTTTTGCGACTTTCGTGAACTTTGCAAGACGTTAAGTCGATTTTCTCGAGAATTTTTAAAAGTTGCGTCGAATGGCTTTGGATGATTGTTATTTAAGTTCTGAACTTCACTTACCATAATTATAAAGAATTTCTAAAATCCGATACGCACTTGGTCTTCTTGTAAGTAAATATTTATGGTTAAATACCAAACTTACGTATTTAACAAAATGCCCCTTATCAAGAAACGTACTTGGTACATTAAGCACTGAATGTTGTTAAAATCTCAAGTTACGATTACCCCCTCCCCCACCCCACATTTTTTTCTTTTTTTTTTTTTTGTGGAAAAATTTAACAAACGCGTGTGGTCAACTAAATTTGTTAATCGGACCGCAACTGTGGAATATAGCTATAAATGGGCAGAACAGCAACTGGTGCACCGTGACTCCAAATTAAAACCTAACACTTTGCATTTAGATGAGATTCAAGCTCGCTTTTGTGTACTCTGCGGAAGCTATCTCTATCTAAAGCCAATGCTCGGTTAAATTATCGACAACAGGGCCCTTAATCAGGATTAAATTCTAGAGCGAGTTGCAGTTTGGACTTATCAGATAAGCTGTGCACAGCCTGCGGTGGTAATGGTGCCAATTACCGCAGCTTTGCTGCTATTCACAATGCGCCAGCCGCACCCCGAAAAGCGGCCGTCTCCAAATCCACAGGGCGGGAATCCCACGGCAAATGTCACGTCTCAGCAGTATTTCACCGGGAGAGGTAATTACAGCAAGAGGCGGTGTTTCTTGCTTTGTATTATAATGCCACCACGTTGATAGTGAAGTTTTATTTGGACTAAATTGCCACATCGTCTCTTATGTGGCAAATGACCTTAAGACATGACACATTTGTACAATCCCAGACTAAATTTTGAGCTCAAAAATAAATCAGTTACCTCCAAAAGAGTAGAGTAATATGGTGTTTGACTGTTTTCCGGATCGTTTTAAATTGTTAATTTATGTCATATTATACTTCGAACATGCTTTTTTACCTCCTGAATTTCAGTAGTTTAAACATAAAAAGAAATGAAATTCAAATAATTTCAAAGCCCGCTAAAACGCTACATTTGAGTCACGTGGTGCCTGTGACGTCAGAAACCACATGCTGCAGCTGATCTCGTAAGATACACATATAGTATTATATTTTTTGGGCATTCACGTTCGCAAAATGAGCTAAAAATATTGCATAGTAATAGATCTATAAAACCACCAGAAAATTTGTTTTTGCTATATAAAAAAAAAAAAAAAAAAAAAAAAAAAAAAAAAAAAAAAAAAAAAAATTGAAGATGCGCAAAATATGGTTGACACTCGCTCGAAGAGGTCCAAATAAAACAGCAGCCACTTCATGGGTTTATTTATATAAAGATCATACTGATGTAAGTAAACACTTAATATTATTCCATTAGTCCCCTTTAAGTACAATTCTTTTCGACTGCAAAGTTGTATTATTGTATTATGTGCAGGTTAATGAGCTGATGTTTACATTTTCGAAGTAAAACTTCATAATTTTACACGATTTATGTGTAATTAAAGCCGTTTCCTAATATATTTGGTGAAATTACATCAGTATTGCTTTAGCCAAGTAGAAGGTACAGCACTGATTATTCATCTCGAGTAAGTGCACTTTTATCGCCAGCAGACCTTATTCGAACAACCGTTTGAATAATGGGTAATCGTTTTATACATCGACAACGTCCTTCTGATAACGTTACTACAACACACTCTATCGCAAAATGCGTATATTGGACATGCCTTTAATGTCCTGATTCATTTAGCCTTTAAAGTTTCGTAATATGCAAGTGTAAATGCGATAAAAAGTGTTACCCAAAAATGCGTTTATTTAGAGATATTGTGAAAATATACTCAAGACATTTTGCTGTACTTCACAGGTTTTGATTTACACCATGCTACCAGTATTGACGTACTTAAAATGAAATTAGTCCCTTAACTATGTGCTTTACTGGGTTAAATTTTACCAACCATCCCGGCGGCTTCTTGTTATAATGTTGGCAATAGATGCTGAATAGCGAGGAACATGTGACGTCGCCATTAGTCAATCGCGTGACAACGCAAATGTTTTGTCATGAAATTTTACCTTAACGATGGCATATACTTTTAGTGACTAGACAAGACTGCATACAAGAATCCGTCAATCATAGAGCAGGAATAGCATTGTTTGTTTACTATATGGTCTATACGAAACACTAATCGAGTTTTTCTATGCGGTCCGAACAACTTTGCAAAGATTTTCTATCGTGTTGTTGCTGTTGCCAACATAATCACTCGAGGCCGCCTGGATTTACCCTTTACTGCATAATATGTGACTTCAGAGTAAGTCTGCTGACACCTAAAAGTAGGGTACTTTTTCCCAATTGCATAAAATATCTCAAGCAATAATTAACTTTAAAATGTAGGTATGCGTTCCTTACAATGCAGTTTTCACGTTTCTTGTTTCTGGCATGTAAAAATTTAAATTGTTTTTGAAGAATGACGATACCATAAACGCATCAACTTTACTGACGTTTTCGCTGTCAGCTTTCACATAATTCTTTTCCATTGTGGCATAAAAGCTGAAAAGGTGTTTACATCACGAAAAAACTAAACTTTACGCTGAGAAATTAAGGAAACGCTAACAACGATACAGCTTCGTCCTCTAGTTGCCACGTCCTAATGGTCTGTAACGTCACCAATCCTTCAACCAATAACAGAGCGTTTTCGATCACTTGATCTAATCGTGAAATTTAATGGTTTTTAAGCTTGAATTACGTAAAAATAATAGATGTTTCGTAAGAATAAAGATTGAAAATGCTATCTGAATGTTATAATCATTCAGAATAACAACAACTCCAACCATAATTTTAACACTGGAAAATACCCTATTATCTTCAGAAGTAGAAAGCCAAGATCGTGAAATAACTATTTATTTTATGACGACCGGTTTCCGACGGGTATGTCACCCTCATCTGGTCATATAGCATTATACAAGATGGTCATCCTACGTTATTTTATAAATGAAGGTTAATTAGTACGTGCAACATACCACTTACTCGAAATATATGACACGTAAGTTAAACATCAACTCCTAGAATCAATAGTCTCTTACTAGCTGTTAATGTTTTAAGGTATGTATCAGGTGATCAAAAAGTCAGTATAAATTTGAATCACGCAATAATGTAAATAGAGAGGTAAAATTTGACACAAATGCTTGGAATGACATGGGGTTGTATTAGAACCACATCTACCGTTATGGGGCCTTTTTTTCTTCGAGGAACTGCGTGATTCTGGTTTTGTAACTGCTACCGTGACGGGTGAGAAGTACGCCTATATGTTACAGAATCACATCATTCCCAGCCTGGCTGATAAACACCTCCTGGAACGTACGATTTTTATGCAGGATGGCGCTCCACCCCACATTGCTACACGCTTGAAAGATTTGCGCCCGTCGTTTGGTGATGATCGTGTGCTCAGCCGCCACTTTCGTCATGCTTGGCCTCCCAGGTTCCCAGACCTCAGTCCTTGCGATTATTGGCTTTGGGGTTACCTGAAGTCGCAAGTGTATCGTGATCGATCGACGTCTCTAGGGATGCTGAAAGACAACATCCGACGCCAATGCCTCAACATAACTCCGGACATGCTTTACAGTGCTGTTCACAACATTATTCCTCGACTACAGCTATTGTTGAGGAATGATGGTGAACATATTGAGCATTTCCTGTAAAGAACATCATCTTAGCTTTGTCTTAATTATTGCTATCTGCCGGATATTTTTTGAACTTTTTTTTGGTTCTAGTAAAACACCATGTCATTCGAAGCATGTGTGTCAATTTTTACCTCTCTATCTACATTATTCAGTGATTTATTAAGTTTTCAAATTTATACTGACTTTTCCATCACCCGGCATTTCATTTTTCGACTAAGTGCTATGTTGTACGCACTATTTAACCCCCATATTTAAAATAACGTAAGACCACATTTGATATGAGCAGATGATGGTGGCATACCCCTCGGAAACCGGTCGACATGAAATAAATAATTATTTTACCATCTTGGCTTTCTACTTTTGGTGATGGTTAATTCATCAGATCGTCTCCACAACCTGTGATGTCAAGTAACGTCAGAATTATAGTATGCACGAAAGTCAGAAGTGTTCCAACTTTGTCTTTTCTGAAATGAAATCCTGGAAGCTATAACTATAATAGAGTGGATGTAACACTTTGTAACCTCTTACCTCTGGATATAACTAGCAATCACTCCAAACACGATAAAGCCGCGTCTAAAGCAAATGAAGGGCATAGCCTTTGGTGGGATTTTTTTATTTGACAGTGTGTGTACCTAAGAATAAGACACTCTTGACATGAATCGGACTTAGGAGAATGAAACTAAGCATTTGAAATTATTAATTACCTCAGTAAGAAAATCGTTTAACTTTTTATCTTTCCTCATCTAGGACACTGGATATTTACACACTAGGATAGGACCGTGACAATCATTTTACATTTATAACAATAAACATTACTATCAAACTACTGTACTATCAAGATACACAAAAATCATTTTTAACTCAACAAATACTCCAAATAAGTTACAACACAGACACCACATTTCACGAGAAGAATTCACGATTGATACCTAAAATTTTACATATCGATTATAGCGAAAAAATTGGTATTAAATAGTTCGAAAACATTATTGGGTATGAACATTAATGTTACAACTTCTTCACTTCACAAAGTATCAAAAACTCTGTAACTATCGAAACGGATATGTATGTATGCTCTCTGTGGACTGCAAGTTGGCTGTCATGTCATGGTATTCGCTGCCGCTTCCGTCGGAGGTTCGATTCATCCCTCGGGTATAATTGTGTTTGTTGCCCTTAGTATAGATTTAAGTTAGTTTAAGTAATTCGTAAGTCTAGGAACCTATGACCACAGTAGTTATGTCCAATAGCTTTACAAACCTTTCAACATATTATTATTATTATTATTATTATTATTATTATTATTATTATTATTATTATTATTTTAATTTTTTTTTAATATTTGGTGAAATCGTAAGGAACTCTTCCGATTAGCGAAGCAGATTGTCCTGTGAAGTCCGGTAGCGGTAGGATGAAGACATTTATTAACGTAGACATAAAGGTCTACGTCTGTCCCTACAGGAGAAAGGGCCGGCCGCGGTGGCCGAGGGGACTACGGCGCTCCAGTCACGGTCTGCACGGCCACCACGGCCGGGGGTTCGAATCCCCCCTCGGGCATGGATATTTGTGCCGTCCTAGTTCGTAAGTAGTTTGTAAGTTTAGGGACTGATGACCCCGAAGTTAAGTCCCATACACTATACAAACAACAACCGGAGAAAGGGCCAAACGTTTAACTTTGTATGACGCCATTCTTCTTTTACTGACGTTATGCCGCTGGGAGTGGTAGAGTCGCTTCCGTGACCTTGATTGTTCTTTGATAGTGGTGTTACGGTTGTCTCTTCTCTCTCGTTTGAAGTGCCAGAAGTACACATTTACCTATAGGTTAGAGAGTGATATTAATACGTAAATATGGATTAAACAGGCTGAGAATTGTATAAGCATGGTATTGATTGTGTTTAATCATATAACATAGCAACCAATAAAAATATAGATTTTTATAGCAATAGAATATAAATTCCATTTGCGCAAAACTAAGGCGAGTCACTAGATACTGATAAAGGTCTAATACATACAATCGCAATAATAACTGTGATAAATATATAAATTGATCAATGTGAGAACGTAAAAGAAAGGCAAAGATCTCTCCTGTAATCTATGAGAAAAATGAAGGCAAGCCGAATCAACATGCACCCTTCAACCTTATTACTTTTTTGTCATTAATATACCACATCTGTAAAGAGGATCACATCTCATTTCTTTGAAGCCCGACATTACTATTTTCATTTATCCATCTCTCCGTCTATAGATCAGTTAACGTGACGAATAAGTAACTATACCTGTAGTGACACCAGCGCTCCAAGTGGTGAGATAGCAGACACTCTCACACTTCTCGTAAAGATAATGGTTATTCTAAATTAACAATAGTCTACTTACTTCTGCATTCCATAGATTAATAAGTTACCAATACACATAAGTTATCTTGAAAATAGACGAATCTCTTATTCAACGGCATAAGTTACAACTTATTCACAAACAAACACATTCACACATGATTTAAACATAGGTTGTCTTGAAGCAGCTATTTACTGGAAGTGAAAATTAGCAGCCCAGCAAGATGCGTGGTAAATTAAACACACTTCACCATTCTTCAGCTGAAATATTCATGACATTACACCGAAGAGCCAAAGAAACTGGCACACCTGCATCCAGATATGCCGCAAGCTGATATGGCATGAGTGGACTAATGTCTGAAGCAGCGCTGGAGGGAATTCACACGAAGGATATCGATAAAAGTGCGAGGGCTGGAGATCTTTTCTGAACGGCACGTTGCAAGGCGTCCCAGTGTAGTGGGACGAACATAGACGATCTCCATTTCCCTATGTGAGTCCTGTTTTGAAGGTTATAAACCGAAAGATATTTGTACGAAATTGTATATATTATTTGTGTAAATATTATCATGTTCTAATGCGAATTTTAAAATTTTTTTATTTGTCTCTGCATGTTTCATGTACCATCGAGGCGCCGAAATGAACAAGGGCAGCGTCGTCGTCGCCGCAGCCAACATTGCAGTAGACGGCCACTATCAGAATTTAACTGACGGCTACGGGGCTACGAATACGGCTGCATTGTTAATAGTCGTTCTGAGTTAGTCAACCTGAATACATGTCTTACAAGCATTACTAGTTTGAACCTGTACTATTTCAGAAGAAAATAAACATGTATTATGTTGAAAAGTATTTTGAACGTTATGAAGATTTATTTAATGTGTGATTTATATTTACTGTTTGATAAAAGATTTAATATAATACTGGAGTCTAACATTGATTCGCCTGTGACAAGAAACTATATTGGGTGTGAATGTGGAACGTCGAGTTTAGCAAGCGGTGAATTTTTTTTATTTGAGTTGAAGCTATCAACAACGGAACGTAGTGCCTGTTTTAGACCTTGCGTTAAATTTCAGTAACTCCCCCGCCCCTGCTCGTACAAAAAACTAATATCTTATTCAAGAACAATTTAAAAGATCTAATTTTTTTGTTCTGATTCTTGCTGTGGAGCGGGAACTTCGGAACGAAGTCAATTAAATTTTCACGGTTAACTTCTAGCAGTTGGTGTTGCTAAGGGACAGTAAACTACAACTACTACTTAGCAACTAAATGGACTTGCATAAAGCCGGGCGCGGTGGCCGAGGGGACCTCTATAATAAAAAAGCTGAGCCAAAACCTCATCGAACGAGAACGAACAAACCTAATCAGCGTCCGCAACGAACAGAACTACCCATAGGTGCTCCAGTCACGATCTACGGCCACTATGGTCGGGGGTTCGAATCCCCCCTCGGGCATGGATATTGGTGCCGTCCTTAGTATTAGTTAGTTCATAAGTAGTTTGTAAGTTTAGGGACTGATGACCCGTGGTTAAGTCCCATAAGCTATACAAACATTTGAATTCATTTTGAACTTGTATAAAATCAAGTAATTTCATAACTAGTGCCGACATACGAGTGTATCATTCCATTATGAACAGCGTTTGATTATTCCATAGACGAAATCGATTTGCAATAATAAATAAACGTTAATTTACGACCATCCGGCCGCAGTGGCCGAGCGATCTGCGGCACGCCAGACACAGTCTGCACACCGCTACGGTCGTGGGTTCGGATTCCCCCTCGGACATGGATGTTTGTGTCGTATTTAGTATAAGGCAATTCATAAGTAGTTTGTAAGTTTAGGAGCAAATGACAACCGCAGTTAAGTACCTTAAGCTTAACGAACATTTATTTATATCATTTACGACCAATGTTGAAATTTATTTTGATAGGTATCATTTTATGGTCATGGTGCACACCATTCCTAATGGAGTCTTCATTTCATATTTTATACATGTTTCCTTCGATTCTGGATTATGTTCATTTACATTTAGGGAAGAGAAGCGTAAAGTAACAAAGCTTAACTTTAGATAATTTCAGGTGTTAGTTTCGTGGTGACAGTAAGCCAAACCGCAACTAATGCATTCGGAACAGTGGAGTCCCCTACGGTGTGAATCAGGACAGGGAGTGGCGTCGGACCATTGACTGCAGGGAGCAAGGTCACAGGTGTCTGACCGCCATGGCTTTTAGCGTCTCCGCGCCGAAACTGCGAAGAGACAATGCTACTGGCGATTCAACCGGTCGAATTCTTCCAGAACTTTCTAGAAAGTTCTCTTTTAAGCAGGAAACGCTCGGATGGCAGTAAATGGTGAGATAAAATCATTTGAAACTGAAGACATGATTGGGTGTGTCATGAGCTGGACGGAAAGAGTTGAAACTTCCAGAAAACTAACTTGGGGTTTCGGATTTGGGCGCTCCTAGCGAAAGTGAGCTTAGGGTTTAACGCCCTGTCGACAATGTAATCATTACAGATGGAACTCACGCTCAGATGTTTTGAGTAGGGCTGAGGAAGGAAATCGACCGTGCCTTTTCAAAGGAACCATCCTGCCATTTGCGTGGAGTGATTTAGGGAAATCACGGAAAACCAAATAGGGTGGCCGGAGGTGGATTTGAACCACCGTCATCCAGAATGTGAGTCCAGTGTGTACCGCTGTGCCATCTCGCTCTGTGTCTGTGAGATGTCGCCGGAAGTTTTCTCTGTCATGCACCATGTTGATACCGTGGGAAACGGGAGGCAGATAGCGAGAAAACATAACAGTCTGTGATGCGCAGATTCGGCACCGCACTTATGGCCTTTGCTTTCATTGGCTGTCCGAAAAATATCTCCTTACTACTGAGATTCATTTTGACATAAAATGGTGTTTCTCTATTTAATTCCCCCTATTTTTATTAGTGAATTATTTTTTTCAGTCACTCATATCTATACTCTATAGCGTTTTTTTACAGAAATAGTAAAAAATGTTGTAATACCATAAGATCAGGAAGCAACGCAGAAATTGTAATTTTATAGGGCAAAATCGTCAATAATATAACAGATATGCGGACGCAACGTTTTAAAATTTCTTAAATAAAGAAAATAGATCGTTTTGTTTCTACGTAATTGCTAATTACATAGGTAATCCTGTCAGAAGATTCTTAATTTCTATAATTATGGCTAATGAATCATTCATTCCACATATAATTTTGTCACAACTTTCAACGTAAGTTATGCAGCTTACGTCAGCTTAATTTGAGAAAAAGTGCCAATTACACCATCATCATCATCTTCATCATTAGAGACTGATTATGCCTTTCAGCGTTCAGTCTGGAGCCTAGTACCTTTAGTAAAATTCCTCCATGATCCCCTATTCAATGCTAACATTGATGCCTCGTTTGATGTTATGCCTTTTACTTCAAAATCATTCTGCACCGAATCTAAGTACTTTCTTCTTGGTCTACGTCGACTCGTCTTACCCTCCGCTGCCGAGCTCATGAGTCTCTTAGGTAACCTTGCTTCTCCCATGCGTGTAACATGACCCCACCATCTCAGTTTGTTCGCTCTAACTTCTTCATCTATGGTGTTCATTCCCAGTTTTTCTTTGATTTCCTCATTATGGACACACCCTCCTGCCATTGTTTCCATCTATTAGTACCTGCAATCATTCTTGCTACTTTCATATCTGTAACCTTTACCTTATGAATAAGGTAACCTGTATCAAACCCAACTTTCACTCCCATACAACAAAGTTGGTCGAAAGATAGAGCGGTGAACTGTTAAATTAGTCTTGGTACTTACTTACTTCTTGCAGAAGACACTAGTTCTTACAAGGGGAACACCAAGTATGGTACCAGCGGAATTTGATGGGTCGTAGGCATGTTGTGACGGAATTCCTCCAGACCATCAAGATAAAAGGATTTGTTCCAATGGGCCATGATTTCTAAGAAAATCGAAATCAAATTCGCAGCATTACCACGCGTAACGTGTCTACTTATACATGACGGTTACCGCTCAGCGAGACAGCGTGGTGTAATCGGCGAGAATCGAGGCTGCCATGCAGGCGACCTGGGTTTAAGTCGGACATGGGTCAATTACTTTTCACACCTGTCCGATGGTTGTGCATAATTATGTATTTTTATAACCATTCTTATGTAAACGTTTGCAGTAAATGGCCAGGATAAAAACATATAACATTCGCTCAATATGTTATGTATTGCGCGACGATTATTTTATTCATTTTGTTTTTTCGAAGCACACTTTTAAGGCGATTGAAGCCTATTTCGAAATCAGTTAATGCCTATAATATTTGGGCAACATTTAATACCTATGTTTACAGTTCCTGACCGTGCTGTTTTTATCTCCTCCTATGACGTGTGTACCCACGTGATGCGTCCCAGTGCACTATTATTAACAGCTAATCGCGAAATCGCTTCACGAGAAGACTCGATTCTAATACACTCATTATTGTTGCATCTGTTCAGCGCACCAGTCTTCGTTCCCATGATTAAATATGCCTGGTTTGCGTCGCAATTAATTGACGACCGAACATTGTTTTTGAATTGAACGACCAGTGTTTTCCAGTATCGCTGATGAAAACACCTTGCGCCTTTAAAGCGGTAGCGTTTATTAGATGTGCGTGGTGCTACAATGTTCTGTGTTTTCGGTGCTTCTATGACAATTATCAATCAGAATTTTGTACAGGTGTTAAAGATAGTGACGCCGCGGTGGAGTAACCGAGCGGTCTAAAGCACTTCGCTGCGGAGCGCGCGGTTGCTCGCTATGGAGGATCGAGTCCTCCCTGGGGCATGGGTGTGTGTGTGTTTGTCCGTAGGTTAGTTTACCTAGGTTTAAGTAGTTTGTAAGCTACGGACTGATGACCACGCAGATTTACAGACATTTGAACATTTTTTGAAATATAGTGACGATGGCGACAGTGAGTAAATAACACTGCCCAATAAATAAAATAATCAATTGCTACTGTGTTATTTGCTATTATCCTGACTGTTTACTCAAGCTGTAGCATAGGAGTGGGTATAAAGGCATATAGTTATGCACAATAAAAGAAGAGAAATGAAGAAAAGTGGTAAATAAATGACCCGAAGGGGAAGATTTTTTATTTTTTCAAATGTTAAAATGTTTGTAAATCTATCGGACCAAACTGCGTGGTCATCAGTAGCTTACAAACTACTTAAACCTAGGTAAACTAACCTAAGGACAACACATACACCCATGCCCCAGGGAGGACTCGAACCTCCACGGCGTGCAACCGCGCGCTCCGCAGCGAGACGCTTTAGACCGCTCGGCTACTCCACCGCGGCTTTTTTTGTGTTTTCTTGGTTATTTTTTTAATTGTTTGACTTTTCATTATTTTTGTTTTTCTTTCTTTATATCTTTTTCTTTCCTTAATTTTTTTTTAAATATAAAAAGTAGCAATTACAATTTTTAAAAATTGTTCTGCCGCTAGGTACCGAATCCGGATTTCCTGCATGGGAGCCTAGCACCTTGATGATTTTTTTTTCTTTTTTTACACGGTTTTTCACATGAGCAATACTGCCAGAGGTGAAAGAAATGGAGGGAAAATAGAGGTGAGGACATGACTTTATTTTATTTTATTTAAAGTTTTACGCACTTCATTTTATTTATACATATATCAATGAAAAATAAAAGAAAAGAAAAGAAAAGAAAAATATCTCCTTTTTTGTGAGGATTTTCACTGGACTAAAATATCTCTATATGAAGTGCAGCATCAATAGCGTCTGATAGTGAACATAAATAAAACCGCCCTCCCGGCGGAACAAACATAAATGGTGACTGCACACCGACCATATGCGGATAGATGTTAGCAGAATTTCTGTTCCCTCACACGAGTTCTGGGCACGTCTTCTCGAATAAATTGTTTTCATCCGTTACATAGGTCCATTCTTCCGAGGGATCATTCATACTAAAATTATCGTCTCATACCTGGCACACCCAAGCTGTGGGGAAAACAAGGTAAACTAACCTAAGGACAACACACACACACACACACACACACACACACACACACACATGCCCCAGGAAGGACTCGAACCTCCGACGGCGGGCAACCGCGCACTCCGCAGCGAGGTGCGTTAGACCGCTCGGCTACTACACCGCGGCGCTGATTACACTATGCTGTCTTACTGAGCAGGAACCGCCATGTATAAGAAGACACCTTAAGCGTGGTAATTTGTTGCGAATTTGATCTCGATTTTCGTAGAAATCAGAACCCATTGGAATAAATCCTTTTAGGTTGATGGGCTGGAGAAATTCCCTCACAACATTCCTGCGACCCATCAAAATCCGTTGGTGCCATACTTGGTGTTCCCCTTGTTAGTTGAGTACTCACTGCATTGGCTTTGCTACACCTCGATTCCTTTCACTATGTTGCCATCCTGTGGGAAAATACATCCCCGGTACTTGAAACTGTCTACCTGTGCTAACCAAAGACCTTGTAAAAGAAACTAGACTCCCTGAAGGCGCTGCTGTCGCGGAATAATTTGAACCTTCGCCCCTCCGCCATGGTAGTGGCAAGCGTCAGATAAATACGAGCGTTATTATCAGGTAAATCGTGTAGTAAATACCTACTGCGGGATATATATGCAATTGATAGTCACGTCTGTATTGTTTGACTATCGCAGTGTACATGAAGCACGATGTTGAAGAGCTTCTCAGCGTTTAAATACATAAATCAATTGAAAGGAATAAAAAGAACGAATACTGTATTCCCATTTATATATCTCAGGAATACAAGTAGCCCTACTACTTGTGTTCAGAGATATTTACTCCTGATTAACAGACTGTTAGTCAACACAATATAAGATTGAATGAAATAAATAACAGGATTTTATAGTACTGGTAGCTCTTAAAAAGGAGCTGCTTTAGGCAGTGCTGGTGGACAGGAAGTTCAAAAAGTTTCATTTTATGATTGTGTAAAATAACTATTGGGGTCACGAAATTGGTTGCCTCGCTGCAATTCGAATTTTTGTTTATGAAATTAATATTAACAACTTATAACGCAGAATTGAAAAGTAATCTGCTTTACATATAGGTATAAAAACTGAAAGGGGTTTGCAGACCTGTGTATAGTTCCATATATGAATGGGACATAGCCACAGTGGATGCCCGTTGTGAAGTTCAACACTGTGACGATAGTTGATGACTTTTGAGTAGTTCACTCTGCTATAAGGTATTTGGCTTACAGCATTAAAAATGCTAATTTTCTTGCTAGATGCCCTGTTGCTATAGTTAGATGCTTTAGTTAAGAAAACTTTATGGCATACTTCGTGTTCTTAAAAGAAGTTGGTAGTGGCTGATTGCTGTATTCACAACGTAAGAAACTATTTTTCAGTTACGTATCGGATGGCATATTTCACTTTCACAATCGATTTTTAACATTAGCTGATTCAGTCAACCCTGTTTGATTTTTTCATGCCATGAAGAATCTAAAATTTTGGAGAGTACAGCATTAAAGCAGAGACGTTAAGTGTGAAACTCTTCCGAAATTAATGTTTGTAGAAAAGTTTCACAATCGTAGAATATACTGAGAAAGTGCCAAAAAAATCGTGTCTGACGATATATTCTGTTCATATGCTGCTCTTAGAACGCAAAAAAAAAAAAAAAAAAAAAAAAAAAAAAAAAAAAAAAAAAAAAAGTTATAGTTCGGTTTCGTTAGGAAGAGGAAACGCTGTTGGCCAATTTCTACACCGTATGTGTAATAAATTTAGACACAACCGATAGTTTATGTGTGTTCAAGAAGTGTGAAGCTCGTTTTATAGTTACATATTTCAATTAGACATAGTTTTCGCGACTTAACTCAAATGAATACTCTCTCTAATCAAAAGAATCGTACGCACATTTAAAGTTCGCGCGGAAGTTTGCCACCACAATGGTCACCGAGGCGCTCTTCAGTTTGTTCGCTGTTCGCAGTCGGCCGCTTACGGGATTGTGGGGGCTTGGTGCTAACAGTGTTCCTCCTATTAGGCCGGATCCACACATTGGACCCAACGTTGGCGCCAACAGTGTTCGTCCAATGTGTGGATCGGTGAAATAGCGTTGGAACCAACGTTGGCGCCAACGTTGGTACGGTTCCGTTGCCTGTCGGTATTTCGACCAAACATCAAAGGACGTTGGCCCAATATTGGTACATCGTCCACACATTGGCGCCAACGTTTCATTCTGTCTTTGTCGTCTGTTTCATTCTTCGTTCGCTCTTCGTCGCCGTTTTAAAGTTTCGAAATCTCTTTGTAAATATTAGAACTGTATCAGAAAGTGATTCATTTATGAAAGAAACCTCGAAAAACGAAATGTCACAGCAAAACTTAGGGGCGAACCGTGAAATTAAAAACTCTCAAGACTTTAGACACACTCCATTGCTGAATTTAATTTTTAAAATTAACAGTACAGTACTTAATATTTCATGTCAAGTTTTAAATATCGTTTTGCAGACTTCAAGCACTACTAGTGACATTGATTACATGGTTATTTAAAAAGGGAAAAGTGAAGGCTTCTAATATTGTCTCCTTTAGCAAGAAATCGAAGCGTAATACCAAAAGAATAGCATCCCTCCAAAACATCTTTCTTTTTTATTTTATTTTATTTTCAATCATTTAAAGTAGCAGGTCTAAGTTTTTATAATGTATATCGTTTACTTGTAGCATATTTTTAAAAAAATTAATGATTTCTTACCGCAATTAATGTTCGGTAGGAAGTGATACAACACCCCCATCATCTTTTACGTATGTTTCCCACTTTGATTTACAATGAAAAAAATGTAATTATTCACACTCAAAAGCGTTAATGCATCGGACGCGATTTGTGCGTCAGATATGTTTTCGTTGGCTCTCGACGAATTCAACTGAATATTGGCTCCAATGTGTGGACGCTGTTTCATAAATATTGGCCAATGTTGGCGTCAGCGTTGGAACCAATGTGTGGACGCGGGTTTACACTACGTACAATACTTGTTTGTCTAAAACTTCGATAGTGTAATACCGGCGTTAGTGAAGTTCCGCGAGTCGAGTGAAAGCTCTCGGCTCAGAGGATGACGGCCTCACAGAGCGCGGGCGTTGTTTTGTGAGGGGTGAGGCAGCAGCAGCAGCAGCAGTGGATGTGGTGGTTTATGCAGCCGCTGTCAGACACCTGTTCCAACTCCCCCGCTGCCGGTGGCGGCATCACTCCCAGCCTGACTGCGCCACACTCCCTGCCCACGCGCCGCTGCTATTTCCACCACTCTGCCAGATTTATCTCGTCACGAGGGTTGCGTTGCACCTCACACCGACTCGCGGGTATTACGACTGTCACCGTCGCAACGTTTCTAAAATATGAAGCTTTAGCATCGGATTAAAAATTCCTCGCGTTGACACCTTTCTCCCAGAGGAATGAAATTCTTTCATTATTCATAGAATATATGACATCAACTGCGATTGGGCAAAGCTGAAAATGTGTACCCAGCCGGGATGCGAACTCGGGTCTCTTGCTTTCTACGCAGTTGCGCTGACCCCTACACCACTGGGGACACAGTGATCACCGCACCTGAAAGGACTACCTACGCACGCCTCCCGTCAGATACAAATTCCCAGCTTCGCCCTGCCCACAGTACTCAAACTCGTAGTTATGACACTAATTCCCGTAAACTTGCCCACCCCTCCCCACTAACGATAGGATCATTGCCCGTCACCGGCATATTATATATATATACATGTGGCGCCTGTTCCGAAAGACGAGACGTCACTTCTGATCCTGCAGTTGTTTTTATTTATTATTCATAGAATATATGACATCAACTGCGATTCTTTCAGTTATTTACATCTACATCGAAAAAAGTAGTATCCTAAAACTGCACCTGAACCATCCACTCCAAAAGAAGACAAAGGCAATGACTAAAAAGAGGAACTTAACATCGTGTTCTTTAAGGGGAGACGGAAGGCAACTGGGTTCAAAATTTCGATTTTTAGATTTTAACGTATTTGAAATGCCTGGTGTTTCCTGCGTGAAGTCCGCCTCCGTAGCTCAGCGGTAGCGTCGCTGACTACCACGAATGAGGCCCGGGTTCGATTCCCGGCAGGCGACTGGGTGTTTTGTGTTGTCCTAATCATAATCATCTCATCATCATTGGCACGTAAGTCGCCCACGCGGCGTCAAATAAAAAGACTTACACTAAGGCGGCCGAACTATCCCGCAAGGGATCTCCCGGTCAAGAAAGCGATACGCTCATTTCCATTTCCTGCGTGAAACGGTTTTCTTTTATATAAACCCGTCTATTTTTTCGTGAGTTATCTCGTCAGGAGGGTTGCGTTGCACCTCACACCGACTCGCAGGTATTACGACTGTCATCGTCGAAACGTTTCTAAAATATGAAGCTTTAGAATCGGATTAAAAATTCCTCACATTGACACCTTTATTCCAGAGGAATGAAATCTCACAGTTATTTACATCTACATCTACATGGGAAAAATTAGTATCCTAAAACTCCATCTGAAGTATCCACTCAAAAAGAAGACAAAGGGAGTGACTTAAAAGAGGAACCTAACATCGTGTTCGTTAAGGGGAGACGGAAGGCAACTAGGCTCAAAAATTCGATTTTTAGATTTTAGCTTATTTATGAACCACAGACATTGCCGAGGTGGGTGGCTTGCGTGCCTCAACGATGCAGATAGCCGTACCACAGGTGCAACCACAGCGGAGGAGTATCTGTGGAGAGGCCACACAAACGGGTGGTTCCTGAAGGAGGGCAGCAGCCTTTTCAGTAGTTACAGGGGCAACAGTCTGGATGATTGACTGAGCTGGCCTTGTAACATCAGCTAACGTCGCTTTGCCATGCAGTTATTGCGAACGGCTGAAAGCAAGGGGAAGCTACAGTCGTTACTTCTCCCAAGGACATGCAGCTCTATTGCATGACTACTATACGATGATGGCGTCTTCTTGGGTAAAATATTCCGGAGGTAAAATAGTCCCCCATTCGGATCTCCGGGCGGGGACTACTCAGGAGGATGTCGTCATCAAGAAAGAAAATCAGGCGATGCTGAAGGAATTAGATTAGGTAATGAGACAATAAAAGTAGTAGATGAATTTTGTTATTTGCGTAGCAGCATAACTTCTGATGGCCGAAGTAAAGAAGATATAAGATGCAGAATGGCTATGGGAAGAAAAGCATTTATAAGTAAGCGAAACTTGTTAACATCCAATAATAATTTAAATGTTAGGAAGTCCTTTGTGAAAGCGTTTGTCTGGAGTGTAGCATTGTATGGGAGTGAAACGTGGACGATAAGGAGTTCAGATAAAAAGATGATAGAAGCTTTTGAAATGTGGTGCTACAGACGAAGGATGAAAATTAGATGGGTAGATCACGTAGCGAATGAGGAGGTACTTAACCGAATAGGGGAGAAAAGGAGTTTCTGGTATATCCTGACAAAGAGAAGGGACAGATTGGTTGGACACATTCTGAGACGTCAAGGAATTATCAACATAGAAGGAAGCGTGTGGGGTAGAAATCGTAGAGGGAGACCGAGGGACGAATATAGTAAGCAGATTCAAAAGGATGTAGGTTGCCGAACGTATTCTCAGATGAAGAGACTTGCACAGGACAGGGTAGCGTGGAGAGCTGCATCAAACCAGTCTGTGGACTGAAGACCACAACAACGACAGCGTATTTGGAATGCCTGGTATTTCCCGCGTGAAACAGTTTTTGTTTTATTTAAACCCGACAATTTTTTCGTGAGTTATGATGGTTTTTCTGACGCTCTGTGCAATCTGGCCACGCCTTCCGTTTTTGCACCATGCGGAGAAAATGCACACAGCATACTTTTACTTCTTCTATATTATTTAATACTTCTATTGTTTTATCGCTTCAATGTTTCCTACCCTGTATCTACTATCGATACTTTTTGTTCCGATCGTGTTTCTTATTGTTTTCGAACGTTACCAACAACGATGTTAGAATACCTTGCGCTGAGAAGGTGAAGCCTGCTCCGCCATATTGCTACGTTTTGCAGAAGTGTTCGTGTTGTAGAGTTAATGTTTTATGTCACTTAAAAGAGGGATAAAACTTCCGTCGATTTTGCCGTGATGTACAACGTGTTAAAAGAGTGCAAATAAGCCGTTAGAAAGTAAGTTTTCAAATATATTATGATGTGTATTTATTACTAGTTATTGAAGAAAGTATTTTGTTTGAAACTACATACTTTGCAGTGACTGTCAGTTCAATGCATTAACGGTAAGAGGGTCGACTTAACGTATAGTTTTAACAGATAAATAGCATTCCAAAACTGACCAAGATGGCGGACAGGCTTCAACTGACGTATGTGCTCGGCGTAGATAATGCCATCTCCCTTTATTCTAACTTCCTTGGTTACCAAAAACTATTTGTTCAGATCACAACCCTCAAATTTGGTGTTTATGATGCTATTTTATGCTTCAATAATGGTGTAACTAGAAAATTGGATGTTTTGGAATTATTGGGCATACCATCTAGTGAAAATACTGCAAAATCCTTGGCGCAAACAGATAAAGAGAGAATCAGCAAAGCCCATATTGCTAATTTAAAATGCACAAAAGAAGCTAGACAGAAAAGAAGAGGGACCAAGAGAAGAAAAGAAGATCAGTATGATTCAGATGATGCTCAATATGGTGCAGGAAAATACTAGTGGTAAGTAATTCTCAGCAATAATTGTACTAGAATTGCAATATTAAAATATAAATTGATTTTTCTCAAAACTACATATTTTTACTTTCAGGTACCATTATTTGATAAACTAATGGAGTTAGAAAGATGAAATTTGTTTTTTTTTGTACTGAAGATGGTAATAAATCATTACAAGTAAATTGAGAACCACAAAACAATCATTAACTGTTTTATAATAATTAATGTACTAAAAAAGTTAAATTTTACTGGTAAAAGAAAAAACAAATTTCTTCAAAACCATTATAGTTATTATGTTCATTTAACATGTAAATTGAAACATATATGTTATATATAGGTAGTAAGAATTTCGTTGTTTCATCACTTATAGTTCCTTTGAAAAGTGTACTTTTTCAAAGGGCAAAATAGCATTGGCAGAATAGTGATAAAAATTGCCTTCCGTCTTCCATTAATAAACTGAAACATGTGACCCAGAAGTAACTTTATCTTGCATTCAAAAAAAAATCTCTTTGATGAATGATATTGATTCTTTCAATTTTCAAAGAGAGATCTGTAAAAAATATCAGCTATCATCCTGACATCTACAACAAAGTTAAAAAGTTCTTAGTTAATTACTGCCCTGAAGCAAAAGTAACTCTACCGAGATCACCAAATAATAAACCCACAGGAACAACCCAGACTGAGATTGCCAACCTTTAATGTGGATATTAAGAACATTGATTTGTACGACGAACCATCAGAAGTGATGGAGGAACTGAAAACCAACCCCAACCTAAATACATTAAACGTTTAAATTCTTCACGGGTTTCCAGCCGGATCATTCTGACATGTGTACACATGTCAGAATGATCCAGCTGGAAACCCGTGAAGAATTTGATCAATTAATACTCCGGGAAAGTCTACATAGCTACATACTAAACGTTGTCAGAGAAAAATCTAGGTCAACACTGGAAAACTAAAGACTGAAGACAGTTTTTACTAGGGAACAGTCTACAGATGATTATTTATTACAGAATCATTTCAAATGTCAAGATCAATTTCATCTAGTGGATCCACCAAGATTACCACCATTAGAACACATACAGTGTGCAAGATGTTACAGTTTTGACCACCAAGCAATAAATTAGCAAAACAAGGTTAAATGCAGCAAGTGTGCTGGAGACCATTTGGCAAGTAACTGTAACTCCGAAACAAAACAGCTGAAATGTGCCAGCTATAATCGGAACTATCACTCGACTTACACTAAATGTCCGAAGTATTCGAAAGAACCAGTGCTGAAACAACAGCTACAATTGTGTCTATACTACAACTCCACAACCAGAAGGCAAAATTGAAGAGAACTTTCCGCACACACATGATCTCCTAAGAGCAATAACAACGGCACTAATAAACATTTTCCTGACAAGACGGAAAATGCAGTCCTGGCCATGAACCAAGTTGCTATGACGTTCTTAAATGAGAAGACCTTTAGTGTACCTTTAGGTACACTGATGCATTACTGCATCGACAAAAAGTCAAACACTGGACGTTTCCATCAATCCAAAAGAAGTCATATAGTGCTGCAACATGGCCTGGAACGGAATAAAAAAAGAAAACCTAACTATAGGGTTGGTTAATGTCAATTGTTACCGATCTAAGCAAGCAACTCTGGAATATCTAGTGGATAAAGAAAAATCTAAGGTCTTCGAAGTTACCGAAACCAGGGCAGACGATCTTCCTATCCCACTAAAAAGTTACATATGTCACCGGGAAAACTTCAGAAATCACACCTGGGGAGTCGCCATATTTCATGACGAAATAGTGCCAGTAGTTAGAGTGATAGTATCTCAAAAATTTAACGAGATCCCGACAGTTATTTTAAAAATAAAGACGGATGATAACAATTATATTTTTATCGATCTAGTATACAATTCTCCAAATTCAATTTTACCTATTGACTTTATTGGATATTTAGCAAGTTTGGACTCTATTTTCATCGTGGGAGATTTTAATGCCCAAACAACTTATTTTAGTGATACAAGCTCAAACCAGAATGGACATTTATTAGAATGAGCTCTCGAGAAATACAACTCACATTTGACAATGATCGTACGACATTTATCGGACCAACAGGAAGTTCCATTCCAGACCACGTTATTTGTTCAAGTGACATCAGAACCTATTTTAGCGAAATGTGGATTGGAGATTCGGTGGGGAGTGATCATCTTTCAACATGTTTCAGTACTTCACTTCTGACAGTAAAACTTCAGCATTATCATTGTAACGTTGAACGGGAAGTCATCCATACCAACAGACTGGACTTACAAAAATTTAAACAAGTTGTCGGAGTGGCTACTCAGAATATGGAACAAATAGTTAACCAAAAGAATGTGGATGAATATAACGATAAAATCGTCGAAATCATTAACAAATCTACGAAGGAAAGCTCACCACGGACCACCATAATCCCAGGAATACAAAGGATTCCAAGAAAAATTATAAATATTATCAAACTGAAGAGAAAAATACACAACTTTTTTATACAGACAGGAAACGTAGTTTATAAAACGGAATGGAACAAACTAAACAGACAAGTTAGTTATCAACTAAATGAATTTAGTGCTCAAAAATGGATCGATGAAACTTGACCATAGGGATTCAGCAATGTTCTGGAAAACTTTTAGAAGGATTACCGGTGACCCAAATGAAGAAAATCCACAATTAATCCATGAAGAAAAGATCATAGCAGAAGATACAGAGAAAGTAGTAATTTTTAGACAAATATTAAGCAAAATTAATCAATATCCTGAGGATGAAAGGTTCCATTATAACCATCAAATTTTAGTCAATAATGAAATTCAAGATATGCTAAGTTTGGAAACATCGTTAGATGAAGATGAATCAAATTTACTACTAGATATAAAAGAGCAAGACATAATAACAGTCATTAATAACGGAAAAAAATAATACACCGGGCGCCGATGGTATTACGATCTGCACCAAAAGAACTAATTACAGTGCTCCAAAATCTGTTTAATATGGTCATGCGACACCAAAGAATACCACTAAAATGGAACTATGTCAAGGTTATAATGATCCTCAGACCAGGAAGTTCTCGAGCGATCCCACATCATATCGACCCAGAACCTTGTTATCTGTGATTGGAAAAACTTTTGATACAATATTGAGAACTGGAATTCAACACTTCACCAATAAATGACAGTTAATACCATGGATTCAAGCCGGCTTCCGTAATAACCGTTCAACGATGGATCCAATTATGCTAATTTGTAGTTTCTAACACTGTTACCGACGTGTTAAATTTCGGTGATTGTGTTATGGCACTGATATTGGACGTAGAAAATATGTATATTACATGTGTGCTATATACAAAAGCGCGGAAGAAGAAGTGTATGCCAAAAGAAACTGTAAGTAATAGACAGTAAGCAGACGATACCTGGGTGGTCTGCATTACATTTGGACGTATTATAGCTTCTGTTATGGAAGGTTACTTTAGTACCACTTTCACTTAACACCTATCAAATAAGAATTGCTTCTAGTTGTGCAGTTGCTACCATTTTTGGAAGTCGATCATTCCCTTGTTAACGATTTCGTGAAATCAGTTTTTGATATTATAAACTTATGTCCAGTCGTGTACCGTTTTCCTTGGAGAAACGGCCCTAGTTTCATGCTTTTTGTGGGTATTCGTTTCACGTAAGCTTGCCGTGTGCCTTTATTTTTATACTTCCCTTAATTGACAACTCGTTTCTGACACATTTCCCAGTTATGGTATTTCACACATAATAATAAATGAGAATAAAACTGTGGGGTATACTACGATACATATTTTGGTTTGATACAGTCTGCCGTTTGGCGGGAACTATATTCGTTTCTTCGCCTCTGCACATGGAATGTTATGCACTTCAGTATGCAGACCGAAGATCGGTTTTATTTCTGAAAGGTAACATCTGCCATAGGGGAGACCGAGTATGGCTGTCACACTGGTTGGTTGCCATAAATTTTATAACTCGTTCACCTGATGTTCCAGTGTTCTGGAATGACTTCGTTAAGAGTGGCTGCACTACCTGCATCTTCTGTGTGGAGTTTCAGTTGTTTCTGTTGATTGTTTGAGGAATTACCCGCATTTGTCTGTTAATAGTGCTGGTGACTAAACTTTATAGCGTTATTACCGTTCGATTCTACAAACAGAACTTTTTTTCCGTACTGATACTCGGTATCTACAACCACGAAGCTTATAATTCAATTTATGATGTGCTCTCTTTCCAAATCGTTACGAAACACACAATCTTAGATACTAGCTGAGGTTTTGCAATCGGCGTTGCTTCTCACGATTAACGGGGATGTTTGTCACGTAGGTTGTCGTGCGTTTTCGTCATTAAATACACAAGCAGAATTCAAGGCTTGCGGTATTTATCCTTTCAATACAGACGGTTTTGGCAACCATGACTTTGCTCCGGGTTTCGTAACAGGCCGACTAAATCCTGATATGCCTAATGTTCGAAGTGGCGACACGATAGGGAAAGGAGGCAATAACATTTAAATATTGCACGTTTCCACAAATCAAATTATATAACAGTCTTGGTCCCAGCTTTCTTGCAGTGGCTTGGATAATGTACAATTGAGGCGTCACACTATTTCTCCGGTAGACATAAGAGCTTCTCCTAAAGCTGAAGACAACAACGACGGAACAGCAACATTCGTAGCAAGTGTTCGGCTGTCCTCACGGACGATTTTGTAAAAGAAACGAAAAGCAAACATTGTTCCGAGTATGTCAAGAATATTACTCTTCCAGCTGAAGAAAACAAAATTAAAAAGCAAAAGCAATATAAATTCAGCTTCTGTGTTCCATGAAATATTGCCACTACAGCCAAGGCTTTCCATGCAGCGGAATAGCATCTCCGCAATGGACATATTGCAACATTCCTGCATTAAACTTTAGGCTAAGGCGATATGAATATCATTGTAAATTTAGAAACCCTGAGACTGTTTAGCTTCTCGAACATGTCAAAGACATTAAAGATAAAGGTGAAGCATTGAATTAAAATTTGTGATGCGACCGGGAATAGAACCTGGACCTCCATGCTTACTATGCAGACGTCTTACCATTTTTATTTTATTTTATTCTTTACTTTTTATTTAATTCTTCTGGTAGATCTATGCTTCGCGGTCGTTGGTCCAGTTTGTTCGTTGAATATTTGGCTCAGTTTTTTTTTATTACGTAGGGCGTTCAACCCACTGGCCGGGCGCGCTGAGCCACGGCGCCCGGCACCACTATACCACCGCACCACTAGTGTTTAACGCGCCTGGGAATAGTATAAGTACGACTTCCCTCCATGTCACAAACTTTAATTAAGCCGAATTAAAGTTTGTGGCGTACTTATACTATTCAGGAGCAAGATAGTTCGAAGCAGTGACAGTGAAGATTATGACTGTTTTTGTATTGTATTTGCCAGTAACAGATCATAGGAAACGTGGGTACACTGTGCAGACTGCAAGAAATGGGCACATGAGAAATGTACGTCAGGATGTGCCAATTTTGTTTTGTCCAAATTTCCAGACTCATTTTTGAGACTAATTTTGTAGTCCTATGTTATTTTACGGCAGTTATCATTGGACAGTTTACCCTGTGGTTTATTGTTAAAGACCTATAACATTAACTTTTAAGACTTTTTTTTCCTTCTCTACGTTGAATTACCGAACTTTTTATGTAGAATCATCTGAATTATTTTGTTTTTCCTATTATTAGTAGTGTCATACTTCAGTCTTGAGACGCGGTGGAATAGCCGTGCGCAGTAAGGCGCCTTGCTGTGTGTGCGCGCGGCCGTTCGCCGTCGGGGGTTGGAGTCCTCCTCCCTCGGGCATGGGTGTCTGTGTTGTCCTTAGTGTAAGTTACTTTAAGTAGTTTGTAAGCCTAGAGACTAATGAGCAACATGGTCAAGTCCCTTAGGCTGTGGTCACAGTGGCTCCGATATCGGTGAAACTCCACACAGAAGATGCAGGTAGTGCAGCCACTCTTAACGAAGTCATTCCAGAACACTGGAACATCAGGTGAACGAGTTATAAAATTTATGGCAACCAACCAGTGTGACAGCCATACTCGGTCTCCCCTATGACAGATGTTACCTTTCAGAAATAAAACCGATCTTCGGTCTGCATACCGAAGTGCATAACATTCCATGTGCAGAGGCGAAGAAACGAATATAGTTCCCGCCAAACGGCAGACTGTATCAAACCAAAATATGTATCGTAGTATACCCTACAGTTTTATTCTCATTTATTATTATGTGTGAAATACCATAACCGACGACAGACATCGGCGGAAAACGGCCGATCGTTTCAAATCAGTATTCCGCTATTGGCACGATCTCATCGCCCGAACGTAGAGACTTCGGACGTCAGTCGGTGAAATTAAAATCAGTTTGTTTTCTTCGGTCAAATCGACCGACGTTCTCACATGCAAGATATGGACAGTGAGAAACTGATACGATTAGTGAAAGAAAGAAAGAAAGAGATTGTGGCGCCCAGAAGACGATAAATATCACAATCGGGATACAATTCGGAATCTATGGTCTGATATTACAGTTTATAGGAAACCGCAAGTTTGTTAAATCCTTTATCAGAAATTTTAGGCCTAAATTATAGCCTCAAAAATGTGTTCAATCCGGGTATGTGGCGTATCTTAATGTTATTGCAGTGGCTCTCTTATGTCGTTTTGATAATCGGGTATTAGATGTCCACAAATTATTCTTACTGGTTCTGGCGTTCTTTAACAAGGTGCTAAGTCCGTTCTATGAAGTGACCTGCAAATATGATGCAGGCCTACGTATCCTTCCGCTTTTCAGTGGTTCCTGTGTTCAAAACTATTCTTAGTTTCACACTTGTCTATCACAAATATATTGATGACAGTCATTTAAGTTCAATATACCGTAACTTCATTTCGTTCATCATAATCAGGTGTTTCTGGGTGGCCTGTAACTGTGTTCTCCATGGATTTAAATACTGAAAAACTGCATCCATTACCGGTTTGTATTTTTATGCTTGGCACAACGCATTTCGAGAATTTTTCTCGCCTTTAGTGCATTTGTTTACATAGATACATCATGACGTTTCCATGTGTGATTCTATGCAGCTCTTGGACAGATGTCGTCTTTTTGAGGTTACTGTAATGAGGAAAATCGTAACATACATAATAAAATCTTGGCAAATTTGTTACATACTAAATATTACGTCTGTCTATACTTGTAGGTATTGTCTACTCCATTAAACTGGATATCACAACACAAAATCGTCACTTACACTGGTTTTCGTACACAGGTAGGCCTAAATCACGATTATTATGTTGCATATTCTGAGTAATGGAAGAGGCACAATACCTTTAAGCAGACAGAAAAAGTTACGGTTTCTAACATTAGGTACCTAACCTAAAAGAGACCACAGCAGTGCAAGTGTGTCACGAAATCACACATTGAAACGTCGAAAAACTGCCGTACGTATGTAAACAAATGCACTAGAAAATGCGAATAAATGTTCGAAATTCGTTGTGATAAGCAAAAAAACTCTCCTAACTGGTGTCGATTTTCATTATTTAAAGCATGGAGCTTATCTGGTGTATGTCTGCACAACTTCAAAGAAATTCAGCAAAACTGTAATATTACTTGTCAATGGCACCACGAAATATCCCAATTATGTAACAGAAATTTCTCCTTTTACCGGTACCTCACATATTCGTAAAGATCGTCTGGGAGTAGCAATAACTGAGGACAGTACACAATCCTCGCCACTTTCTTCTTTCCAGACAGGTGTAGCTCATTCGTATGCATTCGAAGTCTTTATTAATACGTAACAAAAGCCGCATTGTGGTACTAATTTCGAAGCATAAAAAGGTCGGTGGAATTCATTGCACCCCAGGGAACTGAAATCTAATATACTTCAGACACAGAATACATTCAAAGCTAACCTATAACTTTCTCCTTTAATCGGACCAAGTGACAATCTCTATCCGATACAGTGTGACCACGCCGTCGGTCGATGTTTTCAGTGGACCTCGGTCGACAGCGTCTGACGACAATCTGTCGGTGCCACTGTGAACACAGCCTTTGGTTTATAAACATTAAATTCTTTTTTCCAGTCTTGAATGCTCCTTTGGCTTGTAGTAATTTATAAGAATACAACAAGAATCTGGTAACTTCAAACAGTAGTATTTTTCGCGTAATATTAACACGTGAAAGCCAATCCCGATCGCTCTGTCAACGATCCCAGTTCCGGTGCCGGTAGTCTCAAACGTCGCATAATAGAAAAGGCAAAGCTAATTTCATCACAATAATAATAAAGGCATAAATCTATATCTATAAATGTGAATGTCTGTTCGGTGTACGTTTATCACGTCTAAACCACAAGACATAAAGAGCTAAAAATTTGTACAGTTACTAATGTCTACCCGGGGAAGGCTTTAGGCACCGTTTTATGGCGATCGGATAGCTATTTATCTATCTATATTACTGTGAATGTCTTTTCGGTGTGCGCTTATCACGTCCAAAGGACAAGATGTAGAGACTTAAATATTTGTACAGTTACTAATTTATATCTGAGGAAGGTTTTAGGCACGTTTTATAGCGATCTGATAGACATTTAGTAATTTGAAGAATATAACGGGAAATGCGGAACAATAATTACTCTTTGAAAATTATACTTACTCTTTGAAAATGGTTTTATTGGTTGCATTGATGCTTGAGGGTTGATAATGATAAAAGGGTGGAGTATATTGGGATGGAAAGTTATCGGTTTATATAAAATTCTACGTGTGTGTGTCTTAATATTTCGCTCTGCAGCGAGAACTACAGAACGCAAAATAATGTTCTGTGTGTAATTGTTGTTCGAAGTCTCCCGTTGTACACCATAGCAGTTCCATGGCGATAGATATAAGGGTGTGGAAGATATTGTGGTTGAAAGTCGTCAAACTATAAAAAAAATTCCTACTGAAGGCCAGTGATGACATTTCCAACTCTACAGCAAGGAGGTTACATACAGCGAAACTTGATGCCACAATGTCTTCAGCTCTTTCCCTGTAAGGATAAGCATACGAATAAGGCAATATGAGAAAAAATAAATAAAGCACTAAAAAAGAAATTTCTTTTAATATATCTCTTTAAAAAAATCGTTTAATGTTTCGCGCATTACATCAAGTGACCGATCTGTGACATTATTACAATCATTATTGTTGAATTTCCTGATCAGATTCTTCGAAACGAGTGCATTTTTACGTATGATTTGATCTACACTACTTACTTTCCTGATAAATAGATAATCAACCAACACGCGAGCGGAGCCGCGGGTTTATACTAGTTATTTTATAAAAAAATGTTCAAATGTTTGTATAGCTTATGAGACTTAACTACGGGGTCATCAGTCCCTAAACTTACAAACTACTTATGAACTACTTACGAACTAGGACGGCACAAATATCCATGCCCGAGGGGGGATTCGAACCCCCGACCGTAGTGGCCGTGCTGACCGTGACTGGAGCGCCTCAGTCACCTCGGCCACCGCGGCCGGCAGTTATTTTATAAACGTTTTCAAAAGTGTAGACTACATTTTAGTTATATAAAAGGGCGAATATTTATTTTGCTTACAGCGTAAAACATTGAAGGACAAAATGTGACTACCATACTCGGTCTCCCTTATCTGATGATAAACCGTTAAATTTTTATATGACTTGTTAAGGCCTTCCTGGTTGTTGATATGTAGGCAGTTGCCATCTCGGCCGACGTCTCTTGCAGGTTGTCCTGACGCTTCTCCGTCACGAGTGGCTGCCACCGTCAAAGATTGACGCCGCATTGCTGGCGGCGGTCTCTCAGCTGCAGATTGTACGAGCACGGCCAACGCCCGCGGTCTTTTCCGTTGTCATCGCCGCTGTGGTTCTCCGCTCGCAACCCCCAAACCGTCGTTCTTTGTAGCGCGGAAATCCATCATCCATTCACTTTGAGGCTCTCCGCTTTTTTGTTGACACCGTTGTCTTGTTTGTGCTTCTCGACAGGGCATCTAAAAAGGCAAGAGTGATAGCTTTTCTCCACTGCCGGAGCATCCCCATCGGCGAATTTTTGTTACGTGGTCGATCCCGCAGCCCGTGCTCGGCCACGGCTGACTTCTCCACTTGTTTACGAAATATTAGATGACGACACTTGCAACTCGAAAGCATACTTTTATCTGGAAAGTGTTTGTAGACCTGTTTGTGATGTCTTCAATAATGATTCCACACCCAGAATCGTAATACGTCATTACATGTACGAGAGGACGTCAAATTGTTAGTTGTTACGTGGAATGAAACAAAAGAAAAAATGTTCAATTGTTTGTTAAGCTTATGGGACCTAACTACGGGGTCATCAGTCCCTAAACTTACAAACTACTTATGAACTACTTACGATCTAGGACGGCACAAATATCCATGCCCGAGGGGGGATTCGAACTCCCGACCGTAGAAACAAAAGACAATAGTATGATATGATCGGATTTTGGTCCTTTAAGGTCCTGATTATCTATATCTATAAATGTGGATGTCTGTTTGGTGTACGTTTAAAAATGAACTGAGAGCCTCCTTATACACCAGTGTAAGAACTTTCACAGCTATATGTTTATATCTCTACTAGCTTAAAACCACGGCTCCGCTCACTTGTTGTTTGATTATCATACGTAATACGCGAAACGTCAAATCGATTTTTTAAAGATATGTATTAAAAGAAATTTCTTTTTTACTGCTTTATTTATTCTTATATTTCCTTATTCGTATGCTTATCCTTACAGAGAAACAGCTGAAGACATTGTAGCACGCAAGGATGTTAGAATAAAGGGAGATGGCGTTATCTATACTGAGCACTTACGTAAGTTGAAGCCTGTCCGCCATCTTGGCCATTTTTGGAATGCTATTCTCCGTTAAAACTATGAAGTCGATCCGCTTACTGTTACTGCATTCAACTGACAGCCACTGCAAAGTATGAACTTTCAAACAATATACTTTCTTGACAAATAGTAATAAATACACATCATATTATATTTGAAAACTTAATTTTTAACGGCTAATTTCCACTCTTGTAACACGGTATACATCACGGTAAAACCGTCGGAAGTTTTATCCCGGTTTCAAGCGACATAAAAACATTAGCTTACAATACGAACACTTCTCCAAAACTTAGCAATATGGCGGAGGCAGGCTTCATTTTTTAACCGTAAGGGCATCTCCCTGTATTCTAACCTCCTTGGTAGCACACATAGATCAAACATATGTTTCGTGGCATCACGTTTCGCTGTATGTAACCTCCTTGCTATAGAGTCACAAATGTCATCGCTGGCCTTCAGTCCGAATTTTTTAAAATAATTTGATGACTTTCAAACACCATATCTTCCACCCCGTTATAGCTATCGGCATGGAACTGCTATTGGTGTACAACGGGAGACTTCGGACAACAATTACACCCATACCATTCGTTTGCGTTCTGTAGTTTTCGCAGAGCGAAATATTAACAACACACACACACACACACACACACACACACACACACACACACACATAGAATGTTATATACAACGATAATTTTCCATCCCAATATACTCCATCCTTTTATCATTATTAACACTCAAGCAACAATGCTACCAAATGTTGCAATAAAATTTTCAAAGATTAATTATTGTTCTGCAATTGGCATTATATTCTTCAAATTACTAAATATCTATCAGATCGCTATAAATCCGTGCCTAAAACTTTCCTCAGGTATAAATTAGTAACTGTATAAATATTTAAGTATCTGCGTCTTGTCGTTCGGACGTGATAAGCGTACACCGAACAGACATTCACTTTAATATATGTAGATAAATAGCTATCCGATGGCCATAAAACCGTGCCTAAAGTCTTCCCCGGGTAGACTTTAGTAACTGTACAAATTTTTAGCTCTTTATGTCTTGTGGTTCAGACGTGATAAACATACACCGAAGAGACATTCACATTTATAGATATAGATAATAGTTAAAGGTTTAGAAGAAAAATGAGGTGATTTTATTCTATTGACATTGCTGCTAAAAACTACTGAACGTCGATAAAATATGTGATACATTAAATATTAAAAGTTACAACACTTGTCCTAAGAAGAAATCCACAGGGTGGATTGGGTACTGTTGTGCCTGGGTACGGTAGTTACAGTACGGTCGTCATATTATCGATACAGTAACGGACGACGCGAAAAGTGGAAGGGAGACAAAAGAGGCGTGTCTGTCTGAACTTACTGTATCTCACAGTATTGCGTCAGTTCTCGCCCGACAATGACGTTACCAGATGTCTACATTACTTTTTCTCAATGGAAAAGTTACTATATTTATTCGATTTTGTGTGTACACGTAGAGCAATAAGTGTTACTTTTTGTAAGTTAAACATTACTAGTTAGATAACAGGGGTTACTTTGTACGTAGATGATTTTGCATTGCCATTGCGATGGTTTATTTGCGGAGGACTGCGTTCGGTACAATTACGACGTATTGTAAGGGTACCGTTGTGACATGTTTACTGGGTAAATTGGACCACTTTCAGCTTCAAGCATGATTGAACCAACTGCATCACCTTAAGCCACGGCACCTGTTGTATCACCTTAACCCCAATTGTCGTGAATTCGCATGATAGCGTTATGGCTCTTATATTTGGAAGAATAAGTATCTTCGAGCGCCAGCGGCGTGTCACATGTGTTGACGTTACTGACGTTGACTGTACTTGCACGTCGAACTTCGTTTATCGTGTGCGTGTTGTGAAGAACTTCCCGAGGTTGTGGTCATTCTTTCGTGAAATACAACTAAATATGTTAGTAATTTTTATTTTGAAAAGATATATGTTGTTTGGTAATATCCACTGGGTGTTGAAATGCATATTTACGTGTGTTAAAGTAGATACAACTTTCATTCAACACGAAAATACTGTTTGTGTAAAATATGTATCATCATGTACTTACGCACATTTATGGGCACACACGAGAAATGAAGTAAAATTGAGAATGCCGGCCGCGGTGGCCGAGGAGACTAAGGCGCTCCAGTCACGGTCTGCACGGCCACTACGGTCGGGGGTTCGAATCCCCCCTCGGGCATGGATATTTGTGCCGTCCTAGTTCGTAAGTAGTTCATAAGTAGTTTGTAAGTTTAGGGACTGATGACCCCGTAGTTAAGTCCCATAGACTATACAAACATTTGAATTTGAACATTTGTAAAATTGAGAAAGTTCGCTAATTTACATTCATCTTTGGCGCTAACGTGCTTCATTTCCAGATTGTGTTCGTGATTACCGTTTTATTTATGACAATGATCAATGAATTCATGTCGTCAATGTTTCAATACGAAATTGGTTGATTACACTTCACTAATGGCGTGCTACAGATCTAATGAATTGTTGTCACTCCACAGCTTTATAGGAATGTTATGTGTACGAAATATAAGTTTCACCTTTGCCTACAAAAACTCAAATTGTTTGAAATAATTACATGAGTAAGGTACCTAAATCGCATGCAATAGGTTTAGACATAAACATAAATCATAAACATAAATTGAAATCTATGTAATTTTAGTAAAATAAATTCGCTCTATGAAGAGTTGGAGGTCTTTTATTTCTCAAATGCCTGTTGTTCAAAATTTGACACGTACCTAGTTTTACCAACTATATGCAACTTTTCTTACATCCTACATTTTAAATGGTCTAACATACGAGTACTGACAAAAATATGATTTATTATTATTTTATTTTATTTATTTATTTATATTTTTATTTATTTATTTGCACAAAAAATTATTTCGAGTACTAGGTGATTAAACTCTTCGGCCTTTTCCGAAGGCTTCCTAAAGAAAAACAAGATGTTCTAGAAATAAAAAGTAATCCATTTTTTCAGAGACTCCTCAGAAAGTGGGCAAACAATAATGTGACAAATAAGAGAAACCATTAAAGTCTCAGCAGGCACAGAAACACCTCACTGAATCGGATGGAATAAATGTAGGAAAAGGAAAAAACAGAGACAAGGTAGGCATCACCAGCGTCATTCGGTGAAGATTATTTTTGTTTGATTTGCGTAGGCGCATATTCTGAAAATAGGACTGGCGAAAAATCGATTAAATGTCAAGGAACATACGACTTCCAGACCCATTTGGAGTTTGCAGATGGCAATCGCTATTACATTTGTTATAAGAGTGATGCCTCAGACTAGATGTCAGTCTCTTCCTTTTGAACTTTTAGAACTGAGAATGAACGTTTTATTTCTAATGTTTCTGTGTGATCATACTTACATAAAAGCTTTTTTTTCCTTGAATAAGATATTTTCATCTTTTTCTTTCGTTGATTTTTATAATGCATATTCACTTATTTATTTTTGTATTTCGTCAGTTAATGTATAATTCGAAATGTTTTGTTAACTTCTTTCACTGATTGTAATATGATGATATAATAACAGCTGTGGATCCTAGAGTTCCTTTGAATTATAAGCGATTAAGGAATTGCAAGATCATTTATATAACAAAAGATATGTGATCTAGCAATACTTCAATCGCTTATAGTTTAAGTTAATTTTTTGCAGAGAAAGATTAAGTTGCTATTATGTTACATATTACTCGCAATAAAAGTGATTTTAGATTATTTTGGTGCACTTTTTTTAACGTGTCACTATCGTCTCCAAGTATTGTCACAACCACCCCTGGAATGTGGACGATTGTGACATTTTTGTCTTTTTTTCTAATTTGCTATGAGCTAACCATTGTACTTAGGGACAAAATTTAAATATTTCTACCTACATACGTTTACTGTATTACGAAAAACATATTTTTTCCAGCTAACTCCATGGTAACAATGATACAGTAAGTCAAATGAAAATTGACACAACCGAATCCAATATTCCCTACTGAAATAATAAAATTTTCGGTATATATCAGAGTAAGATAAGTCTGAATGAAACAGTTGTGATTAAATATTTTTTACCGATTAAGTTATAGTAGTTGGGGTGAAATGACTAGTATTACAAACATAATAAGCAATTTAATTATTTTAAGCTGGTTGCCAAACAGCTGTGATCATACAAAGTAATTTAGTAATTAGGCAACGAAACTGTCGTAGAATTCCTAATCGGACTATGAAATAAAAATTTGAACATGGGGCAATTGAGTTGAATAGAGGGAAGGGTGGAGGGTAGTTTAAAAGGTCTGGCTGCGGTTATCTCTAGATTCTGCTACAAGTGCCGAGGATGGGGAGTGTCTCTCATAATTCAGTACCAAGTTTGGGCAAGTGAACTTGTGTTTACTAATTTCCATTTTTTCAAGGAAGAACATCTGCCTCTCTATTTCGATACTTAGCTGCCTTGGTTCAACATGTGATCTGAACATGAAGACCCTCCTTTTTCTAGTTTCCAGCTTCTGTGACATTCCTTCAGTCTAATGTGTATTGCTCTGTGTGATTGAACAATGTAGAATTTGCTACAGTTAAAAGTATTTTTTTATATTCGTTTCTTTTCCAAGGGTTGAATGTTACCTTTACCATTGGGTAGAAAGATGTATTGCGTAAATCATATGATGTTTTGACATTCTTGACTTACGTTTTTTGGCCACATTCATAGAAACCTTTCATAAATATAGACTTTTGTGCCGTTTGCAGTTTGTATAACTTGCTATTGAAATGGAAATGATTTTGCGTTAGGCAAGTGTGTGTGGCAAACTTAAAGTCATCTGTGACAGATTTCGGAGAGTTTTAGGTGTTCTTTTTTTCCGCGCACTATTCAAGAATGGAATGACATAAAAATTATGAGAGCGATTCGATGTACCCTTTGCCAGGCAACTCAGTGTGAATTTCAGAGTAACCATGTGGATGTATATTTGGACGTTTCGAAGTAATCTCAGTACATTACAGTTGTAACACTCCCCTCACTTGGTTAATCCTGTGACAGATTAATGTTGAAATGACCCGTGTGTTGCCTACAATAAAAGTTGGACAAGATTATCTTTACCGAAAAATTATTATGCTAACGAAAACCAACAAGCGAGAGAAAGTTGCCACAACGAAGTACCACACCAGATAGCCCGTTCCTCCTACTCTACTGATTACTAATTGAACTGATTTAATTTTGGAACAATCAGTCTCACACATGAAAGTATTGCAATTTATAGGAAGTAACAAATTGAAACAGTACAAATTTTTAAAAATTAACACGGGCGCCAGGCCAATGGGGCACTCAGAGTGTGTTGTTCAAAAATGTTCAAATGTTTGTAAATCTATCAGACCAAACTGCGTGGTCATCAGTCCGTAGCTTTACAAACTACTTAAACCTAGGTAAACTAACCTACGGACAACACACCCATTCCCCAGGGAGGACTCGTACCTCCACGGCGAGCAACCGCGCGCTCCGCAGCGAGACGCTTTAGATCGCTCGGCTACTCCACCGCGGCAGAGTGTGTTGTAATTAACCAAAATTATGAACGGGTAATCACACACGTTAGTGTTGCACAACGAAAGGTTGGCAAACACTTTTGCAATTGAATAACTTTTACGAAAAATTATGCTTTGGTTTTATCAGTTTATTGTAAGAAAGAAAATAAACCACGTAATAATTTTGATATCAACTGGTTTAACTCGGAATCAGTGTTGGATCGGAGACTAATGTTGCACTCAATTATTAATGTCCCTTCACTAACACTCACCTGCATGAGAATTACTCAGTGGGCAGCAAAACACTTGATTGGAAGGATAGTTAATAGTAAGATTACCAAGAAAGAAAATACTCAGAATAACTTGCAACTAGATCACAACTAGACCACGCCGAAATATTAACCAAGATAGCAAATCAACTTTACACATAATATTTACACCAATGAAATAGTAGATAGTAATGAACTAATCATTTCAGAATTAATCCTTCCGTTTAGTAACTTAATTGTGCCAACTTTGTCTTGTTTTACAAGAAAGCAGTTCTCTTCTTCCAGAAATTTAATATGTTGAAATTAGCTTTAATTTTAAACTTTAGTTATTTAAAATTATTCTTTATAGCTTAGCACTGAATTGAACGCTCTTTCCACTTTCAACGTCACTCGGGAAACTTCTGGAAAGGACAGGACCCTAATTGCTAATAATGTCTTAGGACAATGACGTGGTAGAAGTTCTTTAAATTTTAGGTAATTATTAGGAAAAATAGTTTCTCAAGCACAAACCTGAGTAACGCCTTTCAAAATGTCTAAACTCTGTGTGGTCGGAAATTCTTGGAGCGGTCTTAGATTGCGTCCTTGTTGTTGAAGAGCAGGATGCGCCGACTCCGACAATGCCGCAGGTCACAACACAGGCACGGATCCAATCCAGTGAGCAATTTGAGGGCAGAAACTTCTTATATACAGATGAACTGCCGTGTGCCCCCTCTCATACTGGAAACATGTTCACTAATTATGGAACTCCGCCAACAAGGCCTGGTAACTGCAAAGAGCGTGGCGCTGCACGCTCCCGCGTACTTGCTAGCATCCGAACTATTCTAAAGACAGAACTCGAGTCCTTTCTGAATCCACAGCTACTACTGCTCCCGCTCTGTTGCACCAAAGACTACATACCATACACATCAAAGATATTTCCTCCTTTCCCTATCGACGATTACCCAGATACATAGATAATAAATTACATAAATTCACTTAAACAAACTAAACAATACCTCAATATACATCAGTTATGATAATAAGCTTCATCAAAATCTATATACATTTAAAATTTAATACATTTTTGAATAACACATCTGTATCCTAACGTCACAGTTTAATGATTAGTTCCCAGTCCCTCGTCCGTCATTACGCTACAGGTCTTCCTACATTTCGATAAAATTTTGGAGTATTGCAATTTTTTGTATATTACATTATCATCTGTGAAATGTCTCATGAAACATAATCTACTGTTGTAAAAAGTAACGGTGTTGTAGCATTCCCCTGAAGTATACCAGAAATTAATTTATCACTAGAAGACGTCTCTCCAATGTGAATGCCATGTTGTGCACTGCTCGGTAGAAACTCTTCGATCCAGTCTGATATTTTGTACGCTCATTTTATTCACTAGGTGACTGTATGGAGCCGTATCGAACGCCTTCCGAAAGTCAAGGAACCCAGCATCTACCCGGGAGTGAGTAATTTTTTTTTTTTTTTTTTTTTTTTTACTTTCTGGGTCTCGCGGACGAATATAACGACTTGGGTTTCAAACGACCGTTCCTCATATTGCTTATAACGGCGGATCTGTATAAAATTTTTGCTGTTTGCCTACAAGAATCCTGTTGTCATCCGTAGTTCAGCTGTGGAGTACGATACAAGTAGCCGCTGCATTTCTCTGCCACACCGTCATACACAATACACCTGCTACCCATACTGTAGCAGAACTTCGTCTGTGGAAACCGAAAACCTGTATTCTCTCCTCTCAATGCTCCATACTTGTGCATTGAGCTTAAAGTGTGAACAATATTATTTTATAGCTTAGTTTTGGAAGTACCATCGTATTATGCTCTGACAAGTCTGAAAAAATAACTATTTTTACTGGGTGTCCGTAATAGAAATACCACTTTCAAAATGCTGTCAACCATGGGGAAGAATGGCTCCACATTTGAACATTTGGATACAAATAATCTCTGAAACCACGTCATTGCTAGCCTTCAACGGCGTGGATGTCTGAAATTTATGGTTTTATGCACCATGGCGCATCTCCGAAAATTGCAAAACCAGTGAATCAATACCTCAAGACAAATTTCTCAAATAACGGTATTATCAGCCGTCATTTTCCTACAGCCTGACCGTCCAGACAACGGACATCAATCCATGTGATTTCTGGCTATGGGGTATTTGAAATGTTGTGTTCAGTTGCCACGTATCGAAGTTGTCTGTGTTCAAGGCAGGTATTTCGCAACATGCCACATTACGGTCTGTTGTGGAACAGATTGTTTATCGGTTTTAACATCTAGCATGTTACGTACTTTCTGTGGTTTTTGTCTCAAGGACAATTACGAACCACGTTTCCCATCCCATGTAGAACGATCTTGCCATGGTAGGTGGGCTTTCCTACTAACAGTACCATAATTTGTGCATGGCGTGGACGTCCTTTGTTAGCATCCACTTTCTGTTCTTCGCCATCTGTCCATAAAGTTAGGAAGTATTCTCTTTTTATTTTTTAAAATGCCATTTCGTTTCCCCCTTCGTTATTTGTGTTCAGTTCAAATCTGTATTCATTCTGCCTCTTTTGTTTTTTACAGCATCTTGAAAGTGGGATATTAATTATGGGCACGCTGTATTTAAGATTACACTTGTTGTTGTTATGGTCTTCAGTCCGGAGACTGATTTGATGCAGCTCTCCACAGTACCCTATCCTGAGAAAGTATGATTTCATCAAAAGCAAAATGGAATGACGAAAAAAAGAGAGATATCGTAATTTTAAGTGTTTCCAGTGACCGCCGTGTCTGTTTGTTCATCTGTTAGGAACCACTTATCCCCAAAAGTTATCGCACACAACGGCACTAAAGTCGAAATGTGCGATAAAATGAAAAATCATGTTAAGTTATGACTGAATGAAGTAGACATTACGGAAGAATGAAATTAAAGGAAATGCAAAAGAGCGAAATCTAAATGGATGAGAGTAACGTGAATATATTGAAGAAGATAAGAAGGAACAATCTAAGCAGCACTAAGAAACACTGAGCCTTACATCAGAGAAGTAAAATAAGGTTGTTGAACAGAAAACACAAACAGATGGAACTGCTTCCTCGAATATCCTTATGCAATGGAAAGGAGGTACTTCAAAGAGAGATGCAAGAAGCATATTACGTTTTTGACTGCGTCCATTCCTATAATCTTGGGACACCTCTAGTCATAGCTGCACTGAGTGAAATTGTTTTTATACCGCCTTCCACACAGTGTTCACCTCTACTTTTTACCGAATAGTCCATGCAGGTGAAGACACATGTCATTGATCGATTTAATTATAATTGGTTGGAGCGGAACACTGTAATATTTTTTTATTTACCAGATGTTTTTTTGGCAAAACTGCCGTCGTTGGTGTTTTTCTGCAAAAACATATTTTCCGTCAACAGTACATATACTGGTATTACATAAATAAAATTTACAAATTTTACATTCGGTTTTCAGAGGCTGTGCCTTGCTTTAACTGACTTATTCATATTTATGAAGTGTTCGTTTAATCTTATACTTCCATCTACAAATTACAGTGAATTATCTGACAGTGCCTCAGAATACTGTACTTTTACAAATCTAATCGCTTTCATACTATTTCTCCACAGTCCTTAACAGCGCGTGGGAAAAAGAAACAACTAACTCTTTTCATAATTTCTCTTAGTTTATTATAATGATTATTAAGGTGGTTGCAAACAAAATGTGTCTGCATTTTGAGGAGAAATTCAGTGACAAATTTCGCAAATACATCTTGACGCAACGTATAACGCCCTTCCTTAATGATTTCCACCCCATCTGATGCATTATTTCAACGACACTCTCACTCCTGGATTACGATAGTAAAAAACTAATTTTCCTTTTATCAACTAGTTGCCTGTTGTATTTTCTTTAGCAGAAGTATCTTCTAAGTGTTGCACCAATGAAATGCTATAGCATGTTCTTTCCTATTTAAGTCGTTAGAAATGGTTATTAGGCATTTACTTGTATCATTGGCCTTTATATTTGACTAATTTACCGTTAAAATGAATGAAGCGGATTTCCTTTAGTGTTCATATAGATGTCTTCACAATTTCCAATGCTTAGGGTCAATTGCCAATTTTCGCATTATGCCGGTATCTTATCTAAATCATTTTGCAGCTGGATTTGATCTTCTGGCGACTATACTAACTAATAAATGACAGCATTATCCGTGAACAGTCTAAAAGAGCTGGTCACCTTGTCCCTAAAATTGTTTATAGCGATAAGGTACAGCAGGGGCCCTATAACGCTTCCCATGGAACGCCATATATCACTTCTATTTTACTCTATGACTCACCGTCAATTACCGCGAACTGTGTCCTTTCTTACACAACTAAGGCGATATTCCATAAACACATGATTTAATTAGAAATAGCTTGCCAAGTATTGTCTCACAAACCTTCCGGAAATCTAGAAACATGGAATCGATTTGAGATCACTTGCCGATAGCAGTCATCCCCTTTCGCGAATAAAGAGCTAGCTGTGACTCACAACAACGATACTTTGGGGGTTGGCCGGTACGAACAAAGCGTACGTCCCGAAATTCTACTTCTAAATTAAACATTATGACAGTTGCCCGAAATTAAGCTGTTATCAACATTAAGCTGGGATTTTCACGTCATGTTGGGACAAATCTGTTGTCGGCACACTTTTATTTGATACTTGGGTGGAGGAGGTCGCCCGGGAATAGCCGTGCGCTTTAAGGTGCCTTGCCGCGGAGTGTGCAGCCGTTCTCCGTCGGAGGTTCGAGTCCTCCCTCGGACATGGGTGTATATGTTGTTCTTAGCATAAGTTAGTTAAAGTACTCTGTAAGTCAGTGAACACTGCAGATAGGTCCCATAGCTTCACAAACATTTGAACATTTGTTGAGTGGAGGTTGCTGGGAGCTGAAACTCTCTGTCGGCTCATAGCACACTGGCTGTTCTAACAAGTCCCACCTTTTTGCAGAGCAGAGCAGCCACGTTACTGCTTATAATAGAAACGTACATCTAACAGTTATCTTCGTAGCAGAAATGACACAAAGGTGATGAATAATCACTAGAATGACTAAGTACAGCCTCTTCACTCATTTTTATACACAATATTAACAAAACAAAAAACCGCATATGCAACAACAGTGGTTTTTAATAAGTGGTAAATGTTGGCAACCAGCATTAACTTTCCAGAGCGACCCAAAGTCAGCCGACGAACACAAATCTTAGCATGGCCAAGATAAAGTTTGCAGTCAGTAGTGTTGCACAAAGAATAAGTGACAAATACAGCTTAATGTTGCGAACACATAATCTTTTGTGTGCATGTGAATGCTCACTTTAGAGATATTTTACGCCATGTCGTAATACCTATAATTTTCTTTTGTTTATTTCATTTCGTCACCATCGAAAGTGTAAATGACTACACCACTGTCACATTGCACCTGACACAAGATATTGTTGTAAATGAAGAGTCTGCGTGTTTCTTTCCTTTTTTTCCCCAATTCGGTATGCTTCTGATGATGATGAGTAGAGGGTGATTGGGAAAAACTGGCTCAGACATTAAAAACTGATGTATTTGTTTTTAATATTACACGACGTCATTTCTTCATCGTCATTAAAGTTCGGATCAAACATCTTATTATGAAGCAATTAACGCATTTTCAAGTGTCCCGTAACTTTCGTAATTCACAGAATGTGTAGAGTTTCTACGAGTACTTGGTGTTCTACTTCATGGTTTTTTACTCGCTATACTTACCCACTGCCGCGGGCCTAAACTATTTACACACAAAAACCTTGCTCATAAAGCACACTGTCCATTGGTGAAATCCCTAAGAAAATTCGCTCATTAATTTTTGATGGGTGGTCTTAGTTTTATAATATGAATAGATAATGAACAAACAAATGGTGTTACAATAATAAAATATGGCCAGCATCGCTAATTATTTTTATTATATCAGGTGACCAGTTTCAACAGATTTAACTGCGGTCATCGGAGTGAAAATTAGTGCCTGTGTCATTAGATCATTTTAAAATTAATTCACCTAGCCAGTAACATCCCTGCCTGTAAACATTAAAATACAAACAACTCAAAATCATTTTAAGACAGTGAGAAAATTTACTTAACATGTTGTTGTTGTACATTAATTGAATTTTTCACTGTTTTAAAATTATGTTTAGTTGTGTGTATTTTAATGTTGACATGCCAGGGATGTTACTGACGAGATAATTTAATTTTAAAATGATCTAATGAAACAGACATGAGTATTCAGATCCGATGATGGGATGAAACTGTTCACCTAATGTAATAAAATAATTAGCGATCTTGGGCATATTTTATTACTGTAATAATCAATCAGATCGCCCCCAAGTCGCAATGACGAATTTCTATAAAATTGGTGCTTCTTTGAGTAAAAATCAGCTTATGTTTGAACAAATCTGCTTGTTCTTTCCAGCCCTTGTGAGTCTTCTACGTCAAATTGATTAAGTACTGGTCTACATTGTTTATATGGAATTGCATTTTAGCTTGCCCTTTTCTGTCACATTCCATAATTTTGTTTTTGCTCCATTTATTTGAAAATTATATGCTTTCCACATAAAAATATTCAGCAAGGTTACAAGGTGTACTTCAATCTCAGCTAGGACGCAATATCATTGTCACATCACAACATATAAAATGTTTGGTCGTAGATTAGAATACCTGCCTGTGAATTTTCCATGACTTTTAAGCGTGTCTTCTATATGTAAAATGAAGAGAATTGGGTTTAATGCACATCCTCGTCGAATACCCTTTTCGCATCTCCATGTCTTCAGGTGAGTACATCCATAGATAACCGTGTCTCGTTTTTTTGGAGGTTCCATATAATTTTTCTGTCTTGTGGTCTATTCCAATTTTTTTTAGTACGGTATCTCAAACATTTTGTCCCTTTATAAGCATCATTACTTTCTCTACATGGACGAATGCTGTGTATGTTGACAGGTTCTTTTCAGTCGTTTTTCTAGCCCTACTCGTAGGACAAATATTGCCTGCCTGGTTCCGCTCTCTTTCCGGCATCTAAAGTGGTTTTCTGAGAGTGCAGCTCCAATATTTTTCTCTCAGTGCACTTTAGAATTATTGAGGTTATTATTTAAGAAGTATGAACTCTTAGGCTGAGAATCCTGTATTATTCAAATTGTGTCATATTTGCCTTCTTGGAGAAGGTACTGATGTTATAGACTGAAAAGATTTTCTTCTGAGTAAGATAGCCTTAGTGGGGTCGAAACCTGTCAAGGTCGATAAAAGCAAATTGAACTGATTGGCTATTTCCTTATTAATTTGGAAGATATTGGTTTCTCTATATAAACGTAATTTTTACATCGTGTGTTAGCGTAAACACCTGATAAGAGGGAGCGAACTGCTCCCCAACCCTGAACAGTTGGACAAAGGAGGGGGGGAGGGGTCAAAATTATATATATATTTCCTAAAGGATGAGTTAATAAGACATTGCATGTCTTGTAGATATCACAAAGTTCGAAAAAGAAATACAAATCGATCTTTGAATCTACCGTATTGTTGGTAATGGTGTACAGTATTGTGAAACACATAACAAACAAATTACTAGACATTCGCATCTTTGAAAATTGCGAAGTATGCCAGTGTGATTGGTATCAATTCAGTTTATAACCGACAACTACTCGACACTTTAAAAGTACCTACGTCTATCTTTAAAAACTAGATTTGAATAACAAAATAATAGAGAGAATGGCTTATCAGTGGTAGTGATAGCACCTCTAGATCGATAGTTGCGGTGGAGTGGCCGAGAGAATTGAGGCGCTATGCTCCGATGCGCGAGGCCGTTCCCCGTCGGAGGTTCGAATCCTCCCTCGGGCATGGATGTTTGTGCTGTTTTTAGTATAAGTTAGTAAATAAGTAGTTTGTAATTGTAGGGACTGATGACTCCGCTATGAAGTCCCAAAAGCTTAAAAGACACTTGATTTGAACCTCTAGATATATAAACATTTGCTGGGTATCATCAATGATGGACTCAGAAGATGCTTTCTATCTAATTTGGAGAAAATTGAGATTTTTTGTGCTATATGTGAGTATTCCATCAACTTCCTAAATGAGAAGACAGCACTATCTAAATAGTACTACTGGGCTCTCCTCCCTGAGAAAGTGTGACTTTTTCTTCAGGTTCAATCAGTGACTTCCGATTTTAATGTTGCTGACCAATTTAAAGACTTATTTTTTTACACTGCGGATCTGATGTTACTGGATAGATGATAGTTTATCAGATGTCATAGTATTATCGTAGGTTACCGTTGACAATTTCGTAGCCGACCTGTAGTCCACAACTCGCCTGAAAGCATCAGGCTGTATTCTTTAAAATGAGATATTTATGATGACCAAGCACGTATACTACATGTATTTTATTCATGACGTTGCCTAACGGCAGATTAATGTTTTGCGTATGTTATTCTGTGATTTGCATATTGTTTCGTGAGTAGTTGAATTCCTTCGTCGTGTTTTAGTACGTGCTTCATTGTTTTCCAGTTGTGAGGTAAGATATTCCTGAAACTGGCCGTTCTGACAAAAGCTTTTATGTAATTCACACTTGGTGCGTGATTTGCCTCATTACTTCGAGACACAGTTGTACGACGGCGTCAAAACAGATTGCTAAAACTTGTTTTCGTCGGAATACCTTTAAAATGTAGTGCTGCAGGTATCTCGGAACAACTTTCACGTAGTGCACAGATGCCATGACTTCCGTCACCGAGGCCATGACGAAAGTCATGTGTTAGCTATACGCACAGTTGCAGATGGCGGTAGTAACACAAGTTCTCTTTGTTTCGTGGCAGTTTTGTAACTCGGTAGTCCATTCACGGAGGAGCTTACCAATTCTCGCAGTTTTACTCGGCACATATTTGTCGAAAACGTATCGCACGATGCTTTAGAAATTTTTTTCAATTATGTTCAACACAATGTTTTTCAATTATGTTGAACACAATGTGTTTTCTGTACTCCAAGACACTTCTTGTTTTCTTAAAAGTCCAAAGCACCAAATTTTGATCAATCTCTTAATACAGCTTTTTAAAATAATCACAGATATCGTATATTTTCTTAAAGAACTGATTTTCAAAAGTGCAAGACACTGAAAATTGAAATTGTAAAGAATAACAGATAAACCAGCAAATATTCTTAAAGGGTCAGAAATTCAAATTTTAAATGCACTTAAAGGAGTTTAAACGAATCGCACATATCAGTGTCTTAAACTAGCATTGTCCTTGAAAATTAGCAACCGTAAGATAACAATATTAGCAACAACAACAAAAATCAAATTTTAAGTGAACTTAATACAGAAGAACGAGCATATGATTTCTAAATTTTAGCTGAACTGCATGCGATCTGATGTTGGTAACACATTTATAAACTTACCAATGGTCATGTAAGAACAGTCAAAATCTTTTTTCTCTAACTTGCACCGTGACACAACAGTTAAGAATCAACCACGACGATATCCTGAGAATATCTGCCATGAGGGGTACAAAATTTAAAACAAGAAATATAGTAAAGCGCTTAAGGTGATAGGCAGCGACAGCCATTAGACATAAACAGCCTTTAGGACAAAACATGTATGGGATGAAAGCCACATCCCAGAATGCTACGTCCTGATACGGAAGTCTGACTGCTGTTAGCTAAATCCACACACGAACTAGTCAAGAAAAACAACAATGGGTCCGTTACAAAGTTTACGCCAGTCTAGGTACGGTAGAAATAGGTCAAAGTACACAATTATACACCACGACAATGAAGACAACTGAGGTTAGACTGCCAAAATACACCCTCTCACTGGGCAGTTCTCGCACTAGGGCAGGAAAACTACACTACAAAAATTTAAGGCTGGACCCAAGTCCGGTGACTAACACGCAAGCGACTATATAGCAGAAGATACACTGGTTCACTTAGCAAATCAAAACAAGACGAAAGACAAATATTAGACATCCGGTAGATATGGCCACAAATATTATGGCGTGCAGAAACACAAGAAACAACCACCTGAAGAACGCTGACATGGAACCCATTATAACCAGAAGAAACTTGCAAGAGGAACGTGCCTCAAAAGATGTGAAAAAGAAGGCAACTTATAACAGGTTCCACCACAGTGTACATATTAGACAGTCGACTCTACAGCGATCCACGCTCCAGTGCGTCAGCGTGATTCTCCGAAGAGTGCGACCCCTCAGTTTCGTCTCGCTGTGTTCAAAATACGATGACCAGCCATGGCCATATGGCCGTAAGTGGAATCCGGGATACGACAGCTATCGAACTGCCACTTCTGGCGCTACCACAACACTATCGACTAACAAGGCCCATAGCACGAGGCGACCCGCAGACTCTTGTTAACTCTTGCTGCACCCGACAGTACCGACTGCCGGCACAGAGCGAGCTGACACCTCATCGGCGCGCACGTGTGAGCAGCCGAACATCGATAACAAGCACGCCTCTGGTGGTAGCAGGCGAAACTGCAATCCATGCTAACAAGCCATGAAACTTTACATGAGCGACTGGTGACCGTAGAAGGCGCCGGAAAGTAGATCGTCGTAAGAAGTAGATAGCGACACACTCATCTTAAATAGAAGTCTGAAGGTACATGTAGTGACGGGGAGAGATATTTTAAAACTAAAGTTTCATCAACAAAACAAACAAGACAGACTACCCAGTGCGAGCAACAGGGCGATGTCGAACACGCAGGATGTGCTGCATCAAAAGTAGGAGCCACCATGGCTCAGCGGCCCTGGTTCATTTGCGAATCCATTACCCTGCAGTAGTGTTCGTGTCGACGTAATTCGATTGTCGAGTGCGACATAATATTCGGCTGCCGACTGAGCCAGAGGGGTTCACCGGCACATTTGCGAGTAGCTGAAGACAGCAAAAAAAAAAAAAAAAAAAAAAAAAAGGGTAGGGGATACGACTTACTAGGATGATGAGGGGCCAATGCATTTCGATTGTAGACTTGTAGACAGTCTCGTATAGTGCAGACATTCTACCAATGATCGGAAAACGGCCGCTCAGCAAGTTTTCCTGAGGCGAGATCGCTGTGCCCTGTTTGCCTCTTCGTAACGATTCTAAAAAGGCGTTACGGTGAGCATATTGTTATGTTGAAACGGTACTGTATGTACCCTTCCCTGCTTTTCACAGCTATCAATCGAATTGTTAGATAATATCGTTAAATCACAGTGCTGTTTGTAATCGGATTTTCGCAGTTAATGTATTTATTTACAATCTTGAAGTTCATTACGTCAGTTATGTGGAAACTGGAATGCTTGTTGATAGGTCGCCCGAGTTGGCGTTGGTAAATGCGAGCACGGCTACTAGGCAAGTTGAAGGAGCAAGACGGTTGAGTAAGGGATCGGCCATGTTCGACAGAGTTGGTCTGTACGCTTAATGAATAGGATGTAAGTATAAGTAGCTCCGAGGTAAAGATGAAGAATGGGTGAAATTTGTGTTAACTTTGTAATTGCTTTGAACGGATTGGCTCAGACAACCATTTGCTACCGGTTTGTGATGAATTCCCGGGAAACTTTATTTCTATGAATTATGTGGGAGCTTCGTGTTTAATTTAGAGCCAGCCACGAGACAAAGTACCCTCTACTGCTCTATATCCTTTTATAGAAACATTTAGTGCGAAACCAAGGGGATAATGTTATAAAACAACGTGGACGAGTTCATTCTGTAAATATGGTGAGAGTTGTGTAAAGATAACTGGATTTCTATTGTGTGCAGTGTGACTGGCGAAAGTTGCCATCAGTTCGTTAAAGTGAGTGATTTCCAGTAAAATTAATTAATTCCCGGTGTTTTAACGTTATAAACAACAAAAATGTTAATTTCTTTCAACACTGTGATTTTATTTCTCGGTTCTTTGAAAATGACGAACTTTGCTTTGTGCAAAATGTGGATGCTGTGCATCTTTGAAAGTTGCGAAGTATGCTAGTGTGATTGGTATCAATTCAGTTTATAACCGACAACTACACAACACCTTATTTTACTTCTCCGAAGTAAGGCTCAGTGTTTCTTAGTGCTGCTATTAGATTGTTCCTTCAATCATATCTTCTTCAATATATTCACGTTTCTCTCATCCATTTAGATTTAGATTTTCTGCATTTCCTTTAATTTAATTCTTACGTAATGTCTGCTACAGCTTTCCTACTTCATTCAGTCATGACTAAACATGATGTTACAATTTATCGCACATTTCGACATTAGTGCCCTTGTGTGCGATAAATTTTGAAGATAAGTGGTTCACGAACTGAGCAATCAAACTATTGTCGTCAACTAATCATGAAGCCAATACAGTAAAAAATGTAACTTATGTTTTCTGATTGAAACCATCATTATTAACAACCTTGTGTAAAACATAGAACATAACAAATAAAACTACATGCATTTTTTTAAAAAATTACCATTATATAGTAAAATTGTGTACGTACTCGAACACAACGAATAAAACAAAAACAAAATTTCATTACAGGATTCGAACCACCGACCCTATGGTTGTAAGTCCAGAACGCTACCACCTTTTTTTTTTTTTTTTTTTTGCTCAATGGGTGGTTCTGTTCATTGCGGACGCTGATCGTTTTTGTTCGTTGATGTTCGAAGTGTCATTAGCTCAGCTTTTTTATTACAGAGGGCGTTGAGCCATCTGGCCGGGCGCGCTGAGCCACGGCGCCCGGCACCACCTGAGCTACACCGACGTCTTTAATGACAGATACTTACGTGTCCTTGCAGTACTTCAAAGTCGATCTTCTCGAGGTATTTTGAGAGTTGTAACGAATGGCTTTCGATTATTGTTATTTGTATTCTGAACTTCACATACCATAAATGTAAAAAAATTATAAAATCCGGTACCGATATGGTCTCATTGTCAGTTTAAGAGTTTCTCCGTAACTAATGACTGGACACGGAACTAAAATTTACGCACGGTGAGCTGCGTAAATAGATCACGTAATCACTCCAAAACCATATCATGACGACGATTTACGTTAATAAATACGCATTTTATTACAGCCACTACACCAGAATGAGCTGATGTGATAAATGAGTGATAGTAATGTACTGTACACTCCGTCTCTTTTTATAGAGTAACTGTGAGCCAACATTTACTCATAATAGCTTTCAAAATCTTTAAAATATTAAAACTAATTCCACCATTTGTTGTTGTTGTTATGCTCTTCAGTCCGGAGACTGGTTTGATGCAGCTCTCCACCCTACTCTACCCTGAGCAAGCCTTTTCATCTTCTCACAAGAACGGCAACCCACATCCATTTGAATCTGCTTACTATATGCGTCTCTTGGTCTCCCTCTGCGATTTTTACCCCACATACTTGCGTCCAATGCTAAATTTACGATTCCTCGATGTGTAATAATGTGTCCAACCAAGCGATCCCTACTTTTAGTCAAGGTATGCCAAATATTCCTTTTCTCACCAATTCTGTTCAGTACCTCTTCATTAGTAATGCGATCTACCCACCTAATCTTCAGCATTCTTATATAGCACCACATTTCAAAAGCCTCTTCCTGTCAGCACTGTTTATCGTCCATGTTTCACTCCCGAACAAGGCAACACTCCACACATATGCTTTCAGAAAAGACTTCCTTACACTTAAATTAATATTCTATGTTAACAATTGTCTCTTGTTCAAAAATCCTTTTTCCACATTGCCATTATGCATTTTATATCCTCTGAACTGTGACCGTCATATGTTATTTTACTACCCAAGTAACAAAACTCATCTAACATCTTCATTGTTTCGTAACCTAATCTAGTTCCTTCAGCATCGCCTGATTTTCTAAGACTGCATTCCATTATCCTTGTTTTGCTCTTGTTAATGATCAGTTTATAAGCTCTCTACAACATGCTGTCCATTCCATTCAACTGCTCTTCCAGGTCCTTTGCTGTCTCTGACAGAATTACAATGTCATTATCAAAACGCAAGTTTCTTATTTCTTCACCATGAACTATAAGCCCTATTCCAAATTTTTCTCTGCTTTCCTTCACCGCCTGCTCGATGTACAAATTGAATAACATCTGAGAAAGGTTACAACCCTGTCTTACTCACTTCCAAACTATTATTTCCCTTTCGTGCCCTTCGAGTCTAATAACTGCGGTCTGGCTTTTGTACAAGTTGTAAATAATTTTCCTTTCCCTGTATTTTACTCCTGTTGACTTCAGAATTTGAGAGAGTTTATTCCAGTCAAGATTGTCAAAAGCATCCTCACACACTGGACTCATATTCGAAAGGATGGTGGTTCAAATCCACCTCCGGCCATGTTAATTTAGGTTTTTCGTGATTTTCCTAAATCACACCAGGCAAATGCCGGGATGGTTCCTTTCAAAGGGCACGGCCGATTTCCTTTCCCTAATCCTTCCCCAAAAATCCGAGCGTGAGCTCCGCCTGTAATGACCAAGCAGTCGACGGGACGTTAAACCCTAAGATTCCTTCCTCTCCAAAAGCTTTCTCGAAATCTACAAAAGCTACAAATGTAGGTTTGCCTTTCCTTGATCTGTCTAACTAAGATAAGTCGTAAAGTATCGCCTTCCGGATTCCTACGTTCCTCCTGAATCCAAACCTTCCTCGAGGTCAGCTTCTACCAGCTATTCCATTCGCCTGTAGATAATTCGTGTTAAAATTTTGCAACCATGTTTTGTGTCTCGTTTTCGCCGGTTGTCTTTTTGTCGGTGGCCGAGTAGAAAGAGCCCGACACAGAAATAAAGGATGCACGCTTGTGCAGGTACGGAGGTGACCAGCCAGTGGGACAGCAGAAACTAGAACACTAGGCTAAATTAGAACAAGATATATATTTCGTCGAGTCTTGGTAATACTTAACTTTTACGTAGTTCTTGACTGCAGAATGCTGATACATAGATTAGATAGAGGCCTGCGTACTGATGGTTCCTAGTGCCTATCCGATAGCCAAGTCTTCACTGGTGCCTATCTGATTCCCAAGTGTTAACTGGTTTCTATATCAGTCCCAAGTGGCCGATGCAGCAATCGTGGCCACGAGCGGAGTTGCAGCAGAGGGCGCTCGTGGCCGACGTCGTAAGAACGCCGCGCCGTGCTTGCATGGCGGCGCGCGGCGAAAGTACGTGGCACGCACTTCATACTTCTGCGACACCACACCATGACTTATCAAACTAATGATTCTGTAATTTTCACATCTGTCAGAGCCTGATTTCTTTGATTTATTTAGTGATTTATTTACTAATTTTTATCAGTGAAATACTGTTTTACGAGATTTTAACTATCTTTGCCTCCAGGCCAGAGTTAGAAAACTTTTACGAAATTAAATCAGAATACAAAGATGAACCTTGGAGTAATTCCAATCCCTAGGGCAGTTCCATTATACATCTACATCTACATGGGATACTCTGAAAATCACATTTAAGTGCCTGGCAGAGGGTTCATCGAACCACCGTTATACTATTTTATCTCCCATTCCATTCTCGAATAGCGCGCGGGAAGAAAGAAAACCTGAATTTCTCCGTTCGGGCTCTGATTTCTCGTATTTTATTCTGACTATCATTTGTACCTATGTAAGTGGGAGTCAACAATATATTTTCGCATTCGGAGGAGAATTTTGGCGATTGTAGTTTTGTAAGCAGCTCACGCCGCAGCGATAAGCGTCGTTGTTGTAATTATTCCCATCCCAGATCCTGTATCATTTCCGTAACGCTGTCTCCCGTGTATCGCGACAATACGAAACGAGCTGCCCTTCTGTGGACTCTTTCGATGTCCTACGTCAAACACACCTGATAAGGATCCGACCATGGGTCGCAATATTCCATAAAAGGACGGACAAGCGTAGTGTACACAGTTTCTTTAGTAGTTCTGTTGCATCTTTTAAGGGTTCTGCCAATAAAACACAGTCTCTGGTTCGCCTTTCCCACGACACTATCTACGTGTTCTTTCCAATTTAAGTGAGAAGTAATTGTTATTCCTAGGTATTTTGTGCAGTTTACGGCCTTTACATTTGATTGATTTATCATGTAAACAAAGTTTAACGGATTTCTTTTCGTACTCATGTGGACGACTTCACACTTCTCATTATTTAGAGTCAATTGCCAATTCTTACACCATACAGATATTTTATTCGAATCGTTCTGCAGTTGGTTTTGATCTTCAGATGATTTTACTAGACGGTAAATGACGGCGTCATCTGCAAACAACCAAAGAGAGCTACTTAGATTTTCCCCTAAATCGTTTATGTAAATAAGGAACAGCAGAGGAGCAATAACACTACCCTGTGGAACGTCCGATTACTACGAACTGTGTCCTCTGTGAGAGGAAATCCCCTATCCAGTCGCAAATTTGGGGCGATGAACCGTAACCACGTAATTTGATTAAAAGCCGTTTGTGAGGTACGGTGTCAAAAGCCTTCTGGAAATCAAGGAATACGGAATCAATTTGCGAACCCTTGTCGATAGCACACATCACTTCGTGTGAATAAAGAGCTAGTTGTGTTTCGCATGAACGATATTTTCTATATCCATGTTGACCTTGGGCCAATAGATCATTCTGTTCGAGATAATTCATAATATATGAATACAAGATATGTTCCAAAACCCTGGTGCAAATTGAATCAATGAAATAGGCCTGTAGTTTGATGGGTTACTCCTACTGTCTTTCTTGAATATCGGTGTGACCTGTGCAACTTTCCAATCTTTTGGTACAGATCCTTGTTTGAGAGAGCGGTTGTATATGATTGTTAAGTAAGGAGGTATCGCTTCAGCATAATCAGACAGAAATCTAATGGGTATACAATCCGGACCAGAAGACTTGTTCTTGTTAAGTGATCTTAGTTCCTTCACTACTCCGATTATATCTACTTCTACGTTACCCATTACGGCGTCTGTTCGTAATTCTAAATCTGGAATATTGGTTTCGTCTTCTTTGGTGAATGAGTTTCTAAAAGCTAAGTTTAGTAACTCTGCTTTAGTAGCGCTGTCATCGGCAGGATCGCCATTACTATCACGTAGTGAGGGTATTGTGTGTTTTGCCCCTAGTATATTTAACATATGGCCAAAATCTCTTTGGGTTTTCAGTCAAATTTCGAGAAAGAGTTTCGTTGTGATAAGTATTGTACGCATCTCGCATTGAAGTCCTCGCTAAATTTCGAGCTTCTATGTAGGATCCTGGGGATTTTGTGTTCGTTTAAATTTAGTATGCCTTTTCCGTTGCTTTTGCAACAGTGTCCTGACCTGTTAAGCTGTAGTGTTACAGAGGGCTAGTTACTGCTTTTTAAAAAATGGCGATGTACTTGTCATCGCACGCCGCATATGCAGCCCCGCAGTACCTCGCGGCTGTCCGAGCGGGTCGATACGTGACACGGTTATTAGCAATCTGAGCGTGTAATAACGGGTAATGAGATGAGGCGAGGCGAGACCGCGCCGCGAGGTGGGGCAGCCGCAGACAGTCGCGTGTCGGTGGCGGCCACGGCTGCAGGCTGCTGGCTGGAGCTGCTTCCTCCCACACAAAGACCAGGCGCAGTGAATGGCCACCGCGGCCCTTTGTGTCTGCCGGCCAGCTGCGGCTGTGGACGACTGGCCCGTAATGCGCCGCCAACAGTCGCCACAGATACTCCGGCCAGCTGCTCCGTTCAGGCGCCGACCCATTGATCTCAATTATTATCACTGGATACACAACTGTAGAAGTCATGATCTGTGAAAATCGTGACGGTCTATTATAGTTATGTTGTGCGAGGTTGAAGGTCGGGGTGAGAGTTTAAAAAAGGGAAAGATTAATTTTTAAAACTCACAACCGCCAACTGCCAACCAAATCCCTAAACAGGCAAAAACACTGGAACTGTGATTTCTATTGTTTGACTCGTTTTCTAGGGGATGATATCACACGTTCACAGCTTTCCTTCCCTGCATATGATTAACAAAAAAATTCATGATAAAGTCAAGTTCATGAGAGAAAAGGGTGTACTAACTACTATTTTTGAAAACTCGTGTAATTTCACTTTATGTTGTTTATTTCACAATATTAGAAACCTGTGGCTGGTACGTCTGTACGTCGACATATTTATCAAATAAAGTTATAGCTCGTGAGCCCCCAGACAAAAATGAATATTTGTCCCAAATTGTTTTCACACCATGTGCCTGTCTCAAACACTGTTTATGTTCATGTCTATGTGACGACACGTGTTACACTAACAAAACACAGTCACTTCAATTCAGTGCGATGCACACCTTGTTCCACCGGCTAAATATTCACAACACACTGTAGCACTCGATACAACTTGGTGCAGTCTACGACGAGCAACCACACTTGGCAATTGCCACACACACAAAAGAATCTAAAGTCTCCACCTGGAGATCCACATGCCGACTGCCTAGAGCGACGCCGCCCAGCCAGCTACCCCACTTGCTCCCAAGTCGTCACTTCCTGCCCCCACGCGCGCGCGTGCGCCAAAAGCCCAACTGCCAGGTTTTTTCCCTACGTCATCAACTTCCCCATGTGAGCTGTTCTAACCGACTTCCAACGTACAGCGCTCAGCCAATACATTTCTAAAACTTTACTTAAAATCAAAATAATTACACTACACATTAAACAAATATTTTCTTACGTTTTTATATTAATATAAACATCCTTTGTACTGTTTATCATAATTGTGCAATTTCTTATACCACAGATAAGTGATTTAACTGAATACTTCAAGATAAAATACACAAGATTAATTGAAAATGAAATGAGAAATAGTTAATATATTATTTTTTATAAACAAACATTGCCATGCTGGTTGTGTAACTGTCTTGTATTCATTGGTAATTTATTACTTTTCATTGTCAATTAAACATATTACGCCAGATGTGACTATATCAGCTAATGTATTGTTTATTTATCAACATGCTATTTTGTAATGAGGGCCCTAAAGGTTCCTGACTGCATCGTATTACTTCAAATTCCAGTAGTATTAGAATATTTTATTTCACGCTGTGCACTGCACTGTGCCTGGCACTCACCATTGTCCCTCTCTCCCCTCACAGGAAACGAACCTGGAAAATCCTAAGCTGGAACAAGCCACCAACGTCGGCCTGCTCGCTGGCCTCCCGTCAGCTACAAGCACACAGCAAATCTCAATGTGGAGAATTTCTACCTTTGGCCTAACTATAAATGTTGTCACCCAACTGTGTACATACATTGCTACCATAATTAATAAGATTAAAATTGTGTAACATTTAGTGCATTGGCATGGTCAATGTTTGCAGTGAACTTCATGCTGTTTAATTATCAAATGCTATTAATTACCAGTATTTCTATTGGGCGGTAATCTCACAGTTGGCAACTCCGTACGTATAGGTCGTGTTGTTCTTGTGACCTTTGTGTCATCTGAAAATTGGTTATGAGCGACTGATTACATTAATAAATACACAATGGTGACCATTGAGTCGCTTACGGTTGTAGTAAAGTCAAAGTAATGGATGTAGAGTTCAGATCCATATGTGAGTTTTATTTTTATTCAGAAACAATGTTGCCATCATATTTCGTTTAATGAATTAATTGCACTGCTGTAGATGGCATTTCTCGTGGTCAGTTTTATATTTCCCTCTTGTCTCTACTGTTTTCCCTTTGAGCTCATAGACCAGATATGCACACTGTGTGGAAAATCATGCTTATATCATATGCTTCGAATCTGTCGTTGCTAATCTTTATTTATTTGTCTACAACAACGTAATTTATTCATTAAATGCAATGTAGGAAAACACTAGTTCTGAAGCAAAATATAACTTAAGTGTACGTTTTACACTAATCATGTCTATTTTTACTGTTTCGTTGCAGGTGTTCGTTTAATCACATGTCTCGAATATTTTGTAAATAATATTCAAATTTTCAGACGAGGTAGTTTCCGCTGTATATGAGTTAATTTCTATGAAAGCAATTAGTAGAAACTATTAGAAATTGCAGAATGTTAAATTTTTTGTAAGAACATAATACTGACAACTAGGTAGAGTGTGACAGCTATACGTTCACCAATATGGCGTCGAGCGCCACGACTTCATAATACACAGTACTAACTCCAGTTTACCTTTGAGCTCACTGCGCCGACCGCGCTGCGTGCCACCACACCATCACAAGGTCTATAGAAGACAGATCTGGACAAAAATGTTCCTTATGGAGCTGCCGTTTTGGTTCTACAGCGGGCGACGCTGCGCAGTATCGCTAGGAGGGAAAACAGTTGCTTTCGCCAAATTATTATTCTGTCGTCAGTTTGCGTACCGTTTGAGTCAGAAATTATGTTCTTGCGTTTAGTATGAATTCAAGCTATATCTGTAAATGTGAATGTCTGTTCGGTGTACGTTTATCACGTCTGAACCACAAGACATAAAGAGCTAAAAATTTGTACACTTACTAATGTCTACCCGGGGAAGGCTTTAGGCAGGGTTTTATGGCGATCGGATAGCTATTTACCTATATATATATATATATATATATATATATATATATATATATATATATATATATATTAATGTGAATGTCTGTTCGATGTACGCTTATCACGTCCGAACGACAAGACGCAGAGACCTAAATATTTGTACAGTTACTAATTTATACCTGAGGAAGGTTTTAGGCACGGTATTATAGCGATCTGATAGATATTTAGTAATTTGAAGAATATAAAGCGAAATGCGGAACAATAATTACTCTTTGAAAATTATATTTACCCCTTGAAAATGGTTTTATTGGTTGCATTGTTGCTTGAGGGTTCATAATGAAAAAAGGGTGGGGTATATTGGGATGGAAAGTTATCGGTTTATATAAAATTCTACGTGTGTGTGTCTTAATATTTCGCTCTGCAGCGAGAACTACAGAACGCAAAATAATGTTCTGTGTGTAATTGTTGTTCGAAGTCTCCCGTTGTACACCATAGCAGTTCCATGGCGATAGATATAAGGGTGTGGAAGATATTGTGGTTGAAAGTCGTCAAACTATAAAAAAAATTCCAACTGAAGGCCAGCGATAACGTTTACGACTCTATAGCAAGGAGGTTACATACAGCGAAACGTGATGGCACAGACCATATCTTTGTCCTGTGCATGCTACCAATGTCTTCAGCTCCTCCTTTGTAAGGATAAGCATACGAATAAGGACATATAAGAATAAAACACAAAGGACTAAAAAAGAACGACAACCATACGTGTTGAGGAATTGCAACACAGGCTATAAGGAATAATGTATGTATTATTTATTGTAAATCATTAACCACTTCACATAATTTTATTTTTTTATTTGAATGTTGGTTAAAAATGTTCGTTTCTAAAGAAGGTATTGTATTTCATTTCATACTTTAATAGCAGTCTCATGGCACACTACTTATATATCATAATCAACCAACACGCGAGTGGAGCCGCTGGTTTAAGCTACTGAAATACAGTAAAACCCCGTTTTTACATTCCCGGATTTTATGTTTTCGCGCCATTTACACCATTTTTTTGTCATCCCCGTAAAATTCCCTATGTTCACAATGTTAATTCATCCCGTTTTTGCATTAACATATTTACACTTTTCCTGCGTTTTATGCTTTTTGAAAGCATGTTCGCGAAGAAAAAAAAAGACGTAATTGACATAAATTAATGCTGGTATGGCTTTCACCTTAAAGCATAGGGTTTACAAATTTTACACACTCAACTTTTTTGACACTTTGCATTTATTCAAATGGATACTTTGTGTTTCATTGTTAGAAGTACACGTCTAGTCAAGGAGGTTAGAATTTGCATCTATTGACATATGACACACCGATTTGTGGTGGTGTGGTTCCTCTTTCCGCCAGCTGCTTTGCCAGAGTGGTTGGCGTGTACACTAACGGAACCAGTTGCTTTGTTGACGTGAGAATAACAGTTTGCATTGTTTTTGTTATACATATTTCTGATTAATAAAGAACGTTATATGTTAAAGTTGGGTATTATTCGGTTCGTCTTCACCATAATACCCACAACCTCAAAAAAGTGATAATAGTGTGAGATGCCGACACTGTACAAACATCACAAAAAGACTTATGCATATATTTGCACTCGAGAACGTGAACAAAATTCTTCAATATCGTCTTGTGAAACATCAAAAAATAAAAAAAGAACAGAACTTTTGGAGTTTACTACAGGTAATTTTGAAGATGTGTTACATAGCCCAGCAGCAGCATCCTCGATTGTAATGAATGAAATTACGTCAAAAATTTCTACTTCCATTAAATTACCAGTTCTGCCTTGTGCTTAAAATGGTAAAAATTTGGATAACCTTTATTATGTAATAAACTTCCTGCCGAGTATTTTGATGCCTGTTATGTACATATTTTACAAATAAACTACGAAAATGCAAGGCTGATCCAGTAAGCATATTTTAGCATTTAAAACATAATTTCTTGCATTTTACGTTTTCCCGCTTTTTACACCATTTCACTGAGGTCCCCTGAAAAGTGTAAAAATGTGGTTGTACTGTATGTGGCCCGAGTGGGCCGTAGGAAAAGAAAACCCCTCATGAAAAAATTACGATTTCAGAATACTACAAGTGTAAGCACGTTTTGGTGACGAAAGAAGTATGCTTTGCACTAAAGCAAGAAAAAATCTCTTTCAGAGAAAGGCATTCATAACATGTGAATGGTGTAAATATTATGTTCATTAATGATGATCACCCAAAACAAATGTAAGGTAACTTTCGAAGATAGCTGCTAGATTTTTTGTAAATATTTTTTTCAGTGGGCTCTTCACCAAATAATGAAAGCGATTCAGCTTAATTAATTAACATAATCCAAGTAATAACAAATGAAACTAATATACTGCTTTTGCATAAATAAATTTCTGTTTCGTAATTTCTGAGTTGAGCAATGACTTTCTTGCACTTCTTCCAATATCTCTCTTACCTTTTCCAACTTAATTTCAGTTAAAACACTAGGATCCTCCCTACGTTTGTCTGACACAGATCCAGTATCTCCAAATTTCTTCCATTTACGTAATGTCGAGTCACTGGAAACTCACACACCAGGATAATTTCATGTGGATGCAAGCCGATATTCAAGATTCTGTTAGCGAATATTCAACGCAAGGAACTTTCGTTAATAGTTTGTCTATACCATACCGAATGGAAACTTACAACTTTATGTTTCACTGATACGACTGGGAGAAAGCAGAATTTTTTAATGGAGAGGTTACTTTTTCCTTTTTTATCGTTAGTCGTACCACATATACATTCCAATGAGAATGGATATAGCCAAATTCTCGGTAACGTGCCTACTCCGACGCAATTTTGCATTCACTACTTTATGTAAGCAACACTTTCTAGTGACAAACATTATCCGAATACATTCTGCTACAACCGCGTTTCAGAACCAAAATGGCCGCCACCGCAAAGGATCACAGTAGCGTGACCAGACCTGTGCTATATAGACCTTGCACCATTACCATGTCTTCTCTGTAACTGGAACACGCGCGAAGTCATTCACTGTATAACATAACAATTCCTACATTCCAAACATTTCCCTTTAGCCTCTGCTGAACTCTTTAACCCTGCCCTGGCCGCGCTCCATCGAAACATTAAATTTTCAGATATTTCGAAGAGCTGTTTAATGTATTGCCTATAGTAATAATTACAAAAATTGTCAACAAAAAATAAAGATATCGTCTTACATTAAAAAAAATCGCAAAAAGTCACAGTTTGAAGTAAGATAACATCATTAGCCTCGATTTACTTCCAAAAAAACACACATTTATGTAAAAGCAAATCATCATGATTTTCTGCACAAGAAATAAAGAAGATTTTGGAATTGTGGGTGCAAACAATCTTTTTACACGTATTACACACATTTCTTGTACTTCTAAAATTCAAATTAACTTATTGGAATCCAATTGTCCCGGACAATTAGTGACTGTTTCAAAAGTGCGGTTTTTGTGTGTAAATTAACTTACCATATGTTTATATAATTTCATTTGATTACGGCAATAAAAACTGATGAACACTCCGGAGCTAAACTACTACTGTGATAATCTTAAGCCTGCAGGTAATACTTTTTCTGAAACACAATACAAGATGACTTTCTCAGACATAAATTTACGTGTGCAGGTAGAAATAATGACAATGAAACAAATAAGCTTGATTTCTCTTAATTTTTAATGAACATTGATTGACTGGTATGAGTGTTACAACATCTAGATATCATACTCTGTTTTTAAAACCTTGAAAGACATTGTAATTATTGAAAGAACTTGAATGAAAGATCTCGCTTGATTTTCTTGTTATCACACAACCATCTTGACATAAAAAAGGTAAATGGCACCATTACAAGATAAAAAGAATGATCAAGAAAAAAGAACATTGTGTTGTGAAAACACCCTAACAATGACTGTCTGAGAAAAACCAATAAGCGCTGCAATTTAATTTAAAAATATTCTTACCTCTCTTTCATTGAAATTTTTTCATCTCATAAACATTGTCTAGTGGTCGTCACCAATCAATTTCCTCGCATGGCTATAAAAATGTTAGAAGAAAATTAATTTTGAGATGGAAAATCTGTGTGTAAAATATTTTAAACAATACTGATAAGTAAATTACAGTTTGTAGAAAAAATGTAAAATAAATTCTCCATGGTATCTTACATTGTGGTAGGTAATGAAATAATTTCAACTGAGAACTGAAAAACTTAATGTAAACAACATTTAAATTGGATTAAAAATTTCAATTAATAAATTACTTGACCAAACTGCTAAGGAATATTTTCGAAATTTGGAGAACAAACCAGGAATACACTTGAACTTAAAATGGAAAGTGTACCGGTATAATTCTTTCATTAATTAAATATTCCAATAAAAAATGAAGCAGTTAGAGCAAACAGACTGAGATGGTGGGGTCATGCTACACGCATGGAAGAAGCAAGGTTAACTAAGAGACTCATGAGCTCGGCAGCGGAGGGTAAGAGGAGTCGAGATGGACCAAGAAGAAAGTACTTAGATTCGGCGCAGAAAGATTTTGAAGTAAAAGCATAACATCAGAGGAGGCATCAATGTTAGCATTGAAGAGGGTATCATGGAGGAATTTTGTTAGAGGCACTATGCTCCAGACTGAACGCTGAAAGGCATAATCAGTCTCTAATGATGATGATGATGATGAATAAAATAAATTACTGCTGTAGATATATTGTAATACTTTTCGTACAGTGAACTGGATCTGTGAACTGAAAAGCTTTACTTATACAACATTTTGAATAAATTAACGATTTCATTAAATAATATTACTTTACCCGACTGCTAATGAATATTTAGGATATTTTGGAACCTAAGCAGGAATTGACATAACTTTTAACTTGAATGCACCTATGGAACATTTTAGCAATAGTTAACATACTGCAAATAAACATGTGGGAAATAAATGCAGAGATAGGGACAGACAGTGTGGGAGGTGATTGCAAAACACGTATGTTTAAGTGAAACTCATCAATATGGTTCAGTAACTTATTTTATGGAATATTTATTTGATGAAAGATACTGGTACGTTTTCGAGTTTAAAGTTGAAGTTTATTTCCGACTGTTTCCTAAATTTTCAAAGTATTCCTTAGCCATATTTAAAGTTTTTCAGTTCACAGTTAATGTTTATTCCTAGTTTCTAAATTAGCTCCTATGTAAAAGTTATTTAAAACATTCTTCGGCAATCTGTCAAGTAATTTATTTATTGGGACGGTTAATAGTTTAAAATGTTATACACATACATTTTCCAGCTTAAAATTAAGTTTATTCCTGGTTCCCCATCACTCCTGTATAATTATTAATGATTGTTTAATTTTTTACATTTTAAGTGTAATACTTGTACAACAGTACAGCCAAGAATGACGTTTCCTATGTGTTTGAATCCTTCCTCTGTCATGGATGTGTGTGTTGTCCTTATGTTAGCTTAGTTTAAGTAGTTTGTAAGTCTAGGGAATGATTACCAAAGTAGTTTGGTCAGACAGAATTATAAACAGTTGAACATTTTTATGTGTTTGAATCTATGTGGAAACAAGAAAGATACCTTTTAAGCCTGTAACTGAACATTTTAACTTCTTTGATAAAACAGTGAAGTGTGAAGATGGCCTTGTAGGCCGAGATGAAGTTAACTAATTAGAATAAACTTGTGGAACATACACAGAATTGTGATTTTTGATTCAGTATGATAATGTTCCACCAAGAATCGACGGAAAAATTAAATTTTACATATGTAATCTACCTGTGGAAATTCAAATATATATTTTTACTTATTTGCTGTAATATGCATTACATGCTCTCATTATTGTTTTACAATGTATAACTATTGTGTGTTGTGGTCTTCAGTCCGGAGACTGGTTTGATGCAGCTCTCCACAATACCCTATCCTGAGCAAGCCTCTTCAACTCCACATAATAACGGCAATCTATATCTGTCTTACTCTGCTTACTAAATCCATCTCTTGGTCTTCCTGAGATTTTTACCCCACACACTTAACTCTAGCGCTAAATTAACGATTCCTTGATGTCTACGAATGTGTCCCACCAATAGATCCAATCTTTTAGTCACGTTATGCCAGAAATTCCTTTTCTTCCCAATTCAGTACCTCCTCATTAGTTACGCGATCCAAATCTTCAGAATTCTTCTGTGGCCTCTATCCTCTTCCTGTCCGCACTGTTTATCGTCCATGTTTCTCTCCCATACAAGGCAACACTCCACACAAATGCCTTCAGAAAGGACATCCTTAAGCTTAAATCAATATTCGATGTTAACAAATTTCTCTTTCTCAAGAATGCTTTTCTATCCATTGCCATTCTGCATTTTATATCCTCTGTACTGCGACCATCATTTGTTATTTGAGATAATAGTAGAATTTCGTTGAATTTTAGTAAAATTGTGGATGAGAGGCAAGAAGCTCGAAACCTGTCATGAAACCTCTGGCTCAGCGATGATTAGACCAAAAAATGCTGCCAAAAAGACTGTCCTTCAAAATAAAGCATTTTCTTGTCATTCCTCTGGTGGAAAGTCAATAAAACTTCGGGAATGACACGAGGAGTTCCGTAGTTCGCTGCTATGACTGCGTAATACCAAGAACTAATATTATTATTTTACTGGTACCTCACACAAACCTGCACCAGCTGCATGCAGCCCTGTTCTGACTTGCTGTAACGAAAGCGATTATGATAGCTGCAAGCCCGAAATATCACAATTTTGTTAGTAGGTTGAGTGCTATGACTAAACCGCGGATTTTTAGGTCTTAAAAGCTGCACTTTAGGCGCCTAAAGTATGCACTTAATTGCCTCATTTAGGCCAAATAAAGACTACAATAGGCCCTAAAAACAATTCATCAGATGACATAAACACAAAGTTAAATACGTAAACTTATCAGCAAATTTTTATTCTCTTACAATAAGATAAACACCACACAACATTAGTGATCAAACTAACACCAAACATTCATAGTTTTCGAAGACAAAAATATAATACAGATCAGTAGCCACATGTTGAAATCATTATATAAATACGCTAACACGAAAATTGTGGTACAGATTACTAAGTTATTCGTACAAGAAGGCCAATGAAAGTTACATAATTCGAAAGAGTGTTTGTCGTAGATTTCACTAATATAAATATTATGTGTGCGTTTAGCCATTAAAAGTGGTAAGAGGAACTAGAAATTTTCCTATCTACAGCTTGGATTAAGTTCTACATTCTCCAACAATCAGCTCTCTGATTGGCTATTCGCCTCGACCAAAGACGGTGTAATGCAGAGCATCTGCAGTATTGAAATAACGTATTAAAATAAGTGAATGTCGAAACATGGAGTGCTCCCAAATCACTTTCTTGTGCCGTTCAAATGCTTCATTTGCGCTGTGATTAAGAGTAGTTTCAGGAAATGTATGTTTTCATATGAATGCCGATATAAAGGATGATGGGCCGGGAGAGGCATCTAGCGGTGCTCGCGTGGAACTACGAAGTTGAGATTGCCGATATAAGTGATGATGCGCCTGGAGAGGAATGTAGCGGTGCACGGGTGAAACTACGAAGTCGACATGTTGTCAGCTCTGGAATTCTGAATATCGCAGTATCAAAATAACATTATTTCTTGGCGTTATATAAATATACGAACACCGAAATTGTAGTTTCATTTCAAATATTAGGCTAATGATAGTTATATGGCATGAGAAGTATATACTTCCGTTTTTATTTGTTGTTACTGTGTCAGGCATTTTCCTTAACACGTAAAAGATACCGTTTCATACTTCCCAGTGCAGGTTAAGTTTTACGAAATATCTCAGCGGCCTCCTATGATAATGTTGGCAACGGATGCTGAATAGTGAGAATCCTGTGAGTCTTCATTTTAGCCAATCGCTTGACAACGCCGATGTTTTCTCATGGAATCTTCGCTTTACGAGGGCAATTATTTTTACTGAACGGACGAGGCTACATACAAGAACCTGTCAACCATCGAGCAGGAACAGCATTATTTGTTTACTTCATGGTCTGTACGATACACTAATCGAACCATTCTATGTGGTTCGAACAAATGGGCAAAGATTTTCTATCGTGTTGTTGGGTGTTGCCGACATAATCACACGAGGCCGCCGAGATTCAAATGTTCAAATGTTTGTTAAGCTTATGGGACTTATAAACCTGTAAGAAAACAGTTCAAGTTCAACAGAGTGAACCTTGTTTCGTTGTCCATTAACATCATTATTACTGATATTGTTATTAAAATTGATTTTTGTTAACCACCTGAATGAAAATAAATCTACTTCAACAGAAAGAACTCAGTTTCATCATAATTTTAACATTATTGTAACTGGCTTTATTTTTAATGTCGTCTATGTTCTTTTTAAGCTTCATTTCGTTAAATTGTTGCCCAGGTTTCTCACGGTCCGCTGGGACGTCAGCTCGGCAGGCAGCCAACGCCGCCAGCTGCAAAGCGTGCGCCAAGAATTTTGCACACCCCTACGTACACGTGAACACCGAATGCTTTCGCTGGAAACGAGCGTACTCGCTCACGTGACACTGTTTATGTTTCGTCCCAGCTCTCGGTGAATAGACTACAGGAACTCACGAAAAAGATTAGGTTGTAACCAAGCGGTCTTGTGACTAGGGTTAGCAGACGTCCTCTTTTACCCGGACATGTCCTCTTTTTTGGACCCTAAAAATGGTCCGGCCGGGTATTTAACAAAATGGGAAAATGTCCTTTTTTTTGCGTAGTGCAACATCTTCAACTTGAAGGTGCGTAAATACAGCTGTCTGAACTGTCACAATCACTAACTCTACAGAAGTTAACCTTTCTTGAAAAAATTTAATCTATTTATTTATTTATTTAATTGTATTTTTTTAATTTTATTTTTTTATTTTCTCGTTTCTGTGCCGCCGATGCCCTGACGTCAAGCTACTTCGGAACAATTGAAATAATTGTCACGGAATACGACCTTCGAGGCGGCCAATTAAAGACATACGTCTGCAACAGTGCAAGATAGTACAATACACATAGTATTGTAGTCTGTCGTGCTGGGACTCGGCAGTTCTGTGTGTTGTCTGTCAACCACACTTATGCCTTCAAGATCAAAAGGTAGTGCAATGTTCGTTATACATGAATTAAAATCTTGTTCAAAACTTCATACAAATAAGGTCAGATGCCACAGTCACCATTGCTGTTTCACCATTCGCTTGTTTAGGACCAAAGCGGCGTAACTGCATAAACAGTGTTTTGAAAAAATCAGTTTAAAGCTTTTGTCCTAAAATTTGAGTAGTTTTGAATAATTAATTGCGAGCCTTTGTATGGTAAATAAAAAGTTTATTGTATTCACTGCTTTTGCAACTAGGCCTTACATTTTCCTATCACTCACTAGAATCTATAAGCTAATCATGTATATATTCACGTCGTTCTGATCCGAAATGGGAACGCTTAGATAATTTTCAGTTACTATATTTGTGATAATTTTACAGTCAATAGTACTATGGCTTCCGTAAATAAAGCATCGTAAAAAATGTCAGGTGAAAATAGTATGGAAAACATGTTCAGCACAAGTGGGGAAGTGATAAAATATTAAGGCTTCACTGCTATGTTGTTTATGTAATTCGTTCTACGGGTCTCAACATTTCATGCTTCTTAATTTGTAAGAAAATGAACAAATTTCGTAAGATGCGTAAGATGTATCACAAACAAGACTGATAATACAGTAGAGACATCACTAGTACTTGTAAATACGAGAGAGAGAGAGAGAGAGAGAGCGAAAGAAGGTTCTTTTATGAATGTAGAAATGTACTCTTTTCTGAAGACGGACATCTGGTAACCCTAGTCGTGACCCGTATGACCGGATCCTGTCCACCTCCCCAGCCCTAGCACGTAATCCACTTTCTGCCATTCTACATCATCTACATCTACATGGGATACTCTGCAAATCACATTTAAGTGCCTGGCAGAGGGTTCATCGAATCACCGTTATACTATTTACCTCCCATTCCATTCTCGAATAGCGCGCGGGAAGAAAGAACACCTGAATCTCTCTGTTCTCTGATTTCTCGTAATTTATTCTGATGATCATTTCTACCTATGTAAGTGGGAGTCAACAATATATTTTCGCATTCGGAGGAGAATGTTGGCGATTGGAATTTCGCAAGTAGGCCGGCCGCAGTGGCCGAGGAGAGTGAGGCGCTCCAGTCATGGTCTGCACAGCCACTACGGTCGGGGGTTCGAATCCCCCCTCGGGCATGGATATTTGTGCCGTCCTAGTTTGTAAGTAGTTCATAAGTAGTTTGTAAGTTTAGGGACTGATGACCCCGTAGTTAAGTCCCATAGACTCCAAACATTTGAACATTTTTCGCAAGTAGCCCACGCCGCAGCGATAAGCGCCGTTGTTGTCATGATTCCCATCCCAGATCCTGTATCATTTCCGTAACGCTGTCTCCCCTGTATCGTGACAATACGAAACGAGCTGCCCTTCTTTGGACTCTTTCTATGTCCTCCGTCAAACCCACCTGATAAGGATCCCACACTGGGCTGCAATACTCCAAAAATGGACGGACAAGCGTAGTGTATGCAGTTTCTTTAGTAGTTCTGTTGCATGTTTTAACGGTTCTGCCAATAAAACGCAGTCTCTGGTTCTCCTTTCCCACGATATAATCTACGTGTTCTTTCCAGTTTAAGTCTGAAGTAATAGTAATTCCTAGGTATTTTGTAGAGTTTACGGCCTTCAAATTTGATTGATTTATCTTGTAAACAAAGTTTAACGGATTTCTTTTCGTACTCATAAGGACGACTTCACACTTCTCATTGTTGTTGTTATGGTCTTCAGTCCGGAGACTGGTTTGATGCAGCTCTCCATAATACTCTATCCTGAGCAAGCCTTTTCATCTCCTCATAAGAACAACCCACATACACTTGGATCTGTTTACTATACGCGTCTCTTGGTCTCCCTCTGCGATTTTTACCCCACACACTTCCCTCCAATGCTAAATTTACGACTCCTCGATGTCTAAGAATGTGTCCTACCAAGCGATCCCTTCTTTTAGTCAGGGTATGCCAAAAATTCCTTTTCTCACCAATTCTGTTCAGTACCTCTTCATTAGTTATGCAATCTACCCACCTAATCTTCAGCATTCGTCTGTAGCACCACATTTCAAAACCCTCTATCCTCATTCTGTCCGCACAGCTTATCGTCCATGTTTCACTCCCGTACAAGGCAACACTCCACACAAATGCCTTCAGAAAAGACTTCCTTACACTTAAATTAATATTCGATGTTAGCAAATTTCTCTTTTTCAAAAATGCTTTTCTTCCCATTGCCACTCTGCATTTTATATCCTGTGTACTGCGACCATCATTTGTTATTTTACCGCCCAAGTAACAAAACTCATCGACCACCTTCATTGTTTCGTTACCTAATCTAATTCCTTCAGCATCACCTGATTTTCTTAGACTGCTCTCCATTACCCTAGTTTTGCTCTTGTTAATGTTCATCTTATAAGCACCTTTCAACACACTGTCCATTCCGTTCAATTGCTCTTCCAGGTCCTTTGCTGCCTCTGATAGAACTACTATGTCGTCGGCAAAACGCAATGTTTTTAATTCTTCCCCCTGAACTTTAATTCCTTCACCAAATTTCTCCTTGCTTTTCTTTATAGCTTGCTCAATGTACAAATTGAATAACATTGGAGAAAGGCTACAACCATGTCTTACTCACTTCCCAACTGATGCTTCCCTTTCATGCCCTTCGAGTCTAATAACTGCGGTCTGGCTTTTGTACAAGTTGTAAATAACTCTCCTTTCCCTGTATTTTACCCCTGCTGACTACAGAATTTGAAAGTGTGTATTCCAGTCAACATTGTCAAAAGCTTTCTTCAAATCTACAAAAGCTAAAAATGTAGGTTTGCCTTTCCTTAATCTATCTTCTAAGATAAGACGTAAAGTGAGTATTGCCTCCCGGGTTTCTCCCGGGTTCTCATTATTTAGAGTCAATTGACAATTTTTACACCACACTGATATCTTATTCAGATCGTTCTGCAGTTGGTTTTAATCTTCAGATGATTTTACTAGACGGTAAATGACGGCGTCATCTGCAAACAACCTAAGAGAGCTACTTAGATTTTCCCCTAAATCGTTTATGTAAATAAGGAACAGCAATTGCGGGTTGTAAGCTGTAGTCGTGACTGTCGCTTATAGCGCTGGGAGGCTGTGAGTCGAGCAGGCGCCACGTGCGTTAATCAGAGTCAGTGGTGCTGTGTGGCGGCTCGTAAATCGCTGAGGCAGTATCGACGCGATGAACTGGCGAGCGCGGTGCTGGGCGCTACAGCGTCGGTAGCCGCCTTTTACTGCCGGCTACACGGCGTCCACCAGGCGACGTCGTAAACAAACGCCACGCGCCAAGCGCAACACGGCTACAAATCGCTGTGATACCACTAAAACACTCATACCGGGCCCAAATAGCTTTTCAACTGCGTCGTTACAAACGCGGACACAGTGACGAAAAGTACCATGAAAGGCGACACCGTAACAATCGTTACAGTGCTATAACAAATACGAAGTGCATTCACTTTATAACACCTGTATATCTTTATTTATTTTAGCTGGACAAGCTATTAATAGAAACATGAGGTTTGTTTTAAAATTCGTGCGCTCTCTCTGGCAATGTATTAGAGAGATGTAGAGCACATGGAACTACAATGACTCGCATAATTATTTGGACAGACATCTATTGTATGTCCCTTTTTATTGCCGATTTCAGTAATAATAAAACACGGATACAAATTAAAAACTTAAGTTTCATATATTTTTTCAAGAATATATAACATACGAGGAACTTATATAGTGCCAACACTGCTGTGGATACACTATGCAAATCAAATGTTTCAAATGTTTGTATAGCTTATGGGACTTAACTAGGGGGTCATCAGTCCCTACACTTACAAACTACTTATGAACGAACTAAGACTAAGGACGGCACAAATATCCATGCCCGAGGGGGGATTCGAACCTCCGACCGTAGTGGCCGTGCAGACCGTGACTGGAGCGCCTCAGTCCCCTCGGCCACCGCGGCCGGCAGACACTATGCAATGGAATCTATTGTTGTTACTGATAGCACACGTTTTTGACATACCGGGTGATCAAAAAGTCCGTATAAATTTGAAAACTTAATAAATTACGGAATAAAGTAGATAGAGAGGTAAAAATTGAAACAAATGCTTGGAATGATATGGAATTTTATTAGAACAAATAAATAATAAATAAATAAAAATAGCTAGAAGCGTGGAAAGATCTCCTGCGCGCGTCGTTTTGTGATGATCGTGTGCTCAGCTGCCACTTTCGTCATGCTTGGCCTCCCAGGTCCCCAGACCTCAGTCCGTGCCATTATTGGCTTTGGGGTTACCTGAAGTCGCAACTGTATCGTGATCGACCGACATCTTTTGGGATGCTGAAAGACAACATCCGACGCCAATGCCTAACCATAATTCCGGATATGCTTTACAGTGCTGTTCACAACATTACTTCTCGACTACAGCTGTTGTTGAGAAATGATGGTGAACATATTGAGCATTTCTCGTAGAGAACATCATCTTTGCTTTGTCTAATTTGTTATGCTAATTATTGCTTTTCTGATCAGATGAAGCGCCATCTGTCGGACACTGTTTGAACTTTTCTTTTTTGTTCTGGTTCTAAGAAAATCCCATGTCACTCCAAGCATGTGTGTCAATTTTTATCCCTCTATCTACATTATTCCGTGATTTGTTAAGTTTTGAAATTTATATTGACTTCTTTATCACCCGGTACCTACCTTACCTCCGAGCAAATGGACTCGCCCGTCTCATGTCACCGGCGTGAGCACAATCCAGGGAAACACAGTCACTTATGAGCGAGCGGTCTAATATTATGGTGTCACTATGTTCTCAAAACAGAAACATCGCAGTTGGATCAAGACTGAATGTGCCAGAGGTCGTACAGCACGACAGTGTCATCAAGGTCTTTAAGAGGCGTGCAGGGAATCGGCATCGCTGTACAGAACAGTGGCACGTTGGGTAAAAGCCTTCAACGAAGGTCGGCAAACTGTGGCAGACATGCATCGGGCAGGTCGTCCTAGCGCCTCTGAAGAAGTGCATACAGTTTCCGTATTAGTGAGCAGTGATCAGCGCTAGACGATTCGTGAGCTCGTCCACGAAACCGGATAAGTACATACGACTGTGCTTCGCAACCTGAAGGAACGCCTGGGCATGCAAAAAATTGCATCACGATGGTTTCCGCTTGAATTTTTGGAGCATAACCGGCGACCAACTATGCTAAAATACCGCCAACGCTTTTTTGCGCAACCTAGCCATCATTTTGCAAGACAATGCGCGGGCGCATACAGCATAAGGTATGGCTGCTTTGATCGGTCGATGGGACTGGGAAGTACTGTACCATCCACCATACTCTCAAGACTTAAGTCCTTGTGATTTTGATTTGATTATGCACATGAAGGAACCACTTCGTGGCAATCGCTTCAGAACTGTTTAGAGAATCGACAGACAGAAGATCACTCCATTCGCACTATTAACGGAATAGTCTCTGCCAACGTTATACTACGCTTTCCACATCGCTGGCAACGGGTTTTTGAAGCAATGCTGGTGACCACTTTGAAGGACAGTAATAGGTACAAACGTGTAACGCTTTTGTATCCGTTGTGAATAAATAGTTGCCACTATTTAAGTTCCAACCCTCGTACAAACATTAAAAATTAATAAACAAAATCACAACCAAAAGCAATGTCGCACATAATTATTCGGATACGCATCTTTCTACTGATGGTCCAAAAAGTTCAGTTTCTGGTAGGCATTCCTTTCATCTTAATTACTTCTCTAAAACGTCTTGGGACGCTATCCATAATACCCGAATACATGATGGTGATATTTTCTGCCACTCTCTGTTGTTCAGCTGTTCTTCTTTACTTATTCTTCAAGTTTCTCCCATAGATTCTCAATCACTCTGGTAATCGATGGGGAAGACGCATAAGCTTTGGATAGTTAAACAGTAACTACATTGTCACATTCCAGGCCGTATGTTTCAAGTTCTATCTTGATAAAACTTACAGCGTTCACTAGTCCCACTTTCTTCGGAACTTTTTAGCATTGTTCCTTAATATTGCAAGATACTAAATTGGCACATTTTACCGCCAGTAAAACCAGTTCGCCAACTCCAGTCGCCGACATGCATCCCTACATCATTACATCTCGATCGTCGTAAATCGCAGTTGCTTTTAGATATTCCTCTAAGACCATTATTAAGACGCCGCTAAACCGTTATCCCCACCTGAATGAAAGACGTCTAATTTAGTTTCATCATTAAATATAACATCATTCCATCACAAATCGTTTTCTCTAATATGACTTTTGGCAAACAGCAATCTCTCTCTTTGATTTACTTATGATTAGCTCCCGTCTTGGAATATGAACACGGAAGATTCCTCTTCTAAGCACTCTCCGTACTGATCCGGAGTGCACTACCTTCCCGGTGGCTTTGGCGATCTCAGTGGTGAGGTTTGGAGCACTTAACTTGCGTTCCTTTATTATTTTTCTGATGATATAACACTCTTATCTCATAGAATACGTTCTTGGACGTCGAGTATGAGACAAACTGTCAATCCCATCTTCCTCCGCAGTATTCTGATTAAATCTGTAACACTGCTTTTCTTCGTTTGTAAAATTTCAGCAATTTTGCCACAACTTTTGCCTTTGGCATGATGAAAACTCACCACTGTCGCTGTTGGAATGTGCTCTCTCTTCCTCTGCGGCACATCGTACACAGCAAACAGACCCGATGAATGCTACGCTCACACTGTCTGTCGCTCGTCCACGAACGACCTCTGCCCGACAACTGCTAATGTCCGAATAATTGTCTTGACGCCCGCTTTTTGCGGGATCTAGGTCACTGATTCTCTCACGTTTTCAAAACATTTTACCATAAACTAGTTTGCTTAACAATATTTCCCATAACTCATGGAGCCAGAATGTCGCAAAGGCTAGTATCTGAATAATTATGTGAATCACTGTATAGCGCCTACAACCCGTAATGCCAGAAACCGCGTTACGTGGTAGGGCTGGGAATGTGGATAGGATCTGGTCTTAGTGGTCACCACACTCAACCTGCTAAAATAAACTGTGATATTTCTGGCTTGCAGCTATGGTATTCGCTTTCGTCACAAGGCTGTATGCAGCTGACGCAGAGTGATGCGAGGTACCAACAACAGGTGGTACAATATAGTCTTGTGTAGTCTGCGAACACAGGCGAACTACGCGAACTAGTTCGCAGATCCCTCGCCTCTTAGTTCGTCCACTCGTTTTCCGAAGACTGACGGGAACAGCGAGAGGACGAGAGAGCGCGCAGAATTGCGTGATTCCCTTCTGCCAGTTAGCTTCATATCGAGCTGAGATGCAGCTCAGCTGTAGTTTCATAGTTCACTGTCACAAGAAATCTATTTTAAAAATAAGTACTGCGAGTAATCTGTATGCAAAGTAGTTGAATACCACTGTATCATCCATTCGTGGAAATAACTGGTTTATTTGCCTAAGTATGTCAAATTGCCCCAAAATACGGGTAATAGCACACGCTTTGGCAACACTGATTCATTATATAAAAAGCTGTCATAAAAAAGAGATCTTTTAGTAGTGGTAGCAAAAGCCAAAAAGAGCGGACGAACTAGAAGGAGCGGACGAACTAGGGGCAGCTGACGAACTAGGAGCAGCTGACGATTATGCCAAACGTATCTCGCTTCATAGTTCGTTGGATTCTTTTCCGAAGACCGGCGGGCGATAGCGAAAGGACGCATAGCAGAATTAAAAATCACATGTTTGCCTTCTGCTAATGAGTCATTTCGAGGTGAGCGTCTGCCTGCTACATTACATAGTTCAGTGCTACAAAATTTCTGTTTTAATGTGTTCTGCACTCTGCAATATCTGACTCATAAATTCCACAATGCCAAGATATAGAGATAACTCGAAACTTAAACGCGAGAAATTATCCAAAACTGTTTCTTTTAGTTTGCGTGATATCGTTAGCGGCTCAAGCAGCAAGCGCATGAAGCAGCTAGGTGGGGGAAAGTCCCTCTGCACCTGCACGCGCAGACTACGCCGCTCAGCCGTCACTGGGAGCGGACGAACTAAATAAAGTGAGCGCTCCCAATCGCGAACTACTATGCGCAAGTCTAGTACAGGGTAGCATTTCCGTGGGATAGGCCGCATCAGGTTTCAGTACTCTGCCGCTCTGCTGGGATAAGCAGTGCATATGGAGGCTAGGAGCTTTCTTCTCTTGTCAAAATTAGATACATTTTCCATGATATCTACTTCATATTCATAAGACGTCATTACCTTTATGTTGTTTCAAATAATTTAAAAATATGTAACTCAAACGGAAATAAAACGAAAAGACAGGCGAATCGCTTCGGCCATTTTTGGTGCTAGTTAGTGCACCTGCAGACCGAGGTGGATAGCGCTGTCTAGTCACTCCGACCGTGGGAGTAACCGAGTGGTCTAAGGCATCATGCTACCGACTAGGTGGCCGCTTCCGCCGGTGGATCAAGGCCTGGGTGTGTGTGCTGTCCTCAGTGTAAGACAGTTGAACTAGTTTATAAATGTACGGACTGATGACCACAGCAGTTTCAGTTGTTGAAAATAGAAATGGCGACGATCTCAGTACAAGGACAGCGTGCGATCATTCGTTTTTTTTTCCATCTGTGTGGTGTGCCACGGAAGGAAATTCATTTCCAGTTGAGTGAGACATGCGGTGATGGTGTCATGCATGTGTCTAATGTGATTTCATGGATATTACAGTTCAGAGACGACATCCGGTTTGCCCTTCCTCTATTTGGTACAGAAAACGAAATGATTAATCTTGGAATCAGGTTCCCTCCGATGCTCACCTTACGTTGGATTTCTAAGTATGTATGTAGATTTAGAAGTGCCTGGATGACGCTGATGCAAAAATGTAACGAGATTTGTCCCACGTAGAAACCGTGTGGAACCATTTCGGACGTCAAATATGTTTAGGTGCCAGTACGCAGTATATGAAGGAACATTCACACAGTTGGGAGCCAGACTGGCTGAAGGGATACAAACACATTAAGCCGCTAACTCAGAACTATTCAATGTATGCAACTAGAGCAGAGAGAGCGAACATAATACTGATACGTGGGGCTCTTACAGCCAAATTCATTGTGAACATTATTGGATTTTAGTGTTTTATAATAATTATCAGCAGCTATCTTAAAAGTTGATAAAAAGCAGCAACCAGTCACACAACTGATGCATTTGGTTCCTGGAGTATACACCTTATGTGTGTACTCAAATCTTGGTTTTTGTGATCACACATTCTCGAAATCCGTGGAGTATACTTTCCCCTCCCGTTCAGTGTGTTTCAGTCTTCTTTGTCACGCGGTGTAGCTTAATGACTTGGCTGGCAGACAATTGTGACGGAGCAGAAAAAAAAGTTAGACATATTTGCAAAGGGATACCTCCAGCAGGTCCAAGCAAGTAATTGCAGGAGGAACCGTAATGCCATTCAGAAGGCGCAAACAGTGGTTTTGTAGAAACAAGCAATGTCCACAAATGTGCCGAACGATAGTTCGAAAAAGTTGTGTTCGGATTCAAATGCACTATCCCCGGAATGTGAGTCCCGATAAGCTGTGTTTTAACTACCACTTAACGGTGACGGATTAAACGTAACGGTTTTGTCAATGGATGGGGATGGGCCACTTCACAGAAGTCAGCTCGATCCAACAGATCCCCAGACAAAGCAAAGTCCGTCAGTAGCAGAGCACAACCCTCCAAAGAGAAATCCAATATAAAATCCAAATACACAGAGAGGGATCGTGCAGTACAGTACAATACCAACAGCTTTGTGTATGGGAATGCACTGCTCTGGCGTACCCTGCGGTGGACCCAATTGCTTCCTCGATGTCACAGGGTTTGCCCGGCGCATCCAGCGTGTGTAGCGGTCTGCGGTGGGTTTGATGCTGGTCATGTCGATATCCCAGGGAGAACTGATACATTCATTTCATTACTGCCTTTAGACGTATTATCTCCATTTATGTTATAGGTGGAGTTGTAATATTGCCTGAAGCTATTACCATTTGAGTGGTAGTGTTCAAAATGTTCAAATGTTTGTTAAGCTTATGGGACTCAACTACGGGGTCATCAGTCCCTAAACTTACAAACTACTTATATACTACCTTATACTAAGGACGACACAAATATACATACCCGAGGTGGGATTCGAACCCCCGACCGTAGTGGCCGTGCAGACCGTGACTGGAGCGCCTCAGTCCCCTCGACCACCGCGGCCGGCGAGTGGTAGTATGAGTTACATAAGACCTAACAACCTTTTGTTTCATGAACGGTTCCAGACATCGATATAAAGGTTCTGCCAACGGGGAACGTGCTTTCGTATGTGATTAGGAGCACTTTTAAAAATCCCAGTGGTAAAGCTTTAGTTAAAACTGAAACGTTTCGTAAAATAAAGAAAATTTTAAGTCCCATTTTCAAAATTATTCATAAAAGGACACCGATGAAACACACACAATTCGATAGATACGTTACGTTAAAAGAGCACAAAATAAAAATCATGTGTGTAATTTTTCGTTGAGAGTGGCAAAATTAACAATGGAACTTATATATATATATATATATATATATATATATATATATATATATATATATATATATAATGTAACCTTATCTATCACCCGACGACGATTAAAGTCACCAATAACACAACGAAAACTGAAGGGCTATTAAATTAAAATCTCAGAGCGATCACATGCAATGGTGAAACTGACAACGAAGTTTCCTGAAATCACTTCATGTTTATATGGTAACACACGCATACCACTCACCAACAGCACCAAAACAGAATGGATGATTATGTCAGCTATGTAAATCAAACCATCGTAGTAACGAAGTCTGTGAATAACTTTTATTGGCTTCATTAAATCACTTACATTTTTAGGCGTAACTTCACAGTCATTTCCGACCGCTACCAAAAAATTTGTATGAAAATTCCTAATTTTTTGTGTCTTAAGTTTGAACAGCTGCACCGAGGGAGGGAGGAGGTGATGGAAGACAATAGGAAGGGAACCAGGAGATGAATCGCGATGCGGGATGGATAAAAGGAGGGGTCGGAGGAGCAGCGGAATGTTGAGGAGCTCGAGAGAGGCGCACGAGTGGACATACAAAATGCAGAGCAAATTGCTTTTCTCAGGGCACTTATACGTCGCATGCTTCAGATTCGGTAAGCCATATGATCTCTATGTAAAAAAGAGGACAAAGAAAAAGTTTTCTATCCATTGCATTTACAATAAACGATTTTATGAGAAAACACGTCTAGATTCTCTTTCATTCGTCATGGCTACCCCAATGCGAAGAAAATTGGTGTGAATAGTGTATTTTCTAGGTGCGACTCTGTTTAAAAAAATCCATTTAATTTCCCACTGATTACATACCAGACTGAGCCATAGTGAAGGGTGACTGGGTTTTGCTACATTTTATGAATATACACAACATACTAACTATGAAATGAAGTGCCTCTGCCAGGCACTTAAATGTGATTTACAGAGTATCCCGTGTAGATGTAGAAAGGCGAACCGATGTTACCAAAAATTTCGATAACAATTACACCGATAACTTCCAAATTTTACACGATACTCGAATGGCCATTCTGACATACATGGTCTGTACGTTCTTTCATAAATATAAGACATAAATATATGTCTTAAAGTGGGAGGTAAAGGTGATTTATAACAATCTAGAAACTTTTTTTAACAATTTACTTAATTTTTTGCTGTCAAGACCTTAAGTGGTTCTTGATAATTTTAGACATAGCCTATTTGTTATTAATCATAATACGAGGATCACTCCAAAAGAAATGCACACTATTTTTAAAAAAAATACATTTTTCATTCTGCATGTTTGAAAGTTTTACCGTATGTAGATACAGCTTGTTTTCAAACTTAGTTCAACCTTTTCCCGTGAGTGGCGCCGTCACAGCATGTCTTCAAGATGGTTGCTACACTTGACGTTCGTCAGAATAAACGTTCTGTCATTGAATTCCCGTGCTCTGAAAACGAGACAGTGGGAAAAATCCAAAAGAGGTTGAAAAAGATGTATGGAGATGCTGCTGTCGATGGCAATACAGTTAGTCCGTGAGCAAGCAGGTTCGTGATGAAAGCGGGCACGGCAATATTGAGGATTGTCCTTGCAACGGCAGGCCTCGGTTTGCAGAATACTGAAAGAGTTGGCGTTAAGAAAGGTTTGTGCCAAGTAGGTTCCCAGGATGTTGACAGTGGCTCATAAATAAACACGAAAAACTGGATGGACAGATCTTTTGGAACAGTGTGGGAATGGTGAGGATGAATTTCTTGGAAGAATTGTGACAGGTGATGAAACATAGCTCCATAATTTTTCATCAGAGACGAAGAGGAAATCAATGGAATGGCATCATGCAAATTCGCCAAGAAAAGAAAATTCAAAACCACACCTTCTGTTGGAAAAGTTATGGCTATGGTGTTTTTCTATTCCGAAGAACTCTTTCTTGTTGACATCATGCCACGTGGAACCACCATAAATTCTGATGCATATGTGACAATACTGAAGAAACTTCAAGCTCGACTGAGTCGTGTTCGACCACTTCAGCAAAAACAGTGCACGAGCATATGTTAATCAAAAAACCGTGGAAGCGATCACAAAACTCGGATGGACAACACGGAAACACCCGCCTTACAGTCCTGATCTGGCTCCATGTGACTATCATCTCTTTGGGAAACTGAAAGACTCTCTTCGTGGAACAAGGTTTGAAGATGATGAGTCCCTTGTCCACGCTGCCACACAGTGGCTCAACGAGTTGGTCCAGAATTGTTACGCCGCAAACATTGTGACTGGGAAATGTGTTAAGATCTTCGTTTTCACACTTTAGCAAGACGGAATAAGGTCAGCAGCCGGTAGCAGAAAATGCTCACCCGCCTGGCGTGATGACGGCAGCCGCTGCGTCGGCAAGTTGGAAAGCCCACCGTCAGCGAACTGTGTGTGAGTGAAATGGCTGTCAGACAGAGACGGAGCTAGTAAACATTTCATAACTACACGTAACTGTGTCACAAGAGTGAATAACATCGCGGATGCGTCATCAGTAAAGACACATCGGGCGAACACTGCATTTTCAAAGGGAACACATTCAATCCGTTTCATACGTCATAGCTTCAGCCAGTTTTATGTATAAATACTCCCACATTTAGAAGCAGCAGTCACTTGGTCTTCTGAATCGACGATGCCCAGGAGGTAGTCGTCAATTCACTTGCCTAATCGTTGTGCTCAGTCTTTGTCACAGATTGCAGTAGCTGCTAGAGGCAGCTAAGAGATGGCCTCTGGTCGAGGCCATACTTCACACTAAACATCATCTGGGAAGACGGTGATCCGCTGTGCTGACGACTTCACACCTCTACGGTGGCTGCCTGAGGCCAGCGCAGTCTTCAGTGGTTGGTTACTAGAGACCAATGTTCCTGTCGTCGAGTTAGCACTCTGGTTCTAATCCGGCCAGCAGATGTCCCGAGTCGAGAACCAGCGCGGCATCCGACTTCAGAAGGGTCCCTGCGTGGATCCACTGGCCGCTGCATAGCATGGTGAAGGGACAGAGCACTTCACAATAACAGTCTTTGCATCGCTTCCCGGCATCGCGGCGCGGCGCGGCGCGGCGCGGGCACTACAATCTGCCGCGGTGGAGTAGCCGAGCGGTCTAAAGCGTCTCGCTGCGGAGCGCGCGGTTGCTCGCTTTGGAGGTTCGAGTCGTCCCTGGGGCATGGGTGTGTGTGCTTGTCCTTAGGTTAGTTTACCTAGGTTCAAGTAGTTTGTAGGCTACGGACTGATGACCACGCAGATTGGTCCGATACAGACATTTGAACATTTTTCACTACCGTCATACGAAACACCAAATCAGGCCGCGGTGGCCGAGCTGTCTGCGGCGCGCCAGTCACATTCTGCACGGCCCTTACGGTCGGGGGTCCGAATCCCCCCTCGGGCATGGATATTTGTGGCGTCCTTATTATTAGCTAGTTCATAAGTAGTTTGTAAGTTTAGGGATTGATGACCCCGTAGTTAAGTCCCATAAGCTCTACAAACATTTGAACATTTCGAAACACCAAGATTGCAGCTCGAAGGCGACGCCACCTACTGCTCTAGCTCCTGACGAGCTAGCGCCTTCATCAAAATGACGTATGTTACGGAATGAATTGCGTCAACTATAATTATGTTTCACTGGCGTCCACTGGCGCTCCACCACGTTCCACGCCTCATCCTGACCTAAAGCTGGGAACATACCGCTCGGCCCCAGCAGAGTTTTACCGTGCGGGTATACAGGCGCTGGTTCCAAGATAGCGAAAGGCAATTGAGAGGTATGGGGATTATGTGGGGAAATGAAAATATTATTCCTAAAGGATGTATCTACACATTGCAAAACTTTCAAACATGTAGAATAAAAACTGTATTTTTAAAAAGATAGTGTGCATTTCTTTTGGAGTGATCGTCGTATATAGGTGCGTAACACATATCGTCCCAAAGTTAGTAATTCTATATATTCTAAGTATGAAACTTCTTCTTTCTTTTTGGCCATGTTCCCAGACACGCAGGGTCCGCTTTTTTAAATCCAGATTTGGCGTGTTAATAATTACGGTGTAACCGGATGCCCTTCCTGTCACCACCCCACTGCCCCCAGGAGGAAATGTGTACCCCCAAATGTCTGTGTACAGTGTTATATGTGTGAAAGTGTAAAGTGGGACCAGCACGGTATTCACCTAGGGGGATGTGGAAAACTGCCTAAAAACCACATACAGGCTATCCGGTACTCCGCCGCGGCACTATGCTACGATGCGCGAGGCCGTTCCCCGTCGGGCATGGATGTTTGTGCTGTCTTTAGTATAAACTAGTTCATAAGTAGTTTGTAAGTTTAGGTACTGATGACCCCATAGTTAAGTCCTATAAGCTCTACAACATTTTACCTTTATATATGGCACTCCGACAGGCTATCCGGCACTTCGTTAATCCGCCGGTGCCGGTACGTCTCCCCGTATCGGAAAGCGGTGCGTCAGACCACACAGCTAACCGAGCGCGTATTCTAACAATGAAACTATGAGCAATATATTCAATGAACGTAGTATACTCACAGATCGAGTAGTAGGAGAGGTCTTTGTATACCAATGATCGCAACAGATGTCCCCATTTCCTTTAAGCAACTTCACTTCGCAGTAAAGGTTTTGTTTGCAGTAACAATAAAGAAGACTTCATGTAAGGGACAGGAGTAGGCGAGGGGAGACGTTAGAGAGAGAAAGAAAGAGTGAGTGAGTGAGTGTGTGAGAGAGAGAGAGAGATAGAGAGAGGGAGATACCGAGGGGGAGATTGAGCAGTCAACATTCAACCTTCAGGCAGCTCCAGCTGAGAACAACCGGTGGCCAAATTATGGTTGTGGTCTGAAGATGGTCATGTAAATGAGCGAAATAAATAAATAAATAAAAGAATTTGCGAACTAGAGTGACTTTTACATGAATCAGTTATAATGAAGATTGTCAATTGCATCAGTTAAATTTTTTCCCGCGGTCGTGGATTCGCTACTGGCGCAAAACATGGATGTATGCTATGTTTTAAACGGTTGGTACACTTTATCAATCTTTGAACTCATATAAAGTGAAATATGTAACACCAATTACTCTGTGAAAATACTATTTACTTTTTTGAATTTTCAACTTTAGCATTCATCTGAATATTGTTTTATTGGTTTTTATCTAATATAAAAGCATGCTCGGCCTCGAAGGCAATGCTGTATGAAAATTTCAATGCAACCTGTGAAGAATTTTCGGTCATACAAAATTTTGAACGAACAAACGATTAAATTGTAAAAGTTTATGACCCTAAAGGGAAATCTCCGAATATTCTTTGGCACATCGTTATATTGCGTTAGGTATCTGTTTCATATGCCTAACATTTATAAACTTAAGAATGAATATAAATAATCGCAAAATTGACGTATATGTAGAATATATTAAAGAAATAAGTATCTAAAACATTCCTGAATGAAACTTTCACTCTGCAGCGGAGTGTGCGCTGATATGAAACTTCCTGGCAGATTAAAATAGTGTGCCGAAACTGGGACTCGAAACTGGGACCTTTGCCTTTCGCGGGCAAGCGCTCTACCGACTGAACTATCTCGACACGACTCACGATCCCGCCTCACAACTTTACTTGCCACGAAAGGCAAAGGTTCCAGGTTCCAGTCCCGGTTCCGGCACACAATTTTAATCTGCCAGGAAGTTTTAAAATATTCCTGTATGAGAATACAACATCGTGTCCAGCTTAGAGTTCAATCGGTTCAAAAGCATACACAAACCAACAGAATAGTTTCGTGTATGGAGATTACGGCGATTTGCCCAAAGATTCTTTTTTTTTTCAGAGGCACACTGTGTTCGAACTGGGAAAACGCCGCCAGCTACGAGAATATGAGCAAAGGACCGTTACATTACTAGTTTGTTGAGAATTTGTGTGTGACGGCAGGCGTGCTAGTGTAGTGCGAGCAGTTGTGGTGCGCACTGCCTCTGGATGGCATACTGGTCAGTGACGCCACGTAGTCGCAGCAGAAGATCGCAGCTACAATCCCGATGCGGCAAAACTTTTCAACTTTCTCCTCTGATGTTACCCAATGCCTAATAGTAGCTAATGTCTTCCTTTGTGCCTAAAAAACTCCTGCTATGTAATAAAAACAACATCAAGTTCTGGGGAAAATTAGAGTTACAGGTAGGGTTACTTTGTAACCCCTTTTGCGAGGAGCAGCAAGGCGTTCGCACCGTAACTTCCTACGAGTGTATCCAGCGTTCGACTGTGAGGGATGGCGGTGTCCGCTGCAGTGACAGCTGCTCGCCGTGGAGGTTCGAGTCCTCCCTGGGGCATGGGTGTGTGTGTGTTTGTCCGTAGGTTAGTTTACCTAGGTTTAAGTAGTTTGTAAGCTACGGACTGATGACCACGCAGATTTACAGACATTTGAATTTTTAATGCTCTGAAAAGCTAATCATTTGCATATTACAGCATCTTCCTCCTGTCGGTTAAATTTTGTGTCTGTAGCACGTCATCTTCGTGGTGTAGCAATTTTAATGGCCAGGTGTGTACTTTTCCGCTGTTAATGGAGCAACACTGCGTCATTTCGTATGATGTTGCAGTTTACGAGTTCTACTCAAAAATTGTAGATACAGATAGTATACTAAATGTAGGCCACTGTAAGAAATAATAGCTTAATTATGGGAGGAGGTATCCAGATAATTTTAGCAGTAAAATTAGCAAAAAGTCCGTGTGAGCTACCGGCTACTCCCTGCTGCAAAACCTTGTTCCCTGGCCCAAATTGAGAACTGACTTAGTTCAAATTACTCTAATAAGTTAACGATACAGTGGCCAAAATAAGTAGCAGCTCACACGAAGTTACACACAGGCATTAATAAACAAGCCATCACAATTGAAGTTATTTCAAAACGGTGGCTAAGAAAAAACATTTATGGCGCAACGGAACTTAAACATAAAAAAATTGCATCTCAACTTGTTCTCAGCACTGGTGAAAAACAATATTAAATAAAATGGGGAAGGTGCCCAAAAACTACAATTTATAGGCAAGTCGAAATTATATAGAACTTAATTTATTTATTCAGATCGAACGCAAGCAAAATGGGGAACCAATTTTGTTAACACAATAATAATGCATTCCATTTACATAATTTAATACTGACGATGCTAATGTCTTCTTTTGTGCCTCCAAAACTACTGCTATGTAATAGAAAACTACGTCAAGTTCTGGGGAAAATTATAGTTACAGGTAGATTTAGTTGGTAACCCCATTTGCGAGGAGCAGCAAGACGTTGGCACCGTAACTTCCTGCGACTGAGTCCAGTATTAGGCAGTAAGGGGTGTCGGTGTCGGCTGCAGTGACCTGTGGGCTGGTGCAGATAAGACCCAGCAGGCGAGCGCGTGGAGAGCCTGCGGCTGTGCCTGCCACTCGACGCCGCAGCGCGGTCGAGAGGTGCTCGGCGGGAGAGCCACCCGAGCACGCCGCGGTACGGGCACGCCGCTCTCTGCCAGCGCTAATCTCTCGCGTGACACTCCACGTGGAGAGGCCCCGCCCGACAAAGCGACACTCACTCCACTTGCACAACAGTCGAGTCGCGAGACGTCGTTCACCTTGCGCCATGCGTACCAACGTCTTCTTTATCTGATACCAGTCGTCCCGGCAATGATTCGCGATTGATAATATGTATGTATTCTTGCTTTGAACGTCAAATGTGCAAAAATTTAACGCAATCAGATAAATTGTTTTGAAATTTCATAGAAAAATCTCTATTTTTTTCTGAATTTTCCAATTTTCCGGAAAACTTTACCAAATTTTTATTTCATAAGAACGTTACTCCACATCCATGAACCACAGACATTGCCGAGGTGCGGTGGCTTGCGTGACTCAACGATACAAATAGCCGTACCGTAGGTACAACCAGAACGGAGGGGTATCTGTGGAGAGGCCAGAAAAACGTGTGGTTCCTGAAGAGGGGCAGCAGCCTTTTCAGTAGTTACAGGGGCAACAGTCTGGATGATTGACTTAGCTGGCCTTGTAACATCAGCTAATGTGGCTTTACCTCACAGCTACTGCGAACGGCTGAAAGCAAGGGGAAACTACAGCCGTTATAGTTCCCGAGGACATGCAGCTCTACTGTATGAATATATCATCCTCTCGAGTAAAATATTCCGGAGGTAAAATAGTCCCCTATTCGTATCTCTGGGCGGGGACTACTCAGGAGGATGTGATCATCAGGAAAGACAACACTGGCATTCTACGCATCGGAGCGTAGAATGTTAGATCCCTTAATTTGGTAGGGAACTTAGAAAATTTAAAAAGGGAAATGGATAGGTTGAAGTTAGATATAGTGGGGATTAGTGAAGTTCGGTGGCAGGATGAACAGGATTTCTTGTCAGGTGAGTACAGGATTATAAATACAAAATCAGTTGGGGGTATCACAAGAGTAGGACTGATAATGAATAAGAAAATAGGAATGCGAGTAAACTACTATAAGCAGCACAGTGATCGCATTATCATTGTCAAGATAGATACGAAGCCAACACCGACCAGAGTAATACAAATATATATGCTCACTAGCTCTGCCGATGATGAGGAGGTCGAAGTAATGTATGAGGAGCTAAAGGAAATTATTCAGACAATTAAGGGAGAGGAAAACTTAATTGTGATGGGAGACTGGAAATCGATAGTAGGAAAAAGAAGGGTAAGTAAAATAGTAAGTGAATATGGACTGGGCAAAAGAAATGAAAGAGGAGATCGTCTGGTAGAATTTTGCACGGAACATAACATAATTATAACAAACACCTGGTTTAAGAATCACGAACGAAGGTTATATACCTGGAAGAGACCAGGAGACACAGGGAGGTACCAGATAGATTTTATAATGGTAAGACATAGATTCCGGAACCAGGTTTTAAACTGTAAAACATACCCTGGGGCAGATATACACTCTGACCATAATCTGTTGGTCATGAACTGTAGGCTGAAATTGAAACCTGCAAAAAAGTAGGAAAATAAATAGATGGGACCTGGATAAATTGAAGGAACCTAAAGTTTTTGATAATTTCAGAGGGAGCTTTAGGCAACAATTGACAGAAACGGGGGGAAATAAAACAGTAGAAGAAGAATGGGTAGCATTGAGAAACGAAATAGTGAAGGCAGCAGAGGACAAAATAGGTAGGAAGGCAAGACCTGCCAAAAATACTTGGATATCACAGGAAATACTAAATTTAATTGATGAAAGGAGAACATATAAAAATGCAGTAAATGAAACAAGCAAAATGGAGTACAGACGACTAAGAAATGAGATTCACAAGAAGTGTAAAATAGCTAAGCAGGAGTGGCTAGAAGACAAATGCAAGTCAAGAGGAGAATGTATAAATAGGGGAAGAATAGATACCGCCTACAGGAAAATAAAAGAATAATTTAGAGACAAGGAAAGCAGCTGTATGAATATAAAGAACTCTGATGGAAAACCAGTTTTCAGCAAAGAAGGGAAAGCTGAAAGGTGGAAAGAATATATAGAGGGACAATACAAAGGGAAGGAACTTAGAGACAATATTATAGGAAGAGAAGAGGATCTATACGAGGATGAAATAGGAGATATTATACTGAGAGAAGAATTTGACAGAGCACTGAAAGACCTATGTCGAAACAAGGTCCCTGCAGTGGACGACATTCCCGCAGAACTACGAAGTCTCTGGGAGAGCCAGCCATGACAAAACTATTTCACCTGGTGCGTAAGATGTATGAGATAGGGGAAATACCCTCAGACTTTAAGCAAAGCTACATTTCTAGCTTTTGTAGATTTGGAGAAAACTTTTGATAATGTTGATTGGAATACACTCTTTCAGATCCTGAAATCAGCAGGAGTAAAATATAGGGAACGGAAGGTTATTTACAACTTGTACGAAAACCAGACAGCAATTATCAGAGTTGAAGGGCACGAAAGAGATGCAGAGTTTGGGAAGGGTGTAAGACAGGGTTTTAGCCTTTCTCCAATGTTGTTCAATTTGTACATTGAGCAAGCTATAAAGGAAAGCAAGAAGAAATTTGGAGAAGGAATTAAAGTTCAGGGTGAAGAAATAAAAACACTGGGTTTTGCCGATGACATTGTAATTCTGACAGAGACAGCAAAGGACCTGGAGGAGCAATTGAACGGAATGGAAAGTGTGTTGAAAGGAGCGAATAAGATGACAATAACAAGAGCAAAACAAGGGTAATGAAGTGCAGCCTAAGAAAATCAGGTGATGCTGAACGAATTAGGTAACGAAATAATAAAGGAGGTAGATGAGTTTTGTTACTTGGGCAGAAAAATAAGAAAATACGGTCGCAGTACAGAGGATATAAAATGCAGAATGACAATGGGAAGAAAAGCGTTTTTGAAAAAGAGAAATTTGTTAACATCGAATATAGATTTAAGCCTAAAGAAGTCCTTTATGAAGGCATTTGTGTGCAGTGTTGCTTTGTATGGGAATGAAACATGGACGATAAACAGTGCGGACAGAATGAGGATAGAGGGTTTTGAAATGTGGTGCTACAGACGAATGCTGAAGATTAGGTGGGTAGATTGCATAACTAATGAAGAGGTACTGAACAGAATTGGTGAGAAAAGGAATTTTTGGCATACCCTGACTAAAAGAAGGGATCGCTTGGTAGGACACATTCTTAGAGATAAAGGAATTGTGGATTTAGCGCTGGAGGGAAGTGTGTGGGAAAAAACCGCAGAAAAAGACCAGTAAGCAGATTCAGACAGATGTAGGTTGCCGTTTTTATGTGGAGTTGAAGAGGGTTGCTCAGGTTAGATTAGGTTTGAGAGCTGCATCAAACCAGTCTCCGGACTGAAGACCACAGCAACAACAACAACAACAACAACAACAACAACAACAACAAAGAACGTTATATTTGCTTTGAAAGTCAAATATACAATTTTTTTTCGCAATCAGACGAATGATATTGACATCCAATTGAAAAAAGCTCTTTCAGTATCTCACGAATTTTCAAATTTTCGGGGTAACTTTCCCTAATTTTTAGTTCATAAGAACGTTCATCTTTCTTTTAACGTCAAATGATCAAAATTTTATCGCAATCGGTTGAACGGTTCTCAACTTATAGTGTTAAGTACATTTAGAAACACATTGAAAAAGGAACTTGATTCGTATTTTGTGACCTTCCTTTTTAACTGTCCCTCTTTTCTCTTTTTATTTTTATTTTACTCAAATCTTTTCCAAGACCATAATTAACAAAACAAAAAAAGAATTACCCCTCTCCGTCGTGCGAATAGTCAGTTATAGTGCTGAATTCGATCAAAAACACATTGAAAAACGCACTTTCAGTTTATCTCAAATTTTCCAATTTTCCGGTAGATTTTCGAAAAACTTTATTTCATACAAACCTTGTCCTGTCAAGCCGTACCCAAGTGATGCTCTTACAAGCATGTAGCAACTGATTTTTATTCATAGAAAAAAATTCATTTTCGGTTTTTCCTAAATTTTCCTACTTTTTGGGCGACTTTTTCAAATTTTTATTTGATGTGAACCTTCCTCTTGCTTTCAACATGAAATGTACAAAATGTTATCGCAACTGGACGAACAGTATTGATAGCTCACTGGAAAAAGCTGTTTCAGTTTTTCCCGATTTTCCTCTTTTCCGGACAACTTTATCATAATTTTATCACCGTTTGAACCTTCCCTCAACTTGCACGAATATTTCAAGACTAAAATTAGCCAAATCGGTTCAGCCGTTCTCGAGTTTTAGCGAGACTAACGAATAGAAATTAATTTTTATATATAACTAGATGACCCGGTGAACTTCGTATCACTTACCTCTTAATATAAATCATATTAATTTAAATCACATGTATTTTAGACCCAGTAGATTTATAGAGGCTTCATCAGATAGTCTAAGTATCAGCTCGATAGTGGGCGAAAAGAGTGGGCAAATCACGCATGCATGTCCAGAATAATGTTCATCTCACATTCATGGAAATTGAGGGAAGGTTTAAACGGTGATAAAATACGGAAAAATTGCGAGGAAAATTTAGATTTAAAACATGTAAAATTTATGATTTGGTTGTTGTATTGGGTGCGTTCAGAAATATACAACGAAAGAGTGAAGCTCGCTTTACACGATTTGAACCCCTTATATGAACTATCAAAGATAAAACAGAATTGCTGTTCTGCTGTTCGTTAGACTCGCTAAAACTCGGCAACGGCTGAACCGATTTGGATATATATATATATATATATATATATATATATATATATACGTAAAGCGAAATATCGAACAATAATTACTCTCTGGAAAAGCTTTTTACTCTTTGACTTAACTATTTTTCAGAGGTTATAATTAACTTTTAAAAATGCATTGTCCCGTTTGTAAACCTGGATAGAACAGCAGAACATCAGAAGTGCCTGTCCTTTTTTCTGGCCAACTATTCCAAACTTTTACTTCACTCAATCCTTCACCTCGCTTTGAACGTCAAATGTGCAAAATTTTACCGCAATCAGACGAATGATATCGATATCCCACTGAAAAAAAGCTCTTTAAGTTTCTCTCGAATTTTTAAATTTTCCGGGTAACTTTCCCAAATTTTTAGTTCATGGGAACGTTCATCTTACGTTGAACGTCAAAAGATCAAAATTTTATCGCAATTGGATAGTATTGTGTACAAGTAGAAAAACATTCAAAAAGGAACTTGGTTCGAATTTTGCGACTTTCCTTTTTAACTGACCCTATTTTTTTTACTGAATATTTTTCTAAGGCCATAAACAACATAACTAAAATATAATTACCGTCGTGCGAATAGTCAGTTATAGTGCTGAATTCAATCAAAAACACACTGAAAAATATACATTTTGTTTTTCTCAAATTTTCCAATTTTCCGGGGAGAGAAGATCGCGGAATGTTAGTGGAAATCAGAAGGACACACGCATAGTTACATGCCTGATGGGCATGGAACAAACAATAGTGGAAGCTGAAGGCTATGTGCTAAGAACCATCCACATGGAACACACATCACTCACGGAAGGAAAAGATAAGAAATATTTTACATGCACTGTAGAAAAATGAATATATCGTCTGTTAGAAATTGGGCCCCACAAATCTAGAAATAATTTACACAGAGTTCGTACACCACCACGTAATCACAAAAGGTTTGAATATACCAGGCCATTATCAAACTGCAACTAGTAACACATACACCGCTTTCATCTGTTGGAAATCACTGGATTGAAAAACTAGAACACATTTCTCCACATGATCGGAAGGAATATTCGAGAAAACAAATCTAAGTTCAAGAGTCTTAGTTAAACAAGCTAGACAACGAATCGCTACCATCTCCACGGACACAAGAGCAGAACCAACCTTATCTCACCACGATCCCAGCACAAAGTGAAGAGCAGACCGTGCGGCAAGGGGGCGGGAAAGCTACCAGAAACTGGGAACGTCCAAGAAAACAGCGGTGGTGGGGAGAGAAGATTGCGAGACTCGCCCTGGATAGGACTCGTCGATTGTCTTGTAACCAAAGGGTGTAGAAACCACTTTGGTCGCATCAGCAGCAGGGGTTGGTAACGACTAATTATCCACTCTGAGCCAGAGAGACCCATGCAGAGCGAGCTATTACTACCCACATTCAGACAGCCATTAGATTTTCACGCATCCACTTACAAGTAAAACAATTACACACTCTCACAGGGACAGTGGCGTAGCGGAGAAGCCGTACTTATTGCCACATTCATAACCACAATAATAAATTATTAAAATAACAAAATCCTAGCAATATTAACTAACATCTCAGAAACTAATATTTTAAAACATGAAATAAAAATGCTATTCCTCATGCCTCGAAAAGAGTGGGGTTTTAGTTTTAACAAAATGCTAATTTAGTGGCATCAAATAAATTACAATTTTATAAAAAATGAATGGAAGACGACAGACGGTCGTCTTTCAATAGACACATACAGATTAATGTACTTTATAAATTCTATCACAGTACGACACGTATTTCAAGAGACATAAGGACATAAACAGTAACGACCATGGAAAACCATCCTATCACTCATCATATTTTAATCTATTACTTCTTTACTCCTAACTCTGTTAGCAACGAATTGTACCGACATACAAGACATACAAGACTTCGAGGAGAGAGCACTTCAGTCATCAGAATTGAAACCTACTTGTTTTTGACGATATATAGATGATAGTTTGTAGTCTGGCTCCACGGCACTGCATCACTAGATTCATTTCTTAACCACCTAAATTCTCTTCATCGGAACATTAAGTTTACTATGGAGATGGAAAGAAACGGTGTACTACCTTTCCTGAACGTTTTGGTACGGAAGAAAGAGGATGGCACCTTGGGACACGCCGTTTACCGTAAATCGAAACGCACGGATATATACTTACAGGCCACCAGGCCACCATCCTATAAACGAAGTGGTGTGCTTAGGACGTTGGTCCACAGGGCACATGTCTTATCAGAGTCGGATAGCCTGTCTGATGAGTTACACCACCTTCGTACCGTTTTCGTAAAGAACAGATATTCTGAACGGGAGAGTCGCCGTGCCTTATACCCGGCGTATGTCAGACAGTGTGTGGAGCAGGAGGAAATCGAAGACCAAATACGAATGGTCATCTTGTCTTATATCGGCGGTGTTTCTTCAAAAATAGGAAGATTACTGAAGAATCAGAATGTTAAATGTGTCTTCCTCCCGCCAACGAAACTAAGAGCTCTTCTAGGATCTGTAAAGGACGATCTTTGTCTGAGAAGGCCCGGTGTCCTTATATCGGACAAACGTGTCGCACCTTGGAGGACAAATGCGTTGAACATCGACGACACATGCCTCTGGACCAGCCAGAGAAATTTGCAGTAGCTGAACACTGCCTGGATTACGAAAACACCAAAATTATTTCGTCGACGTGCTCGGACTGGGATAGTGTTATTAAAGAGGCGGTGCATTTACAGACATTTTGTTGTTGTTATACGCTCTGTCAATTACCCCATTACGCTGTCTTTTCACGGATGACGTAGCAGTCGTTATCATTATATCTGGTATCCCTTAGATGGCATCTGCCGTCACCGGTTCAAAATCGACGTCATATTTCCAGGTGTACTGTTATTCATCCCACAATATATGTTTCTCCTATTTCAAATATGAGGTCCCAGACTAAACTCATATTTATGTTTAGGCATGGTCTTAGGCATAGTCCAGGTATTGTTGAGACTGGCGTTCAAGTTATTAATTACTACAGGATTGAATTCACCTTTTCTCCACGGCATAGACACATAATAAAACCAGCATTTAAATGAACAGAGTAAGTAGGTATCAGCTTATCGTAATTTCATATGTTGTTACCTACAAAAAAAACCTTTATCCAAAATTTCCGTTTAATACTCTTTGAAATAAATTTATTCACCTTGTTTTCTCTCTTCTTATCACTATTTTCCATTGAATTGTTTATTAGTTCAGTCGTTTGAGAAATTAGATTACGTGGGAATTTTTGGTGATTTATATTCGTCCCGTTAACTCAAGTAATCAGATAACGACATAAGCGCTATCGGTGTGTGCTCTTCTTAGTGTGAAATCACCGTGTGAAGCAATCCTGTTTTACATTAAAATGCTTCCTTCCGAAGAAGACAAATTTGTATTCAAAGTGGTAAAGAACATATTTTCCGTGACTGGTTGTTTGTTATTTTATTTGCGAACGTTTCTCATTCTTACTCGAGGCATGTCAAGAACTTCTCGCAATTTACCAAACTTCATATGTGATTTGTGAATGAGGATCTCTTTCTACAACGTCTTCAAGGAATCATTATACAGATGGCATTACTCTTATCTAATTGTGCTTTTGATGCAATACATGTCCACGCATGTAGTATAGTTCACGGCAACTAGACGTTTTCTGCACTCCGGCACAATGATTCTCCGGTTTCAAGGAATAATACCGCACAAAACAAAACAAAAATTAAATACCGACTATAAATAGCTGATAGTTCACAAAGGTAAAGAGATTCGAATCCCCCCTCGGGCATGGATATTTGTGCCGTCCTTAGTAGTAGCTAGTTCCTAAGTAGTTTGTAAGTTTAGGGACTGATGACCCCGTAGTTAAGTCCCATAAGATCTACAAACATTTGAACATTTAGATTAATTTAACAGTAAACGCAAGTAGAATGACATTCAAAAACTGAGTAGATTAAATGTTTCATCCATTGCAGCAACTGCATTCTATATATTGAAAAAGTAAACAGTTACCAAATGAAAGGTTGCAGATTTATTTACAACTGGTTTCAAGCAATCATTGCCCTTCTTCAGGCATCTGATAATCATATTTATTGAGTGTTACCAATCGGTGAAATCTTCATGTTTTTACCGATTGGCTAGACTGAACCTATATGATAATCAGATGCCTGAAGAAGAGTAATAATTGCTCGAACCCGGCTGTAAATAAATTTGCAACCTTGCAACTGGTGTCTGTTTACTTCTCCAACCTAAAACTTAAGAGATGTTGACATAAAAGGAGCAATAGATAAATAAATAAACAGATCCATTGATATCGGCACTGTAGCATGAACAAAGACGTCTAGCCACGCTCTGCTGTTAAGTATTTGTGTTTCTTTATACTGTGACAACGTGTAATTTGTATGCTGATACAGGTGCCATACGTCAGGATTGTGCCAAGTTACCTATTATCACGAAAACTGATTGTACCGATGGAGTTTTTATTATTCATCATGAAACACACAGAAAATAATTTACTGAAAGCAAAATTCTTCCTTCACAGAATTATATCGCTAAAATAACAGTAAGTGCCTTGGCCACGTACGATTTTCAGACACAGAGGAATTCTCAAAGTCGCAGAGCGTGTGATATATCAGAAGCGAAGCTCCGAGCATAGGTCTGTATGAGCTTCCGAATACCGCAACCAATTTTCTACAGCCAGCAGGAATGCTGCACTATTGAATCGCAGATTTCCATTGGCGACGGCGCACAATCGTGTTTCATCCGATAACAGAGTTTCCACGATGTTGGTCACGCTTTCTAGCACTGCACAGGTACGACAGGCGACACAGATGAGCCACAGAGAGAACATCAGGTGTTGGTCTCATATAGCTGCAGGGTTCATAAAAGGTCAGAGGATCGTTGGCACACGCGGGATAAATGAAGAGCGATGCTGCCATCGTGAGGCTTCATGCCCAGAGCAGTGCTTTGCATTTACAAGAGAAGCAGTCAGCTGGTCATTAACCTGAAACCTGTAGCTATGTTATCAGTACACAACTTAATGAACGCACATGTACGTATAAAGTATTATAAACAAGTACACTGAAAATCGGAATAGAATTGGCTGTATAAACTGTAAAGGACGGCTCCGTGAGATACTTTCAACACAAAGTAAAACCGTAATTGTTCTTTCTACAAGGTTAAGACGCCCCGCAAATGAAGTGGTGTATCACATAAAGAGACGAGAACAACCACTTAAACTGTAAGTTTCGGTTGTCTACAAAATGATTTTACAGTACATACATATTTTAAGAGATCAATACCAATTAGTATCGCAAATTTATATGAACACCTCTGAATTTTGTGAAAATAATATTTCTAATTCTATAAAAAGTATTTATTGTCGCTAACTTGAAAGATATATGAAAATCCCCCTCAGTGGGCTCACGGTTCTTTCGTATGTGCGTAACAAGCACGGAGCCCCGAGCTAATGCAGTCTTCCTTCCTTCTTTACTTCCCGAACTGCATTTCCTTTCCCCCTCCCCTCCTTTTCTATCCTCATTCCCCTCCACACCGGGGGACTGATAACCTCAGTAGTTTAGTCTGCATATCCCAACCGAATAACCCAACCCTATGCAAATCGCTGTAGGTTTATATGTAATTGCTAATAATAATGATTTCGTGTGGCTCCGCGGCCTAGTGCAAGTCTTTCCATTTAACGCCATTTCGTTGACTTACGTGTCCTTAATCTATCCCAGTTATCCAACCGGGGAAAGTGGACCTACATTTTAGCGTGGAATCCGAACCACGTTTCTGGCGACTCCTCACATCGATGAGAATTGAAGGCTGAATTAAAACGCAGACTGAAAAATTCCTACATCCAATGGCATTTCGAACCCGCGACCATTCAGTTACCAGTCGAGAGCTTTACCCCGATACCCCCAATCCCGCAATCGTTCATTAATGTCGTCATTGTGCTTGTGTTGGTTATGGTGACCGGTGTTGTGCATTTTATGCCATGCGTCCGCCATTTGTGCCCCATTATCCCAAAACATATCCTAAGTCAGTGTACGTATAAAGTTTCTAATAAACTCGCAGAGCGCTTGGCCGCTTTCTTAATGTATTCATTAGCTAAGGCAGTCTGATTCCTTATCGTATTTGTACTAATATTAACTACTTATGCACTTGACTGGTGTTGTCATTTTGTATGGCCAGTACGCAGGATTGTTCATATTAGTGCCAATTTTTTACTATATGACATCGCAGCATTTTCGTATAGAAATGCGGATAAACCATCTAAAAATTCCATTACACGTGGGACCGTAAGCCATTTCGTCCAGTGTGTTATAAGCGACCTAAGTCTATGCTTCTCATAACATCTTCATGTGTGTTTCAACGGCTTCGCCTCAGACGTCGGAGCTAATTCTTCTACAGGGCCAATAAGACGTTTACAGTGGAAAAGCAACTATATAGTAATCGTTCTATTATTCTTAATTAAGGATGATGACTATATCAAGTGATATTCCCAAAATTATTTCTTTTCGGTAGCAACACACCGGATACCAGGTAGTATCTTATAAATTTTATATTTTTATTTGTGGACCATGTTCTATTAATTCATGCTGATATAACGTTTCAGATCTACGATGCTACATCAAAAGGCCTATAAGTCTTAGATATTCACGTAGTAACCAATAGTGTGATGTGCCCCGTGCATTATGTAAGATCCTTTATAAATAAATAGAAAACAAGACGGATTTCTGCCCCATGTCCCTCTAATAAAGATGTCTTTTCCTTCTATACGGTGAATACGTCATAATTATGAAAGGAAAAAAATATCATTCCGGCGAATATTGTCAATATTCTCCACGTCTAAATTTAGACTTTTTTCCCTTACAGGTGCAATCGTTAAACTTATTTGGTTACTAACTGGTGGTATACAATTCAAAAATCAAACACAGACGTCTTCTTCTCCTCACTGTGTAGTAAATTTAAATGGTTTGCCATTATGCGATTCTACCTCCACGCACACTACTTAAATAGAGGTTGATTCATGTTTAATTTTAACGACTACGTTACTGCAACAATAATAACTTCCTGAGTGAAACTTTCACTCGGCAGTGGAGTGTGCGCTGATATCAAACTTCCTGGCAGATTAAAATTCTGTACCAGAACCGGGATTCGAACCTGGGATCTTTGCCTTCCGCAGGCAAGTGCAGTACCATCTATTATTATTATTATTGGGTAGTTCTCTCCCTTGTGGTCGCTGATCGTGATTGTTCGTTGTTGTACGACGTGTTCGTGGCTCCGCCTTTTCTTTTATTGCAGAGGGCGTTCAACCCTGTGACCGGTCGCGCTGAGCCACGGCGCGCGCCATCACCTGGGCTATTCCGGCATGCTTCACGGTCCGTCCTCACAACTTTACTTCGCCTCCTACTTCCCAGACTTCACAGAAATTTTTCAGGCAAGTAGGAGGCGAGATACCGGCTGAAGTGAAGTTGTGAGTACAGACCGTGAAGAGTGTTGGGATAGCTCAGGTGGTAGATCGGTTGCTCACGAAAAGCAAAGGTGCCAGGTTTGAATCCCTGTTCGGGACACAATTTTAATCTGCCACTGAGTTTAATAACTTCCTATTTGATTTCTCACTTTATTTCCACAATGATTTCCTTTCTGAAGTCAGAAACGATAAAAAAAGACGTATTCAAAATTAAGATGTTTAATTTTACAATTATTTAACACTTATAATTTTACAAGACTGTTGTTTCTTCCAGTAGCACATACCACTTTCACGTTGTTAACGCATCTCGCCAGTTTTCTAAGATTATTTTGTATATTCTGCAAAGACGACTTTGACATTAGTACAATGGCATATTTCAGTAGGATTAATTACTGTTTCATAGGTTTACATTGTTTACCTACAGATCGATAATTTCAGGACGAAATCAAATGTTTGTTAAGTTTATGGGACTTAACTACGGGGTCATCAGTCCCTAAGCTTACAAACTACTTATCAACTACCTTATACTAAGGACGGCACAAATATCCATGCCCGAGGGGGGATTCAAACCCCCGACCGTAGTGGCCATGCAGACCATGACTGGAGCGCCTCAGTCCCCTCGGCCAGCGCGGCCGGCTCCTCATTACCCTCTATGCAATCGTCCGCAAACCACACATGGTCCGGCGGTTTTTCTCTCGTGCCGTCGGACTCCATAGGCTCGCCGCTAGTTATTGCGGCCGCTTTCGATGTTTCCGGCTGGTTGTTTTTGAGTTTGAAAGCAACCTGCTGCGCTACCATACGCAATTCCTTAGTGGCCTCCGTAGCACCTTCGCGAGCAACACGAACTTTCTTTTTCTCAGGCGACGAACGGCCTGTCACATCTTTCGGCAAGTTAGAAGACGATTTCTTCGATTTCTTGGAAGTTCTAATACCTTTTGTCGTGTCTCTACATTTAATCAAACATTAGTTTCCTTTAATTACCTTGCCGTATCCAATACGTTAACCAATTTCTCCGTCAAACACTTTTATCTGCTTCTAACGTCGATAATAACTCATCATCCGACCCGCGACAGATTAGCCGTTCGCACTAAGGCGCCCACCGGCGATTCGCGCGGCCGTTCCCCGTCGGGGGTTCGAGTTCTCTCTCGGGCGTAGGTGTTTGTGTTGTTCTTATCAGAAGTAACTTTAAGTTAGTGAAAGTAGTTTGTAAGCTTAGAGACTAAAGATCACCGTAGTTAAGTCCCTTAGATTTACAAACATTTGAACATTTAATTCATCTTCTACCGAAGTAATCATTTCAATGTCTATCCTCCTTATCGACTCTAGGGCGGTTGTCCACGATAAGAATTTCCGCCGGCCGCCGGTCCTGCAGATTCGCCGGGTTTGTAGTGACACATTGCGTCTTATGGGGGCCTGTCCTGTCCACGGGGCGACACGGCGAAACGACCGGCCCGGCTGCCGGACGCACCTCCGGTTGCCCACTGCAGGGCCGGCAGCCGGACGGCGCGCCGGGATCTCAGTGGGACGTGTTGGAACACGGCTGCGTGTCCACGGGCCGGCAGCTCGCCGGGTGCCGGCAGACTTTGGTCGCGCCGCAGCCGTCATACGTGCTACTTGTCGAGTTTCAAGATGAGGGCTGAACTGAATATTGATTGTGTAGTTTTGGTGGAGGAACGACCAGTCCCATGGGATAAAACAACAGAAGAATATAAGGATAGACTTTGGAAGCGTGGAAGGATGTGTGTACACAACTTAAACAAGATTTTAAAACGCTGGGAGATAAGGAAAGAATGTACTTTAACTTCATCTCAAATTTATTTTGTTTCATTTTCATTACCCAGCACATTCCTTCTCTCTACACTTATTGTTTATTTCACATATAATATGAATACATTAGGCGAACTTATATTGCCACGGAATATTTCCATTTTCAGAAACAAAATAATTAGCGAACTGATTTCTGATAGTGTTCGCTGACACACACACTGCTTGTGTACGTCTTAGATCTCGTAGTTCAGAGTCCACACCTATAGTTGTATCTGCACACAGAGTATTAAGATCGTCTTCTTTATGGGTGAAATTTTGTAGAACAGTACAAGCCTTCCCTATGTCATTCGCAAAATCAGTGGAGACATTTCAAGGTCGGTGAAAAATCCTCCATTTATTGGTCAATATGCCAAATACACACTCTACAAATCGTCTTGCTTTGCTTAAGCGATAGTTAAAAACACGCTTCTTGAAATCAAGATCTCGCCCACCATACGGACGATGTAAATTATTATGCAATGAAAACGCTTCATCTGCAACGAAAACATAAGGTAATTCCCCTGGAATATTCTGGAATACCCGAGGAGGAGGTAGGTTTAATGTGTTTGTTTGCAACTTTTTCCATAAAGACGTTTCTTTCAAAACACTTGAGTCACAATTTCAACCATAAGCACCGACATCCATAAAAATAAAATTATAATTTGTATCCACTACCGCCATCAGGACTAACGAATAATAGCCTTTATAATTGAAAAAACATTGATCCACTTTCTTTTGGTTTGACTCTGATATGTTTACCATCAATGGACCCTACGCAAATTGAAAATTTTGCAGTAATTTCAAACTGACGCGCTATATTCATCCAGTCATTTTCCTCCAGAATGGGCATATATGTATTATATAACAACAACCACATCTTCATACAAACCTCAAGTAGTATTCTACTAATCGTCTTTATTCTCAGTCTGAAACTGTAATGGAGATCGGTGAAAGTATTTTCTGTTGCAAGGTACCTGAAATGAGAAAAACATATGGGTTTGATTCTACTCTGGCTTCTTCTTTTCAGGAAACATGGTAGTAAAAAAATGGGCAAACATAATAGATAACTGGATGAAGTGTAACAGGAAATTAAATGAAGGAAATAACAGCGGTTCTGGAGCAAGCAAGAAGCGCAAATTCGCATTTTATGAGCAGCTGCAATTTCTACAAAAAATAGCAGACGAGAAAGTTCATCAGATATGCCGGATAATAGTGACGACGTAAACCCGGCTGACAATCAGTCTGAAAAACATTGTCACCAAGTTAAAAGCCACAGAAAAACAAAACAGCTACAAATGAGTTGGACCGAAAGATGATGACTTTTCATTGACGCCTGTATTGAGCAGGGCCAAAGTAGAAGTATGTAATTTTTAGGGGGTTGCCCCAACTGTAGATAAATTTAACGATGATGATACCGTACGTACAGTACGAAGTAATGAAACTTATAAAAAGAATTAGGTCGAAACCGTAATACAGAAACATGTATCAGCAATCTGCACAAGATTCCTGGAATTATGCACCACAGGAATATCAAACGTTTGGTAATATATCATTGTAGCATACACCAAGGCCAAATCAAGATAGCAACTATCTGGCGTACACCCCTGCAGAACACTATCAACTATCAACTTTTACAAGGCCACTTAATGAAGACACGTCTTTGGAAACGTATGCAAGTCCTGCATCCACCGTATCCAACATTTCCGACACATTTGATTTTTGAAACTAATTATAAATCGAACATTCTTTCTTTGATCTTAATGCAAATATGAAAACCCTGTTCATTGTCAGTCTACTTTCTTAATAAAGGGCTTTTTTAAATTGTGGTGTTAATTTTTTATACAGCAAGTAAATAGTTACTAATAAGTAATTTCAATTTGTACTTACCTCAAAGAATGTTTGTAAAGTCTATGGGACATAACTACGGGGTTATCAGTCCCTAAACTTACAAACTACTTATGAACTACTTACGAACTAGGACTGCACAAATATCCATGCCCGAGGGGGGATTCGAACCCCCGACCGTAGTGGCCGTGCAGACCGTGACTGCAGCGCCTCAGTCTCCTCGGCCACCGCGGCCGGCTGTACTTACCTCAGTGTCACTCCAAGCATTTCAGTAGGAGAAATGCAGCTTCGCATATTGGTGTCTTCATGTTGCATATGTGTTTGTAAAATGGACAGTAATTTGTCAAACGTTGTTTTTGACATCCTGTAAAAATTAAAGTGCTTTGTGTCGTCCATTCGTAGTTACTCATGTAGCATACTGAAGGCACCAAATTTAAATCGATCTAGCAGCACAGGATGCTCCCAATACTTCCTATTTTTCTAAAAATAATAACTTATAGTACAACGAGAGTGCAAAGATCGTTGTTATCCATGCGACTGCTGTGTTGCACACAACTAGACTGCAGTATTTCTGGCGTACACGCCGTCTCCGTGGACAAGGGCGTACGGTTTTCTACCGGCCGGTAGGAACGCCGGTCCGGCGAATATTCTTCTCGCGGACAAGCGCCCTAATGACGTCTAGCTTGACCTCAAAGTCTGAGTCATCATCGTGAATCCAATAATCTGTAAGCTTCGAATTTGGTAGTTCCGTATGTTTCCAACGGAGCCTTTTCCTTCTCAACAGATTTACGGCTCAGGAATACATCGTCAGCCACGTCAATAATTTCATTTTCTTCCAATCTCCTCTCATTCGCTTCCTTACAAGTCATATTATTTATTCGTATTCGAATCAGACTTATCGACCGTCGCACGGCACTGAAATAAATTCAACTGAAAAATTGTGCTGGACAAGAATTCGAACCGGGATTGTTCACTTCTCGCTACTGGGCGATATGTTGTAATGTTTCGATGTTGTAAATTTACGGCCGTTAATGTCAACCAATAGTGTCTGGTCTTTTGGACATATTCGAAAGAACAGACACGGTAGCAATAATATTTTATTTGTGGCTCGCGTGCTATGCGTTGTCCATTTTTCGCCTTTGCTTATTTCTTTTTCAGCAACTACCGCACGCGTTTTCTTTGTTTTTTATTTTTTTCATTTATTCTTATTTCATTTTCATCGGTTAACGTCTTATTACTTAAGCCCTCTTTTACCCTTATACTTTTATTTATCTATATGGTCGCGTACATATTTTTTTCCCATTCGCACTGCTTTAACCCTCTGTTCAATCAGACATTGTTACATCTCCATTTTCTTAGAAACCGCTACTTCTTTGTTATCCACACTATTGTCTGCATAATCTTCTTTCCTTACTAGTTCAGACACGTATTTATTGCCTTTTGTTTTGATCGATAGCGACGTAGGTTTAACATCCGTTCCTATAAAGTCTTTGTTCTGCTGCTGAAGCTATAGCGCTCACATATACTGCTAAATCTTGAACGCCTGGTAAGGAATTCGCTCACTCAATTTCGTTTTACTGCCTCCCGCGGTGAATCACTTCCGTGCGCACCTGTTCCAACGCAACTGACGTCTCGAAACGCTTCGCAGATCTGAATTTGCTGCACGGTATTTACGACTCTTCTTCACAACGAATTTTCTTTGTCTGCTCCGGTCGTATCTGTCCGTCTCAGTTTGGTCCGCGACCTATACGGTTATTAGTTTTGGCCTCGTTGCCATTATTACAATTTCGTGGCGTAAAACCCCTACTTACAACCCTTTGTTATTACCTCTTTGTATCACATTCAAACGATATCTTAATTATCTTCTTGTTCTTGATCATTTAGATTGTTCCTGTTGTTATTATGTTTACGATATCCAGTGATATTCGTCTTCTACCCTTTCCAAAACTGTGGAAAAATTACTGTGATTACTCCGAAAATAACGTTTCAAATCTTATGCAAACAGTCCCAGGTATTTTATCAATCAGATCATCTGTTACGTAGATTACTTAATTTCTGATTGCAGAGTTCGCAGAAATATTTCATAGAATTTCTGCAAATGTCAAATGTTTGTCAGTCTATGGGCTTAAATACTTTGGTCATCAGTCACTAGGCTTACAAACAACTTAAACTAAGTTATGTTAAAGGCAACAATTATACCCATTCCCGAGGGAGGACTCGAACCTCCGACGGCGAGAAGCAGCGTGCTCCGCAACGCCTTAGAATTTTCTGCCTCTTTTGTCATACATTCTGCAAATTACGTATTCAAGCCAAAAATATCGTTTTTATCCCAACACTATTCTTAGGTAAATTTATGTCTAAATACATTCTAAGTCATTCCGTCTGTATCCAAGTTCAGACCTCATCTTCTAGCATCTTTTGCTAAAGCACTGATTACATAAGAAAATTAAAAAAAAAAAAATTAAAAAAGAAAGTATTTGTAAATCTATCGGGTCAAACTGCGTGGTCATCAGTCCTTAGCTTACAAACTACTTAAACTAAGGTAAACTAACCTAAGGGCAAACACACACACACACACACACACACACACACACACACACACACATACACATGCCCCAGGGAGGACTCGAACCTCCGCAGCGAGGCGCCTTCGACCGCTCGGCCACTCCACCGCGGAACTGTTTACAGTGTTTATATTTGATACCCTGGTAAAGAGCGAAACGCGTCATTGCTATGAAGACGGTTTTTTACTGAAGGAATATTTATTCTCACTGATTGCCGTACACCATGCACTGGAAATCATTTTGTGTTTGTATTTTCTTGATCGGTTCGATTCTCATGAAAAATTGTTTCACAATTTTTCAAAAAGAGTAACGAATGCCAACCATTAGGTGTCTTAAGAGTTTGTTATTAGGAATTCTTTCAGTTACATACCGTAACTCCGTTTAAGTAGTACTTTATTTTCCAGTTGTTAATTTTTACCCTTAATATTAAAAGTGTTTTTATTAAATTTATGTTCGCAAGCGTTAACTAATTTACTGTGAAGTTTTTCTGGAACAAAGACTTTTTACAAGTGTAATACGTCCATTTTACAATTTTCAGTTGTTTCTATTTCTGTTCAAAATCGTTCAAATGTTTGTAAATCTATCGGACCAAACTGCGTGGTCATCAATCTGTAGCTTACAAACTACTTAAACTAAGGTAATTAACCTAAGGACAACACACATAGCCATGCCCCAGTGCGGATTCGAACCTCCGACGATGAGCAACCGTGCGCTCCGCAGCGAGACGCTTTAGACCGCTCGGCTACTCCACCGCGGCTTTATTTCTGTACTGGTACGTTTGAAGTGTATAAGGAAGCACAGGAATAGGAGATCTTGTCGGAGATGCAGGACGATACCGTTGCTGCTACTCTTCTATGAAAAACTAACGTAGAAATTAGACGGTCGATCAATGCCTAAGGCATTAATTCGGAAAAGGAGAGAACGGTTACATGCTGACGTAATACTGTTGAATACTGTTTTGGGGCAGAAGATGATTAAGGTATCCGAGAGCTTAACGACATCTTAAGATAGGTACAGGCGATATCAAACACCAAAGGAAACAATGTGGAGTGACTTACCACTCAGTTAGAGAGCATGAAGCAATCAAGTAACACCATGGTAATATGAGGACTGGAAACAGATGCGGTACTGTACACTCAGAAAACCAAACAGATATTAAACAACTCTCTAGTAATACAGGAGCATTTGAACGTGTTGGATGAGAATTAGCAGTATCTTGGTTGTTATGAATGATAGCATACATTATTGATAGCGCATGGGCAACTAATCGCTTCTTTGCTACCCCCACCCCGAATAGTTCTTAGCCGGTCTGACGAAAATACAGGAAAATTTTACGGCACCGTCTCGGAACCTAGTGGAGCCTCCGAAGAGTAATCTGACGTTTTTCTGTCACATGTAGGTAGCTCAAATAGAGGACAAGACCTATCAGTCCACTTTCCAGCAGCAGTCTTAAATTCCAGGTAAGACAATTGTCCGGTAAAATGGAATATCATGAAACGGGTACATTTAAGTACTAGTGAAATGTTGCATATCTCATAAAATGCTTTTATGACCTTTCAGGTGGGGTGCCAACAGGAGATTAACACGATGTGTTCGACCAGGGTTGTCCAGAGTGATACACACGCATGTGAGGTGAATTTATTCCAGGGAAAAGCTGAACTTACGCGTTAGCGCGTACTAGGCTCTATAACTCACATTGCTAGACGATGGGAGCATAATTGGTTTACTGAGTGTACGCATTAAAAGTACAAAACTAAAATGCTATGAACGAAGCAAACATCACGATTTAAGAAATAGTGGAATCTTGTAGGAAGGTGCAATGTCTGATATAACGCGACCACTTCGTTTATCCGGCTTTGTTTCGGCCGAAACATGGCAGCCAAGAACTTAAGATTCCTGAGAACATTCAGAGATCCTCTAGACTTTGGAACGATTGATAACATCAGAGAAGGGGCAGATCACTCCAGAGCAGATGTTACAGTAAGTTCTGCAGTACAGCTAGAGGTCGCTGACTCAAGTTTCGAGAATGAGCATTTCAGCTACTAGTACTACAGCGATTCTGGTCATCCCTTCTGTAACATCCGCGTGTTACACACAAACCAGGTCATGACACACCGAACAGTTCATGGATTAGTTATTTATTGCTTGGTTCAATAATGGAGTAAGGAGGAATATGGAGGGAAGAATACCGACTCAAAAAACTGCGTGCTGCAGACGAGGAAAAAGAAATGAGCAGAGACGAACAATGTACCATGCATAGTACGCGTTACGAAAATACAATAAGATTACTGACAAGGTTTCTGTTCTTTCGGATATGAAGAACACTACATTGGTTCACGTTGTTGTTGTTGTTATGATCTTCAGTCCGGAGACTGGTTTGATGCAGCTCTCCACCCTTCTCTATCCTGAGCAAGCCTTAACGGCCGTAAATTTACGAAATCGAAATATTCAAACATATCAACGGCTGCCGTGAATCGGAGAATCCCGATTCGAATCCTGGTCTAGCACAAATTTTAGCTTCGCTATTCAGTTTATTCCGTTTTATTAATTTTATTAATTTTTTATTAATTTTTCTTCGCGACGAGTCAATTCGTCGCTCTGAAATGGTCGACATGTGTGAATATTTCGAATAATTATAAATAATGATATTAATAAGAAAAGGAGTGAGGAAGCAATTGCAATGGGAATGGAAAAATATGGCACAATTGGCATTTTTGGCGGTATATTGCTGAATCGTGAATCTGTTGAGAAGAAAAACGAATAAGAGAAAATTATAGTAGAGTAACGGTTTATGTAAATAAGAAATAGCCATTACCTATATGAAGAGAACCAATGAGTTATGCATGATAGTAAAAGAGTGAAATTTCGGGACGAATTACTTGAAGGCCATAGGAACGTTGCATAGCAAATGAAACATTGGGTAAGAAACTAATTTTTCTTCGCGACGAGTCAATTCGTCGCTCACAGAAGTGCGTGGCTGCGAAGCAGAGTTGCGTGAACGAATGCGAACATTCAAAACAGTGGGCGTGACGAAGTGAACACGCAACAGGCATTAGTAAGGAATCACTGTATCAGCTCTGTACGCAAAGTGCAGCTTGCACAGAACAGACACTGAAAGGAAGGAGAAGAGGAGTAACTTTCATAAGAGTGCCTTCTGATGAGCAAGCTTTGCATAATGAAGCGTCTTGGAGACTTTACGCGGAACTTTGCGCCAATCAGGAATACCGATCAGTATGGAAATTCAGCGAACTCTATATAAAGTCGCCGTTACACCCTCATATTTTGGCAGTTCCATTTAAGATACCAATGGAAAGCTCTTCTAAGTTTCAGGATGCCGGTTGAATATCCGAAGTACTATATCCCACCGCAGAGAAGATTATAAGAGCTGAACCACAGCTAAACGACTGTGGAAATGCAACTGTACGATCCACGCAAATGCTGAGATGGGACCCGGAAAGATCTTTCGAGAGTGGAGTGCCGATCTGTCAGTCCGCACGCAGAACGACTTCGATTTCGGGCACAAGAAACACATTTTATGAGACGGTTTTCATACAGCTGTTACTAGCTAAATGAAGAGACCGCATTCCGGTTGCATGAAGCGAGTTCTGTTGCCTTCGAGTCTTCCGCCATCTGACAACCAGGTACATGATGACCTCTGAACGAGGGACCTGAATGTGATGACATCATCGATAGTAGTAAGGTCATTATGCACGACCTCTAGCCACATGCCCTGTCTAGTCAAAACACACACGGTAGCCAGGCAGACACCCACTACGGCGAGCTCGGACCAACAGATCCTTCACTGACCATCACCACAGCGTACTGCGTCAAAGTCCGCGTTATGGCGTGGCAGACAACGTGCTCGAGTAACATCGGAAGAATGAGCACCGTGATCTAACTACTCAATGAGAGATTCTGAACTAATCAATCGCCCTATACGCAGCAGCGCGGGAGCGCCTCCTACGACGAAAATAACGTGGCACCTCGTAAGTCGACCAATGCAGCAGCCCGAGACAGACCAACACCATCTACAGAGAAGGCCTCAGTGCAGTCACAGAGAGTAGGCCGTGATCGCTAGCTGACTTGCTACTCGCTATGAAGTTAACTGCGAGGTCATCAGTTACTAAACTTAAAAACTACTTATGAACTAGCGTATACTAAAGAAGACACAGACATCTATGTTCCATTAAGTTTCGGGTGTGCAGCCGCAAGAATTCTCCTTCTTCTTCTAATATTTCGGCTGTATAACGTTGAGCCATCTTCAGAGTGAGCCGAAAGACTGACGCTCCAATGCTCGCTTCGGCCCTCTATACTCACGTACCGCGCGACTGCGCATGCGGCCACAGATACATATGCGCCACAGACGTTATTCGGCGGCAAAGACGCGCACAATGCACGAGTTGAATCTATGACTCTGCAGTCGATCGGTGTTGGCATGTCGATGTGTCAGTATGAGCTGCACTGTGACGACGTCTTTGTGAGTTTATTACAGAAAGTGCCGGATTCCATGCTTTATCGGAATATCTTTCTCTTGGACCATTCATTGGTCCAATTTAGGTTTTTTCACATTCGTCCTTCGTCCTTCGTCCTGTTTTCATGCGTGATCTATTGTCAACTTTTAGGCACTGCGCCTACTTGCCACTAAATCTGAGGTGTGGGAGGAAGGGGTGATACGGAGTTTCCATTGTGAGATCTTGTGAGTCGCTTGTGAGTCACACCAAAGCCATCTAGACTGACAAGGGCTATGCGCTTCCCGGTAAGAGAAGTCATAACAACGGCGAACAGTGTTGTGTGGCATCATAATGTGATTTGAGATTACGTGTATGTTACACATTGTGTTTAGGATGTTTTTTCGTGCTTTACGCAAAACAGAAATTCGTGCTCGTAGCTGATAAAGTACCTAATACGAATAACGTTAACGTTACTTCTCCCCGGGGGGCTAACAGTTCTTTCCTGAGTACGTGCGTGGCGAGCACGGGGCCCCGAGCTAATGCAGTCTTCCTTTCTTCTTTACTTCCCAGACTGCATTTTCTTTCCCCCTTCCATCCTTCCCTATTCTCACTCCTTTCCATCCCCACCGGGGGACTAATAACCTCAATAGTTTAGTCCCCCTAACCCAACCAAACAACCCAACAACCGAGCCCGACCCAACATTACTTGCTAACAGTTCATAAATATACCAATACCAATTTGTCTCTGACTGACATTCTGAAAAACAATCTGTGCAACATTATGTATTCCAAAAAATATGCCACGACCGCCATATTTTTATTTATTTAGCAAGATGACCGCTTTCTATACTCAAATGCATCTTCTGGTCTCTGATACACTTCACATTACCTGCTCATTGAAGTACTCCACATAAAAGCGCTGAAACAGCAAACTATAAAGGCCGCCGTCGGGGGTTTGAATCCCCCCTCGAGCGTGAATGTTTGTATCGTCTTTAGTATAAGGTAGTTCATAAGTAGATTTTAAGTTTAGGGACTGATGACCCCGCAGTTAAGCTTAACAAACATTTGAACATTTGAAACCATAAGGAAGGTATAGACAAAGATCCACCAAAATCGACATTGCTCTCTTAGCGACATCATAGAACTTTTTTTAATAAATAAATAAAATTAAAGAAAAAAAATAAAAAGGGAGCACCGTAGGAATTTTGCTCGTTGTTTGTCTACCCACCAGCATAATATGGTTTTAATGTTTGACTTTCCACCAGCACATTTCTAAGCAGTATATGGGGATATTCAATAAGCAGATAAATGTAAAGAGTAGCAGAGACCAGAAGCTGGTGCCTATGACTGTCTAAACCGGTCGTCTTGCCTAAATAAATAAGAACGAAGTATTGCGGTCGTGGCATATCCATTATCATATACTGTCATAAGATCGCTCCCTGAGCAACTTAAATAACATGCAAAATTAGATTGGGCGTTTCATCAGCTTTTTTTTTTTACGCCACAGTACTCGACATGAGCAGCCAGAAGTAGGCGGCCGACCAGCACGTCGGCAGAATGTGCTGGCTGTGCGGAAGCTGGGTTCGGGTAGCAGCCGACGTAGGAAGCCCTAAGGGACGGCGGTCGAGACATACGAGAAAGACAGGCCCCAGCCAACATCGTCTACATACAAGGCCTCACAACAAGCCTGTATCACGTCACACCGATAGGCAGCCAAGCTCACTACGAGCTACGAGGTGGCTATGCCCTAGCGGCCAGCCAGTGAACTTACGAGGGCAGCCTATCGGCGTGACGTGACTCGGACTGGTTGTGATGCCTTGTATCTAGACGGTTTTGCCCCAGCGCAGTCGTCATGCCACGTAAGCAAGGTAGTTCCGAGCCGGCGCGATCGCTAGCCGATTGGTCGACCGCTGGGGCACAGCCCACTGCGTCATAGCGGGCAGGCACTGAGCTAGCTATCGTGCCGGCTCGGAACTACTTTGCTTACGTGGTATGACGACTGCGCTGGGGCCTGTATTTCTCATTGGCCTCGACGGCGGTCGCGGCCAACGGGAAATACAGGCCTGAGCGCGCACGTGACGTAAGCAAGATAGTTCCGAGCCGGCACGATCGCTAGCTCAGTGGCTGCCCGCTATGACGCAGCGGGCAGTACCCCAGCGGCCGGCCAATCGGCTAGCGATCGCGCCGGCTCGGAACTACCTTGCTTACATAGCATGAAGTGCGCGCTCAGGCCTGTATTTCTCGCCGGCCACGGACGGCGGTGATGTGACGTCAGGCGGTGATCTCTCCGGCCGAGATACGAGGGCGCCCTGCAGGGCTGGAGCGCTCACCTGCTGGTGGGCCGCGGCGCCGTACCGTCTTGCAAGTCGGCGGCGTTTGAGGTACGGAGTTCGGCGTCTGCCAGTTACGTTGTGCGTTCCAGGTGGTCTGCAGGGGTTAGGGTTCCGGTTTCACTGCCCACCAGCAGCATCATGGAGTCTTGGTGGTCGCTAGTGGGTTGCTTCGGTGAGCGACACAGGGTGTGCCCTTTGTGCAGTATACTGCACAGGCTGCCCGGTGTCAATATGACTCGTGCAGAAGCGAGAGGTTTCGGCCTTTACTAGGTCGTATGGAAGCTGAGGCTGTCGTAATCACGGCTGCTCGGTGGCAATGTCGCTGACGACATGAGGGAATTTGTCCGGCCAGATTTCCGTCTTTTGTAGCTCAAGTGTTTTGAAACCTATTGGGACAAACTGCTATGGTCATCAGTTCCTAGACTCACAAATTACTTAAACTAACGCTTTGTATGTGGCTGAGTAGACTTTCCCGGCGTAACAACTGATAATATTCTTCTCTGACCTGAGAAGTATGGGGCTGTGGATCATAGAGTATATCGCAAACCCACACATACCGATCTTCATGAAACTACTTGTCATTCGCCACACCAACGCATGGGGGTCTTGCGTACTCTAGTGAAAAGAGCGTACAGCCATTTCTTATGCAGAACATCTGAGTGAAGAAATTGAGCATTTTAAGGTTGTCTTTAAACAGAATGGGTATACTGCTCAACAAATTTGTCGCGCATTTCAGTTTGGACCGACAGGTGATCCATTACAGGAAAACTACAAATCTGTCGCTTGTTTTGCCTTTCGCCGGGAATACGTCCTCGAAAATTCCAAGAATTTTAAGAATATATATATATATATATATATATATATATATATATATATATATATATATATATATATATATTATGGGACTTAACTACGGGGTCATCAGTTCCTAAACTTACAAACTACTTATGAACTACTTACGAACTAGGACGGCACAAATATCCATGCCCGAGGGGGGATTCGAACCCCCGACCGTAATAGCCGTGCTGACCGTGACTGGAGCGCCTCAGTCACCTCGGCCACCGCGGCCGGCGATTTTATATTAAGAGGTGTTTTTATGCCACAAGCAGTGACTAGGACTCTCCTTGGGACAGTCAAGGACTATTTGGGACTAAGGAAGCCCGCTGTGTACAGAATTCCGTGTCACTCCGGTAAGACTTACATTGGGCTAACGACCCGCACTGTTCTGGATCCGTGTAAGGAACATCATCGTCATACTCGTTTGCTTCAAACTGAAAAGTCGGCTGTTGCAGAACACTCTCTTAATGAGAGACGCAAGATGTTATGTAATGAGACACAAATGATTGCTCCTGCCTCTCGCTACTGGGAATGTGTTCTTAAAGAATCGGTGAAAATTCGTGTGGCCGATCACATTATTAATAGGGAGAAAGGCTTCCCTTTAGGTAAGACTTGGAACACAATTTTATCTGACATTAAAAAACAAAGGTCTTCATATCGATCTGCAGTTTCTAATAACTGGTTGTTCTTTCGACCCATCGGTTTCGCCGATTTCCTCCGCCGGCGCGCTACTATTTGTACTGCGCCTAGAGGGCCTGTTCAAATGTTCAAATGTTTGTATAACTTATGGGACTTAGCTACGGGGTCATCAGTCCCTAAACTTACAAACTACTTATGAACTAGCTAATCCTAAGGACGGCACAAATATCCATGCCCAAGGGGGATTCGAACCCCCGACCGTAGTGGCCGTGCAGACCCTCGGCCACCGCGGCCGGCTAGAGGACCTGTACCAAGAAGGTTAGAATAGTTGGAGACACCCTTAACGCCACTTAAGTGAAGCAATCGCCTCCCTATTATGGTGCCAATAACATTTGTGGCGACTAGTGTGTATTCAACAATGTGGTGTGTATAAACAAGCTGCTTCTAGAGCTATGTTGGATAGAATGCAAGAAATTCCATTGAGTAAGCAAGCAGCGAGAACTTGATACTATTAGAGACTTGGCCCAAGCAAATGGTTATTCTGAAGGTATGGTCAATGGTTTGCTTAGAAGAATGTCGAAATTGTCTTCCACTACCACAGGAGGCAGCGCACAGGCCTTGTTAATCAAGGTGGCGTCGGTCACGATCGCAGTCTGCCTTGTTTAGCGAGATGCTGGCCTCTTTCCCATCTCAAGTAACACGGCATGAGCTGCTGCTGGTAGGTAGGGCACGCGTAATTAGGGCCAACGAAAGAGGGCGATTGTTCCGCAGTGAGGACGCGGGGCGGCCACAGCGGTGGCGGCGCTTGCGGCACCGTAACAATGCGCTTGTCTTCGGCGCTCGGCGGCCGGCATACTGATGGGCGATGCTGCGGCAAGGCGGCCTGGTGTGGCAGCCGCGGCCTCCAGCTGCTAGTGGCGGCTGTCTGCTGCCGCTGTCGCTATTGATCCCAGGGGCCTCCGTGCCAAGTTTGCGACTCCGGCGTGGCGTGCGACGGGTCCGGAACCTGGGCCTGCCCACAACTTGCCCAACGGCGGGCCGTCGCAACTTCGGCTCGCCGCCGGCTCGTCCGTGACAGCAGCACGCCACACACACTTCTGCACTCGCTTCAGTTGCCTAATCGTTCACTTTCTAACTTTGAGACAAAAATCTGATAAATCTTTATGATAAATTGGATCGCCGTTATGTTTTCCTAAACATAGAAGAGTTAATCTTGATCTATGTGACTAGTGGCATATGCCATACTAGGATCAAGACTCGATTGCCGGCCGCGGTGGCCGAGGGGACTCAGGCGCTTCAGTCACGGTCTGCACGGCCACTACGGTCGAGGGTTCAAAACCCCCCTGTGACATGGATATTTGTGCCGTCCTTAGTGTTAGCTAGTTCATAAGTAGTTTGTTAGTTTAGGGACTGATGACCCCGTAGTTAAGAACCATAAGCTATACAAAGATTTGAACATTTTCGAAGACTCGACTAGTTGCTCTATTTGCACTACTTCTATGACATAAATGTTTTCTTCCTTTTGGCATTACAAGCAAACATTTGTAATGACCTCTGAAATAGTGACTGGCATTGGTAAAGATAGTACTAAAAAAAGTGAAATACATTCGGATTGTATTTCAAAATTCAAAGGTATGACCTAACTATTTACAATGTTAGGTGACCAAGAGTCACAAAACAATAATATGAAAATGCAGTGTGTCCGCAAAGTCTCTTATTTATTTGTTTAATCTTTCAAAAGCAGTCCAAAGGCGGTTATGCCACTTGCCAGGTTATAAAAAAAATTGTGTTTCATGTACTGTTTTTATTCTTCTGATGAAGTTGTCCCTAGTGGCAACAAAAAAATTGGATTACGGTTGCTGTTCAGCCAAGTTCATAGTTGTAATAAAGTAACCCTTTACCTCCGAACAGGAAGTCCAGTGGCCAAAGGAGGTAGCACCACAGTCTAACATATACAGTCGCGACACTCACTACTGTGAAAGTTGATATCAACTGACAGTTGCAACGACACTAGCGCTCCTAGCGGTGGGCAAGCCGCCGTGTGAGTGACATTTGATTATAATTATTTTTCTACATAATTAACGAAACACTTACTGTACTTTTTGCGTTACAAGCATTAGTAAAACATCAAGAGACATGCATAATACGGAAATTAATGTAAAAACAGCAGAATTTAACTGTTTCAGTGGTATAAAGATCATCTTTGTCATGAACAAATATTTACGAATATGTTTATATTTGCAGCTTATTCTGCTGAAAATAAGCAGAATGTAAATATAAGAGAAGCATGTATTTCTATTATAGTCTGTTCTTACAATGAGAAGCCGTTTTTTGACGCATATCAATTCGATGTGGAGTCTGATAATTCGCACATTTTTACACCTCATTCGTCTTTCTTATACATGCATAGTTCGAGTGTAATTGCATTAGCTTAAAAAGACTTTTTTCATTATTCTTGCCGTCTGTGGTTTAGCTGTAGCAACAATTGTGAAATTCGAATCTTCTTTGTTGTAAAACAGTTTCATTGCTTATTCAGTTTTATTGCCATGTCTGTTACGTTTTTCCTTCAGCTACAGCCGTGGTGGCTGGTCTGGTAAGTTAATACTGTAGTTACCGCATTCTATATACGTTTCGTACGTACCACTCTCACTATTTACTGAAACTGTAATCAGTAAACGATAACGTTGCTCAGTAGAAGAGTGACGTATTTCTGCCAAAGCGCAGGTTTTCTGGTGTTTGCTAGCCACTTTTCTTTATTTAATAGATATTGAAATTATTCAGTAAGAGCCTGTAGGTTACAAGATGATTGTAAATAAACTGCCCTGTAATGTACCGTTTCGTACCTTGTAAGGGAGTATACGAAACTTACGAAAGGCAAATGTCGAGCTATTATTACGTTATTGCGTATTTTTGTGGCACTACATAATTTCCCTAACGTAAGAAAGAAAATTAAAATTAATATAAACGATTCTATTCGTACGCATCTAATATCGTATTCAGAAATGTAGCTTGCCGGCCGCTTGGAGCGCTGCTGTCGCAGTGTATAACAAAAATCTGTAGGAGTGTCGTGACTGTGTGTGTTTGACTGTGGTAGCACTTCGGCATCACTCGCCCCCCACCCCCCCCCCCCCCCTGCCGTCTTTGGCAGTAGGTAGGTGTGGTGCGATGACCTCTCGCCCATCCACCTGTGACTGTGCGCAGTGTCGGCGCCGCTTTACAGCGGGAAGCTGGCAGAGTGGCGCAGCAGGCGGCCATTATTGGAGGCGCTTTGCTCGCCTCTTCCTGGCCGGGCATTATGCGCGCGCCGTGAGCTGCCAGAGGCCGCCGGCCGGGATATTGCCGCCAGACGGCCAGACGCCTGGCCGCCGGTAAGGGTGCGGCGTTCCGCAGCCAATAACGGCCCCACGCAAACATACCGCCACCGCCGGCCACGAAATGCGGCCCGCCCGCCCACGGAGCCGCCACTTTAATCACAACCGGCCACCTGCCGAACCACGTGTTCGCTGCCGGCTGTGCGGCCCGCTAACACCAATAATATTGTCGCCAATTCTTTCACTGGCTCGTACGTTCATTTCTATTTAGAAACGTCAAGTACGTTTATTAACCATAAAATCTCGGGTGAACTGCCTGATGTCCTTAACTTCTTGCCACGATATTTCAGCGCCGAGTCTTCTGGCCATCTTCAGGTGAGTACCGCCGAAGTACTGACGGAGACGCACTGAGCTGTGCTATGTATGCCCAATTCAGCCGACATTGCGCATGCGCGTACCTAGCGTGCGCGTTCACTACAACTACGTACGCTGCTCAGAGCGCCCTCCGTGGTGGAGGCTTGTCGCTTCGATATCAGATCGATTATCGTCGTCATTCAGTTGCAGAAAACTACGCCGACTACGAAGTTTTTCGATGACAGGATTCCATGCAGCATTTATTTGCATTTATTTGGAAAAAAAAATTACAAAAGCACCAGTTAGAATAACATAATCTCTTTAATGCAGAACACATTAAAGTAAAAGTGCCTACTAAAATTACAATAAAACGTAACTATTTCTACCATAAACATACCTCATATAAATTTCTTTTTATATCAGACTTTAAAGAGAGCGCCTTAGTCGCAAATGACGCATGCTGACGTCAACTGTGTAAGAATTGTAACAGCTGCGTTAGTACGAACGCAATCTCCAACATGGAGGTCGAGATGTTTTAAGTATTTTGTTTTTAAGGTACTTTTTTTGAAATTACTAAAAGTTTCCGGGCTGTTATGCCGTGGTCTAGTGGATTTATTGTCGAAGCCCAACGTTTCGTCCCCGACCGCGGAGGACATTCTCAAGGGGGATCGTGGCACTTTGAATGTCCGATACACACACTGGCTCTCTACTGACTGAAGCCAAACTCCGTTTACGGGGGCTCGCACGCAGAGGTGTGACATCAGATGTTTGACATGCGCGCGCAATTCGTCCTTGCCGATTGCCACCGTCCGTCAATATCGTCCCATGGTGGAAGACTGTAACATTTCTTCTGCAAAACCGGAATCCAGATTTCATTTAGTTTCACACCCTCCTCCATCCTATTGAAATTATTGGGGTGTTTTACAATTTCTATGGCCTCCCTGTACAGTGTTTCGTGGTATCCATTTATGACTGCTAAAACCTGAGTCTTATCAAATTGAATAAGGTGGTTCCCTGGTTGAAAAACATGTTCAGCAACAGCTGATCTGTCAATCTCTCCCATTCTACAGTTCCCCTTGTGCTCATCTAGTGGTTTTTTGACTGTTCTTTTTGTGGTACCCACGTATGTCTCCACAGCTACTCGGAATCCTATAAATTCCTGCTTTTCCAGCGATTTGCGAGCATCCTTTGCCGATTTCAGGTGATCCTGTATCTTCCGAGTAGGTTTGTAAATAACGGCAACATTCCGTTTCGTCAAAATTTTACCGATGTGGTCGGTGACGTCCTTAAAAAAAGATAGGAAGACTATAGATTTAGAAGGAACCCTTTCATCGTTTTCAACTGTACGTGTCGGTCTCAAAGCTCTCCTTATATCTGTAGACGAATAGCCATTCTTAAGTAAAGCATTACTCAGGTGTTTCAATTCCGCGTCGAGTAATTCCGGTTCGCAGATATTCCTTGCTCTGTCCGCCAACGTCTTTATAATGCCCCGCTTTTGCTGTGGGTGGTGGTTTGACTCCCGGTGCAGATAACGGTCTGTGTGTGTGGGCTTCCGATAAACTGTGTGGCCCAATCTGCCATTCTCCTTCTTCAAAACTGATACGTCAAGAAAATTCAGTTTTCCGTCTCTCTCCTTCTCCATGGTAAACTGGATTCTAGAATTAATCCCGTTGAGGTGTTGAAGAAAACGATCTAGTTCCTCTCTACCATGCCTCCATACAACAAACGTTTCGTCTACATAGCGAAACCAAATAGCAGGTTTTTGTTTGCTGTTTTCAATGCCTGTTCCTCGAATTTTTCCATATAGAAATTTGCTATAGCCGGGCTTAAAGGGCTCCTCATAGCTACACCATCTGTCTGTTCACAGAAATCATCGTTCCATTTGAAATAAGTAGTCGTGAGGCAATATTTGAACAGATCTGCAATGTCGGGTGGAAAGAGGAGATTCAGCTGCTGCAGCACCTCATTGACTGGAACCATAGTAAACAGAGATACCACGTCAAAACTTACTAATATGTCCTCTGGATTGACCAATATATCATTCAATTTACTTATAAAATGTCTCGAATTCTTGAAGCCGGGGACGAAACGTTGGGTTTCGTCAATAAATCCACTAAACCGCGGCATAATAGCCCGGAAATGTTTAGTAATTTTGACCATTCCGGCCGTGAAAGTTTACATTTTACAATATGTTTTTTTATCATTAACTTTAAATGAAACTTGTACAATTGGCTTATAACGTGACATGTATGTTATTCTAACTGGTTCTTTTGTATTTATTTTAGCACTGATAATGACCATTCAGTGGTCGAGATATAGATCTGCAAATAAATAAATATATTTTTACGACTAATTGCTGAAAAAAATTTCCACAAGTCAAATACAGTCGCGGAGCACAAATTCCACCATGGAATCATCCTCGAGAAAATCGTATTTGAAAGTTTGCAGGTACATGTCAGTACCAATGATAAAAGTAATTGTAGCATGAGTTAGTGTAGCTTAGGTGGTAGCGTTCTGGCCTTACAACGTTAGGGACAGTGGTTCGAATCCTTATTTTTAGTTGTGTCCGATTACTTATACAATTTTAATAAGTAATGGTAATTTTTATGAAAAATGTATTTTTGTCTATTCGTAATTTTCTTTATTTATAAAAGATTATAAACAATGATGGTTTCAATAAAACAAACATGAGTTAGATTTTTGTAGTATTTGCTTCACTATTTAATCAATGTTGTGAAGCCATATGTAAAAAGGAAAGATTTATTTTCCAAATTGATTCTTTGAGTGGACAGACCGATCCTATGTTGTGCAACAAAGTTTTTCCAAACGACAGGCGTGTGTCTACCTGCACCGTGTAAGTAATTCCGTCAAAATGCACCCTACTGATGCAGCCTTGCGACGTGTATTTGTAACATCAAGTAAAAACTTTCATTAAGCGCCTGCAAAACTGTGCCTACTTGATCGAATGAGGACATGAAATTAGTGATAGAGAAGATTGAACCAAACTTCATTTAAATATTCATTACCAGTTGTCCTCTCCAATCTTCGGTGAATTAATCAGGTATGTGTGGTTCGAATTTCAACTGGGCGATAGAAGCGAAATCTTCATGAACGTAAATGAAGTTTATATTTTGGTTATTTAAGTAATAGCCTTACATCATGACGCGGTACCATACCCAGAAAACTTTTATGTCATCGTAAATGAAGTTTGCTTTTCAGTTGACATATGAAACAAAAATTGCGACTGTACGATGTGCTTGAAGCCTTGAAGATTATTGTTTTCCAAGTTTTTACTATCCTTTTTACCCTGGCATGTATGAGACAACATCGAAACTAAGTTTTTTTTTATTTTTCAATGTAGCCAGAAATATGCACTTTGCAATAATTTTTGTGTATTTTATTGTTTTTGTTTCTTTTTTTTTGTTTTTTATTATTATTATTTAGAAGGTCAATCGCGAAATTTGATCGTCTCCGCATTATACTTTCAGCAAGAGAAGTTTACAGTAGTTCGGAGTGTGCCAAAGCGATGCTGTTCGGCGTGCAGGAAATACACAAAAGGTAGCCCACCTGCTTCGCTCTGACCAGCCAAGGACTACCACAGTAGCTGATGACCGCTACTCTAGGATTTCAGCTCTGAACAACCCGGAAACGAACTCCACAATGATGTTTTTCGTGCAATCACAGGACGTCGTCTGTCGACTCAACTCGTACGTCATAGGCTACGCGACGTATAACTTCACTCCCGTCACGACAAGGTCCAGCCTTGACACCTAGACACCATGCTGCGTGATATACATGGTGGCCCATTGATAGTGACCGGGCCAAATATCTCACGAAACAAGCATCAAACGAAAAAATTAAAAAGAACAAAACTATTCTAGCTTAAAGGGGGAAAACAGATGGCGCTATGGTTGGACCGCGATGCCATAGGTCAAGCGGATATCAACTGCAATTTCTAAATAGATACCCCCATTTTATTACATATTCGTCTGGTACTTAAATAAATATGAATGTTTTATTTGGAACACTTTTGTCGCCTTGTGATTGATGGCGCTGTAATATTCATAAATATATTGGTCACAATTTTTTGACGAACTGTGGGTAACAGATAGATTTTTTTAAATTAAAACACAGAATGTAGGTACCTTTGAACGTTATTTAGGTTTTTCTAATGTGATACATGTACATTTGTGAAATTATCATTCATAATGACAACGCATGCTGTTACTGCGTGATTACCCGTAATGACTGCAATAAATGCTCTGAATGATGTCCTTCAATGCATTTGGCAATATGCATAACGAAATTCCTCTCAACAGCAAGTAGTTCGCCTTCACTAATGTTCTCACATGCATTGACAATGCGTTGTCGGTGAATCACGATAACAAATATCCTTCAGTTTTCCCCACAGAAAGAAATCCGTGGATGTAATATCCGGTGAACGTGTGGGCCATGGTGTGGTAATTCTACAACCAACCCACCTGTCATTAAATTTACCATTTAAGACCGCTTCATCTGCACGCGAGCCATGTGCCAGACATCCATCATGTTGAAAGTACGTCTCCATACTATCATGCAGTGAAACATCTTGTAGTAAAATCAGTAGATCATTACGTAAGAAATCAGCATACATTGTACCATTTAGAATGCCATCGATAAAATAAAGGCCAATTATCCATCCTCCCATAGCCCTGCACCATACATTAACCCGCCAACATCACTGATGTTCCACTTGTCGCAGCCATCATAGATTTTCCGTTGCCCATTAGTGCATATTATGCCAGTTTACGTTAACTCTGTTTGTGAATGTCGATTCGTCACTAAACAGAACGCATGAAAAGAAATCTGTTATCGTCCCGCAATTTATTTTGTGCCCAGTGGCAAAACTGTACACAACTTTCAAAGACTTCGCCATGCGAATCCTGGTGCATAGAAATAATGGTACGGGTGAAATTTATGTTGATGTAGAATTCTCAGCACCGACGTTTTTGAGATTCTACATCTACATACATACTCCGCAATTCACCTTAGGGTGTGTGGCGGAGGGTACAATGTACAACTACTAGACATTTCCTTTCCTATTCCACTACCAAATAGAACGAGGAAAAACAAGAATGCCTATATGCCTCCGTACGAGCCCAATTTCTCTTATTTTGTCTTTGTGATCACTACGCGAAATGTAAGTAGGCGGCAGCAAGATCGTGCTACACTCAGCTTCAGCCTCTAAATTTCCTCAACAGAATTTCACGTAAAGAACGCCGTCTTTCCTCCAACGATCCCCAGTTGAGTTGCCGGAGCATTTCCGTGACACTCGCGCATAGGTCGAACCTATCAGTATCAAACCTAGCTGCTCGCCTCTGAACTGCTTCTATGTCTTCCTTTAAACTGATCTGCTGCGGGTCCCAAATACTTGAGCAATACGCAAGATGTGGTCGTACAAGCGTTTTATATGCGGTCTCCTTTACAGATGAAGTACATGCTCCTAAAATTCTCCCAATATACCGAAGTCGGCTAACCGCCTTACTCACAACTGTTCTTACATGCTCGTTCCAAATCATATCGCTCTGCAATGTTACGCCTAGATATTTGAACGACGCGACAGCATCAAGAAGCTCACTACTAATGCTGTATTCGGACATTATGGCATTGTTTTTCCTACTCATGCGCATCACCTTACATTTTTCTACATTGAGAGCTAGCTGCCATTCTTCGCACCAACTAGAAATTTTTCCTAAGTCATCTTGCATGCTATTACAGTCAGTTAAAGACGATACCCCCCCATACACCACAGCATCATCAGCAAACAGCCGCAAATTACAACTTACTCTGTCCATCAGATCATTTATATAGATAGAAAATAATAGCGGTCCTATCACACTCCCCTGGGGCACGTCTGACGATACACTCATCTCTGATGAACACTCGCCGTCGAGAACAACGTACTGCGTTCTATTACGTAGGAAGTCTTGCAGCCAGTTACAAATCTGTGAACCTACTCTATAAGCTCGTATTTTCGTTAGCAGTCTGCACTGTGACACCGCGTCGAACGCCTTTTTGAAGTGGAGAAAAACACAATCCGCCATCCATGGCTCGCAAGATGTCATGTGAGAAAAGGTCAAACTGAGTTTCACATGAACGATGTTTTCTAAACCCGTGCTGATTCACGGAAAGAAGCTTTTCCGTTTCTAGGAAATTTACTATATTCGAACTGAGAATATGCTCTAAATTTCTACATGAAACTGATGTCAACTATATTGGCCTGTAATTGTGTGGTTCAGTTCTCTATCCTGTCTTATAAACGGGAGTCACCTGCGCTTTTTTTCCAATCACTAGGAACTTTGCACTGAATTAAAGATTCGCGATAAATGCAAGCTATGTAGGAGACCATTGCCGCAGAATTCTCTTTGTAAAACCGAACTGGTATTCCATCCGGACCAGCAGACTTTTTCGTATTTAGCACTCTCAGCTGCTTCTTTACACCGGAAATACCTATTACTATGTCCCCCATTTCGGAATTAGTACGTTGATCAAATGATGGAACATTTGTGCGGTTCTTCTGCGTGAAAGATTTCTTAAAGGTTAAATTTAGAACTTCAGCTTTCCGTTTGATTTCTTCTATTACTGCCCGCAATGATCAACGAGTGACTGGACAGTGGGCTTTGACCCGCTTATCGATTTTACATAGGACCAGAATTTTTTCGGGTTCTCGGGAAGATCTTTTGCTAAGATATGGCTGTGGTAATTATTGTATGCTTCGCGCATCGATCTTTTTATAGACACACGAATCTCAGTCTTTTGCCTGTCATCATTTGCGTGTTCTTTTTTGAATCGAGAATGCAACACTCTTTGCATTCTAAGCAGCTTTCTAGAATTATTATTATACCACAGTAGATCTTTTCCATCCTTAATCGTCTTTACTGGCACATATTTCTCTAACACTATATTTAATTTTACTCCACAATTCCTCTACATCCATAGTCCCCCAATTAAACGATGTCCATTCATTTTCTAAGTGCGATCCTAACATTTGCTTATCGGCTTTTCCCAACAAAATCACGCTTCTAGCCTTCTTGATTGGTTTATGAACTTTGGTCATCATCGACCCTATTACGATATCACGATCACTAATTCCTGTCTCTACACAGACATCGTTAATAAGGTCAGGCGCGTTCGTGGCTATAAGGTCTAAAATATTTCCATTGCGCCTGGGTTGCCCGTTTAACTACTCAAGACAGTTTTCGGAGAATGTGTCCAAAAGTAGCTCGCAAGACTGCTTGTCTGTACCGCCTGAAATGTAACTAAAGAGGTCCCAATCTATACTCTTAAGGTTGAAGTCTCCCCCGACTAATATTACATGGCTCGGATACCTACGCACTGGGGGGCCGGTAAAAACACCCAACTATTAACTTTACATCTTTTAGACCTGTTATACGTGCCCAGATAACTTCACAGTTACTTTCAACCTCGATCTCAGTAGGAACAATATCTTTGTCCACAGCGATGAACACTCCTCCTCCAGTTGTATCCGCTCTATCTTCCGATATACATTCCAAGCCTCGCTAAGTATTTCTGAACTTGCCACTTCATAATTTAGCCAGCTTTCGGTGCCTAAAACTATCTGAGCACAATAATTTCCATGCAGTGCGGCAAATTCTGAAAGTTTGTTTGTAATACTTCGCGGCTAATATTTTGATATTCGAATTTTTGAGCTGAACGTGGCCTGAATTCGCTGTTTGAGTGTTGACAGGCAAGTGCTCATCAGAGTTAGCGCCTAGCCTAAAATCCCAACTACCGCTCAATTCGTCTTCTACTGATGTGCGGATTAGCCGCAACTGCAGCTAAAACACTTACTTGGGTATCATCATTTGTTTCAGGTCGTGGTTGATGTTACACTTGTGTCTGAACACTTCCTGTCTGTTTAAATGATGTAACTATCCGACGAAGGGTCCGGACACTTGGATGGTGTTTTCTATGATAACGATAAACGTACACAGCGCACGCCCGTTTTGCATTTTGATCACAACAGCCATTCATAAATACCGTATCGATCTTTTCTGAATTTGGTAACCGGTCCATTTTAACACGAGTAATGTATCAGGAATCAAATACCGTCCGCACTGTCGAAATGTTACGCGATACCACGTACTTATACGTTTGTGACTATTACAGCGCCATCTATCACAAAGCGAAAAAAGTGTTCAAAATAAAACATTCATATTTATTTACGTACTAGGCGAATATGTAATAAAGTGGGGGTACGTATTTTAAAAAAATGTAGTTGATATCCGTTTGACCTACGGCAGCGAAATCTAGTGGAGCAACCACAGCGCCATCTGTTTTCCCCCTTCAAGCTAGAAAAGTTTTGTTCTTTGTAGTTTTTTCGTTTGATGCTTATTTCGTGATATATATGGCCCTGTCACTATCAATGGATCACCCTGTAGATGGATGCAACAGATTGCTGAATGGACTCGTCTGCATTAACATGAAGTGCTATTACAGATGAGACTAACATTTTCGAAGATGTTTTTTGGAGGCAGACTGGTGAGCGTCATTCGACATCCAGCGAGTGCGGCAGTGTCGTGATTCGCAGATGTTTGGGGGTGACATCACGTGGAGCCATCGTACGCTACTAGCAATCAATCGGCTATTCACGTATATGGATTACATCCTCCGATGTATAATGCAATCATATCGCCAGCAATACGGCGAGGTATTCGTCTTAATGTACCAAAATTCTCGCGCTCATCGTTCACGTCTTTTAAATGCGTTCCTTCACGATGTTGTTGTTGTTGTTGTTGTTGTTGTTGTTGTTGTCTTCAGTCCGGAGACTGGTTTGATGCAGCTCTCCACAATACGCTATCCTGAGCAAGCCTCTTCAACTCCACGTAAGAATGGCAACTTACATCTTTCTGAATCTGCTTACTGTATCCATCTCTTGGCCTTCCTCTGCTGTTTTTACCACAAACAATTCCCTCCAATGCCCGCACTGTTTATCGCCCATGTTTCACTCCCATACAAGGCAACTCTCCACACAAATGCCTTCAGAAAGGACTTCCTTAGACTTAGATCAATATTCGATGTTAACAAATTTCTCATTTTCAAGAACGCTTTTCTACCCATTGCCTTTCTGCATTTGATATCCTTTGTAATGCGACAATCATTTGTTATTTTACTGCCCAAGTAACAAAATTCATCTACCTTTCCAGTCACGGTCTGCACGGCCACTACGGTCGGGGGTTCGAATCCCCCTCGGGCATGGATATTTGTGCCGTTCTTAGTCGTAGCTAGTTGATAAGTAGTTTGGAAGCTTAGGGACTGATGACCCCATAGTTAAGTCCCATAAGTTCTACAAACATTTGAATTTGAATTTCATCTACCTTCTTTATTGTTTCGTTACCTAATCTAATTCATTCAGTATCAACTGATTTTCTTAGACTGCACTCTATTACCCTTGTTTTACTCTTCACGATAACATGGCAAAATTAGAATAGCAAAATTGTCCTCCATGTTCCCCAGACATAACCTCTATGGTACATGCCTGAGATACATTGAAAAGGGTTGTTTTGGAGCAGACGACCAACCAACCACTCTCAGAGATCTACGCGGAATCGCCGCTGAGGAGTGTAATAATCTGAAGGAAGAGACACTTGATGATCTAGTGAACAGAAGGGGCGACGACAAATACAGACTTGCATCAGTATAAGAGGAGATGTTACCGGGTATTATGGGTGCTGCACTCTTGGAAAAAAATCCAGGATGTCTATGCTATTGTCGTACAACTTGTAAATCTAGATTATGATGAGCAATAAAGCGAGCTGAAACGTTATTTTTGTATAACTCTGTTTCATTTTTATGTAAAGGGTCGCTGCGGCGCAGCGGCGGAGCTTATTGATGCGCTATGATGCGATGCGCAAGGCCGTTTCCCGTCGGGGGTTCCAATCCCCCCTCGGGCATGGATGTTTGTGCTATCTTTAGTATAAGATAGTTCATAAGTAGTATGTAAGTTTAGGGACTGACGACCCCGCAGTGAAGTCTCTTAAACTTAACAAACATTTGAACAATTTTGTAAACGGTCAGGAACCTCTAGAACAGTGGTGATAAAACACTTTCTTTGATGTGTGTAAAATATACACTACGGCCCACTGCTGGCACACACACACACACACCTTGCTGTCGGAACTCCAACAGCAGTCTCAACAATGTGACCTGGAGTATATTTCAAAAACACTTGGCGATTTTTTAAAAAAATTTATTTATTTATTTAATTATTTATTTTGGGATTGTTAAGCTTATGGGACTTAACTGCGGGGTCATGAGTCCCTAAACTTAGAAACTACTTACGAACTTACTTATACTAAAGACTGCACAAATATCCATGCCCCAGGGAGGATTCGAATCTCCGACGTGGAAGACCGCACGATTCGTAACGTGGCGCTCCAGACCGCCCCCGCGCAAAACACATGACGATGTAACTTTTACTTTGTGACGAGGCTAATATGGCTGTGAAGTATTAAGAAATGTTACTGAAATAACAAATCTGAAGATGGTCTCAACTGAAACCATGAAAACGGTTGTCTAATGACTAAAAAGATTATCATCGACGTAAATATAGAAAATAGTCTTTTCCTGCCATAATCACCTTTTATAGCACACCTAAGATGTCCTGTCATAATGGGGACGAGAGATACTTAGTTTATAAATTATTCCACAACATCTGAAGATTTATCTCTCATATTCAAATGTTTCTTAAGATTATAGGATTTAACTGCGGTGTCATCAGTTGCTAAACTTACAAACTACTTACGAAATACCTTATACTAAAGACGACACAAACAGCCATGCCCGAGGAGGGATTCGAACTCTCGACGGGGAACGGTCTCGCACATCGTAGTATAGCGCCTCAATGTGCTCTTCAACTCCGCTGCGGCTCTCTCATATTGATTAACACTGAGGAGTGGTCTCATTATGGGGAGAGAAATATCTAATACGAGTGTATAAAAATTAATGTTTGTTTGTCTTTTAATTCGTATTGTATGAACGGCCATACCGTATATCGGAATGCGATAAAACTTTGTCAACTCATTGCTTGCACTCCCGCGAAGGTTATACGCATACTAAAATTTTACTTCGTATGGCACATGGCGGACGATGCTTTAAAATTTCGTAATTCGTTTCTTACCCCTTCACGTTGAAATGGTAGGGCGGATATGCATGAAATTTGGAACAGCGGTAACTTAAACGCTTATTAATAAACGGGCTACCTTTCGTAAGCCGTGCGTACAGTGCGTTTGTTTCTATTCATGCTGAAACAGCTGCACGAATCTGAATGAAATTTGGAATGCAGATAGCTTATACCCTGAATCAACGCATGAGCTACATTTAGGAAGCCACAGTGGAAGTTTGGAGGGTACCTTACAGTAGGTTAATGCGTTTGTTACTCTTCAAGTGCCGCGTTAAAATAGCCGTGCGCACTAATGAGCCTTGCTACGGTGCGCGCGGTCGTTCCACATCGGAGGTTCGAGTCCTCTGTCGGACATGCGTGTGGGTGTTGTTCTTAGGTTACTTTAAGTAGTCTGTAAGTTTAGGGAGCGATGACCACTGCTGTGAACTTTTGAACTTTTCACGTTGAAACCGCTGGAAGAAATTGAATGAAATGTGGAATGAAGATAGTTTATTCGCCGAATGGGTTACCTTTCGTAAGCCTCCGTATGTGCACAGCGGCGGGTACCTTACAACAAACATCCACATTGTTTGATTAGTCACCTCGAAACTCTACACAAAAATGTATGTAAGGGAAATTTTTATTATCTGCAAGGTAGTGAATTTAACATGGTGTTGGGTATCTTGCGACTTTGACACTCTTTCGTCAATCACCATGAAACTTGGCGAATGTATGTATGGTTTCATATATAGGACGGAGGTGTTCCAAAGTCTCTTACAATGTCAATATTTTAAATATTTCTGGACATACCTGTGAGTGGAATACAGCCAAATCATTTTGCGATCTAAGAGTAAACACCAGAAATATGTAATATAGTCTGCAATTTTTATTTTAGATTTTGAAATTGAAGTTTCAGGGTTGAGAGTTGCTGTTTCTAAAGATATGAAAGTAGCATGATGGTCTGGTTAGTAAGAACAAGGCGGACAGACACATAAACATATCTGCACAGGGTGCCAAATATGTTTATTCAATGCTAAGTAGTCGTGATATGATTTTAAGACGCATGACTAATGAAATTCATTATCATATGATAGCAGAGAAATGTAAGCCTCAGTACCTTTCCAAAAATTCTCAAATTAAAAATATTTTTTTTGTTTTCAGGAGGAACACTCAACAACTTTATCTGTAGTAAGATCAAGTTACTAAACTGCGCTTCATATTGATAAGGGTTGCGCACTTTTACTGAGTTTTTTGTTAAGTTGAGAAAGTGGAAACTTATCTCCAGCTATATGTTATAGATTTAGAGTAAGAAGTTTGCGTGATTAGTTTCATAGCAAAATTAGTCTCGTACACTTCAGTTTCCTCGATGTAGATTTGTAGCTATAACTGTGTCGATGTTTAGACTTGCATGTACGTTCTTGCTGCTTTTTTACCCAAATGAAGAGAACTAAATCCACCCACATAAGCCCAATGGCAGATTTCAACTTAAGAGCTTGTCTTAGAATTATTCGAATTAGCAATATCACCTAATGTCGTATCACACATTGATCCTTTGGTGCAGTGTTTTTCAACGTGTGGGTCGCAAAGACTTCCTCAGGGGGGGGGGGGGGGGGGAGGGAGGGGGTCGCCGTCACAGCAGGAAGTACTTGCACCATAAAATAACTAGTGGTTCAGTAATATAAAAACTTAGGCCTAAGTAAAATATATTTAATGTTAAAATTATGGAGTTCCTTCTCCAAAATTCATTATGAATCGATCATAGATTGTACAGTGTGTTAATGATGAATAAGCGCAAAGTCTGGAAACTGTTTTCAGAAACCAATCGATAGGTAAAAGTACTTAACGCAATTAGTAATTCTGAAAAATTCTAAAAAATATCTACTTCTTTACAAATTGCCTTTCTTAATGAGTAAAATTCGCATCTGCGTGTTGTCTGAAATGTGAAACAGTGGTTAAGCGAAATATATTTTTCTGTTACAGGGCATTGAAGGAAATTCAGTGACGAAGTTGTAATTTTGTGTTGGGTTGGGAATCGAACCCGGATGTCCCACTTCGGGCCAGCCGTCGCCCTAACAGTTCTATTCTTCTCTCTCTCTCTCTCTCTCTTTTTTTGGTTGGATCAGTTCCTTGTAGTCGGGGCAAGGTTTTCGATTTGCCACTAATCAGTAGCACACCTGATGTAGAATCATATTCCCAACTACTAAATAATTTCATGCATTCCACATGCAATTTGTACCACAGTTTTGTGGATGTTTAGACTGATAGGAATGGCGCGAATTTGTGTGAAGCAATGTGTTACAGAAATAAAACTGTACACTTAATTTGTCTAATAATGTGTTTTAAATACATAGTTATCTTGCTAAAATGGAAGATTACGATGCGTTGATGCAGCTGTCATTAAGTTACAGTCTACTGCATCCGTGCAGAAATTAGTTTCGTCACTAATAATTGCTAAATGTTTAGATCCTCTGCAGCTTCTAACCAACAAAATATGTAACTAGTTGCGTCCCCGTTCAGTCTTGTCAATAAGAGAAAACAATACTCTTCATACAATGTATGAGTACAAAACGGGATACCAGTTTCAGATATACCTATGAGAACATAATTGATTGGATTAATTGGAGTAAACAGATTTTACACACCCAACGAATAGAAAATGAAAATTGATTTGCATCCATCCTTCAATAATATTTAATTCATGACCCACTCCACAAAATAATACTCGCATTAGAGCAATTGCGACAAAAGGACGTATTACCTTTGGACGTTGTAAATCACATTCGTTTGCTACATACGATATTAAGAAGAATCAAATGAAACAGCTTCTTATGATAAATGTTTTGCTTAAGATTAAGATTAATACCTCATGACTATTCGCTTCACCCTACGTTTCTTCAATAAAGCTGCGTTACAAGCACGAATTTCAAATTGCTCATCTTTCCTAAGTATTTTGTCGGCCAATGTTCAGCACGGTACTACGTTACATTAAAGTGCAGATCCTCTATCAGCGCACTGGCCGAATCGTCCTGCTACACAATGAGAATTTACAGTTTACAAAATCGAGAAGCTTGTGATGGCAACTAGAAGAATTTGCTCCGTGTCAGCCAATTACCGTTACGGAAGCAGTCCAATTACGTGATGCTGTTCTGGTTCGACTGTTGGCGCGTGCTATGCAATGTGTAGCCATTTCAGTCGTTTCTATTGCTGCGTGTTAAGAGACCTAATATGCTCGTTCACAATTTAATTTCAACAATAGTGGAGCGCATTCATGAAAACACGTTCAGAGGAGATTGAACGTGGGGCTACTGTCATATTATTTGTCATTATTTATGCATCCATAGCCGTACCCCGAAAATCCCTATAAATTTTTTGGAAGATTAATAGTTCGCTGGTGTAGCGATATGGGTAACGACTCGGTGGCAACGATAAAATTTGTACAGCTCAGACAGTGATATTTGTACAGTGAGCTCAAAGATAATTTGGAAGCAGTACTGCATATTGCGAAGTCGTGACGCCCGACGCCAAATTGGTGAAAGTATATCTGTCACAGGATTATACATATGCAAAGCATTTAACATTCTGAAATTTCGAATATGTTGTTCTAGATGCTTTCGTGCAAACTACCTCATTACAAAAACCAATAACTGTACTGACAATTTTAATACGGTTTACAAAACAGTTGAGATGCGGAATAAACCGTTCGCCTGCAACAAAATATCAGAAAAAGGAGTGACTTTTATAAAATGTATATGTGTGTTACATTTAAATTTGGAGTGGGTGATTCTGCACATTGCATTTAATGAATAAATTGCGCTTCTGTAGTCACATAAGTACAGGTGTAAAAAACAAGTGACGTGCATATCCAGTCAGCGAGCTCAAAACGGAAAACAGTGGAAAGCAGAGAGTAATATAACTTCCTGGCAGATTAAAATTGTGCATCGGAACTTTTTTTAAACGTTTATTAAACTTTTATATAAGAGATGACAGTTGCATCGATTCTACAGTATTGTTGTCTGTTTCACGTTTTATTCATTATATCAGATAAACATTTACATATTTGCTTTTTTATTTCTGTCTCTTTGTATCACGATTGTACCTAAAAAAGAGAGGGGAGAGAGAGAGAGAGAGAGAGAGAGAGAGAGAGAGAGAGAGAGAGAGAGCGAATACACTGTTTCTTCATGTGACACTAGTGCCTTATTAAGTTTTTTTAAATATATTTAAAGTTTCATTGTTTGCTTAATTTTGTACCTTTGGTGATTTTATGGTGACATTCTTTATACGCGATTTTGCAACTTTGTGGAGATTTAAGGCAAGTAACAAAAACGAAATTTTGTGTGATGGGTTAATGCATCTACCAGGTTGATTTGCACTGAAAAATGCGGTGGATAGAATGACGATCACAACAATAATGGAAAACGACATCAAATGTTGAAATGTTTGTTAAGCTTATGGGTCATCAGTCCCTAAACTTACCAACTTACTTATACTAAAGTCAGCACAAACATCCATGCCCGAGTGGGGATTCAAACACCGACGGGTAACGGCCTCGCGCATCGCAGCATAGCGCCTCAATGCTCTTGGCCACTCCGCCGCGGCTTGGAAAACGAAACCAAAATCATTAGGCACTAACAAATATAAGATAATATGTAAAACAAAACATAGGAAAATTAAAGGAAGACACATAATAATAACAAGAAATACATAGGCAAAAAAAAAAATACAAAAAGACAAATATAATGAAAGTGTCTGGACTATGAAAAAACATGGACAATCAAAGTGAAACAGATAATGATTAGAAGAAATATATAATGCAAGAATTAAAACTAAACAATATATATAACGCCAATGCATGGGCAATGAAACCAGCCCTTTTTTAAATCTATTTTCTCTGTACAAGAAATTACGGGGAGCACACTGTTTAACTTTGTGTATGAGTAACATACTGGGTGTACACAGAATATTTATGGATCAGTAACACTGAAAGTGAGATATACAGTGAGAGATAAAGGGAGAGAGAGAGGGGAATGGAGAGAGATAGTGAGAGCACGATTTAATAACTAGTGTTCAGTTTGAAACGTAACATTAAAACATAATATGAAATACATTTACTTAAAGGAAATGAAGAGCGCTTAAGGCTAGTCTACGCGACGACACCAGGTTGCGACACTCGTTTCATGAAATGAATTGCGTGCAACTGGTTTCGTGTGTGTCTGTAGATACGGCGCCAATAATATACAGTTGAGTTTCGTTGTTTCGCAGTGCCGCAGTCTCTGTAGAATGAAAGTTTTGGTAGTTCTAAGAGTTGTGGCGGAGCTATTGCTTCTCTGTGCGAAGTCACTGCATAAGACTAAACATAAAAAGAATAAGAAACGTGTTTGGGTTCGTGACTGGATTAAAAAAAGACGTCAGCTCGGTTGATTAGCGACCTTGCCGAAAGAAATTGTAATCGAAGACCCTAGTAGCTATTTTAATCAACTTAGAACGCCACCAGAGCAGTTTACGTTTCTTTCAAGCAGAGTTAGTAATGCAATAAAGAAACAAGATACTATTATGTGTGATGCATTGTTACCAGAACTGAAATTACAAATTGCATTACGTTTTTTGTCAAATAGATATTCGTCTCTACAGTACCTGTATCGTGTTCCAAATCGAGAATTGCCATAGTTCGTTTGTATAGGAATTTGGAATTGAATGTATTTTAGTCTGCAATTCACTAATCGTCAATCCATCAATATTTAATTCACGAATAATTGCTTCAAGAGCACTAACACGTCGCTGCCTATTGCTGAAATTTGCACAGTTAAAATCGCACAAACACTTATACATCGCATATATGTTCAGACAACGAATTATTTCTTCCGTTCACTCCCTTTTGTTGTATTTTGTTCTGTATTGGTTATAACCTAACCTAAAAACACACGGTATCAGTTTCGCCAAAGTTGCAAGGTGCCGAAACTGTTTAGTTTCGTCAACGAGGTTGCGCGAACGCCTGCCGCGCATGCGGACTGGCCAGTAAAAATCAAATGTTCAAATGTTTGTAAATCTGTCGGACCAAACTGCGAGGTCATCAGTCAGTAGCTTACAAACTACTTAAACCTAGTAAACTAACCTAAGGACAAACACACACACCCATGCCCCTGGGAGGACTCGAACCTCCACGGCGAGCAACCGCGCGCTCCGCAGCGAGACGCTTTAGACCGCTCGGCTACTCCACCGCGGCACACTGGCCAGTAGCGCAGTTTCATGAAACGTATTGTCATCGTGTAAACTAGCCTTTAGTTTTATATGCTTTGTCACACTTTTTATTCGCACGTTTTGTAGGCACACGCACTGAACTCTTTGCCTGACACTTTGACATTTTTGGAGAACACCAAGAACACAGATTCATTGGGCGGGCGTCCCCTGTTCGGCTGTGGGGAGACTGGGAGGGCGTTGGCGGCGTCGCGTTGTGGGTGTCCGGCGTCGGCGGCGGTCGCGGGTTCCGGAGAGCCTCAACGCATGGCTGTATCGAGATGTCCTGGTAATTCTGGACTGTTTATCGGTAATTTATGAGCTGTTTAGCACCTTTATTTTCTTCCCAGACCTGTGAAGAATTTTAATTTGTCCTTTTGCTTTTCTGTGATGGCCTTATGGACTGTCAAATGTTCAAAAATGTTCAAATGTTTGTATAGTCTATGTGACTTAACTACGGGGTCATCAGTCCCCAAACTTACAAACTACTTATGAACTAGTTACGAACTAGGACGGCACAAATATCCATGCCCGAGGGGGGATTCGAACCCCCGACCCTAGTGGCCGTGCAGACCGTGACTGGAGCGCCTCAGTCTCCGCGGCCACCGCGGCTATGGACTGTCATTGCTACTTGCCACGTAGTGGGTATTCGTTTTGGCCTCGGAAATTTCCAAGAGCCAGGGACGGTAAGTGCCGTGATCGAGATGGCTCGTGGGTCTGTCCTACTGATCAGTGCCAACATTTTTTTTTACACGTTTCCCAAATTACGCCGAATTGCCAACCAGAGAATCGATGCTCTAATGCAGCGGTCGGCAACTGGCGGACCGCAGTCCAGATCCGGACAGAGCGAGGCCAAAAATTGGACCGCCAAAAGTATTTTGAAAGTATAAGTTACATACTCAAATTAATAATAATTTAAAAAATTAAAAACAAACTTTTTCCTGTGGATAACAATTCGTATGACAGCCACCATTATAGTTTTTCCATAATTTTACAGTTATCTGCTGAATAATTAGAACCGTTAATGATAAATGTAAGTAGACTAGCTGAACCCCCGCTGCTTCGCATGCGTAGGCTGGTTGGTCTGCACTAGTTGTTTCTTTTTAATTCTGATGAGGAATCCATATCTTAAGTTTCGTAGTTATAGCTTGAAATTTGAGTTAACAGCACAATATTTTTGAAAATCAATTTTTGCATCCCGTATTTCACCCCCTTATTAGTCTAATCTCCAAAAATACCGAAACACGTGTCTTTTAAATTCGAACCCCGAATCCAAATCAGAAAATTTGTAGTTCTAACTTCAAAATTGCCTAAATAGCAACAGATTTTCGAAAAACATCCCCTCTCCAATTTAACCCTCTTGATGGTTGAATTTCCAAAAATACCGATACACGTATTTTTTAACGTCTAACCAACTATACAAATATCAATTTTGCAGCTCTAGCTTCAAAATTGTATCAATAGCAACGTGTTTTCAAACAAAATTTTTGATCCTCTATTTAACCCTCTTACTTGTTGAATTTCCAAAACTACTGGAAATCATGGATTTTTAATCCTTACCAAGATTCCATATCCGAAGTTTCGTAGTTAGCAACATATTTTTGAAAATCAATTTTTTGCGTTACCTATTTTACCCCCTTATTTGTCGAATTTCAAAAAATGCCGAAAGACGTTTCCTTTAAATTCTAACCCTGAATTAAAATCCGAAATTTTGTAGTTCTAGCTTTAAAATTGCCTAAATAGCTACGTGTTTTCAAAAAACGTTTCATCCCCTATTTCACCCCCTTACGGACGGAATAACAAAAAATCGCTTCTTAAATGATGCCTACAGAGTAAGATCAACACCCTCCACAAATTTCAAGTTTCTATCTTCAGTGGTTTGGGCTGGGCGATGATGAGTCAGTCAGTCAATCAGTCAGTCAGTCAATCGGGACATTTCCTTTTATATATAGAGATTAAATAATTGGATGTCATAATGTGCGACGCTGGAGAGTACGCTGACAACCGGCGGCAAAAGGGAGCAAGATGGCCGGTGATCCGCATAGAAGCCCTGCACACGCGAATGCAGCACCAGAACAAGGAAATTCCATAAACAGACTTCATCCTCTAAAACAGAGGTTCTGAAACCTCTATGTAAGCGGTCAGGGCATATCATGTAAACGCCATTTTTGTGCTCTTAAAAATCACCTTTTGAGGTTTCTCCAGCAGCAGAACTGACGGTTGTGTCTGCGAAGTTGTTCCACCTTTCAAAGCCTTTGTTCCAAATGGAGATAGACTGGCAGGAGGATATTTCATTGCAAACATATGAAAATGAATCCACTCACAAATTGCGGAGAGAACTTGTCTCCGATAAATATGAAAATTGCAAAACAGTACGCATCTACCTGCCTACCACATATATTTGTCAAATTTCATGAAAAAAACTAATTTGTTGAAGAATAAGTATTGCTCAAGATTAACGACAACCCACTTTGGAGACACTATTCAGACAAGCTGCTACGCATGTGAACCTAACTTTGAGAAACAGGCTGAAGACCGTAAATGTAATATCTTGCATTTTTAACACAAATATCTACTTATCGTAGTATTTCGTAATTTTTTTGTGAAAATTTTTCAGTAGTAATTTGACTACACGTTTTATTTAATACTTTCTGTGAATAAAAATTAATAAATAGCAAATAATGTAACTTTTAGTGGATTATTATAGGGTGAGGTGGTACAAATTCGATATAGGTACAATTCTGATCAACATAAATTTTCGCGACATTTGTCAGTCTCGTAGTGTCTCGTTGTGTGGCATTGTAGCGTAGCAGGTTTCTACAGCTCCTCCTGCCTTTTCCAAGAAAACACCACTTTTTGGTAAGGAGAGATAAATTTTTTCACGTTAGGAGGTAAGTGAAGCTACTTAGTCTCACGAGCTCTTATAAATAAGTGATCACAGTTGTACCTAGTGTGGTACATTTTCGATCGATTTTTCTCAATTCTGTAACTTTTTTGTGTGTCTATACCGTCATTTGTAATTGCCTAATACTTGTGTTACATATTAGTTAAATATCCAAGAACAAGTGCTATAATTAAAATTACATCTTTTCTCAATATATTTCCAGTTACAATAACATTTGTCCGAAACGATCGAAATTGTACCACCTTACCCTACATTTTTAATAGGTATGGTTTTTTTTCATATTAGTTTGAGACTGAAAATTAAAATAAAAAATTGATAAAGAATATGTGGTGTTACTTCTAGACCTCGATAAAAATTGTGAAAAGTATCCGGACCCCACGCAAGATTTCTTGCCGACCTCTGCTCTAATGTGTCTTTTTCGTCACAGGAGCCGCACCTGTCTGAGTTTCTATGCTTGATCAGCGCCAGCCTCTCGTTTGTAGGTACAGTCCGGTGCACAAATTTATAAAAAATGTTCAAATGTTTGTAAATCTATCGGACCAAACTGCGTGTTCATCAGTCCGTAGCTTACAAACTACTTAAACTAAGGTAAACTAACCTAAGGACAAACACACACACCCATGCCCCAGGGAGGACTCGATTCTCCACCAAAAAAAAAAAAAAAAAAAAAAAAAAAAAAAAAAAAAAAAAAAAATTGTAGAGTCTATGGGACTTAACTACGGGTCATCAGTCCCTAAACTTACAAACTACTTATGAACTAGCTAATACTAAGGACGGTACAAATATCCATGCCCGTGGGGGGATTCGAACCCCCGACCGTAGTGGCCGTGCAGACCGTGACTGGCGCGCCGAAGTCCCCTCGGCCACCGCGGCCGGCCGAACCTCCACGGCGAGCAACCGCGCGCTCCGCAGCGAGACGCTTTAGACCGCTCGCACTACTTTATACCACGAGTCTTTGGGGTGGGATGGTACGGCGTTTTCCGAGATATTCTTCCAGACTCGTGGCCAGTCGAAGTTTGGAAGCTTTCTCTTTATTTTGGCCTTTGCGGTAATTTCCCGTAGCAACACATATGTTTTCCGCGTCGTTCTTTGACTCGGGCTCTGTATTGAGGCGATCACATAGCTTCTATCAATTGTGAGCTGCTTCATGTGTCGCAGCTTGAACGGTATGTGCCCGGCGTAGACTGGAGCCTCTTCGGACTGCGGCCTGAAACTCTCACGAGAGTGCTGGTGATGCTGTCCTCGTGTCTTTCTTGGCTTTCAGCTGTCTCTGGAGCAACAGAGCAGAGCATTTCTTCTTCCCTTGGCAAGCAGCTTGTTTCCTATGGGACTCTCCGCCATAGCAGGTAATAGTGCTATCTCCAGTGATACACTTAAGATCTGCGCCATGTACCAGGTTTTCGATAGGATCGCCCGTCACATTGATCAGTTCTACCCAGTGGCGGGTCGCAAAAAATTTAACCAGTGTGCTACAATATTACAAAAATAAACAGGAAACAAAATATACTGAAATAAAAAGTCAACCTTTGTATGATTGCCTTTAGTTAAATATCAGTTAATACTGTATTGACAGTAAGACCTTCAGGGGATTCTATAACATCACTGCCAACTGCATGTATTCACAGCAAGTAGTAAATATAACGTTTAAAAAATATTAATTTCATTTACAAAAATTAAAAATTTAGACTCAGAGGTATATGAATACGAGCCTCACACAGGTAGGTTTGAGAGACAACGCGCAAGACGCCTGAGCCAGCGCGCTGTTTGACTCTGTATGCCGCAATATTCGTCATATACTATTCTTCCGCAAACGTTACACGCAGTGCGAAGAGAAATATGGATCTGGTGCTGCAGTCGGTCTCAGCACATATGAGTCGTCAGGCCTGACATCAGGTTTGCGCATGCGCACTAGCGTACAGACGACTGCGCCGCCTCTGCGCACGTACCAGCGCGGCTGAATCCAAATTCAGCACATGGAGCTGGTTTGTAGCTATCGCGGCGAGAGCGCTCCAAAATACGTTTTCATCCTTATTACTAGCATTCTAATACGCATTGGGAAGGAATTGGCATAATTTTATTGTGATATGTGGCTCGTATTCCAAGAGAAAGGATGTATTTTTATAGCGGTTTCTCGCTTAATGGCATAATTTTAGAAATATATTTACAGTGTGCTGCAGCACATTATCACCAGCCGCCACTGGTTCTACCCTCTGTTCGAGAGTGAGATTCCTGTCTACGTATGTCCTGGCGAGCCCTCTGATGATGTGCAGGATGCTGCACCATCTTCACGGACTTTTTTGAAAATATACGCCGAGTATTTTGTGTCTGTCCACAACTTTATACCACGGCTTTGCTGATGTCAGGCTTCCAATTTCTGTAGCGAGCAGTGCAGATTTCGCGGGATTTGTCTTGCCACCTGTTGCTCTTTCAAATGACTTCTTAATGCTCTCACTTTTATTGATGTCTTCTTCACGAGATGCTACGAATGCCGTGCTATCTGCATATGTCATGCATGCGACAGAGGAATCGCCTATTTGATCGCCTCTCATGCTGTTACGCAATTTATGTAACAGTGGGTCAAGAGCTATCGTAAACAGGGCCATCGAAACAGGGCATCCTTGCCGCCCAGATTTTTCAATTTTATCGTTTCCGATTATAAGTTTGCTATTATTTTTGATTTCACTTCAGTAATGACATTCTTTATTGTTTCTGCGAATTTTGAACCTAACCAGATATGTGTCTTTGAAAGGTAGCTGTGGCTGAGGATACGAACCTGGAACCAAGTCTTTCGCGGGCAATGGCTCTACCGACTGAGCTATCCCGACACGCTTCATGGTCCGTCCTCACAACCCTACTTCTGCCAGTAACTCGCCTCCTATTTTCTAGACTTCACAGAAGTTCTCCTGCGAACCTTTTAAAACTAGCACTCTTGGAAGAAAGGATATGGTGGAGAAATGGCTTAGCCACAGCCTAAGGGATGTTTCTAGAATGAAACTGCAGTGGAGTGTGCGCTGATATTAAACTTCCAGGCAGATTAAATTGTGTGCCGGATAAGGGGATTCGAACCTCGGTAGATCTTTTCCCGCGAAAGGAAAAGGTCCCAGGTTCGAATCCCTGTTGCGGCACACAATTTTAATCTGCCAGGAAGTTTCATATCAGCGCACACTCCCCTGCAGAGTGAAATACAGAACCAAAGAGGAGTAGTACCAGATGGTAATGCAGTTTATTCATTAAATGAAATGTGATACAAACACTAGCCCCAATAAAAATATAACTCATCTGTTAATAGAAACGCTACTTCCTTCCCTTTGAGTTCTCTGCAGTCCACATCTGATCGTGCTGAGCAATGATGCTGGAATTTCGTTTGTTACCTAATTACAATACAGCTTCTCTTCTATTAGCCTTTTTATTACATTTCATGTGTACATTACAATCAAAAACGACATATACAGTGAATCACGTAACAGTTGCACCGCAAATATTGCGGAAACGGAAACTGCGACTGATGGGCGGTTTCCACAGAATGGTTTGGTAGTCAAGGACTCGTATTGTTAGCCAATAAACAGAGTGTAAAAAACCTAGAAAGTATTTTTTATGTAAACATACAATTTTTCAAATGGAACAATGGTTGTTTCTATCACGCACTGGAAGTCTTGACACCAGGTGCGTACAAAGAATTTTGAATGACATTTTTATCACGTTTAGTTTGGCAGCTACAACCATTCAGTTTTCGGGGCGGAGGCTACGACAACGTAGCTGACTGGTTGGTGGTCATCAGTCAGTGGACCGTGCCCCAGGGGCTAGCCACTCGGCCAGTCAGCTACGCTATCGCAACCTCCGTCCCCGAAACTTTGAATGGCTGCAGCTGCCAAACTAAACGTATTAAAAATGTCATTCAGAATTCTTTGGACACAGCTGGTGTCAAAAATTCGGTGCATGATAGATATTACCATTATTCCATTCGAAAACTTGTATGTTTCCATAAAAAATACACTTTCTAAGTAATTTCACTTTCCATTTCCGCAATATTTGCGGTGCAAGCGTTAGGTGATTCACCCTATATCATTATGTGTGTGTTGCCACAACAAAAATAAATAAAAAATAAATAAATACTGACAACGTTTAGTACGTTGTGCGGGACGGCAAAGTGATCGGTTTTCAAGGAGGAACCATATCCGGAAACGCACGGCTTGTGCGCTGGGGAGCATTCAAGTCTAAAAACTATGTGATCCGATCCGTTTTGGTGGGAACGTATGCAATCCTTCAGAGTGCATTGCGGACTAACGACCTGATCCTAAGCACATTACTGCGCTCGAAGTCTGAGATAGGTGTGCATTCCCCATTACGTCAAAAAACCCAACATGAGTAGCACATCGCGCTGTCTACATTAGAAACGGGCTTCCAACTGCGTACTTCCTACCTCATTGGAGAACGTACATCGACGGTGCTGAAACTCACGCATACGTGTGGTTGACTTTGAACTGTTTCAATCGCTCCATGGAGTCGAGCAATAAGGCGCCGTACACCATACTTTTATGCTACCGCACAGAGAATAGTCAAGAGGTGTCAAATCTGACAACCGTGCTAGCCACGGAACTGGCTCACCTCTACCAGTCCATCGATTGGGATATGCAACGTTAGGGTGGTTCCGAACAGCGACATAAAAGAGTGCTGGAGCTCCGTCGTGTTGCAGCCACATTTCCATCCTAACATTTAGTGGCACCACGTCCAACAGGGTAGGAAAAACATCTCGAGGAAATGTAAGATAGATCTGTCCTGTCAGTCTGTTTGGCAGTAAGTATAGCCCAGCGATATAGCCAGCAATTATCCCGGCCCAGAGGTCTGTTAGTGATTATGACCCACATGGGCATGCGGATTTTCGTACGCCCAACATGTATGTAGTGAACGTTTACCATTCCTTCTCTAATAAACATCCATTCATGCGTGAACAATGAACAATATCAAACTCGGGAATTGTGACTTGAGTATGAATTGCCGCGGTGGAGTAACCGAACGATCTAAGGCGCCTCGCTGCGAAGCGCGCGGTTGCTCACCGTCGGAGGTTCAAGTCCTCCCTGGGACATGGGTGTGTGTGTTTGTCCTTAAGTTAGTTTACCTTTGTTTAAGTAGTTTGTAAGCTACGGACTGGCGACCATACAGTTTGGTACGATAGATTTAAAAACATTTGAAATTTGAGTATGAATTGTTGTAAACAGCATTACTTAAACTCTGTTTCGGGGAAATCCTCTTCCCGTAATGTCTGGACTTTCAGCAGGTGGTAAGGATGGGGCTGGTAGTCATGGACAACACGCCACACGGCACTTGCAACCGTGTGCAGCACCTGCTCCTCGTGCCGGGCGCTGGTGGCTGACACCTCTTCGAATATTCTCGGCACTGTGGATCACTTATAGTTCAGGATGTATGACTTCATAAAAAGTGAGATACGTGGAAAAAGACCCGAAATGTACAAGGCGTGAATGTGGAGACCTTGAGAGTGAGAGAATTTAGTAACTTTCAAAAAATTTTGCGTATGTTTTCAAACGTTAACGTAACTTTTCTCTGAGACAACTCTGACAACACGATGAAAGGAAGAAAAAAAGTTTATCACTTACTACTTTTTCCCTGTTCATGAAGTAAAAGTACAACATTCGGCATGACGTTACAATTTATTATTTATATACTATGCACTATAAGACAGTATGCAGATAGACCGCTGATTATATCTTTAGACGATGTGTAGTTCAGGAATTATGATACATAAACAATGAAATGCTTGAAAAACTGCTCCAGCATGCATCAGATTTTAATTTATAACGTGCTTACTACTTAATATATTCACATTCCACACACAGTGTGCTAATATTCCGTTATACGTACCAGGACCACTCCCATGAACCACAGACATTGCCGAGGTTGGGTGGCTTGCTTGCCTCAACGATACACATAGCCGTACCGTAGGTGCAACCACAGCGGAGGGGTATCTGTGGAGAGGCCAGGCAAATTTGTGGTTCCTGAAGAGGGGCAGCAGCCTTTTGAGTAGTTACAGGGGCAACAGTCTGGATGATTGACTGAGCTGGCCTTGTAACATCAGCTATTGTGGCTTTGCCACACAGTTACTGCGAAAGGCTAAAAGCAAGGGGAAACTACAGCCGTTATTTTTCCCGAGGACATGCAGCTCTACTGTATGAACATATGATGATGGCATCCTCCCTGGTAAAATATTCCGGAGGTAAAATAGTCCCCCATTCGGATCTCCGGGCGGGGACTACTCAGGAGGATGTGATCATCAGGAAAGACAATACTGGCATTCTACGGGTGGGAGCGTGGAATTGTTAGATCCCTTAATCGAGTAGGAAAATTAGAAAACTTAAAAAGGGAAATGGATAGGTTGAAGTTTGATATAGTTGGGATTAATGAAGTTTGGTGGCAGGAGGAACAGGATTTCTGGTCAAGAGAGTACAGGATTATAAATACAAAATCAATTGGGAGTATCACAGGAGTAGGATTGATAATGAATAAGAAAATAGGAATGCGGGTAAACTACTATGACCAGCACAGTGATCGCATTATCATTGTCAAGATAGATACAAAGCCAACACCGACAAAAGTAGTACATGTTTATATGCCAACTAGCTCTGCCGATGATGAGGAAATCGATGAAATATATGAGGAGCTAAAGGAAATTATTCAGACAATTAAGGGAGAGGAAAACTTAATTGTTATGGGAGACTGGAATTCGGTAGTAGGACAAGGAAGGGATGGGAAGATAGTAGGTGAATATGGTTTGGGCAAAAGGAATGAAAGAGGAAGCCGCCTGGTAGAATTTTGCACAGAACATAATTTAGTTATAACAAACACCTGGTTTAAGGATCACAAAAGAAGGTAGTATACGTGGAAGAGACCAGGAGACACCGGGAGATACCAGACAGATTTTATGATGGCAAGACATAGATTTCGGAACCAGATTTTAAAGTGTAAGACATACCCAGGGGCAGATATAGACTCTGACCATAACTTGTTGGTTATGAACTGTAGGCTGAAACTAAAGAAACTACAAAAAGGTAAGAAAATAAAGAGATGGGATAAATTGAAGTAACCTGAAGTTATTAAGAATTTCAGAGGGAGCTGACAGACAACAAAAGACAGAAAAGGGGAAAATAAAACAGTAGAGAAGGAATGGGTAAAATTGAGAGATGAAATAGTGAAGGCAGCAAAGGACAAAATAGGTAGGAAGGCAAGACCTACAAAAAATCCTTGGATATCACAGTAGATACTAAATTTAATCGATGAAAGGAGAAAATATAAAAATGCAGTAAATGGAACAGGCAAAATGGAGTACAGACGACTAAGAAATGAGATTGACAGGAAGTGCAAAATGGCTAAGCAGGAGTGGCTAGAAGGCAAATGCAAGGATGTAGAAGAATGTATAAATAGGGGAAAATAGATACAGCCTACAGGAAAATAAAAGAAACATTTGGAGATAAGAAAAACAGCTCTATGAATATCAAGGATACTGATGGAAAATCAGTTCTCAGCAAAGAAGGGAAAGCTGGAAGGTGGAAAGAGTATATAGAGGGGCTCTACAAAGGAAATGAACTTAGCGACAATATTGTAGGAAGGGATGTAGATGAAGATGAAATAGGAGATACTGTATTGAGAGAAGAATTTGACAGAGCCCTGAAAGACCTAAGTCGAAACAAGGCCACTGGAGCAGATGATATTCCCTCAGAGCTACTGATGTCTCTGGGAGAACCAGCCATGACAAAATTGTTTCACCTGGTGTGTAAGATGTATGAGACACGTGAAGTACCCTCAGACTTTAAGAAAAATGTTATAATCTCCATTCCAAAGAAAGCAGGTGCAGACAGATGTGAAAACTACAGAAACATCAGTTTAATAAGTCATGGTTGCAAAATATTAACACGAATTATATACAGAAGGATGGAAAATTGATAGAACCCGACCTCGGTGAAGATCAGTTTGGATTCAGGAGAAATGTAAGAACACGGGAGGCAATACTCACTTTACGGCTTATCCTAGAAGATAGATTAAGAAAAGGCAAACCTACATTTCTAGCTTTTGTAGATTTGGAGAAGGCTTTTGACAATGTTGATTGGAATAAACTCTTTCAAGTTCTGAAGCAAGCAGGAGTAAAATATAGGGAGCGTAAGGTTATTTACAACTTGTACAAAAACCAGTTCAGGGTGAAGAATTAAAAACATTGCGCTTTGCCGACGACATAGTAATCCTGTCAGAGACAGCAAAGGACCTGGAAGAGCAGTTGAACGGAATGGACAGAGTGCTGAAAGGTGCATATAAGATGAACATTAACAAGAGCAAAACTAGGATAATGGAGTGCAGTCTAAGAAAATCAGGTGATGCTGAAGGAATTAGATTAGGTAACGAAGCAATAAAGGAGGTAGATGAGTTTTGTTACTTGGGCAGTAAAATAACAAATGATGGTCGCAGTACAGAGGATATAAAATGCAGAATGGCAATTGGTAGAAAAGCGTTCTTGAAAAAGAGCCATTTGTTAACATCGAATGTTAATTTAAGTCTAAGGAAGTCTTTTCTGAAGGCATTTGTATGGAGTGTTGCCTTTTATGGGAGTGAGACATGGACGATAAACAGTGCAGACAGGAAGAGGATTGAGGCTTTTGAAATATGGTGCTACAGAAGAATGCTGAAGATTAGGTGGGTGGATCGCGTAACTAATGAGGAGGTACTGAACAGAATTGGGGAGAAAAGAAATTTCTGGCATTCCTTGACTAAAAAAAGGGATAGATTGGTAGGACACATTCTTAGACATCAAGGAATTGTGAATTTAGCGTTGGAGGGAAGTGTATGGGGTAAAAACCGCAGAGGAAGACCAAGAGTTGGATACAGTAAGCAGATTCAGACAGATGTAGGTTGCCGTTCTTATGTGGAGATGAAGAGGCTTGCTCAGGATAGGGTATTGTGGAGAGCTGAATCAAACCACTCTCCGGATTGAAGACCACAACAACAACAACAACAACGTACCAGGAAAATTATTATAGCTCCCAAGGTTAGGGATGTATGACATGAGGACCGAAACGCGAAAAAATGAAACTGTGGGCCGAATTTGCTTCAGGCACAAGTGAAATGAACAGAGAGTGAAGCAGTAGACTGAAGTTGGACTAACTTGGAAATGGGATAAACATGTACCCGCACAACACTTAGGCTAGTAAGTAAATAATTCTTTATCACAAACAAGTTAGATGATCCATTTTCCCATTAGCGACACAGGAGAAGTTCTGCAAAATTTGAGAAGTACTAAGAGAATAGGTAACGGGGAAGTATAACTGCGGTTAGTGGCTAGTGAGTCGAGCTTGTATAGCTCAGTCGCGGAGCACTTGCCGTGGAAGACATAAGTCTGTTCCAGTCCCCGCCCGACACACAGGAAATTACAAATCATCGCAGAGAGAAAATTCGCTCAGAATAATACGTCAAAAGCCCTTGTAAGAGTCATCATCACCTATTAACATGCCTGGAGACCAGTAAGTGTTATTTTACCCCTGTCCCCAACACTGACTAAAATTTTGGGTCTCGTCAAAATTACTTACTTTTCAGCTGACATATTCTCTTTCTATTTAGTGACTGCATGAATCTAATCTTGCGTAAGCACAAAACCATGAATCAGCATATCTTCCTTACTTTTTAAATTTATTTAAGTATCACCTATTTTGTTTTTGCTTCCCTTGTTTTTATCACAGGCGTAGCAGAACTCGATCGTTTACATACTCTCTGTTGTGATTTATTAGTTTTCCGTCTATGGCTCGATGGAAACAACATGTCAGTTATTCCCTAAATTCTTAACAACTGTCATCTTGTTTCAAATGTTCAAATGTTTGTAAATCTTTCGGACCAAACTGCGTGGTCATCAGTCCGTAGCTTACAAACTACTTAAACCTAGGTAAACTAATCTAAGGACAAACACACACACACCCATGCCCCAGGGAGGACTCGAACCTCCACGGCGAGCAACCGCGCGCTCCGCAGCGAGACGCTTTAGACCGCTCGGCTACTCCACCGCGGCTGCCATCTTGTTTCTTACAGTTATTATTATTAGTAGTATTATTCGTTTTTGTCCTTGCCGTTCCTAAGACTTTATCTCTTCAAACACTTTAATTTGAGGATCCCTCTGAAGGAAAAAAACTTCAAACGCTTCGATTTTCTTTTATTACGGTGTGCCCACAGCCTGAGATTGACACCCATTCGCGTCTGTGCTGCTTTAGAATTTTCTTCCTTCAATAGAGGCGTGCGCTTTTAGCAGCAGAGCCTCTTTTCGCCTGTGCTGATCTGTTCCCTAAGCCTCTCTCAATTTTCCAGCCAGGCGCTACTTTTCCTCCTCGGTAGCAAATTACCGGACTCGTCTCGACGTGGTCCCCAGTTCCTATGATCAAACATGCACCGACATCATTTCCGCACTTTATTGGTTTTCTCTATCCAAACTACACTGATCATTCAGTTCTACTGGTCAGCAGTTCTTCCACTTTTTCTCTGCGTTCCGTCATCGAATCTCAATAGTGATGCCATTTCACAACAAATTTTAATTCCACACGAAAACCTCTATATTATTTTCGCCTCTCCTCATATTCTCAGGTTGGAAACTAGAGGAAACCGACTGTGTCACGCCCTCTTTAATGTGGCACCTTTCTGTCGGTCACCCATTTATATATCTCTACCTCTTGGTTTATGGAACACCTTCATATTATCCGACTTTTTCTACAGTTGGTGCTTTTTTCCCCCGAGTAGTTTATACATTGTGAAGCATTTCCGTTGTCATATCCTGTTTCTAGGACGACGAATCTTAGAAAAGGCTCCTCATTTTTTAACGTCTTGCCTGTATTTTCAAGCGTGACTTCAAAATACCCCCTTTGGTGCCATTACATCTCGTAAAGCTAAAATGATAATTGGCCTACGTTAGGTTACGGTACTAACACTAAAATTAGATCTTTGCGATCGCCTTTTGACAGCTCGAAATTTAAACGAACGGCTTATCCATTCATCTGACACAAAAATTGGACAAACAGGACTACAACTTTGCTCTCTTATGTTTTTTCATTGCTCGCATCGTTTCAGAGATATTTGCAAAAATAACGGCGATTTGACAACAGTCTGTCTGGAACTTCCTGGCAGATTAAAATTGTGTGCCGGAACCGGGACTCGAACCTGGGACCTTTGCCTTTCGCGGGCAAGCGCACTACCGACTGTGCTATCCCGACACGACTCACGATGCAAGACTGATGACCCCGCAGTTACGTCCCATAAGCTTAAGAAACATTTAAATATTTGAATTTTTTGTATCTAAAGTATCATTCGAGAGCAGAGCAGTTTGTTGTGGTAATGTTGGATGTACTCAAAACCTCCGCGGAGTTTGATGCATCATAATAGTGAGGCTGTGACCAACTAATTTTACTGTTTCCAGAATGAAAATTCACTCTGCAGCGGAGTGTGCGCTGATATGAAACTTCCTGGCAGATTAAAATTGTGTGACGGAACCGGGACTCGAACCTGGGACCTTTGCCTTTCGCGGGCAAGCGCACTACCGACTGTGCTATCCCGACACGACTCACGATGCCGCCTCACAACTTTACTTCCGCCAGTACCTCGCCTCCTACTTTCCAAACTTGTTGTGAGGCGGCATCGTGAGTCGTGTCGGGATAGCACAGTCGGTAGTGCGCTTGCCCGCGAAAGGCAAAGGTCCCAGGTTCGAGTCCCGGTTCCGGCACACAATTTTAATCTGCCAGGAAGTTTCATATCAGCGCACACTCCGCTGCAGAGTGAATTTTCATTCTGGAAACATCCCTTAGGCTGTGGCTAAGCCATGTCTCCACCATATCCGTTCTTCCAGGAGTGCTAGTCTTGCGTGTTTGCATGAGAGCTTCTGTGAAGTTTGGAAAGTAGGAGGCGAGGTACTGGCGGAAGTAAAGTTGTGACGCGCATCGTGAGTCGTGTCGGGATAGCACAATCGGTAGTGCGCTTGCCCGCGAAAGGCAAAAGTCCCAGGTTCGAGTCCCGGTTCCGGCACACAATTTTAATCTGCCAGGAAGTTTCAATTTTATTGTTATAGACTGCCTGTCTGCTCAAGTTGAATCAGAATTATTTTTGTTCTAAGTCACTCGTTACGTTAATTTGTTAATGAAAAATCTCCTTATTAACAGAAGGAGATTTGAGAAGCAATGAGTAATCTGCCCGCTCAAGGTGCTGCTGAATGAATATAAATGTAAAAGCATTTAGGGTGTTAGAACCAAGTAGAATCGTATTTGATCGACTCATTTAGTCCAATGTCTACCAGTTTTGAAGTGGCAAGTCTCTTAGGGGCATTTGTTTTGTGGGTAGTGATATTTGAGTAGAACTTGCTTCGGAAAGTCCCAATATTAAATGTATTTATTTTGCAGTGCACTTGGAAATTGGTAAACGCTGGAATCGCTGTAGGGCTTTTTTTAAATTTTTTCCCTGCCATTTGCATCAGTCAGAAAGATAGTTAAAGGGGAAAATTTTCGTTTAAAGAGACATTGCAACATCACCTGATGTAAACTTCTTTGATTTACAAGTTAAATATAACGTAATAAGCCAATAGGCGTGACACAAAAAATTAAATCGTAATATTTAATTTTTTCCTACTATTTATTAAATCGATTGTGGAAGGTCATATATCGCCTATGAGTAAATCGATATATGATTTTTTCTGTCAAAATAGTTGCTATTGACAAAAGGATATCGATTATTGATATTCAACATACTTAAGGAAAAAAACTAGTCTTATAAACAATTTTTATTTAAATGATAAGACTGACATTAAAAACGCAAAGGTACGCGAAGTGAAAAGATCCTAGTAGCTGGTATGCTGATAGGATCTTTGCAACAAAAAACAGTCTTACAACCACGTACTTTAAAACTCAGTTGATCTGTAAAGAAAGAGAAAGTAAATAATTTTATTAACAGTTTGAGGTACAGACAATTTAGTATATATGATATTTTAAATATGCAGATAGAGAGTTACATATTTTGAAAAGAGATTGTAGCGCTGGTTTCAGCATAACTATATCAAAAAACTTTGAATACTGTATATTTTGAAGAGTTGCGAAGGATTCTTGTAAATGAATACAGTGATAGAGCTTCAAAAGTTTATGCACAGATAAAAATAATAGATGAAAGGGAAACTGACTAGCTTATGTTTTGGTAATCCGAGGATATTTGCCCCTTTTTACTTACGATTTTTTGTGAAGTATCATTACACTTGTAGTTGTCTTCTGGAGGTTTATGTGCAAACTGGAAGAGGTTGATAGCCCTGGAGTTAACTACTTGTCTTGCTGGAAACTAAATACTGGCGATAGGCGTGTGAAAGGCAGCAGAACCATGGGTCTTGTCAAAACACAGAACAATCAGATGCGTTGTTTATCGTAGAAATAATACTTAACGTCGATGGGAAAGATTATACGTATCGCATCTCAGGTGTGGGACGACCTCACAGCTACATCGTAGGCATGTTGTTATTGGTTTAAGCCTGATTTGGGCGGATCTTCTCTGGATTTGAACCAATAACAGTACAGAACTTAAAGTAAAATTTCATTGCCACACTTTTGGACCAGTGATATCTGTAGCTGTAATTAATCGAGTAGTTTCAGCTGTAGTAATGAATATTTTAAACAATTTGCTGAAACTGGTAGTTTCCTGTATAGATAAAGGGCTACATTTCTGTGGCATCTGTCGTTCCTTAATGAAACGGAATGGAAGTGTATACATTGCAACAATTTTTTTCTGAGCAATTATTCACTATTTACGGAAAATATTGAAAGTTATTAAATAGGATCAATGCATTTACCAAAGTGTTTTGTCTTTGGTATGGTTGCTATGTATTACCATTTCTGTATTTCAGATTTGACTTTATTCATGTTACTTTGTTCTGCGCTAAAATAAAGAGGAAATATTGTTTCAAATCTTTTCAGCTAAAATAAAAAACGTAATAATTGTGGTAATACTGAATTCCACATACCTCTGGAACTTAATCTAATACAAAGTTACTACTATCTTTACGTCATTTACAACAATCATTGTAACTGTAGCTCCCCAGTTTGTGTACATGTGGTAAATAAGTCTAAGTATGTGAATTGTTGGTTTGTATTTCATGGGTGTTCACAAAATAGAAAAAAAAAATGCGTTTTTCAGAGAAAGCGCTGTTGCCTTTGAACTCGGAATCCTGCAGAATATAGTTGTGTTCAATTAAAAAGAATGGGAGTAAACCATCGAGGGAAAAAAAACATTATAGAGTTATTATTTTTATATTTATTTATTTAATTGTTCATATTTTTGTTCTTCAGGTACACCGATGCTTTGCAGTCGTTTGTTCATATAGGTTCTGGGTTGTTCGTTGAGAAATTTGCTCAGCTTTTTATTACAGATGGCGCCGTGCCCTCTTTCTTTTTCTCTCTTTCTCTCTTTTGGTTCTTCGGTTTGATCGGTCCTCTGTGGACGTTTGTTTTATTTTATTCTGATCGTTTCCTCGTTGTCTCAGTTTATTCGTTACAGGGGGTGTCGAGCCCTCTGATTGAACACGGTGAGCTACCACGCCGCTAACATGTTCGTGCATCACGAACTAATTCGCGTAGCCGCGGCGAAGTGGGCAAGCGCATTGAGGCGCTATGCTACGATGCGCGAGACCGCTCCCCGTCGGAGGTTCGCATCCCGCCCTAGGGCATGAATGTTTGTGTCTTCTGTAGTATAAGGTAGTTCATAAGTAGTTTGTAAGTTAAGGGCCTGATGACCCCGCATTTAAGTCCCTTACGTTTAACAAACATTTGAACATTTTGAATTCGCGTCACATTCCGCTATGCCGAACACTGCGAGAGAAAGCCATAATACTCGTACCATCTATGGCAGGTGTTAGGCACTAACATGGCATCTTTAGACGTTAAATTATAATTCATTGTCTTAAGAACGAAGTGTTTTTGATAGTTTTCAGTGCGCCACTGCTTTGAAATGACAGCACTTGAGTTATAATAAGAAAACCATCAAATACAGAAAGCAAGATGGCGTATGCAAAAGAGAGTTTCGGGCAAGATTTAGGGCGAGGGATGCCACGCGACTGATTTCCGTACGCCATAAGTACGCTACATTCATTCCAGGCTATAGTTATTCGTAACCAGTACAGGTGGAGAAAATAGACCAAACTACCGAAGTAATGCAGGTGAGAATATTTTAACGGAAAAATATAATTAAAATGTGGGAGAGATATTAAAATAATAGTTTAGAGAGTTAAAAGTTCAAAAAAAGAGTATTTTTGTCAAGAATATCAACAAAGAGTGTGAAATTATTAAGAAGTTTAAATTCTGTAGGCTCGGTCAAACAGAAAGCGTACTGTCCGCGAGGACATCCTGTGAGAACTCTGTGTGTTGTGTCAATCTATCGCCGTGGACACCACCTCTAATGTGGCAACGGCACTGTAATTTCATAATATCATACATTTCGCACGGACAGTCTTCTGTTTATTATGCACCATGGTCCAACAAACGGTGGTGGCACAACTCCCAACGCGTTGTTCGTTTGGTGCGTATTCGAAGAATACAGTGAATTGGACGACCAAAGTGTGTGTACAGATGTGAAGCCACAAGAAGATAAATCAGAGGAGTTGAATTACTAAACAAGAGGCCAACTCACTGACGAATCACATACGCTGAAAAGTGGCAAAAAGTGTCGGACTGTTCCGATTTTAAAAAAAGAAGAAGCAAAAACACGAAGAGAATCCGAACACAGTACCTCCAGTGTCGTAGATTTTAGACCTTAGCCACTGCGCCACACTCTTCCTTGCAACATGGCTGACGTTATGCAAGAAGTGAAATTCAACATAAATTTTCTCGTAAACCAAGGCCCATCGCTGAAAAAGCGGATAGCCTCATACTCAGGGTATGTCCCTCTACAACATATTCGACACCCATCCTTTATTTGCACTTCTTATGTTCCCCTTGTAAGTCACACTGACATCACACCATGCTCCATGGTCTGTAGTGCATTAAGCTACAACTCACGTTCACCTTTGTGGATGGAACGATGAGAAGCTCTGGTTATATGCAATCTGTTGAAAGAGAAGTTCTTTTGACATTCTTCCAACAGCAAGGTGATGTGTTGTTCCAACATGATAATGCTCGCCCAGACACTACGCTTGAAACTTAACCAGCTCTGAAAGACGTACGACAATTTCCCTGGCCAGCACGTATGATGAACGACAACTGACACGTATGAGTGGTGAAGCCACAACTCTTGCAGAAGTACTTGGACAGGTAGAGCAAGCAAGGTATAAAGTATCCTAAGACAGTTTTCGCCATCTGTATGATCGAATGGATGCCAGGCTCAGCATCTGTTACCACTCGTGGATGTTACAACTTAAACTAATATGTGTTTCAACATGGGTCGACAACTGGTACTTCAGTATCGCTTGAGCTGCTGATCCGTAAATATAATCATTTCATATATTATTTCAAATGTTTGCTCTGTCTCAACAATAAATCTAGAGTGAAATAGGAAACCTAAGAGGGTTTGCTAACTTTCATTTCCGGCAGTGTAGTTCCTCCCCTCAG